>JBAJHW010000002.1:92988949-94188949 GCA_037013535.1 Intellagama lesueurii
AAAGAAAGAAAGAAAGAAAGGACGGATTAAAGAGAGAAAGAAAGAAAGAAATGATGGAGTAAAGAAAGAAAGAAAGAAAGGATGGAGGAAAGAAAGAAAGAAAGAAAGAAAGAAAGCAAGAAAGAATGAAAGAAAGAGAGAAAGAAATTAAGGATGGAGTAAAGAAAGAGAGAGAGATAGGAAGGAAAAAAGAAAGAAGGAAAGAAAGAAAGAAAGAAAGGATGAATAAAGGAAGGAAAGAAAGAAAGAACGAGTGAATGAAAGAAAGAAAGAAAGAAAGAAAGAAAGGACAATGGAAGGAAATAAATGAATAAATAAATGAATAAATGAAGAAATAAATTCAGAAAGAAAAAATAAAGACAGAAAGAAAGAAAGAAAGAAAGAAAGAAGGAATGAAGGAAAACGATGGAGGAAGGGAGGACGGAAGGAAGAAAGAGAAGAGAGAAAGAAAGAAGGAAGGAAGGAAGGAAATAGGAAAAGCATGAAGGAAGGAAGGGAAGAAAGGGTTAGTGTTAGGGTTAGTGTTAGTGTTAGTGTTAGGGTTAGGGTTAGGGTCATGGTTAGGGTCAGGGTCAGGTTCAGGGTCAGGGTCATGTTTAGGATCAGGGTTAGGGTCAGGATTCCGGTAACGGTTAGTGTTAGGGTTAGGGTTATGGTAAGGATCAGGGTTAGGTTCCGGGTTAGTGTTAGGGTTACGGTTAGGGTCAGGGTCAGGGTCAGGGTCACGGTCAGGTTTAGGGTTAGGGTTAGGGTTAGGGTTAGGGTTAGGATTATAAAGAAAGAAAGAATGAAAGAAAGAAAGAAAGAAAGAAAGGACAGAGTAAAGAAAGAAAGAATGAAAGAAAGAAAGAAAGGATGAAGAAAGGAAGAAAAGAAAGAAAGAACGAACAAAAGAATGAAAGAAAGGAAGGAAGGAAGGAAAAAAGAAGAGAGAATGAAATATTTAAATAAATAATTAAATAAATAAAGAATGAGCGAAGCAATGAAGGGTTAAAAAGAAAGGAAGAAAGGAAGAAGGAAGGCAGGAAAGAAAGAAAGAACTAACGAATGAAAGACTGAAAGAGAGGAAGGAAAAAAGAAAGAAAGAATGAAATATAGAAATAAATAATTAAATAAATAAAGAATGAGCGAAGCAATGAAGGGTTAAAAAGAAAGGAAGAAAGGAAGAAGGAAGGCAGGAAAGAAAGAACTAACGAATGAAAGATTGAAAGAGAGGAAGAAAGAAAGAAAGAAAGACAGAAAGAAAGGAAGAAAGAAGGAAAGAAAGACAGTAAGGATGGAGTAAAGAAAGAAAGAAAGAAGGAAGGATGAAGAAGGAAGAAAGAAAGAAAGAAAGAAAGAACAAAAGAATGAAAGAAATAAAGGAAGGAAGGAATGAAGGAAGAAAGAAAGAATTAAATATATAAATAAATAATTAAATAAATAATAAAGAATGAGCGAAGCAATGAAGGGGTAAAAAGAAAGGAAGAAAGGACAAAGGAAGGAAGGAAAGAAAGAAAATATAACGAACGAAAGAATGGTAGAAAGGAATACATTAAGAAAGAAAGAAAGGCTTCCGGCTGAACGTCGTGACAATACAGTCCCAGGGAGACAGAGCTCTGCTCCCTGAGACTGCTTTTCAGCCTGCTAGGGAGCCCCAAGGGGCTTAAGTCACCCCGAAGAGGTGACGAGTGAGGGGGAGATACCTGTAGATCACGAAGATAACGGCAATTGTCTTCGTTTGATTCGGGAAACTCCTCAAACCAGCAGGAGAAAAACAAGCCGCCTGCTCGCTTGCGGCTTGTCCAAGTCATCGGCTGCCGGAGAAATAAGCACTAAGTTCTGGATGTTTTACATCACATTATCAACCTGGGTGAGACTATTTTTCTTCTTGTTTTACTAATTCTATCAACATTCCTGGCCAGAATAACCCATTAAAAAGAAGAACTCTAAGCCGTCCCCAGCTGGTGAAAAATGGCAGCAAAACAAAACGAAAGAGCAGTCCGCTGCTCTGAGGGGAGGCTAAGGAGACAACAGGAAAATCTATCCCACGGAATATTAATCTGCATTTGTTGGAATTTCTTGGAAAGCAAAAGGGTGTTTTTTGAACTTAATAAATGGAGATCGGGAACTAAGGAAATCATCATTCTGGGCATTAAAGAGTGGAGGCAAACTTTGAAATTTTGTTGTTTCTAAGCTGTGGAATTGGCGGTGAGCCCAGACGAAGAGCAACGGATATCTCTGGTAGTGACCTTGGATCAGCTAAAACTCTGAAAACCTGGTTGTTTTTTCTTTGGCAGCTGCAGTCTGGATTAACTAAAGACAATTACAGACAATTAACTCTTGGACTGTAAATAACAAACTTGACGGTACTTGATCGAGCTGGATTTACAATTAAAGACTCTAGACCATCCAGTCAAATTTGGATACATACATTGAGAATTGAATGGATTGAATGCCACCCCAGCTAACAAAGAGTGGAAATAACCTTTGAAGCTCTGTTATATTAAATTGTAAAATTGTAAAACTACTAGCCTGTTTAGGCAGAAAATACTAGATAGCTCTGGAAGTGGCCCCCTGTCTTGTATTAGTGAACTTAAAAACTGAATATAGAGCTATGATGATAAGGTACTGTTGATAACTAGAGAAAGAAAGAAAGAAAGAAAGAAAGAAAGAAAGAAAGAAGAAGAAAGAAAGAAAGAAAGAAAGAAAGAGAAAGAAGAAGAAAGAAAGAGAGAAATAAAATAAAAAAGGACCGAGTAAAGAAAGAAAGAAAGAAAGAAAGAGAGAGAGACAGAGAAAGAAAGAAAGAAAGTATGAGGTAAGGAAGGAAAGAAAGAAAGAAAGAAAGAACGAAAGAAAGAAAGGATGAAGGAAGGATGGAAAGAACAAAGAACGAACGAACGAAAGGACGAAAAAAGTAATGAAGAAAAAACAGAGAGAAAAAAAGGAAGGAAGGAAGGAAGGAAGAAAGAATTAAAGAAAGAAAGGGAAAAAAGCATGGAAGAAAGGAAGGAAGGAAGGAAGAAAGAAAGAAAGAAATGAGTAAATAAATAAATAAACATAGAAAGAAACAAAAAAGAAAGGACGGAGTAAAGGAAGAAAGGAAGGAAGGAAGGATGGAAGGAAGGAAGGAAGAAAGGAAGGAAGGAAGGAAGGAAGGACGGACGGAAGGACGAAGGAAAGAAAGAAAGAAAATAAGAAAGAAAGAAAGAAAGAATGAACGAAGGAAAAAAAAACAAATAAAGAAAGTAGGAAAGAAAGAAAGAACGAAATAAATAAATAAATGATGGAGTAAAGAAAGAACGAAAGAAAGAGGGAAGGAAGGAAGGAAAGAAAGAAAGAGAGAGAATAAAAGAAAGACAGAAAGAAAGAAAGGGCAACGGAAATAAATAAATAAATAAATAAATTCAGAAAGAAAAAAGAAAGACAGACAGAAAGAAAGAAGGATAGAAACGATGGAGGAAGGAAGGAAGGAAAAGAAAGAAAGAAAGAAAGAAAGAGAGAAAGAAAGAAAGAGAAAAAGGAAGGAGGACAGAAAGAAAGAAAGAAAGGATGGAAGTAAGAAAGAAGGAAAGAAGGAAAGAAGGAAAGGAAAACAGGATGAATAGAGGAAGTAAAGAAAGAAAGAACCAGCGAATGAAAGAAAGAAAGAAAGAAAAAGAAAGAAAGACAGAAAGACAGAAAGAAAGAAAAAAGGAAGGAATTAAAAAGAAAAGCATGAAGGAAGGAAGGGAAGAAAGGGTTATGTTTAGTGTTAGTGTTAGTGTTAGGGTAAGGGTTAGGGTTAGGGTGAGGGTCAGAGTTAGGGTCAGGTTGAGGTTCAGTGTCAGGGTCATGGTTAGGTTTAGTGTTCCGGTTACGGTTAGTGTTAGGGTTAGGGTTAGGATCAGAGTTAGGGGTCCGGGTTAGTGTTAGGGTCACGGTCAGGGTTAGGGTTAGCGTTAGGGCTAGGGTTAGGATTAGGATTAGAAAGAAAGAAAGAAAGAAAGAAAGAAAGAAAGAAAGAAAGAAAGAAAGAAAGAAAGAAAGAAAGAAAGAAAGAAAGAAAGAAAGAAAAGAAAGAAAGAAAGAAAGGAGTAAAGGAGTAAAGAAGACAGAAAGAAAAAAATAAAGTACGAAGTAAGGAATGAAAGAAAGAAAGAACGAACGAACGAACGAAAGAACGAAAAAAATTAATAAAATATAAAGAAAGGAAGGAAGGAAGAGAGGAAGGAAGGAAGGAAGAAGAAAGAAAGAAAGGAAGGAAGGAAGGAAGAAAGAAAGAAAGGATGAACAAAAAAAGGAAAGAAAGAACGAGGAAATGAAATAAAGAAAGAAAGAAACTAGAACGGATGGAAGGAAATAAAAAAATAAAAAAATGAATGAATGAATGAATGAATAAATAAATAAGTAAATAAATCATTAAATTCAGATAGAAGAAAGAAAGACAGAATGAAAGATAGAAAGACAGAAAGAAAGAAAGAAAGAAAGAAAGAAATGATGGAGGAAGGAAGGAAAGATAGAAAGATAGAATGTAAGGAAGAAAGAAAGAAATAAAGAAAGGATGGAAGAAAGAAAGAAGGAAAGAGAGAAAGAAGGAAGGAAGGAAAAAATGATGAAGGATGGAAGGGAAGGAAGGGTTAGGGTTAGGGTAAGGGTTAGGATCAGGTTTAAGGTCAGGGTTCCGGTTCCAGTTAGTGTTACGGTTAATGTTAGGGATAGGGTCAGGGTTAGGTTCCGGGTTAGTATTAGGGTCAGGGTTAGTGTCAGGGTCAGAGTCAGGGTCAGGGACAGGGTTAGGGTTAGAGTTAGGGTTAGGATTAGAGAAAAATAAATAAAGAAGGAAGGAAGGATGAGAGGAAGGATAAGAGGAAGGATTGATGGAATTTGAAAGAAAGAAAGAAAGAAAGACAGACAGACAGACAGTAAGACATACAGTAAGAAAGAAAGGAAGAAAGAAAGAAAGAAATATAGAAAGAAAGAAAGAAAGAAAAAAAGATGGATGGAATTTAGGAAGAAAGACAGGAAAGAAGGCAAGAAAGGAGGGCGGAAAGAAAGAAAGAAAGAAAGAAAGACAGGAGTAAAGAAAGAAAGAAAGAAAGAAAAAAGAAAGGATGGAGTAAAGAAGAAAGGAGGGAAGGAAGGAAGGAAGGAAGGAAGGAAGGAAGAAAGGAGGGAAGGAAGGAAGGAAGGAAGGAAGCATGAAAGAAAGACAGAAAGAGAGAAAGAAAGGACGGAGCAAAGAAAGAAAGAAAGAAAGAAATGACTGAGTAAAGAAAGAAAAATAGAAAGTAAAAAAAGGAAGGAAGGAAGAAAGAAAGATTGGACAGAACAAAGAAACAAAGAAGAAAGAAAGAAGTTAATGAGGAAAGAAGGAAAGAAGGAAAGGATGAAGGGAAGAAAGGAAAGAAAGGTTTAGGGTTAGGGTTAAGGTTAGGGTCAGGGTCAGGATCAGGTTTGGGGTCACGGGCATGGTTTGGAACAGGGTTAGGGTCAGGGTTACAGTTAGGGTGAGGGTCAGGGTCAGGGTCAGCTTCTGGGTCATGTTAGGGGTTGGGTTATGGTTAGAGTTAGAGTCAGGGTCAGGGATAGGGTTAGGGTTAGTGTTACAGTTAGTATTAGAAAGAATAAAAGAAAGGAAGAAAGAAAGGAAGAAAGAAAGAAAAGAAAGAAAGAAAGAAAGAAAGAAAGAAAGAAAGAAGAAAGAAAGAAAAGAAAGAAAAGAAAGAAAGAAAGAAAGAAAGAGTGACGGCATGAAGGGGAAAGAAGGAAGGAAGGAAGGAAGGAAGGAAAGAAAGAAAGAACAGACAAACGAAAGAATGAAAGAAAGGAATAAATTAAGGAAGAAAGGAAGAAAGGAAGAAAGGAAGGAAGGAAGAAAAAAGAAGGAAAGAAAGAAGAAAGAAAGAGCGAAGAAATGAAGGGGAAAGAGGAAAGAAAGGACAAAGGAAGGAAGGAAAGAAAGAAAGAACAAACGAACGAAAGAATGAAAGAAATGAATAAAGGAAGAAAGAAAGAGCGAAGGAATGAAGGAAAGAGAAAGAATGAAAGAAAAAAAGACAAGACGGAAGGAAGGAAGGAAAGAAGGAAGGAAGGAAAGAAAGAATGAAAGACAGGAATAAAGAAAGAAAGAAAGAGAGAAAGAACGAAGTAATGAAGGAAAGGAAGAAAGAAAGAAAGGAAAAAAGAAAGAGAGATAGAAAGTGCAAAGGAATGAAGTGGAAAAAGGGAAAGAAAGGATGAAGGAAGGACGGAAAGAAAGAAAAAACTAATAAAAGAAAGAATGAAAGAGAGGAATAAAGAAAGAAGGATGGACAGAAAGAAAGAGCAAAAAAGAGGGAAAGAAGGAAGAAAGGGAAAAAGAAAGAAAGAAAAACAAAAATGATGGAAGAAAGAAAGGAAGGAAGGATGGAGTTAAGAAATATAAAAAGAAACAAAGACAGAATGGAAGTAAGAAAGAAAGAAAGAGAGAAAGAAAGAAAGAAAGGATGGAGTAAAGAAATAAATAAAGAGAGACAGAATGAAATAAAGGACGGAAGAAAGAAAGAAGGAAAGAAAGAATGCAAGAAAGGAAGCAAGAAAGGAAGGAAGGAGGAAAGAAAGAAAGAAAAGGAAAAGATGAATAAAGGAAGGAAAGAAAAAAAGAAAGAGCAAAAAAAAGAAAGAAAGGACAACAGAAGAAAGGAAATAATAAATAAATAAATAAAATCAGAAAGAAAAAAGAAAGACAGAAAGAAAGAATGAACGAAAGAAAAAAAGAAAGAAAGAAACGATGGAGGATGGACGGAAGGAAAGAAAGAGAGAAAGAAAGAGCGAAAGGAATGAAGAAAGAAAGAAAGGAAAAAGGATGGAAGAAAGAAAGAAGGAAAGAAAGAAAGAAAGAAAGAAAGGACAACGGAAGGAAGGGAAGAAAGAAAGAATGAAAGAGAGAAAAGACAGGGAAAGAAAGAAAGACAGACAGACAGACAGAAAAAATGAAAGAATGAAACAATGAAAGAAAGGAAGGAAGGAAGGCAGGAAGGAAGGGAGAGAGAGAGAGAGAGAAAGAAAGAAAGAAAAAATATGAGGTAAGGAAGGAAGGAAGGAAGGAAGGAAAGAAAGAAAGAAAGAAAGAAAGAAAGAAAGAAAGAAAGAAAGAAAGAAAGAAAGAAAGAAAGAAAGAAAGAAAGAAAGAAAGGACGAAGGAAGGATGGACCGAAAAAAAGGACAAAAGAACAAAAGCATGAAAAAAGTAATGAAGAAAAAAAGAAAAAAAGGAAGGAAGGAAAGAAGAAAGAAAGAATTAGAGAAAGAAAGAAAGGATGGAAGGAAGGAAGAAAGAAAAAAGAAGGAAAGAAAGAAAGAAAGAGCGAACGATTGAAGGGGAAAGAGCAAAGGAAGGACAAAGGAAGGAAGGAAAGAAAGAACGAACAAATGAATGAAAGAATGAAAGAAAGGAATAAAGAAAGAAAGAGCCAAGGAATGAAGGAAAGAGAAAGAATGAAAGAAAAAAAGATAAGACGGAAGGAAGGAAGGAAAGAAGGAAAGAAAGACAGAAAGAATGAAAGAACGAATGAAAGAATGAAAGAAAGAAAGAAAGAAAGTAAGAAAGGAAGGAAAGAAGGAAGGAAGGAAGGAAAGGAAGGAAGGAAGTAATAGTGAAGGAATAATGAGGTGAAAAAGAAAGAAAGAAAGAATGAAAGTAGGAAGGAGAGAAAGAACTAACGAAAGAAAGAAAGAAAGACAGGAATAAAGAAATAAATAAAGAAAGAAAGAACGAAGTAATGACGGAAAGAAAGAAAGAAAGAAAGGAAAAAAGAAAGAAAGAGAGAATGAGAGAAAGAAAGAGCAAAGGAATGAAGTGGAAAAAGAGAGAAAGAAAGGATGAAGGAAGTACGGAAAGAAAGAAAAAACTAATAAAAGAAAGAATGAAAGAGAGGAATAAAGAAAGAAGGACGGAAAGAAAGAAAGAGCAAAGGAATGAAGTGGAAAAAGAGAGAAAGAAAGGATGAAGGAAGTATGGAAAGAAAGAAAAAACTAATAAAAGAAAGAATGAAAGAGAGGAATAAAGAAAGAAGGACGGAAAGAAAGAAAGAGCAAAGAAAAGAGGGAAGGAAGGAAGAAAGGAAAAAAGAAAAAAAAAGAAAGAAAAACAAAAATGATGGAGGAAAGAAAGAAAGGAAGAAAGGAACGAAGGAAGGAAGGAACGAAGGATGGTGGAAAGAAAGAAAGAAAGAAACTAAAGATAGAATGAGAGAAGGTATGAAAGTTAGAACGAAATATATCAAGAAAGAAAGAAACTATAGATAGAATGATAGAAGTTATGAAAGCTAGAATGAAAGATATCAAGAAAGAAAGAAAGAAACTAAAGATAGAATGAAAGAAGGTATGAAAGCTAAAACGAAATATATCAAGAAAGAAAGGAACTAAGGAAAGAATGAGTGATGGTATGAAAGCTAGAATGAAAGATATACAGATGGAAAGGAACAAAGAAAGAAAGAAACTAAAGATAGAATGAGAGAAGGTATGAAAGCTAGAACAAAATATATCAAGAAAGAAAGAAACTATAGATAGAATGATAGAAGGTATGAAAGCTAGAATGAAAGAGATCAGGAAAGAAAGAAAGAAACTAAAGATAGAATGAGAGAAGGTATAACAGCTAGAATGAAAGATATAAAGAAAGAAGGAAAGAATGAAAGAAAGAAATAGCAAAGGAATGAAGGAAAGAAAGAAATACATGAAAAAAGAAAGAGAGAAAGGACGGAGGAAATAGATAAAGAAAGGATGAAAGAAACTAAATACAGAATGAGAGAAGGTAGGAAAGAAAGAATAAAAGCTATCAAGAAAGAAAGAAACTAAAAATAGAATGAGAGAAGGTATGAAAGCTAGAATGAAAGGTATCCAGATAGAAAGAAATAATGAAAGAAAGAAGGAAAGAAAGAGGCTGAAGATAGAATGATAGAAGGTATGAAAGCTAGAGTGAATGATATAAAAAAGAAAGAAAGTAAGAAAGAAAGGACGAAGTAAGGAAGGAAAGAAATAATGAACAAATGAACATAAGAATGAAATAAAGGAATAAAGAAAGAAGGGAAGGACGGATGGAAGGAAGGAAAGAAGGAAGTAAGAATGGAGTAAAGAAATAATGAAAGTGAGTTAGAAAGAAAGAAAGAAAAGAAGATACTAAAGATAAAATGAGATAAGGTATGAAAGCTAGAATGAAAGATATTCAAATGGAAAGGAACAAAGAAAGAAAGAAACTAAAGATAGAATGAGAGAAGGTATGAAAGCTAGAACGAAATATATCAAGAAAGAAAGAAACTATAGATAGAATGAGAGAAGGTATGAAAGCTAGAATGAAAGATGTAAAGAAAGAAAGAAAGAAAGAAAGAAAGAAAGAAAGAAAGAAAGAAAGAAAGAAAGAAAGAAAGAAAGAAAGAGCAAAGGAATGAAGGAAAGAAAGAAAGAAATACAGGAAGAAAGAAAGAAAAAAGGACGGAGGAGAGAAAGAAAGAAAGAAATTAAAGATAGAATGAGAGAAGGTATGAAAGCTAGAATGAAAGATATCCAGATAGAAAGAAAGAAACTAAAGATAGAATGAGAGAAGTTATGAAAGCTAGAATGAAAGATATCTAAAAAGAAAGAAACTAAAGATAGAATGAGAGAAGCTATAACAGCTAGAATGAAAGATACAAAGAAAGAAATAAAGAATGAAAGAAAGAAAGTGTACAGGAATGAAGGTAAGAAAGAAAGAAATACAAGAAGAACGAAAGAGAGAAAGGACGGAGGAAATAAAAAGATAAAGAAAGAAAGAAAGAATCTAAAGACAGAATGAGAGAAGGTAGGAAAGCAAGAACGAAAGATATCAAGAAAGAAAGAAACTAAAAATAGAATGAGAGAAGGTATGAAAGCTAGAATGAAAGATATAAAAAAGAAAGTTAGAAAGAAAGGACGAAGTAAGGAAGGAAAGAAATAACGAACAAATGACCACTAGAATGAAATAAAGGAATAAAGAAAGAAGGGAAGGAAGGAAGGAACGAAAGGAAGGAAGGAAGAGCGGAATAAAGAAATAATGAAAGTGAGTTAGAAAGAAAGAAAGAAGAAAGATAGAAACTAAAGATAGAATGAGTGAAGGTAAAGCTAGAATGAAATTAATCCAGATAGAAAAAAAGAAAGAAAGAAAGAAAAAAAGAAACTAAAGATAGAATGAGAGAAGGTATGAAAGCTAGAATGAAAGAAAGAAAGAAAGAAAGAAAATAAAGATAGAATGTGAGAAGGTATGAAAGCTAGAATAAAATATATCAAGAAAGAAAGAAGGAAAGAAAGAAAGAAACTAAAGTTAGAATGAGAGAAGGTATGAAAGCTAGAATGAAAGATATCCAGATAGAAAGAAAGAAACTAAATATAGAAAGAGAGAAGGCATGAAAGCTAGAATGAAAGATATGATAAAAGAAAGAAACTAAAGATAGAATGAGAGAAGGTATGAATGCTAGAATGAAAGATATCAAGAAAGAAAGTAGGAAAGAAAGAAAGAAACTAAAGTTAGAAAGAGAGAAGGCATGAAAGCTAGAATGAAAGATATGATAAAAGAAAGAAACTAAAGATAGAATGAGAGAAGGTATGAATGCTAGAATGAAAGATATCATGAAAGAAAGAAACTAAAAAAAATGAGAGAAGGTATGACAGCTTGAATGAAAGGTATCCAGATAGAAAGAAATAAACTAAATAGAGAATGAGCGAAGCTATGACAGCTAGAATGAAAGATATAAAGAAAAAAATAAAGAAAGAAAGAGCAAAGGAATGAAGGAAAGAAAGAAAGAAAGAAAGAAAGAAAGAAAGAAAGAAAGAAAGAAAGAAAGAAACTAAAGATAGAATGAGAGAAGGTAGGGAATAATGAATGAAAGATTGCCAGAAAGAAAGAAACTAATAATAGAATGCGAGAAGGTATGAAAGTGAGAATGAAAGATATAAAGAAAGAAAGAAAGTAAGAAAGAAAGGACGAAGGAAGGAAGGAAGGAAAGAAATAACGAACAAATGAACACAAGAACGAAAGAAAGGAATAAATAAAGAGCAGAGTAAAGAAATAATGAAAGTAAGTTATAAAGTAAGAAAGAAGAAAGAAAGAAACTAAATATAGAATGAGAGTAGGTAAAGCTAGAAAGAAAGATATCCAGATAGAAAGAAAGAAAGAAAGAAAGAAAGAAAGAAAGAAACTAAAGATAGAATGAGAGAAGGTATGAAAGCTAGAACGAAATATACCAAGAAAGAAAGTAAGAAACTCAAGATAAGAATGAGAGAAGCTATAACAGCTAGAATGAAAGATATAAAGAAAGAAAGAATGAAAGAAAGAAAGAGCAAAGGAATGAAGGAAAGAAAGAAAGAAATACATGAAGAAAGAAAGAGAGAAAGGACGGAGGAAATAAATAGATAAAGAATGAAAGAAAGAAACTAAAGACAGAATGAGAGAAGGTAGGAAAGCAAGAATGAAAGATATCAAGAAAGAAGGAAACTAAAAATAGAATGAGAGAAGGTATGAAAGCTAGAATGAAAGGTATCCAGATAGAAAGAAATAATGAAAGAAAGAAGGAAAGAAAGAGGCTAAAGATAGAATGATAGAAGGCATGAAAGCTAGAATGAAAGATATAAAAAAGAAAGAATGTAAGAAAGAAAGGACGAAGTAAGGAAGGAACGAAATAACGAACAAATGAACACAAGAATGAAATAAAGGAATAAAGAAAGAAGGGAAGGAAGGATGGAAGGATGGAAGGAAGGAAGGAAGGAAGGAAGGAAGGAAGGAAGGAAGAATGGAGTAAAGAAATAATGAAAGTGAGTTAAAAAGAAAGAAAGAAGAAAGATAGTATCTAAAGATAGAATAAGAGAAGGTAAAGCTAGAATGAAAGGTATCCAGATGGAAAGAAATAATGAAAGAAAGACGGAAAGAAAGAAACTTAATATAGAATGATAGAAGGTATGAAAGCTAGAATGAAAGATATCAAGAAAGAAAGAAAGAAAGAAAGAAAGAAAGAAAGAAAGAAAGAATCTAAAGATAGAATTAGAGAAGGTCAGAAAGCTAGAATGAAATATATAAAGAAAGAAAGAAAGTAAGAAAGAAAGGACGAAGTAAGGAAGGAAAGAAATAACTAAGAAATGAACACAAGAACGAAAGAAAGAAATAAAGAAAGATCACAGTAAAGAAATAATGAAAGTAAGTTAGAAAGTAAGAAAGAAAGAAAAAAGAAACAAAAGATAGAATGAGAGGAGGTATGAAAGCTAGAACGAAATATATCAAGAAAGAAAGGAACTAAAGATAGAATGAGTGATGGTATGAAATCTAGAATGAAAGATATCAAGATAGATAGAAAGTAAGTAAGAAAGAAAGAAAGAAAGATATTTAAGATAGAATGAGAGAAGGTATGAAAGCTAGAATGAAATATATCAAGAAAGAAAGAAACTATAGATAAAATGAGAGAAGGTATTAAAGCTAGAATGAAAGAAATCCAGATAGAAAGAAAGAAAGAAACTAAACATAGAAAGCTAGAATGAAATATATTCAGATGGAAAGGAAGAATGGAACTGTAGACAGATTGAGAGAAAGTATGAAAGCTAGAATGAAAGATAGAAAGAAAGAAAGAAAGAAAGATCGAAATTAAAGATAGAATGAGAGAAGGTATGAAAGCAAGAATGAAAGATATCCAGATAGAAAGAAAGAAACTAAACATAGAAAGAGAGAAGGCATGAAAGGTAGAATGAAATATATGAAAAAAGAAGGTTTCAGCCGCTGGACGGGCGGTCCGCCGCCCTGGAACAGCGTAGCTGATGTTTGCCCCGCCGTCCTGGATGGCGCGAGACTGTCCCGGGTCACATGACTGGTTTGGGTAAGGGAGTGCGGTTATTTAAAGAAGCACTCCCCTTTGATCGCCCTCTTTCCTGTTCGGGCACCGATAAGGAAGGAGTGGCGGTGGTCTGAAAGAGCTTTTGGCTATTCAAAGAGCTGGTAGCGTTCGGCTTTTTCAGAAGCAGCAGCGGTCGCGTTTACAGACGGGAGGGCAGCCTCATGCTCCCTCCCCGGGTTGTATTTTAATTATAGATTTGGAGTTTAATTCATCCCCTTTATTGTTCAGTTGGGTTTAGCGTGGGAGAGGAAAAAAGCGGCGGCGCGGGTTTGCGCCCGCTGCGCCGGGGCGCGGGGCGCGTTCTATTGAGGAGAAATCAGAGCGTATTCATTCAGGAGGTCTCTATACATATGAGTGTTCTGCCAGCCGGTTGTTAAGTTTTTATTCATTTTAGGGCTTAACTGGTTTAAGAGTTTCGGCAGTGGGTTACAGAGAGGAGCTGACGCCATTTCATTGACTGATTTTCGCGCCCTTTTTTCCCTCTCCGTGGTGAGAGGGAAATCACGTGGTGATTTAGTGTTTGGCTGCAGTTAGAATATATGGGCAGTAAGCCTTAGGCATAGAATAATATTCCTATTAATTGGCAATTATTATTATAGAATAAAGCTAATGGTAGATTGAATGCTAAGAATAATATTAAGTGTAAATTTACTTAAATAACTAATATGTAGTAGAACTTAGAATACTATAATTGGAAACTAGAATAAAATGGAAATAATTTGAATTAATAATTGGCTGACAGAGTTTATTGTGAGTAGAGTTTTAGGGGTAAAACAGTTTTAACTGGTCAATATAACAGAACTCAGAATACTATAATTGGTAACTAGAATAAAGTAGAAATAATTTGAATAAATAATTGGCAGGCAGAGTTAATTGTGAGCAGAGTTTCAGGGGTAAAACAGTTTTGACTGGTCAATTAAAATTCATTAGCTTATTGTTTAGATGGCATAATAGATTACCTACAGTTTATGGGGTAGATTTAGTAATTTTGCAGTGATATAGAGTTATAATTATCATAATTATACTATTATACAGGCCAGTTAAGCTTTAGATGCCTGGCTGTGCAGCCTGAAGGGGTAAAGTTAAAAAAGGGCCTAACAGTGACCAGTTGCCTGGTTTGACATCTAATTCGAGCAGGTGACTGTTGTCTTGTTTAATTGAGGACAGGTTTAGATCAAAATGACATCAAGGAAGGGGTGTGGTACCAGCAAATACAAAACAAAAAATCCTGCTAAGAACAGACAGGTTCAAGAACTGCTGGATAGCTCAGTGGTTTAGGTCTCTGGCCGGAAAGTCAGAAATTGGGAGTTCAATTGCCCACTGTGCCTCTTTAATAGAGGCTGGACTTGATGACCCACAGGGTCCCTTCCAGTTCTGCAGTTCTAAGATTATTATATATGTCTAGGCATATGGTCAAAATCCTTTCACAGGTATCACCATAGCAATCATCCTCGGATGAGGAGTCATGGCTGGTGTGGAGGGAGTTGCAGGAGAAAAATTTCGTCCCTTGAGGCCAGAGGTTGTCAAAACAAACACCTCAGCAGCATGAGGTCTCTCCTCATAGATAAGCTTGGGACACTAAAAAGGCCGCCGGAGGGCGAACTTAAAAGCTATGGCTCAAGACCTTATGGATCGGTTTGTTGCCATAGAGTCCAGGCAGGTCCAGGAGGTTGAGAATCGGAAGGACGTGGAAGTAACCTCAGCTACTCCAAAGGTGCAGAGCGTAAGGAAACGCGGAAGGTCGGCTACCATGGGGGACGTATGAAGCGACAGCTAATTCTCCGGCTGGGCGCGACATGTCAGAGGAGGCTGGTAGTAGTTCAACACTTTGTGGTCAACCGTAGTACAGCTGCTGCATCATCCAAAGCTGTACAGGTCCCTGAGGTCAAGGAGGTTGCGGTATCAGAAGGAGCTTCAGCTACCCCCAAGGTCTCCAGCGCAAGAAGGCACGGAAGGGTATCCGGCATGGGGACGTCTGGAGCAACTGCTGTGCCACAGGTAGGGTACGACATGACAGATGAGGCGGGTAGTGGCACATCACAGGTGTTGGATGATTCCAGCACAGCTGCTGCATCATTCGGTGAGTCTTCAGCTGCGCACTGCACACAAACAACCCCGCCGGCTTGGCCATGGGCCTGCGGTTCTCGTCATACACATGCCACATTCACACCCTACACTGTACCGCCCACAGGGTTACCCAATGTAGTGTGGCCTTATGCTAATACACACTTTGTGGATGGCGTATGCCATCTGCAGCTCCTCTGGCTGCAGGTACATCCAATGCAGGGACTACCACCGTCGAGTGGCAATACCCGAGTACTAGTGAAGGCTCAGCCTTGGAGAGCTTTCGCGCTGCTTCAATATTTCCATTCAGCCCAACCTGCGTCGGGATGAGCTGCAGCTGGGTTTGTGGTTGAAACGTATGACCCTGGCTAGGCCCAATACAGCAGACAGATTTGATAGCGGCCATCTAAACAAACAAAACAAAACCAAAAAAGAATTATTATTTTTTTTACCTCACAAACTCCCCACCTTGGAGCAGGGTAGGCAGTTCTGCCCCGTCTGCCCTGTATTGCATACAACTCTATGGGTTTTTATTCAAGAAGGCCATGTAAGTTTCGACAGGAATGCATCACTTGCGGTGGGCAACATTCAAATTTTATCTATATTACAGCGGGTTCCCAGCGTCAGAACAAGGGAATAGGAGGAGGCAAAAGCCTAGCGGTGGCGGGGGTACCCCTGGCAAGGGGAACCAGCCCAATTAGAGTGAAGTGCTGGAAGCTTGGTTACGGACATATCTCACATGGAGGGCGTGCAGTACTTTAGGGTATTGATACGGGTTTAGAACCCCTGCAATAGTTGAACGTAAAGCTCTGGCTAAAGCCTACAATCGATAGCTGGCTTGGAGGCTATTGTAAAATTGATAAAGAGGTGTAGGAAGGTAGGGTCCTAGGACCCCCCCCTTTTTTTTTTTTTTTCTGAGCAGCCCATGGCATAATCGAGCGTTTTCTCTTTGGAATAGTAACCAAGGCACCCAGTGATTTTAATTAATACATCACCTGTCTTATCCGGAGGGAATGTCAGTTACGATGCCATTCCCCTGGAAATGTGCGCTTTTAGATACACCTCTGGATTGAGCTCGACACGCTGCAGCAAACTTCACAGATGCCTCATGGTAAAATGAGGTTGACCTTAAAGTTAGTGTTAGGATTGCCTATGTAGGGAAAGCATCTTTTACGGAGTTACAAGGATAGCGGGGCATTTAAGCTTTGCGTGCAGAGTAGTAGCACTGGCCCGTGCTTTCCTATGGCGTCCCGGCAATGCTGAAGGGCCTTAAGCAGCCCATGCAGAGGACCAGAGTGACAAAGGTATGAAGGAAGATCTTGTATGAATACATTTCCTTGAGAATTTTAACATGGCCTCCTTTTGTAGATTTAATATCAGCCTGGAAGTGGATTTTCAGGTAAACTTGGAAGGGTCTTGTGGCTATGGGCGAAAGAGTGGTCAAATTAAATGGTCCATTTTTGGTTTAACAACCAAACAGTTGTCTGCTTTATATACAACCTCTCGTCAGATTACGAGAGCGTGATGGATTTAGTTAGTACTTTTACTCCATGAGCATTGCGATTTATTATAATAGTGTATGCCCGGCATGCACCTGGTTTAGATAATGGAATGGCCGAGGCTTTCTCACTCCGGTAGATCGAGCTGTTAGGGTGTTTGCCCCAGATGTTAGGGAGCTGCCAGAATTTCTTCCTTCGGGGGTCTGGCGGAGTGGCGTGAAGAGGATTCCAGAGTACTAGGTTGCTGGAACTGGAGCAGGTTTGGCTGGCTCCAGTAGAATACTTGCAGCAATTTATAATATTCCTTCATACGAAAAAGTTAGCTCCAGGCACCATTCAAGGTAGGCTGTAGGTGCTGGCTTTTCAAGCAAATATAACTGGATAGGGATATTTCAGGGCATTATAGGATACAGAAAAGGTTAGTAGGGGTGGCCTAAGGAGTGGGGGAATGTTTTTTTTTTTAATCAGAACACCTACTTCCGTATCTTATGGAGCACATATGTGAGCAATGGGACAGTTGCAGAGATAATTTTGTGACAGCATTTGTTTAAGACAAGCTACCTTAATAGCAATTTTCGGTGCCCTCAGGACCAGTGAGTTAGTGGCAGGAAGGAAGGCAGACACCTCTCGATTAGCCTTACAGAGACAGGATATTCGAGTCCAGGATGGTCGTTTAGAATCACTATCGGGCGATCCGAGGCTGATCAAATAGGCAATGGGAAGCAGTTGTTCTTGGGGCATGGCGGTATTGAGCACCTGCCCCGTTACGGCCATGTAGGCATTTATCAAACCTAGGGGCTAAGAAGTAGGATAATTTCTCCGACACACTGTTAAGTCACCGTGACTAAACATCAGTTAAAAAATTGACAAAGCTAGAGTTGGACAAGGTTCGGGTTCAGGGCATAGGATTTGGTGACTCACTCTTTTAGGACCGGAGCGGCATCTACAGCAACAGCCCTAGTTATAGCATTGACCAAATTGAATAGCTAGGCTGGTGGTTTTCTTTTAGTTCTCGGATGTACCTCTGAACCCTATCTAACATGTAGGAAAAGGACATTTATGTCATTGCAGGTTCGTTAGGGTGTGAAGGCGGAAGCACATAAGGACCGTTGGATATAGCTTGTTTATTGGGCAGAGTACTATGCTGCCTCATCCCCATGTGGGAGCGATCTAGAGCTTTGAACCCATGCACACATAGCCTGGACGGGGATGCGTGGCAAGCAGTGGATCCAACTTGGCAGGATGACGGCATTTGACCAGTCTCCACCAGATGTGCTGGTAATTTACCTTGGAGACAATGATCTGTCTGGATCATCAGGTAAGGTATTGATCCTGGACATTCTGTGAGACCTTACTGGTTGAATGCCAGGTATCCTGCGATGCGGATCGTGTGGGCCATGATCATTCCGCGGTTAGCCTGAGGAGGCGCCCGGAATATTGGCAATGTTAACAAGGCCCGTGGGACGTTAACAGATGTGATAGAGGTGTCTGCAGCGTCGGCCTCGTTATCATGCTATGCAGATCGTGTCGTCCATGATCATTCCGAGGTTAGCCTGACGAGGTGCCCGGAATATTGGCGATGTTAACAAAGCCCGTGGGGCGTTAACAGATGTGATAGAGGTGTCTGCAGCGGCGGCCTCATTATCCTGCGATGCGGATCGTGTCGTCCACGATCATTCCGCGGTTAGCCTGACGAGACGCCCGGAATATTTGCGATGTTAACAAGGCCCAGTGGGGCATTAACACAAGTTTGTAGAGGTGTCTGCAGTGGCGGCCTCAGATCAGTGATTTTTTCACCATAGGATCCAATTAAGCAACACTGAATTTTCCAAAGCGACGGTGTCCACCTGTCTGATGCAGGTATGGACATATTCCTGGAAGATAGTAAAGGGGGCCTGCTTTTCGAGCTCGAGGGGCTTTGTGGCGGGCATAGGACATAGCTAGGCTAGTCCTTATGCTGTGGCGGGTAGTGCGGAAAAAACAGGTAGTCTCGGTGTGTCCCGTTTGTAATTCAGGTAAGCCAACAGCGCATCCGACCTCCCGGCTCTGCGGATCGTGCGATTACAGGGCTGGTGCGGGGAAGATGCGCTGGGCCACTTCCGGACCAACAGTCATCAATTAAAGATGTCTTGAGGTCTGGGGTGTTTATTAGCGGCCGGCCGGGTTCCTGCTGTCTTTAAGATCGCTGGAACCTGGGGAAGGGGACTCGCCCAATGGCGGATCAGGGGGTATTGGGATACCCCCGCATTCTCCTGTTTCCGCACTACAGCAGGCCCCCTCTTTTGATAATGTTTGAAGATATAGATTGATTTGATTTGATTTAATAAAGTGTGGCCCGTATTTAATCCATATCACTGTCTCGCGTCTTTATTCCGGGACTGGGGGGGGCAAAGAAACTAAAGATAGAATGAGTGAGGGTATGAAGGCTAGAATGAAAGATAACAAGAAAGAAAGAAACTAAAAATAAATTGAGAGAAGGTATGAAAGCTTGAAAGAAAGATATCCTGATAGAAAGAAAGAAAAAAAAGAAACTAAAGATAGAATGAGAGAAGGTTTGAAAACTAGAATGAAAGACTGAAAGAAAGAAAGAAAGAAAGAAAGAAAGAAAGAAAGAAAGAAACTAAAGATAGAATGAGAGAAGGTAAAGCTGGAATGAAAGATATCCAGATAGAAAGAAACAAAGAAAGAAATAAAGAAACTAAAGATAGAATGAGAGAAGGTATGAAAGATAGAACGAAAGATATCAAGAAAGAAAGAAAGAAACTAAAGATAGAATGATAGAAGCTATAACAGCTAGAATGAAAGATATACAGAAAGAAATAAAGAATGAAAAAAGAAAGAGCAAAGGAATGAAGGAAAGAAAGAAAGAAATACATGAAGAAAGAGAGAGAGAAAGGACGGAGGAAATAAATAGATAAAGAAAGAAAGAAAGAAAGAAACTAAATACAGAATGATAGAAGGTAGGAAAGCAAGAATGAAAGATATCAAGAAAGAAAGAAAATAAAAATAGAATGAGAGAAGGTATGAAAGCTAGAATGAAAGGTATCCAGATAGAAAGAAATAATGAAAGAAAGAAGATAAAGATAGAATGATCAAAGGTATGAAAGCTAGAATGAAAGATATAAAAAAGAAAGAAAGTAAGAAAGAAAGGACGAAGTAAGGAAGGAAAGAAATAACGAACAAATGACCACAAGAATGAAATAAAGGAATAAAGAAAGAAGGGAAGGAAGGATGGAAGGAAGGAAGGAAGGAAAGGAAGGAAGGAAGAACGGAGTAAAGAAATAATGAAAGTGAGTTAGAAAGAAAGATAGAATGATAGAAGTTATGAAAGCTAGAATGAATGATATCCAGATAGAAAGAAAGAAAGAAATTAAATACAGAAAGCTAGAATGAAATATATTCAGATGGAAAGGAAGAAAGAAACTTTAGACAGAATGAAAGAAGGTATGAAAGCTAGAATGAAAGATGTAAAGAAAGAAAGATAGAAAGAAATACAGGAAGAAAGAAAAAGGATGGAGGAAAGAAAGAAAGAAAGAAATTAAAGATAGAATGAGAGAAGATATGATACCTAGAATGAAAGATATCCAGATAGAAAGAAAGAAACTAAAGATAGAAAGAGAGAAGGCATGAAAGCTAGAATGAAAGATATGATAAAAGAAAGAATCTAAAGATAGAATGAGAGAACGTATGAAAGCTAGAATGAAATATATCAAAAAAGAAAGGAACTAAAGATAGAATGAGGGATGGTATGAAAGCTAGAATGAAAGAAATGATAAAAGAAAGAAACTAAAGATAGAATGAGAGAAGCTATGAATGCTAGAATGAAAGATATCATGAAAGAAAGAAACTAAAAAAAAATGAAAGAAGGTATGACAGCTTCAATGAAAGGTATCCAGATAGAAAGAAAGAAAGAAACTAAAGATAGAATGAGAGAAGGTATGAAAGCTAGAATGAAAGATTTCAAGCAAGCAAGAAAGAAAGAAACTAAATAGAGAATGAGCGAAGCTATGACAGCTAGAATGAAAGATATAAAGAAAAAAATAAAGAATGAAAGAAAGAAAGAGCAAAGGAATGAAGGAAAGAAAGAAAGAAAGAAAGTAAGAAACTAAAGATAGAATGAGAGAAGGTAGGGAATAATGAATGAAAGTTTGCCAGAAAGAAAGAAACTAATAATAGAATGCGAGAAGGTATGAAAGTGAGAATGAAAGATATAAAGAAAGAAAGAAAGTAAGAAAGAAAGGACGAAGGAAGGAAGGAAGGAAAGAAATAACGAACAAATGAACACAAGAACGAAAGAAAGGAATAAATAAAGAGCAGAGTAAAGAAATAATGAAAGTAAGTTATAAAGTAAGAAAGAAGAAAGAAAGAAACTAAATATAGAATGAGAGTAGGTAAAGCTAGAAAGAAAGATATCCAGATAGAAAGAAAGAAAGAAAGAAAGAAACTAAACATAGAATGAGAGAAGGTATGAAAGCTAGAACGAAATATACCAAGAAAGAAAGTAAGAAACTTAAGATAAGAATGAGAGAAGCTATAACAGCTAGAAAGAAAGATATAAAGAAAGAAAGAATGAAAGAAAGAAAGAGCAAAGGAATGAAGGAAAGAAAGAAAGAAATACATGAAGAAAGAAAGAGAGAAAGGACGGAGGAAATAAATAGATAAAGAATGAAAGAAAGAAACTAAAGACAGAATGAGAGAAGGTAGGAAAGCAAGAATGAAAGATATCAAGAAAGAAGGAAACTAAAAATAGAATGAGAGAAGGTATGAAAGCTAGAATGAAATGTATCCAGATAGAAAGAAATAATGAAAGAAAGAAGGAAAGAAAGAGGCTAAAGATAGAATGATAGAAGGCATGAAAGCAAGAATGAAAGATATAAAAAAGAAAGAATGTAAGAAAGAAAGGACGAAGTAAGGAAAGAACGAAATAACGAACAAATGAACACAAGAATGAAATAAAGGAATAAAGAAAGAAGGGAAGGAAGGATGGAAGGAAGGAAGGAAGGAAAGAAGGAAGAACGGAGTAAAGAAATAATGAAAGTGAGTTAAAAAGAAAGAAAGAAGGAAGATAGTATCTAAAGATAGAATAAGAGAAGGTAAAGCTAGAATGAAAGGTATCCAGATGGAAAGAAATAATGAAAGAAAGACGGAAAAAAAGAAACTTAATATAGAATGATAGAAGGTATGAAAGCTAGAATGAAAGATATCAAGAAAGAAAGAAAGAAAGAAAGAAACTAAAGATAGAATTAGAGAAGGTCAGAAAGCTAGAATGAAATATATAAAGAAAGGAAGAAAGAAAGAAAGAAAGAAAGGACGAAGTAAGGAAGATAAGAAATAACTAAGAAATGAACACAAGAACGAAAGAAAGAAATAAAGAAAGATCACAGTAAAGAAATAATGAAAGTAAGTTAGAAAGTAAGAAAGAAAGAAAAAAGAAACGAAAGATAGAATGAGAGGAGGTATGAAAGCTAGAACGAAATATATCAAGAAAGAAAGGAACTAAAGATAGAATGAGTGATGGTATGAAATCTAGAATGAAAGATATCAAGATAGAAAGAAAGAAAGTAAGTAAGTAAGAAAGAAAGAAAGATATTTAAGATAGAAAGAGAGAAGGCATGAAAGGTAGAATGAAATATATGAAAAAAGAAAGAAACTAAAGATAGAATGAGTGAGGGTATGAAGGCTAGAATGAAAGATAACAAGAAAGAAAGAAACTAAAAATAAATTGAGAGAAGGTATGAAAGCTTGAAAGAAAGATATCCTGATAGAAAGAAAGAAAAAAAAGAAACTAAAGATAGAATGAGAGAAGGTTTGAAAACTAGAATGAAAGACTGAAAGAAAGAAAGAAAGAAAGAAAGAAAGAAACTAAAGATAGAATGAGACAAGGTAAAGCTGGAATGAAAGATATCCAGAGAGAAAGAAATAAAGAAAGAAAGAAAAAAAGAAACAAAAGATAGAATGAGAGAAGGTATGAAAGATAGAACGAAATGTATCGGGTAAGAATGAAACTATAGACAGAATGATAGAAGGTATGAAAGCTACAATGAAAGATATCAAGAAAGAAAGAAAGAAACTAAAGATAGAATGATAGAAGCTATAACAGCTAGAATGAAAGATATACAGAAAGAAATAAAGAATGAAAAAACAAAGAGCAAAGGAATGAAGGAAAGAAAGAAAGAAATACATGAAGAAAGAGAGAGAGAAAGGACGGAGGAAATAAATAAAGAAAGAAAGAAAGAAAGAAACTAAATACAGAATGATAGAAGGTAGGAAAGCAAGAATGAAAGATATCAAGAAAGAAAGAAAATAAAAATAGAATGAGAGAAGGTATGAAAGCTAGAATGAAAGGTATCAAGAAAGAAAGAAAGAAAAAAGGAAACTAAAGATAAAATGAGAAAGAAAGAAAGAAAGAAAGGACAAAGTAAGGAAGGAAAGAAATAACGAAGAAATGACCACAAGAATGAAATAAAGGAATAAAGAAAGAAGGGAAGGAAGGATGGAAGGAAGGAAGGAAGGAAAGGAAGGAAGGAACAACGGAGTAAAGAAATAATGAAAGTGAGTTAGAAAGAAAGAAAGAAAGAAGAAAGATAGAAACTAAAGATAGAATGAGAGAAGGTAAAGCTAGAATGAAAGATATCTAGATAGAAAGAAAGAAAAAAGGAAACTAAAGATAAAATGAGAGAAGGTATGAAAGCTAGAATGAAAGAGATTCAGATGGAAAGGAACAAAGAAAGAAAAAAACTAATGATCGAATGAGAGAAGGTATCAAAGCTAGAATAAAATATATCAAGAAAGAAAGGAACTAAAGACAGAATGAGAGAAGGTATGAAAGCTAGAATAAAAGATATCAAGAAAGAAAGAAAGAAAGAAAGGACAAAGTAAGGAAGGAAAGAAATAACGAAGAAATGAACTCAAGAACGAAAGAATGGAATAAAGAAAGAACAGAGTAAAGAAATAAAGAAAGTAAGTTAGAAAGAAAAAAGAAACGAAGGAAAGAATGAGAGAAGGAATGAAAGCTAGAACGAAATATATCAAGAAAGAAAGGAACTAAAGATAGAATGAGTGATTGTATGAAAGCTAGAATGAAAGATATCCAGATAGAAACAAAGAAAGAAAGGAAGGAAGGAAGGAAGGAAGGAAGGAAGGAAGGAAGGAAGGAAGGAAGGAAGGAAGGAAGGAAGGAAGGAAGGAAGGAAGGAAGGGAGGGAGGGAGGGAGGGAGGGAGGGAGGGAGGGAGAGAGAGAGGGAGGGAGGGAGGGAGGGAGGGAGGGAGGGAGGGAGGGAGGGAGGG
Organism: Intellagama lesueurii; assembly: GCA_037013535.1. NCBI lineage: Eukaryota > Metazoa > Chordata > Lepidosauria > Squamata > Agamidae > Intellagama > Intellagama lesueurii. Next base: position 93,012,631 of record JBAJHW010000002.1, read on the forward strand.
AGGGAGGGAGGAAGGAAGGAAGGAAGGAAGGAAGGAAGGAAGAAGGAATTGATAAAGAAAAAAGGAAAAAAGAAACTAAAGATATAATGAGAGAAGGTATGAAAGCTAGAATGAAAGAAATCAAGAAAGAAAGAATCTAAAAATAGAATGATAGAAGTTATGAAAGCTAGAATGAAAGACATCCAGATAGAAAGAAAGAAAGAAATTAAATATAGAAAGCTAGAATGAAATATATTCAGATGGAAAGGAAGAAAGAAACTTTAGACAGAATGAGAGAAGGTATGAAAGCTAGAATGAAAGATTTAAAGAAAGAAAGATAGAAAGAAATACAGGAAGAAAGAAAGAAAAAAGGATGGAGGAAAGAAAGAAAGAAAGAAATTAAAGATAGAATGAGAGAAGATATGATACCTAGAATGAAAGATATCCAGATAGAAAGAAAGAACCTAAAGATAGAAAGAGAGAAGGCATGAAAGCAAGAATGAAAGATATGATAAAAGAAAGAATCTAAAGATAGAATGAGAGAAGGTATGAATGCTAGAATGAAAGATATCAAGAAAGAAAGAAACTAAAAATAAAATGAGAGAAGTTATGAAAGCTAGAATGAAATATATCTAAAAAGAAAGGAACTAAAGATAGAATGAGAGAAAGTATGAAAGCAAGAATAAAAGATATCAAGAAAGAAAGAAAGAAACTAAAGATAGAATGAGAGAAGGTAAAGCTAGAATGAAAGATATCTAGATAGAAAGAAAGAAAAAAGGAAACTAAAGATAAAATGAGAGAAGGTATTAAAGCTAGAATGAAAGATATAAAAAAGAAAGAAAGTAAGAAAGAAAGGATGAAGTAAGGAAGAAAAGAAATAACTAAAAAATGAATTCAAGAATGAAAGAAAGATATAAAGAAAGATGAGAGTAAAGAAATAATGAAAGTAAGTTAGAAAATAAGAAAGAAAGAAAAGAGGAAAGAAAGATAGAATGAGAAGGTATGAAAGCTGGAATGAAATATATCAAGAAAGAAAGGAACTAAAGATAGAATGAGTGATGGTATGAAAGCTAGAATGAAAGATTTCTAGATAAAAAGAAAGAAAGAAAAAATGAAAGAAATTTAAGATAGAATGAGAGAAGGTAGGAAAGCTAGAACGAAATATATCAAGAAAGGAAGAAACTATAGATAGAAAGCTGGAATGAAACATATTCAGATGGATAGGAAGAAAGGAACTGTAGACAGATTGAGAAAAAGAATGACTGCTAGAATGAAAGATGTAAAGAAAGAAGGAAAGAAAGAAAAAAGGGCGGAAGAAAGAAAGAAAGAAAGAAATTAAAGATTGAATGAGAGAAGGTATGAATGCAAGAATGAAAGATATCAAGAAAGAAAGAAACTAAAAATAAAATGAGAGAAGGTATGAAAGCTTGAATGAAAGATATGATAAAAGAAAGAAACTAAAAATAGAATGAGAGAAGGCATGGAATCTAGAATGAAAGATATGATAAAAGAAAGAAACTTAAGATAGAATGAGAGAAGGTATGAATGCTAGAATGAAAGTAATCAAGAAAGAAAGAAACTAAAAATAAAATGAGAGAAGGTATGAAAGCTTGAATGAAAGATATCCAGATAGAAAGAAAGAAAAAAAGAAACTAATGATAGAATGAGAGAAGGTATGAAAGCTAGAATGAAAGATTTCAAGAAAGAAAGAAAGTAAGAAAGAAACTAAATAGAGTATGAGAGTAGCTATGACAGATAGAATGACAGATATAAAGAAAAAACTAAAGATAGAAAGAATGAAAGAAAGAAAGAGCAAAGGAATGAAGGAAAGATAGAAAGAAATACATGAAGAAAGAAAGAGAGAAAGGAGGAAATAAATAGATAAATGAAGGAATAAACTAAAGACAGAATGAGAGAAGGTAGAAAAGCAAGAATAAAATATATCAAGAAAGAAAGGAACTAAAGATAGAATGAGAAGAAGGTCTGAAAGCTAGAATGAACAATATCCAGATAGAAAGAAAGAAAGAAACTAAAGATAATATGAAAGAAGGTATGAAAGCTAGAATAAAAGATATCAAGAAAGAAAGAAACAAAGAAACAAAGAAAGAAACTAAATAGAGAATGAGAGAAGCTATGACAGGTAGAATGAAAGATTTAAAGAAAAAATAAAGAATGAAAGAAAGAAAGAGCAAAGGAATGAAAGAAAGAAAGAAAGTAAGAAACTAAAGATAGAATGAGAGAAGGTAGGGAATAATGAATGAAAGATATCAAGAAAGAAAGAAACTAAAAATAGAATGCGAGAAGGTATGAATTTGAGAATGAAAGATATAAAGAAAGAAAGAAAGTAAGAAAGGACGAAGTAAGGAGGGAAAGAAATAACGAACAAATGAACACAAGAAAGAAAGAAAGGAATAAATAAAGAGCAGAGTAAAGAAATAATGAAAGTAAGTTAGAAAGTAAGAAAGAAGAAAGAAAGAAACTAAAGATAGAATGAGAGAAGGTAAAGCTAGAATGAAAGATATCCAGAGAGAAAGAAAGAAAGAAAAAAGAAACGAAAGATAGAATGAGATAAGCTATAACAGCTAGAATGAAAGATATAAAGAAAGAAAGTATGAAAGGAAGAAAGAGCAAAGGAATGATAGAAAGAAAGAGAGAAATAGATGAAGAAAGAAAGAGAGAAAGGACGGAGGAAATAAATGGATAAAGAAAGGAAGAAAGAAACTAAAGACAGAATGAGAGAAGGTAGGAAAGCAAGAATGAAAGATATCAAGAATGAAAGAAACTAAAAATAGAATGAGAGAAGGTATGAAAGCTAGAATGAAAGGTATCCAGATAGAAAGAAATAATGAAAGAAAGAAGGAAAGAAAGAGAGGCTAAAGATAGAATGACAGAAGGTATGAAAGCTTGAACGAAATATATCAAGAAAGAAAGAAACTATAGATAGAATTATAAAAGGTGTGAAAGCTAGAATGAAAGATATTATGAGAGAAAGAATGAAACTAAAGATAGAATATGAGAAGCTATAACAACTAGAATGAAAGATAGAAAGATAGAAAGAATGAAAGAAAGAAAGAGCAAAGGAATGAAGGAAAGAAAGAAAGAAATACATGAAGAAAGAAAGAGAGAAAGGACGGAGGAAATAAATAGAGAAAGAAAGGAAGAAAGAAACTAAAGACAGAATGAGAGAAGGTAGGAAAGCAAGAATGAAAGATATCAAGAATGAAAGAAACTAAAAATAGAATGAGAGAAGGTATGAAAGCTAGAATGAAAGGTATCCAGATAGAAAGAAATAATGAAAGAAAGAAGGAAAGAAAGACAGAGGCTAAAGATAGAATGATAGAAGGTATGAAAGCTAGAATGAAAGATATAAAAAAGGAAGAAAGTAAGAAAGAAAGGACAAAGTAAGGAAGGAAAGAAATAACGAACAAATGAACACAAGAACGAAAGAAATGTATAAATAAAGAGCAAGTAAAGAAATAATGAAAGTAAGTTAGAAAGTAAGAAAGAAGAAAGAAAGAAACTAAAGATAGAAACAGAAAAGGTAAACCTAGAATGAGAGATATCCAGATAGAAAGAAATAAAGAAAGAATGAAGAAAAGAAACTAAAGATAGAATGAGAGAAGGTATGAAAGCTAGAACGAAATATATCAAGAAATAAAGAAACTATAGATTGAATGATAGAAAGTATGAAATCTAGAATGAAAGATATATCAAGAAAGAAAGAAAGAAACTAAAGATGGAATGAGAGAAGCTATAACAGCTACAATGAAAGATATAAAGAGAGAAATAAAGAATGAGAGAAAGAAAGAAAGTAAGAGGCTAAAGATAGAATGATAGAAGGTATTAAAGCTAGAATGAAAGATATAAAAAAGAAAGGAATTATGAAGTAAGGAAGGAAAGAAATAACGAACAAATGAACACAAGAATGAAATAAAGGAATAAAGAAAGAAGGGAAGGAAGGATGGAAGGAATTAAGGAAGGAAGGAAGGAAGGAAGAACGGAGTAAAGAAATAATGAAAGTGAGTTAGAAAGAAAGAAAGAAGAAAGATAGAAACTAAAGGTAGAATGAGAGAATGCAAAGCTAGAAAGAAAGATATCTAGATAGAAAAAGAGAAAGAAAAGAAAAAAAGAAACTCAAGATAGAATGAGAGAAGGTATGAAAGCTAGAATAAAATATATGAAGAAAGGAACTATAGATAGAATGAAAGAAGTTATGAAAGCTAGAATGAAAGATATCTAAAAAGAAGGAAACTAAAGATAGTACGAGAGAAGGTATGAAAGCTAGAATAAAAGATATCAAGAAAGAAAGAAAGAAAGAAAGGACGAAGTAAGGAAGGAAAGAAATAACGAAGAAATGAACACAAGAACGAAAGAAGGGAATAAAGAAAGAACAGAGTAAAGAAATAATGAAAGTAAGTTAGAAAGAAAGAGAGAAAGAAAGAAAAAAAACGAAAGTAAGAAGGAGAGAAGGTATGAAAGCTAGAACGAAATATATCAAGAAAGAAAGGAACTAAAGATAGAATGAGAGAAGGTATGAAAGCTACAATGAAAGATATAAAGAAAGAAAGAAAGTAAGAAAGAAAGGAAGATGTAAGGAAGGAAAGAAATAACGAAGAAATGAACACAAGAACAAAAGAAAGGAATAAAGAAGGAACAGAGTAAAGAAATAATGAAAGTAAGCTAGAAAGAAAGAAAGAAAGAAAGAAAAAAGAAACAAAAGATAGAATGAGAGAAGGTATGAAAGCTAGAACGAAATATATCAAGAAAGAAAGGAACTAAAGATAGAATGAGTGATGGTATGAAAGCTAGAATGAAAGATATCCAGATAGAAAGAAAGAAAGTAAGTAAGAAAGAAAGAAAGAAAGAAAGATACATAAGATAGAATGAGAGTAGGTATGAAAGCTAGAATGAACTATATAAAGAAAGAAAGAAACTAAAGATAGAATGAGAGAAGGTATGAAAGCTGGAATGAAAGACATCCAGATTGAAAGAAAGAAAGAACCTAAAGATAGAAAGCTAGAATGAAATATATTCAGATGGAAAGGAAGAAAGGAACTGTAGTCAGATTTAGAGAAAGAATGAAACCTAGAATGAAAGATGTAAAGAAAGAAAGAAAGAACGAAAGAAAGAAAGAAAGAAAGAAAGAAAGAAAGAAAGAAAGAAAGAAAGAAAGAAAGAAAGAGCAATGGAATGAAGGAAAGAAAGAAAGAAATACAGGAAGAAAGAAAGAGAAAAGAACGGAGGAAAGAAAGAAAGAAAGAAATTAAAGATAGAATGATAGAAGGTATGACAGCTAGAATGAAAGATATCCAGATAGAAAAAAAGGAACCAAAAATAGAAAGAGAGAAGGCATGAAATCTAGAATGAAATATATGCAGAAAGAAAGAAACTAAAGATAGAATGAGAGATGGTATGAAGGCTAGAATGAAAGATAACAAGAAAGAAAGAAACTAAAAATAAATTGAGAGAAGTATGAAAGCTTGAAAGAATGATATCCTGATAGAAAGGGGAAAAAAAGAAACTAAAGATAGAATGAGAGAAGCTATGAAAGCTAGAATGAAAGATTGAAAGAAAGAAAGAAAGGAAAGAAACTAAATAGAGAATAAGAGAAGCTATGAAAACAAGAATGAAATATATAAAGAAAGAAATAAAGAATGAATGAAAGAAAGAAACTAAAGATAGAATGAGAAAAGGTAGGAAAGCTAGAATCGAAGAAACCAAGAAAGAAAGAAACTAAAGCTAGAATGAGAGAAAGAAGGAAAGCTAGAATGAAAGAAATAAAGAAAGAAAGAAAATAAAAAAGAATGAGAGAATGTATGAAAGCTAGAATGAAACATATCCAGATAGAAATAAATATTGAAATAAAGAAAGAAAGAAACTAAAGATAGAATTAAAGATGGTAGGAAAGCCAGAATCGAAGAAACAAAGAAAGAAAGAAACTAAAGATAGAATGAGAGAAGGTAGGAAAGCTAGAATGAAAGAAATCAAGAAAGAAAGAAACTTAAAAAAGAGTGAGAGAATGTATGAAAGCTAGAATGAAAGATATCCAGAGAGAAAGAAATAATGGAAGAAAGAAAGAAAGAAAGAATGAAAATAAAGATAGAATGAGAGAAGGTTTGAAAGCTAGAATGAAAGATATTCAGATGGAAAGGAATTATGAAAGAAAGAAAGAAACCAAAGATAGAATAAGAGAAAGTAAAGCTAGAATGAAAGATATCCAGATAGATAGAAAGAAAGAAAGAAAGAAAAAAGGAACTAAAGATAGAATGAGAGAAGGTATGAAAGCTAGAATGAAATATATCAAGAAAGAAAGAAACTATATATAGAATGATAGAAGGTATGAAATCTAGAATGAAAGATATCAAGAAAGAAAGAAAGAAACTAAAGATAGAATGAGAGAAGCTATAACAGCGAGAATGAAAGATATAAAGAAAGACAGAAAGAATGGAAGAAAGAAAGAGCAAACGAATGAAGGAAAGAAAGAAAGAAATACATGAAGAAAGAAAGAGAGAAAGGACGGAGGAAATAAATAGATAAAGAAAGAAAGAAAGATACTAAAGACAGAATGAGAGTCGGTAGGAAAGCAAGAATGAAAGATATCAAGAAAGAAAGAAACTAAAAATAGAATGAGAGAAGGTGTGAAAGCTAAAATGAAAGGTATTCAGATAGAAAGAAATAATGAAAGAAAGAAGGAAAGAAAGAAAGAGGCAAAAGATAGAATGATAGAAGGTATGAAAGCTATAATGAAAGATATGAAAAAGAAAGAAAGTAAGAAAGAACAGACGAAATAAAGAATTAATGAAATAACGAACAAATGAACACAAGAATGAAATAAAGGAATAAAGAAAGAAGGGAAGCAAGGATGGAAGGATGGAAGGAAGGAATTGAGGGAGGAAGAACGGAGTAAGGAAATAATGAATGTGAGTTAGAAAGAAAGAAAGCAGAATGATAGAAACTAAAGATAGAATGAGAGAATGTAAAGCTAGACTGAAAGATAATCAGACAGAAATAAAAAGAAAGTAAGAAAAAAAGAAACTAAAGATAGAATGAGAGAAGGTACCAAATCTAGAATAAAATATATATGAAGAAAGAAAGGAACTAAAGATAGAATGAGAGAAGGTACGAAAGCTAGAATGAAAGATATCCAGATAGAAAGTAAGAAAGAAACTAAAGATAGAATGAGAGAAGTTATGAAAGCTAGAATGAAAGATATCTAAACAGAAAGAAACTAAAGATAAAATGAGAGAAGGTAGGAAAGCTAGAATGAAAGTAATAAAACAAGAAAGAAACTAAAGATAGAATGATAGAAGATAGGAAAGCTAGAATGAAGGAAAGAAAGAAAGAATGAAACTAAAGAGAGAATGAGAGAATGTAGGAAAGCTAGAATGAAAGAAATCAAGCAAGAAAGAAACTAAAGAGAGAATGAGAGAAGGTAGGAAAGCTAGAATGAAAGAAATCTAGCAAGAAAGAAATTAAAAATAGAATGAGAGAATGTACGGAAGCTAGAATGAAAGATATCCAGATAGAAAGAAAAACTGAAAGAACGATAGAAAGAAAGAAAGAAACTAAAGATAGAATGAGAGAAGGTTTGAAAGCTAGAATGAAAGATTGAAAGAAAGAAAGAAAGAAACTAAATAGAGAATGAGAGAAGCTATGACAACAAGAATGAAAGACATAAAGAAAGAAAAAAAGAATGAAAGAAAGAAAGAGCAAAGGACTGAAGGAAAGAAAGAAAGAAAATAAAGATATAATGAGAGAATGTAGGAAAACAAGAATGAAAGAAATCTAGCAAGAAAGAAACTAAAGATAGAATGAGAGAAGATAGTAAAGCTAGAATGAAAGAAATCAAGAAAGAAAGAAACTAAAGATAGAATGAGAGAATGTATGAAAGCTAGAATGAAAGCTATCCAGAAAGAAAGAAATATTGAAAGAAAGAAAGAAAGAAACTAAAGATAGAATGAGAGAAGGTTTAAAAGCTACAATGAAAGATATTCAGATGGAAAGGAAGTACGAAAGAAAGAAAGAAACTAAAGATAGAATGAGAGAAGGTATGAAAGCTTGAATGAAAGATATAAAGAAAGAAAGAAAGAAAGTAAGAAAGAAAGAAGGAAGGAAAGAAATAAAGAACTAAAGAACGCAAGAATTAAAGAAAGAAATACAGAAAGAACAGAGAAAAGAAAAAATGAAAGCAAGTTAGAAAGAAAGAAAGAAGAAAGAAACTAAAGATAGAATGAGAGAAGTTATGAAAACTAGAATGAAAGATATAAAGAAAGAAAGAAAGTAAGAAAGAAAGGACGAAGTAAGGAAGGAAAGAAATAACGAAGAAATGAACACAAGAACGAAAGAAAGGAAGAAAGAAAGAACAGAGTAAAGAAATAATAAAAGTATGTTAGAAAGAAAGAAAGAAAGAAAAAAGAAACGAAAGATAGAATGAGAGAAGGTATGAAAGCTAGAACGAATATATCAAGAAAGAAAGGAACTAATGATAGAATGAGTGATGATATGAAAGCTAGAATGAAATATATCCAGAAAGAAAGAAAGTAAGAAAGAAAGAAAGAAAGAAAGAAAGATACTTAAGATAGAATCAGGGAAGGTACGAAAGCTAGAACAATCTATATAAAGAAAGAAAGAATTTATAGATAGAATGAGAGAAGGTATGAAAGCTAGAATGACAGATATCCAGATAAAAAGAAAGAAAGAAACTAAAGATAGAAAGAGGGAATGAAATATATTCAGATGGAAAGGAAAAAAGGAATTGTAGACAGTTTGAGAGAAAGTATGAAACCTAGAATGAAAGATGTAAAGAAAGAAAGAAAGAAAGAAAGAAAGAAAGAGCAAAGGAATGAAGGAAAGAAAGAAAGAAATACAGAAAGAAAGAAAGAAAAAAGGATGGAGGAAAGAAAGAAAGAAAAAAGAAATTAAAGATAGAATGAGAGAAGGCATGAAAGCTAGCATGAAATATTTGAAGAAAGAAAGAAACTAAAGATAGAATGAGAGAGGGTATGAAGGCTAGAATGAAAGATAACAAGAAGGAAAGAAACTAAAAATAAATTTGAGAAGTTATAAAAGCTTGAAAGAAAGATATCCTGATTGATAGAAAGAAAAAAGAAACAAAAAAAAGAATAAGAGTAGCTATGAAAGCTAGAATGAAAGATATAAAGAAAGAAAGGAACTAAAGATAGAATGAGAGAAGGTATGAAAGCTAGAATGAAAGATATCCAGATAGAAAGAAAGAAAGAAACTACAGATAGAATGAGAGAAGTTATGAAAGCTAGATTGAAAGATATCTAAAAAGAAGGATACTAAAGATAGTATGAGAGAAGGTATGAAAGCTAGAATAAAAGATATCAAGAAAGAAAGAAAGAAAGGACGAAGTATGGAAGGAAAGAAGTAATGAAGAAATGAACAGAAGAACGAAAGAAAGGAATAAAGAAAGAACAGAGAAAAGAAATAATGAAAGTAAGTTAGAAAGAAAGAAAGAAAGAATGAAAGAAAGATACTTAAGATAGAATGAGAGAAGGTAAGAAAGCTAGAACGAAATATATCAAGAAAGAAAGAAACTATAGATAGATTGAGAGAAGGATTGAAAGCTAGAATGAAAGATATCCCGATAGAAAGAAACAAAAAACCTAAAGATAGAAAGCTAGAATGAAATATATTCAGATGGAAAGGAAGAAAGGAACTGTAGACAGATTGAGAGAAAGTATGAAAGCTAGAATGAAAGATTTAAAGAAAGAAAGAAAGAAAGAAAGAAGAAAGGAAAGAAATACAGGAAGAAAGAGAAAAAAAGGAAGGAGGAAAGAAAGAAAGAAAGGAAGGAAGGAGGAAATTAAAGATAGAATGATAGAAGGTATGAAAGCTAGAATGAAAGATTGAAAGAAAGAAAGAAAGAAAGAAACCTAATAGAGAATGAGAGAAGCTATGACAACAAGATTGAAAGACATAAAGAAAGAAATAATGAATGAAAGGATGAAAGAGCAAAGGAATGAAGGAAAGAAAGAAAGAAATTAAGAAAGAAAGAAAGAAACTAAAGATAGAATGAGAGAAGGTAGGAAAGCTAGAATGAAAGAAATCAAGCAAGAAAGAAACTGAAGATAGAATGGAGAAGTTAGGAAGGCTAGAATGAAAGAAATTAAGAAAGAAAGAAACTAAAGATAGAATGAGAGAAGGTTTGAAAACTAGAATGAAAGATATTCAGATGGAAAGGCAGTACGAAAGAAAGAAAGAAACTAAAGATAAAATGAGAGAAGGTATGAAAGCTAGAATGAAAGAAATCAAGAAAGAAAGAAAGTAAGAAAGAAAGGAGTAAGGAAGGAAAGAAATAAAGAACAAATGAACACAAGAAGGAAAGAAAGAAATTAAGAAAGAACAGAGTAAAGAAATAATGTAAGCAAGTTAGAAAGAAAGAAAAAAGAAAGAAAGAAACTAAAGATAGAATGAGAGAAGGTATGAAAGCTAGAATGAAAGATATAAAGAAAGAAAGAAAGTAAGAAAGAAAGGACGAAGTAAGGAAGGAAAGAAATAATGAAGAAATGAACAGAGGAACGAGAGAAAGGAATAAAGAAAGAACAGAGTAAAGAAATAATGAAAGTAAGTTAGAAAGAAAGAAAGGAAGAAGGTAGGAAAACTAGAATGGAAGAATGAAGAAAGAAAGAAACTAAAGACAGAATGAGAGAAGGTAGGAAAGCTAGAATGAAAGAAATCATGAAAAGAAAGAAACTAAAAATAAAAAGAGAGAAAGTCTGAAAGCTAGAATGAAAGATATCCAGATAGAAAGAAATAATGAGAGAAGGTAAAGCTGGAATGGAAGATATCCAGATAGAAAGAAAGAAAGAACGAAAACAAGAAACTAAAGGTAGAATGAGAGAAGGTATGAAAGCTAGAATGAAAGAAATCAAGAAAGAAAGAAAGCAAGAAAGAAAGGAGTAAGGAAGAAATAAATAAAGAACAAATGAACACAAGAAGGAAAGAAAGAAATTAAGAAAGAACAGAGTAAAGAAATAATGTAAGCAAGTTAGAAAGAAAGAAAGAAGAAAGAAAGAAACTAAAGATAGAATGAGAGAAGGTATGAAAGCTAGAATGAAAGATATAAAGAAAGAAAGAAAGTAAGAAAGAAAGGACGAAGTAAGGAAGGAAAGAAATAACGAAGAAATGAACAGAGGAACGAAAGAAAGGAATAAAGAAAGAACAGAGTAAAGAAATAATGAAATAACGAAAACAAGAAACTAAAGGTAGAATGAGAGAAGGTATGAAAGCTAGAATGAAAGATATCCAGATAGAAAGAAAGAAAGAACCTAAAGATAGAAAGCTAGAATGAAATATATTCAGATGGAAAGAAAGAAAGGAACTGTAGACAGATTGAGAGAAAGTATGAAAGCTAGAATGAAAGATGTAAAGAAAGAAAGAAAGAAATAATGAAAGAAAGAAAGAAAGAAAGAAAGAAAGAAATAGCAAAGGAATGACGGAAGGAAAGAAAGAAATATAGGAAGGAAGAAAAAAAGGACGGAGAAAAGAAAGAAAGAAATTAAAGATAGAATGAGAGAAGGTTTGAAAGCTAGAATGAAAGATATCAAGATAGAATGAAAGAAACTAAAGGTAGAAAGAGAGAAGGCATCAAAGCTAGAATGAAATATATGAAGAAAGAAAGAAACTAAAGATAGAATGAGAGAGGGTATGAAGGCTAGAATGAAAGATAACAAGAAAGAAAGAAACTAAAAATAAATCGAGAGAAGGTATGAAAGCTTGAAAGAAAGATATCCTGAAAGAAAGAAAGAAAATAAAGAAACTAAAGATATAATGAGAGAAGGTATGGAAGCTAGAATGAAAGATTGAAAGAAAGTAAGAAACTAAATAGAGAATAAGAGAAACTATGACAACAAGAATGAAAGATATAAAGAAAGAAATAAAGAATGCTATAAAGAAAGAGCAAAGAAATGAAGGCAAGAAAAAAAGAAAGAAGAACACGAAGAAAGAAAGAAAGAAATCACGGAGCAAAGGAAGAAAGAAATTAGGAAAGAAAGAAAGAAAGAAACTAAAGATATAATTAGAGAAGGTAGGAAAGCTAGAATGAAAGAAATCAAGAAAGAAAGAATCTAAAAATAGAATTAGAGAATGTATGAAAGCTAGAATGAATGATATCCAGATAGAAAGAAATATTGAAAGAAAGAAAGAAACTAAAGATAGAATGAGAGAAGGTTTGAAAGCTAGAATGAAAGATATTCAAATGGAAAGGAAGTACGAAAGAAAGAAAGAAAAAAACTAAATATAGAATGAGAAAATTTATGAAAGCTAGAATGAAAGATATAAAGAAAGAAAGAAAGAAAGAAAGAAAGGAGTAAAGAAGGAAAGAAAGAAAGAACAATTGAACACAGGAAGGAAATAAAGAAATAAAGAAAGAACAGAGTAAAGAAATAATGAAAGCAAGTTAGAAAGAAAGAAAGAAGAAAGAAAAAAACTAAAGATAGAATGAGAGAAGGTGTGAAACCTTGAATGAATGATATAAAGAAAGAAAGTAAGTAATAAAGAAAGAACGGAGTAAGGAAGGAAAGAAATAACGAGGAAATGAACACAAGAATAAAAGAAAGGAATAAAGAAAGAACAGAGTTTAGAAATAATGAAAGTAAGTTAGAAAGAAAGAAAGAAAAAAGAAACAAAAGATCGAATGAGAGATTGTATGAAAGCTAGAATGAAATATATCAAAAAAGAAAGGAACTAAAGATAGAATGAGTGATGGTATGAAAGCTAGAATGAAAGATATCAAGATTGAGAGAAAGTAAGTAATTAAGAAAGAAAGAAAGAAAGAAACTTAAGATAGAATGAGAGAAGGTTTGAAAGCTAGAATGAAAGATATCCAGATAGAATGAAAGAAACTAAAGGTAGAAAGAGAGAAGGCATGAAAGCTAGAATGAAATATATGAAGAAAGAAAGAAATTAAAGATAAAATGAGAGAAGGTATGAAAGCTAGAATGAAAGATATCCAGATAGAAAGAAAGAAACTAAAGATAGAATGAGAGAAGGTATGAAAGCTAGACTGAAAGATTGTAAGAAAGAAAGAAAGAAAGAAAGAAACTAAATAGAGAATAATAGAAGCTATGACAAAAAGAATGAAAGATATAAAGAAAGAAATAAAGAATGAAAGAAAGAAAGAGCAAAGGAATGAAGGAAAGAAAGAAAGAAATAAAAACACGAAGAAAAAAAGAAAGAAAGGAGCAAAGAAAGAAAGAAATTAAGAAAGAAAGAAAGAAATAAACTAAAAATAGAATGAGGGAATGTATGAAAGCTAGAATGAAAGATATCCAGATAGAAAGAAATATTGAAAGAAAGAAAGAAAGAAAATAAAGATAGAATGAGAGAAGGTTTGAAAGCTAGAAAGAAAGATATTCAGATGGAAAGTAAGTACGAAAGAAAGAAAGAACCTAAAGAGAGAATGAGAGAAGGTATGAAAGCTAGAATGAAGGATATAAAGAAAGAAAGAAAGTAAGAAAGAAAGGACGAAGTAAGGAAGGAAAGAAATAACGAAGAAATGAACACAAGAACGAAAGAAAGGAATAAAGAAAGAACCGAGTAAAGAAATAATGAAAGTAAGTTAGAAAGAAAGAAAGAAGAGAAGAAAAAAATAACGAAAAATAGAATGAGACAAGGTATGAAAGCTAAAACGAAATATATCAAGAAAGAAAGGAACTAAAGATAGAATGAGTGATGGTATGAAAGCTAGAATGAACGATATCCAGATAGAAAGAAAGAAAGTAAGAAAGAAAGAAATAACGAAGAAATGAACACAAGAACAAAAGAAAGGAATAAAGAAAGATCCGAGTAAAGAAATAATGAAAGTAAGTTAGAAAGAAAGAAAGAAAAAAGAAACAAAAGATCGAATGAGAGATTGTATGAAAGCTAGAATGAAATATATCAAAAAAGAAAGGAACTAAAGATAGAATGAGTGATGGTATGAAAGCTAGAATGAAAGATATCAAGATAGAAAGAAAGTAAGTAATTAAGAAAGAAAGAAAGAAAGAAACTTAAGATAGAATGAGAGAAGGAATGAAAGCTAGAATGAAAGATATCCAGATAGAAAGAAAGAATGAAACTAAAGATAGAAAGCTAGAATGAAATATATTCAGATGGAAAGGAAGAAAGAATCTGTAGAGAGAATGAGAGAAGGTATGAAAGCTAGAATGTAAGATGTAAAGTAAGAAAGAAAGAAAAAAGAAGATAAGAAGGAAATAAATAAAGAAAGAAAGAGCAAAGGAATCAAGGAAAGAAAGAAAGAAATAGAGGAAGGAAGAAAGAAAAAAATGACAGAGGAAAGAAAGAAAGAAAGAAAGAAAGAAATTAAAGATAGAATGAGAGAAGATATGAAAACTAGAATGACAGATATCCACATAGAAAGAAAGAATAGAAAGATAGAATGATAGAAGGAATGGAAGTTGGAATGAAAGATATCAAGAAATAAAGAAACTAAAGATAGAATGAGAGAAGGTTTGAATGCTGGAATGAAAGAGGTGAAGAAAGAAAGAAACTAAATATAAAATGAGAGAAGGTAAGAAAGATGGAATGAAATATATCCAGATAGAAAGAAAGAAAAAAAGAAACTAAAGATAGAATGAGTGAAGTTATGAAAGGCAGAATAAAATATATCAAGAAAGAAAGGAAAGAAAGAATCAAAGATTTCCAGAAAGAAAAAAATAAAGAAAGAAACAAAATAGAGAATGATAGAAGCTATGACAGCTAAAATGAAAGATATAAAGAAACAAATAAAGAATGTAAGAAAGAAAGGGCAACGGAATGAAGGAAAGAAAGAAAGAAAAGCAGGAAGAGAGAAAGAAAAAAAAAGAACGGAGGAAAGAAATAAAGAAAGAAACTAAAGATAGAATGAGATAAGGTAGGAAAGAATGAATGAAAGATATAAAGAAAGTAAGAAACTAAAAATTGTATGAGAGAAGGTATGAAAGCTCAAAAGAAATTCATCAACAAAGAAAGAAACTATACATAGAATGAGAGAAGGTATGAAATCTAAAATAAAAGATATCAAGAAAGAAAGAAAGGAAGGGAGGGAGGGAGGGAGGGAGGGAGAGAGGGAGGGAGGGAGGGAGGGAGGAAGGAAAGAAGGAAGGAAGGAAGGATTCAGAAAATAGTGAAAAAGAAACTAAAGATAGAATGAGAGAAGGTATGAAAGCTAGAATGAAAGATATCAAGAAAGAAAGAAACTAAAAATAGAATGAGAGAAGTTATGAAAGCTAGAATGAAAGATATTCAGATAGAAAGAAAGAATGAAACTAAAGATAGAAAGCTAGAATGAAATATATTCAGATGGAAAGGAAGAAAGAATCTGTAGAGAGAATGAGAGAAGGTATGAAAGCTAGAATGTAAGATGTAAAGTAAGAAAGAAAGAAAAAATAAAAAAAGAAGGAAATAAATAAAGAAAGAAAGAGCAAAGGAATGAAGGAAAGAAAGAAAGAAATAGAGGAAGGAAGGAAGAAAAAAATGACAGAGGAAAGAAAGAAAGAAAGAAAGAAAGAAATTAAAGATAGAATGAGAGAAGATATGAAAACTAGAATGACAGATATCCCCATAGAAAGAAAGAATCGAAAGATAGAATGATAGAAGGAATGGAAGTTGGAATGAAAGATATCAAGAAATAAAGAAACTAAAGATAGAATGAGAGAAGGTTTGAATGCTGGAATGAAAGAGGTGAAGAAAGAAAGAAACTAAATATAAAATGAGAGAAGGTAAGAAAGATGGAATGAAAGATATCCAGATAGAAAGAAAGAAAAAAAGAAACTAAAGATAGAATGAGAGAAGTTTTGAAAGCTAGAATAAAAGATATCCAAATAGAAATAAATAAATATATATATAAAGAATCTAAAGGTAGAATGAGAGAAGGTATGAAAGCTAGAATGAAAGATATCCAGATAGAATAAAAGAAAGAAAGAAACTAAAGATAGAAAGCTAGAATGAAAGATATTCAAATGTAAATTAAGAAAGTAACTGTAGACACAATGAGAGAAGGTATGAAAGCTAGAATGAAAGTAATCCAGATAGAAAGAAAGAAAGAAAGAAAGAAACTAAAGATAGAACGAGAGAACGTATGAAAGCTAGAATGAAATATATCAAGAAAGAAAGAAACTATAGATGAAATGAGAGAAGTTATGAAAGCTAGAATGGAAGATATCCAGAAAGAAAGAAAGAAAGAAAGAAACTAAAGATAGAATGAGAGATGGTATGAAAGCTAGAATGAAATATATCCAGATAGAAAGAAAGAAAGAAAGTAACTAAAGATAGAATGAGAGAAGTTATGAAAGCTAGAATAAAATATATCAAGAAAGAAAGGAACGAAAGAATCAAAGATTTCCAGAAAGAAAGAAATAAAGTAAGAAAGAAACAAAATAGAGAGTGATAGAAGCTATGACTGCTAGAATGAAAGATATAAAGAAAGAAATAAAGAATGAAAGATAGAAAGGGCAACGGAATGAAGGAAAGAAAGAAAGAAAAGCAGGAAGAAAGAAAGAAAAATAAGAACGGAGGAAAGAAAGAAAGAAAGAAACTAAAGATAAAATGAGAGAAGGTAGGAAAGAATGAATGAAAGATATAAAGAAAGAAAGAAACTAAAAATAGAATGAGAGAAGGTATGAAAGCTCGAAAGAAATTCATCAAGAAAGAAAGAAACTATACATAGAATGAGAGAAGGTATGAAAGCTAGAATGAAAGATATCAAGAAAGAAAGAAAGAAAGAAAGAAGGGAAGGAAGGAAGGAAGGAAGGAAGGGAGGGAGGGTGGGAGGGAGGGAAGGAGGAAGGAAGGAAGGAAGGAAGGAAGGAAGAAGGAAGGAAGGAAGGAAGGAAGGAAGGAAGGAAGGAAGGAAGGAAGGAAGGAAGGAAGGAAGGAAGGAAGGAAGGAAGGAAGGAAGGAAGGAAGAACAGAGTATAGAAATAATGAAAGTAAGTAAGAAAGTAAGAAAGAAAGAAAGAAGAAAGAAAATAATGACTGAATGAGAGAAGGTATGAAAGCTAGTATGGAAGATATCCAGACAGAAAGAAAGAAAGAAACTAAAGATAGAATGAGAGAAGGTATGAAAGCTAGAATGAAAGTTATCCAGATAGAAAGAAAGAAAGAAAGAAAGAAACTAAAGACAGAATGAGAGAAGGTATGAAAGCTAGAATGAAAGATATCAAGAAAAAAAGAAATGAAAGTAAGTAAAATAGAAACTAAAGATAGAATGAGAGAAGGTATGAAAGCTAGAATGAAAGATATCAAGGAAGAAAGAAAAAAAGAAATCAATAAAGAAATTAAAGATGAAATGAGAGAAGGTATGAAAGCTAGAAGGAAAGATATCAAGAAAGAAAGAAAGAAAGAAAGTAATAAAGAAACTAAGGATAGAATGAGAAAATATATGAAAGCTAGAATGAAAGATATCAAGAAAGAAAGAAAGAAATCAATAAAGAAACTAAAGATAAAATGAGAGAAGGTATGAAATCCAGAATGAAAGATATCAAGAAACAAAGAAAGAAAGAAACTTATAAAGAAACTAAAGATAGAATGAGAGAAGGTATGAAAGCTAGTATGGAAGATATCCAGACAGAAAGAAAGAAAGAAACTAAAGATAGAATGAGAGATGGTATGAAAGCTAGAATGAAAGTTAGCCAGATAGAAAGAAAGAAAGAAAGAAACTAAAGATAGAATGAGAGAAGGCATGAAAGCTGGAACGAAATATACCAAGAAAGAAAGAAATTATAGATAGAATGTGAGAAGGTGTGAAAGCTAGAATGAAAGACATCCAGATAGAAATAAATAAATAAATATACAAAGAATCTAAAGATAGAATGAGAGACAGTATGAAAGCTAGAATGAAAGTTATCAAGAAAGAAAGAATGAAATAGAGAAAGAGAGAAATCACGGAGTAAAGAAAGAAAGGCAGGAATGAAAGATGGAAGGAAGAATGAAAAAAGTGAAGAAGGAAAAGATGAAGGGAGGAAGGAAAGAATGAAAAAAGAACGAACGAAAGAACAAAAGGAAGATAGAAAGAAAGAATTGACAAAGGAAAGAATTAAAGAAAGAAAATGAGAAAGAAAGAATGGGGGAAGTGAGGAAGGAAAGAAATAAAGAACAAATGAACCAAAGAATGAAAGAAAGGAATAAAGAAAGAAGGGAAGGAAGGAAGGAAGGAAGAACGGAGAATAGAAATAATGAAAGTAGGTAAGAAAGTAAGAAAGAAAGAAAGAAGAAAGAAAATAATGACTGAATGAGAGAAGGTATGAAAGCTAGTATGGAAGATATCCAGACAGAAAGAAAGAGAGAAACTAAAGATAGAATGAGAGAAGGTATGAAAGCTAGAATGAAAGTTATCCAGATAGAAATAAAGAAAGAAAGAAAGAAACTAAAGACAGAATGAGAGAAGGTATGAAAGCTAGAATGAAAGATATCAAGAAAGAAAGAAACTAAAAATAGAATGATAGAAGTTATGAAAGATAGAATGAAAGATATCCAGATAGAATAAAAGAAAAAAAGAAACTAAAGATAGAAAGCTAGAATGAAAGATATTCAGATGGAAAGGAAGAAAGTAACAGTAGACAGAATGAGAGAAGGTATGAAAGCAAGAATGAAAGTAATCCAGATTGAAAGAAAGAAAGAAAGAAACTAAAGATAGAATGAGAGAACGTATGAAAGCTGGAATGAAATATATCAAGAAAGAAAGAAACTATAGATAAAATGAGAGAAGTTATGAAAGTTAGAATGGAAGATATCCAGATAGAAAGAAAGAAAGAAAGAAAGAAGGAAGGAAACGATTAAAAAAAAAGAAAAAAGAAACTAAAGATAGAATGAGAGAAGGCATGAAAGCTTGAACGAAATACAGTGGTGCCTCGCTAGACGATGTTAATCCGTTCCGCGAAGATCGCTCTCTAGCGAAAACATCGTCTAGCAAAGCACGTTTTCCCATTGGAATGCATTGAAATCTCTTCAATGCGTTCCAAAGGAAAACTCAGTCGTCTTACGAAAATCTCCTTTAGGGAAACATCGTCTAGCGAGCGCGGGTCCCAGTCGGAATGCACTGACAACTTTTGACCACAAGTCGGCGCATTCCTATGGGGAAACCTCATCGTCTAGCGAAAATTACCCATAGGAGACCATCGTTTTGCGAAGCGCAGTAGCGATCGCAAAAAGGCATCGTCTAGCGATTTCCTCGTCCTGCGAGGCAATCGTCTAGCGAGGCACCACTGTATATCAAGAAATAAATAAACTATAGATAGAATGAGAGAAGGTATGAAAGCTAGAATGGAAGATATGCAGATAGAAAGAAAGAAAGAAAGAAAGAAACTAAAGATAGAATGAGAGAAGGTATGAACGCTAGAATGAGAGTTATCCAGATAGAAAGAAAGCCAGAAAGAAAGAAGGAAAGGATTAAGAATAAAGGAAAAAAGAAACTAAAGAAAGAATGAGAGAAGGTATGAAAGCTAGAATGAAAGATATCAAGAAAGAAAGAATCTAAAAATAGAATGAGAGAAGTTATGAAAGCTAGAATGAAAGATATCCAGATAGAAATAAAGAAAGAAAGAACATAAAAAGAGAAGGCTAGAGTGAAAGATATTCAGAAGGAAAGGAAGGAAGAAACTGAACACAGTATGAGAAGGTATGAAAGCTAGAATGAAAGATAGAAAGATAGAAAGAAAGAAAGAAAGAAAGAAAGAGGATAGGAATGAAGGAAAGAAAGAAAGAAATACAGGAAGAAAGGAAAAAAAGGACGGAGGAAAGAAAGAAAGAAAGAAACTATAGATAAAATGAGAGAAGGTATGAAAGCTAGAATGAAAGATATCCAGATAGAAAGAAAGAAAAGAAAGATAGAATGAAAGAAGGCATGAAAGCTAGAATGAAAGATATCAAGAAAGAAAGAAACTAAAGATAGAATGAGAGAAGGTATGAAAGCTAGAATGAAAAAAATCCAGATAGAAAGAAAGAAAGAAACTAAAGATAGAATGCGAGAAGGTATGAAACCTAGAATGAAAGATATTCAGATGGAAAGGACGAAAGAAACAAAGAAAGAATGAAAGAAAGAAAGAAAGAAAGAAACTAAAGATAGAATGAGAGACAGTATGAATTGTATAATGAAATTTATCAAGAAACAAAGAATGAAAGAGAGAAAGAGAGAAAGCACGGAATAAAGAATGAAAGGCAGGAATGAAAGATGGAAGGAAGGATGAAAAAAGTAAAGAAGGAAAGGATGAAGGGAGGAAGGAAAGAAAGAAAAAAAGAACGAACGAAAGAACAAAAGCAAAATAGAAAGAGAGAATAGACAAAGGAAAGAATGAAAGAAAGAAAATAAGAAAGAAAGAATGGGCGAAGTGAGGAAGGAAAGAAATAAAGAACAAATGAAACAAAGAATGAAAGAAAGGTATAAAGAAAGAAGGGAACGAAGGAAGGAAGGAAGGAAGGAAGGAAGGAAGGAAGGAAGGAAGGAAGGAAGGAAGGAAGGAAGGAAGGAAGGAAGGAAGGAAGGAAGGAAGGAATAAGGAGTATAGAAATAATGAAAGTAAGTAAGAAAGTAAGAAAGAAAGAAAGAACGAAGAAAGAAAATAATGACAGAATGAGAGAAGGTATGAAAGCTAGAATGAAAGATATCCAAATAAAAAGAAAGAAAGAAAGAAAGATAGAAACTATAGATAGAATGAGAGAACGTATGAAAGCTAGAATGAAAGAAAGAAAGAAAGAAAGAAAATAAAGATTTAATGAGAGAAGGTATGAAAGCTAGTATGGAAGATATCCAGACAGAAAGAAAGAAAGAAACTAAAGATAGAATGACAGAAGGTATGAAAGCTAGAATGAAAGTTATCCAGATAGAAAGAACGAAAGAAACTAAAGATAGAATGCGAGAAGGTATGAAAGCTAGACTGAAAGATATCCAGATAGAAATAAATAAATAAATAAATATATAAAGAATCTAAAGATAGAATGAGAGAAGGTATGAAAGCTAGAATGAAAGATATTCAGATGGAAAGGATGAAAGAAAGAAAAAAAGAAAGAAACTAAAGATAGAATGAGAGAGTATGAAAGTTAGAACGAAAGTTATCAAGAAAGAAAGAATGAAAGAGAGAAAGAGAAAGCACGGAGTAAAGAAAGAAAGGCAGGAATGAAAGATGGAAGGAAGGATGAAAAAAGTGAAGAAGGAAAGGATGAATGAAGGAAGGAAAGAAAGAAAAAAGAACGAACGAAAGAAGAAAAGGAAGATAGAAAGAAAGAATTGACAAAGGAAAGAATTAAAGAAAGAAAATGAGAAAGAAAGAATGGGCGAAGTGAGGAAGGAAAGAAATAAAGAACAAATGAACCAAAGAATGAAAGAAAAGTATAAAGAAAGAAGGGAAGGAAGGAAGGAAGGAAGGAAGGAAGGAAGGAAGGAAGGAAGGAAGGAAGGAAGGAAGGAAGGAAGGAAGGAAGGAAGGAAGGAAGGAAGGAAGGAAGGAAGGAAGGAAGGACGGAAGGAAGGAAGGAAGAACGGAGTATAGAAATAATGAAAGTAGGTAAGAAAGTAAGAAAGAAAGAAAGAAGAAAGAAAATAATGACTGAATAAGAGAAGGTATGAAAGCTAGAATGAAAGATATCCAAATAGAAAGAAAGAAAGAAAAAAAGAAACTATAGATAGAATGAGAGAACGTATGAAAGCTAGAGTGAAAGAAAGAACGAAAGAAAGAAAGAAACTAAAGATAGAATGAGAGAAGGTATGAAAGCTAGTATGGAAGATATCTAGACAGACAGAAAGAAAGAAACTAAAGATAGAATGAGAGAAGGTATGAAAGCTAGAATGAAAGATAGAAAGATAGAAAGAAAGAAAGAAAGAAAGAAAGAAAGAAAGAAAGAAAGAAAGAAAGAAAGAAAGAAAGAAAGAAAGAAAGAGGATAGGAATGAAGGAAAGAAAGAAAGAAATACAGGAAGAAAGGAAAAAAAGGACGGAGGAAAGAAAGAAAGAAAGAAACTATAGATAAAATGAGAGAAGGTATGAAAGCTAGAATGAAAGATATCCAGATAGAAAGAAAGAAAAGAAAGATAGAATGAAAGAAGGCATGAAAGCTAGAATGAAAGATATCAAGAAAGAAAGAAACTAAAGATAGAATGAGAGAAGGTATGAAAGCTAGAATGAAAAAAATCCAGATAGAAAGAAAGAAAGAAACTAAAGATAGAATGCGAGAAGGTATGAAACCTAGAATGAAAGATATTCAGATGGAAAGGACGAAAGAAAGAAAGAAAAAAAGAAAGAAACTAAAGATAGAATGAGAGACAGTATGAATTGTATAATGAAATTTATCAAGAAACAAAGAATGAAAGAGAGAAAGAGAGAAAGCACGGAATAAAGAATGAAAGGCAGGAATGAAAGATGGAAGGAAGGATGAAAAAAGTAAAGAAGGAAAGGATGAAGGGAGGAAGGAAAGAAAGAAAAAAAGAACGAACGAAAGAACAAAAGCAAAATAGAAAGAGAGAATAGACAAAGGAAAGAATGAAAGAAAGAAAATAAGAAAGAAAGAATGGGCGAAGTGAGGAAGGAAAGAAATAAAGAACAAATGAAACAAAGAATGAAAGAAAGGTATAAAGAAAGAAGGGAGGGAAGGAAGGAAGGAAGGAAGGAAGGAAGGAAGGAAGGAAGGAAGGAAGGAAGGAAGGAAGGAAGGAAGGAAGGAAGGAAGGAAGGAAGGAAGGAAGGAAGGAAGGAAGGAATAAGGAGTATAGAAATAATGAAAGTAAGTAAGAAAGTAAGAAAGAAAGAAAGAACGAAGAAAGAAAATAATGACAGAATGAGAGAAGGTATGAAAGCTAGAATGAAAGATATCCAAATAAAAAGAAAGAAAGAAAGAAAGAAAGATAGAAACTATAGATAGAATGAGAGAACGTATGAAAGCTAGAATGAAAGAAAGAAAGAAAGAAAGAAAATAAAGATTGAATGAGAGAAGGTATGAAAGCTAGTATGGAAGATATCCAGACAGAAAGAAAGAAAGAAACTAAAGATAGAATGAAAGAAGGTATGAAAGCTAGAATGAAAGTTATCCAGATAGAAAGAACGAAAGAAACTAAAGATAGAATGCGAGAAGGTATGAAAGCTAGACTAAAAGATATCCAGATAGAAATAAATAAATAAATATATAAAGAATCTAAAGATAGAATGAGAGAAGGTATGAAAGCTAGAATGAAAGATATTCAGATGGAAAGGATGAAAGAAAGAAAAAAAGAAAGAAACTAAAGATAGAATGAGAGAGTATGAAAGTTAGAACGAAAGTTATCAAGAAAGAAAGAATGAAAGAGAGAAAGAGAAAGCACGGAGTAAAGAAAGAAAGGCAGGAATGAAAGATGGAAGGAAGGATGAAAAAAGTGAAGAAGGAAAGGATGAATGGAGGAAGGAAAGAAAGAAAAAAGAATGAACGAAAGAAGAAAAGGAAGATAGAAAGAAAGAATTGACAAAGGAAAGAATTAAAGAAAGAAAATGAGAAAGAAAGAATGGGCGAAGTGAGGAAGGAAAGAAATAAAGAACAAATGAACCAAAGAATGAAAGAAAAGTATAAAGAAAGAAGGGAAGGAAGGAAGGACGGAAGGAAGGAAGGAAGGAAGGAAGGAAGGAAGGACGGAAGGAAGGAAGGAAGAACGGAGTATAGAAATATTGAAAGTAGGTAAGAAAGTAAGAAAGAAAGAAAGAAGAAAGAAAATAATGACTGAATAAGAGAAGGTATGAAAGCTAGAATGAATGATATCCAAATAGAAAGAAAGAAAGAAAAAAAGAAACTATAGATAGAATGAGAGAACGTATGAAAGCTAGAGTGAAAGAAAGAACGAAAGAAAGAAAGAAACTAAAGATAGAATGAGAGAAGGTATGAAAGCTAGTATGGAAGATATCTAGACAGAAAGAAAGAAAGAAACTAAAGATAGAATGAGAGAAGGTATGAAAGCTAGAATGAAAGTTATCCAGATAGAAAGAAAGAATGAAAGAAACTAAAGATAGAAGGCATGAAAGCTGGAATGAAATATATCAAGAAAGAAAGAAACTATAGATAGAATGAGAAAAGGTATGAAAGCTAGAATGGAAGATATCCAGAGAGGTAGAACGAAAGAAAGAAACAACAGATAGAATGAGAGAAGGTATGAAAGCTAGAATGAAAGTTATCCAGATAGAAAGAAAGAAAGAAAGAAAGAAAGAAAGAAGGAAAGGATTAAGAAAAAAGTAAAAAAGAAACTAAAGATAGAATGAGAGAAGGTATGAAAGCTAGAATGAAAGATATCGAGGAAGAAAGAAACTAAAAATAGAATGATAGACGTCATGAAAGATAGAATGAAAGATATCCAGATAGAATAAAAGAAAGAAAGAAACTAAAGATAGAAAGCTAGAATGAAAGATATTCAGATGGAAAGGAAGAAAGTAACTGTAGACAGAATGAGAGAAGGTATGAAAGCTAGAATGAAATTAATCCAGATAGAAAGAAAGAAAGAAACTAAAGATAGAATGAGAGAACGTATGAAAGCTGGAATGAAATATATCAAGAAAGAAAGAAACTATAGATAAAATGAGAGAAGTTATGAAAGTTAGAATGGAAGATATCCAGATAGAAAGAAAGAAAGAAACTAAAGATAGAATCAGAGTCGGTATGAAATTAGAATGAAAGTTATCCAGAAAGAAAGAAAGAAGGAAACAATTAAGAAAAATAGAAAAAAAAAACTAAAGATAGAATGAGAGAACGTATGAAAGCTGGAATGAAATGAATCAAGAAAGAAAAAACTATAGATAAAATGAGAGAAGTTATGAAAGTTAGAATGGAAGATATCCAGATAGAAAGAAAGAAAGAAACTAAAGATAGAATGAGAGAAGGTATGAAATTAGAATGAAAGTTATCCAGATAGAAAGAAAGAAAGAAACTAAATAGAATGAGAGAACGTATGAAAGCTGGAATGAAATATATCAAGATAGAAAGAAACTATAGATAAAATGAGAGAAGTTATGAAAGTTAGAATGGAAGATATCCAGATAGAAAGAAAGAAAGAAACTAAAGATAGAATCATAGTCGGTATGAAATTAGAATGAAAGTTATCCAGAAAGAAAGAAAGAAAGAAAGAAGGAAACGATTAAGAAAAATAGAAAAAAAGAACTTAAGATAGAATGAGAGAAGGCATGAAAGCTGGAACGAAATATATCAAGAAATAAATAAACTATAGATAGAATGAGAGAAGGTATGAAAGCTAGAATGGAAGATATGCAGATAGAAAGAAAGAAAGAAAGAAAGAAAGAAAGAAAGAAAGAAAGAAAGAAAGAAAGAAAGAAAGAAAGAAAGAAAGAAAGAAAGAAAGAAAGAAAGAAACTAAAGATAGAATGAGAGAAGGTATGAACGCTAGAATGAGAGTTATCCAGATAGAAAGACAGAAAGAAAGAAGGAAAGGATTAAGAAAAAAGGAAAAAAGAAATGAATGAAAGAATGAGAGAAGGTATGAAAGCTAGAATGAAAGATATCAAGAAAGAAAGAAACTAAAAATAGAATGAGAGAAGTTATGAAAGCTAGAATGAAAGATATCCAGATAGAAATAAAGAAAGAAAGAACCTAAAAAGAGAAGGCTAGAGTGAAAGATATTCAGAAGGAAAGGAAGGAAGAAACTGTACACAGAATGACAAGGTATGAAAGCTAGAATGAAAGATATAAAGATAGAAAGAAAGAAAGAGAGAAAGAAAGAGGAAAGGAAAGAAGTAAAGAAAGAGAAATACAGGAAGAAAGGAAAAAAAGGACGGAGGAAAGAAAGAAAGAAAGAAACTAAAGATAGTATGCGAGAAGGTATGAAAGCTAGAATGAAAGATATCCAGATAGAAATAAGGAAATAAATATATAAAGACTCTAAAGATAGAATGTGAGAACATATGAAAGCTAGAATGAAAGATATTCAGATGGAAAGGACGAAAGAAAGAAAGAAAGAAACTAAAGATAGAATGAGAGACAGTATGAATGCTATAATGAAAGATATCAAGAAAGAAAGAATGAAAGAAAGAAAGAGAGAAAGCACGGAATAAAGAATGAAAGGCAGGAATGAAAGATGGAAGGACGGATGACAAAAGTAAAGAAGGAAAGGATGAAGGGATGCAGGAAAGAAAGAAAAAAGAACGAACGAAAGAACAAAAGCAAAATAGAAAAAGAGAATGGACAAAGGAAAGAATGAAAGAAAGAAAATAAGAAACAAAGAATTGGCGAAGTGAGGAAGGAAAGAAATAAAGAACAAATGAACCAAAGAATGATAGAAAAGTATAAAAAAAGAAGGGAAGGAAGGAAGGAAGGACGGAAGGAAGGAAGGAAGGAAGGAAGGAAGGACGGAAGGAAGGAAGGAAGAAAGGAGTATAGAAATAATGAAAGTAAGTAAGAAAGTAAGAAAGAAAGAAAGAAAGAAAGAAGAAAGAAAATAATGACAGAATGAGAGAAGGTATGAAAGCTAGAATGAAAGATATCCAAATAGAAAGAAAGAAAGAAAGAAAGATAGAATCTATAGATAGAATGAGAGAACGTATGAAAGCTAGAATGAAAGAAAGAAAGAAAGAAAGAAAGAAAATAAAGATTGAATGAGAGAAGGTATGAAACCTAGTATGGAAGATATCCAGACAGAAAGAAAAAAAGAAACTAAAGATAGAATGAGAGAAGGCATGAAAGCTAGAATGAAAGTTGTACAGATAGAAGGAAAGAAAGAAACTAAAGATAGAATGAGAGAAGGCATGAAAGGTGGAACGTAACAAATCAAGAAAGAAAGAAACTATAGATAGAAGGAGAGAAGGTATGAAAGCTAGAATGAAAGCTATCCAGATAGAAAGAAAGAAAGAAACTAAAAAGAGAATGCGAGAAGGTATGAAAGCTAGAATGAAAGATATCCAGATAGAAATATATAAATAAATATATAAAGAATCTAAAGATAGAATGAGAGAAGGTATGAAAGCTAGAATGAAAGATATTCAGATGGAAAGGACGAAAGAAAAAAAAGAACGAAAGAAACTAAAGATAGAATGAGAGACAGTATGAAAGCTAGAATGAAAATTATCAAGAAAGAAAGAAAACTAAAAATAAAATGAGAGAAGGTATGAAAGCTTGAATGAAAGTTATCCAGATAGAAAGAAAGAAAGAAACTAAATAGAGAATGACAAAAGCTATGACAACTAGAATGAAAGATATAAAGAAAGAAATAAACAATGAAAGGAAGAGAGAAAGAATGGGGGAAAGAAAGAAAGAAAGTAAGAAACTAAAGATAGAATGAGAGAAGGTATGAAAGCTAGAATGAAAGATATCCAGAAATAAAGAAACTAAAAATAGTATGATAGAAGTTATGAAAGCTAGAATGAAAGATATTCAGATAGAAAGACAGAAAAAAAGAAATTATAGTTAGATAGCTAGAATGAAATATATTCAGATGGAAAGGAAGAAAGCAACTGTAGACAGAATGAGAGAAGATATGAAAGCTAGAATGAAAGATGTAAAGAAAGAAAGAAAGAAAGTAAGAAAGAGCAAAGGAATGAAGGAAAGAGAGAAAGAAATTAAAGATAGAATGAGCGAATTTAGGAAAGAATGAATGAATGATATCATAAACGAAAGAAACTAACAATAGAATGAGAGAAGTTATGAAAGCTTAAATGAAAGATATCCAGCTAAAAAGTAAGAAAAAAAGAAACTAAATATAGAATGCTAGAATGAAATATATTCAGATGGAAGGAAAGGAAGAAACTGTAGACAGAATGAGAGAAGGTATGAAAGCTAGAATGAAAGATGTAAAGAAAGAAAGAAAGAAAGAAAGAAAGAAAGAAAGAAAGAAAGAAAGAAAGAAAGAAAGAAAGAAAGAGCAAAGGAATTTAGGAAAGAAAGAAAGAAATACAGTAAGAAAGAAAGAGAGAAAGTACGGAGGAAAGAAAGAAAGAAAGAAAGAAAGAAAAAAATTAAAGATAGAATAAAAGAAGGTAGGAAAGAATGAATGAATGATATCATAAAAAAGAGAAACTAAAAATAGAATGAGAGAAGTCATGAAAGCTAGAATGAAAGATATCCACATAGAAAGGAAAAAAAGAATAAAAGATAGAAAGCTAAAATGAAATATATTGAGATGGAAAGGAAGAAAGAAACTGTAGACAGAATGAGAGAAAGTATGACAAATGTAAAGAAAGAAAGAAAGAAAGAAAGAAAGAAAGAAAGAAAGAAAGAGCAAAGGAATGAAGGAAAGAAAGAAAGAAATACAGGAAGAAAGAGAGAGAGAAAGGACGGAGGAAAGAAAGAAAGAAAGTAAGAAATTAAAGATAGAATGAGAGAAGGTAGGAAAGAATGAATGAATGATATCATAAAAGAAAGAAACTAAAAATAGTGAGAGAAGTTATAAAAGCTAGAATGAAAGATATTCAGATGGAAAGGAAGAAAGAAACTGTAGACAGAATGAGAGAATGTATGAAAGCTAGAATACAATATATCAAGAAAGAAAGGAATTAAAGACAGAATGAGAGACAGTATGAAAGCTAGAATGAAAGATATCAAGAAAGAAAGAAACTAAAAATAGAAAGAGAGAAGTTATGAAAGCTAGAATGAAAGATATCCAGAAAAAAAGAAAGAAAGAAAGAAACTAAAGATAGAATGAGAGAAGTTATGAAAGCTAGAACGAAAGATATCAAGAAAGAAAGAAACTATTGATATAATCAGAGAAGTTATGAAAGCTAGAATGAAAGTTATCCAGATAGAAAGAAAGAAAGAAAGAAGGAAATGATTAAGAAGAAAGTAAAAAAGAAACTAAAGATAGAATGAGAAAAGGTATGAAAGCTAGAATGAATGATATCAAGAGAGAAAGAAACTAAAAATAGAATGACAGAATTTTTGAAAGCTAGAATGAAAGATATCCAGATATAAAGAAAGAAAGAAACTAAAGATAGAAAGCAAGAATGAAAGATATTCAGATGGAAAAGAAGAAAGAAACTGTAGACAGAATGAGAGAAGTTATGAAAGCTAGAATGAAAGATATCCAGATAGAAAGAAAGAAAGAAAGAAAGAAAGAAAATAAAGGTAGAATGAGAGAAGGTATAAAAGCTAGAATGAAAGATATTCTGATGGAAAGGAAGAAATAAATAAATATGGAAACTTAAGAAAAAATGAGAGACGGTATGAAAGCTAGAATGAAAGTTATCCAGATAGAAAGAAAGAAAGAAAGAAAGAAGGAAAGGAATAAGAAAAAAGGAAAAAAGAAACTAAAGATAGAATGAGAGTAGGTATGAAAGCTAGCATAAAATATATCAAGAAAGAAAGGAACTAAAGATAGAATGAGTGATGGTATGAAAGCTAGAATGAAAGATATGCAGATAGAAAGAAAGAAAGAAAGAAAGAAGGAAAGGAATAAGAAAAAAGGAAAAAAAGAAACTAAAGATAGAATGAGAGTAGGTATGAAAGCTAGCATAAAATATATCAAGAAAGAAAGGAACTAAAGATAGAATGAGTGATGGTATGAAAGCTAGAATGAAAGATATGCAGATAGAAAGAAAGAAAGTAAGAAAGAAAGAAAGAAAGAAGGAAAGAAAGCTAAGGTAAAATGAGAGAAGGTAAGAAAGCAAAAACGAAATATATCAAGAAAGAAAGTAACTATAGATAGAATAAGAGAAGGTATGAAAGCTACAATGAAAGTAATCCAGATAGAAAGAAAGAAACTAAAAATAGAATGAAAGAAGGTATGAAAGCTATAATGAAATATATCAAGAAAGAAAGGAAGGAAGGAAGGAAGGAAGGAAGGAAGGAAGGAAGGAAGGAAGGAAGGAAGGAAGGAGGGAAGGAAGGAAGGAAGGAAGGAAGGAAGGAAGGAAGGAAGGAAGGAAGGAAGGAAGGAAGGAAGGAAGGAAGGAAGGAAGGAAGGAAGGAAGGAAGGAAGGAAGGAAGAAGGAAATGATTAAGAAAAAAGGAAAAAAGAAACAAAAGGTATAATGAGAGAAGCTATAAAAGCTAGAATGAAAGAAATCAAGAAAGAAAAAAATCTAAAAATAGAATGAGAGAAGTTATGAAAGCTAGAATAAAAGATATTTAGATAGAAAGAAAGAAAGAAAGAAATTAAATATAGAAAGCTAGTATGAAATATATTCAGATGAAAAGGAAGAAAGAAACTTTAGACAGAATCAGAGAAGGTATGAAAGCTAGAATGAAAGATGCAAAGAAAGAAAGAAAGAAAAAAATACAGGAAGAAAGAAAGAAAAAAAGGATGGAGGAAAGAAAGAAAGAAATTAAAGATAGAATGAGAGAAGGTATGATACCTAGAATGAAAGATATCCAGATAGAAAGAAAGAAACTAAACATAGAAAGAGAGAAGGCATGAAAGCTAGAATGAAAGATATGATAAAAGAAAGAAACTAAAGATAGAATGAGAGAAGGTATGAATGCTAGAATGAAAGATATCAAGAAAGAAAGAAACGAAAAATAAAATGACAGAAGGTATGAAAGTTTGAATGAGAGATATCCATATAGAAAGAAAGAAAAAAAGAAACTAAAGATAGAATGAGAGAAGGTGGGAAAGAATGAACGAAAGATATCAAGAAAGAAAGAAAGAAACTAAGATAGAATGAAAGAAGCTATAACTGCTAGAATGAAAGATATAAAGAAAGAAAGAAAGAATGAAAGAAAGAAAGAGCAAAGGAATGAAGGTAAGAAAGAAAGAAATACATGAAGAAAGAAAGAGAGAAAGGACAGAAGAAATAAATTGATAAAGAAAGAAAGAAAGAAAGAAACTAAAGAGAGAATGAGAGAAGGTAGGAAAGCAAGAATGAGAGATATCAAGAAAGAAAGAAACTAAAAATAGAATGAGAGAATGTATGAAAGCTGGAATGAAAGGTATCCAGATAGAAAGAAATAATAATAATAATAATAATAATAATAATAATAATAATAATAGGAATATAGATTAAAAGAAAGAAACTAAAGATAGAATGATAGAAGGTATGAAAGCTAGAATGAAAGATATAAAAAAGAAAGTAAGACAGAAAGGTCGAAGTAAGGAAGGAAAGAATAACGAACAAATGAACACAAGAATGAAATAAAGGAATAAAGAAAGAAGGGAAGGAAGGATGGAAGGAAGGAAGGAAGAACACAGTAAATAAATAATGAAAGTTAGTTAGAAAGAAAGAAAGAAAAAAATAAACTAAAGATAGAAAGAGAGAAGGTATGAAAGCTAGAATGAAAGATATTCAGATGGAAAGGAACAAAGAAAGAAATAAACTAAAGATAGAATGAGAGAAGGTTTGAAAGCTAGAAAAAAAATATCAAGAAAGAGAGGAAACTAAAGATAGAATGAGAGAAGGTATGAAAGCAAGAATGAAAGATGTAAAGGAAGAAAGAAAGAAAAAAGAAGGAAAGAAGAAAATAAAGAAAGAAAGAAAGAAAGAGCAACGGAATGAAGGAAAGAAAGAAAGAAATAGAGGAAGGAAGAAAGAAAAAAAGGACGGAGGAAAGAAAGAAAGAAAGAAATTAAAGATAGAATGAGTGAAGGTACGAAAGCTAGAATTAGAGATATCGAGATAGATAGAAAGAAAGAAACTAAAGGACAGAATGAGAGAAGTTATGAAAGCTAGAATGAAATATATCTAAAAAGAAAGAAACTAAAGATAGAATGAGAGAAGGTATGAAAGCTAGAATGAAAGATATAAAGAAAGAAAGAAAGCAAGAAAGAAATGACGAAGTAAGGAAGGAAAGAAATAACTAAGAAATGAACACTAGAACGAAAAAATGAAATAAAGAAAGATCAGAGTAAAGAAATAAAGAAAGTAAGTTAGAAAGTAAGTAAGAAAGAAAAAAGAAACGAAAGATAGAATGAGAGAAGGCATGAAAGCTAGAACGAAATATATCAAGAAAGAAAGGAACTAAAGATAGAATGAGTGATGGTATGAAAGCTAGAATGAAAGATATCTAGATAGAAAGAAAGAAAGAAAGAGCAAAGGAATGAAGGTAAGAAAGTAAGAAACTAAAAATAGAATGAGAGAAGGTAGGGAATAATGAATGAAAGATATCAAGAAAGAAAGAAACTAAAAATAGAATGCGAGAAGGTATGAAAGTGAGAATGAAAGATTTAAAGAAAGAAAGTAAGAAAGAAAGAAAGGATGAATTAAGGAAGGAAAGAAATAACGAACAAATGAACAGAAGAACGAAAGAAAAGGAATAAATAAAGAGCAGAGTAAAGAAATAATGAAAGTAAGTTAGAATGTAAGAATGAAGAAAGAAAGAAACTAAAGATAGAATGAGAGAAGGTAAAGCTAGAATGAAAGATATCCAGATAGAAGAAATGAAGAAAGAAAGAAAAAAGAAACTAAAGATAGAATGAGAGAAGGTATGAAAGCTAGAATGAAAGATATCAAGAAAGAAAGAATGAAAGAAAGAAAGAGCAAAGGAATGAAGGAAAGAAAGAAAGAAATACATGAAGAAAGAAAGAGACAAAGGACGGTGGAAATAAATAGATAAATGAAGGAAGAAAGAAACTATAGAAAGAATGAGGGAAGGTAGGAAAGCAAGAATGAAAGGTATCCAGATAGAAAGAAATAATGAAAGAAAAATATCAAGAAAGAAAGAAAGTTAAAATAGAATGCGAGAAGGTATGAAAGTGAGAATGAAAGATTTAAAGAAAGAAAGAAAGTAAGAAAGAAAGGACGAAGTAAGGAAGGAACGATATAAGGAACAAATGAACACAAGAACGAAAGAAAGGAATAAATACAGAGCAGAGTAAAGAAATAATGAAAGTAAGTTAGAAAGTAAGAAATGAAGGAAACTAAAGATAGAATGAGAGAAGGTAAAGCTTAGAATGAAAGATATCCAGATAGAAAGAAAGAAAGAAAGAAACTAAAGATAGAATTAGAGAAGGTATAAAAGCTAGAATGAAATATATCAAGAAAGAAAGAAACTATAGATAGAATGATAGAAGGTATGAAAGCTAGAATGAAAGATATCAAGAAAGAAAGAAAGAATCTAAAGATGGAATGAGAGAAGCTATATCAGCTAAAATGAAAGATATAAAGAAAGAAAGAATGAAAGAAAGAAAGAGCAAAGGAATGAAGGAAAGAAAGAAAGAAATACTTGAAGAAAGAAAGAGAGAAAGGACGGAGGAAATAAATAGATAAAGAAAGAAAGAAACTAAAGACAGAATGAGAGAAGGTTGGAAAGCAAGAATGAAAGATATCAAGAAAGAAAGAAACTAAAAATAGAATGAGAGAAGGTATGAAAACTAGAATGAAAGGTATCCAGATAGAAAGAAATAATGAGAGAAAGAAGGAAAGAAAGAAAGAGGCTAAAGATAGAATGATAGAAGGTATGAAAGCTTGAATGAAAGATATAAAAAAGGAAGAAAGTAAGAAATAAAGAACGAAGTAAGGAAGGAAAGAAATAACGAACAAATAACATAAGAATGAAATAAAGGAATAAAGAAAGAAGGGAAGGAAGGATGGAAGGAAGGAAGGAAGAATGGAGTAAAGAAATAATGAAAGTGAGTTAGAAAGAAAGAAATAAGAAAGATAGAAACTAAAGATAGAATGAGAGAAGGTAAAGCTAGAATGAAAGATATCCAGATAGAAAAAAAAGAAAGAAAAAAATGAAACTAAAAATAGGATGAGAGAATGTATGAAAGCTAGAATAAAATATATCAAGAAAGAAAGGAGCTAAAGATAGAATGAGAGAAGTTATGAAAGCTAGAATGAAAGATATCCAGATAGAAAGAAAGAAACTAAAGATACTATGAGAGAAGGTATGAAAGCAAGAATAAAAGATATCAAGAAAGAAAGAAGAAAGAAAGAAAGAAACTAAAGATAGAATGAGAGAAGGTATGAAAGCTAGAATGAAAGATATAATAAAAGAAAGAAAGTAATAAAGAAAGGACGAAGTAAGGAAGGAAAGAAATAACGAAGAAATGAACACAAGAACGAAAGAAAGGAATAAAGAAAGAACAGAGTAAAGAAAAAATGAAAGTACGTTAGAAAGAAAGAAAGAAAGATAGAAAAAACAAACGAAAGATAGAATAGGAGAAAGTATGAAAGCTAGAACGAAATATAAAAAGGAAGAAAGGAACTAAAGATAGAATGATTTATGGTATGAAATCTAGAATAAAAGATATCCAGATAGAAAGAAAGAAAGTAAGTAAGTAAGAAAGAAAGAAAGATACTTAAGATAGAATGAGAGAAGGTATGAAAGCTAGAATGAAAGATATCCAGATAGAAATAAGGAAATAAATATATAAAGGACTCTAAAGATAGAATATGAGAACGTATGAAAGCTAGAATGAAAGATATTCAGATGGAAAGGACGAAAGAAAGAAAGAAAGACACTAAAGATAGAATGAGAGACAGTATGAATGCTATAATGAAAGATATCAAGAAAGAAAGAATGAAAGAAAGAAAGAGAGAAAGCACGGATTAAAGAATGAAAGGCAGGAATGAAAGATGGAAGGACGGATGACAAAAGTAAAGAAGGAAAGGATGAAGGGATGCAGGAAAGAAAGAAAAAAGAACGAACGAAAGAACAAAAGCAAAATAGAAAGAGAGAATGGACAAAGGAAAGAATGAAAGAAAGAAAATAAGAAACAAAGAATTGGCGAAGTGAGGAAGGAAAGAAATAAAGAACAAATGAACCAAAGAATGAAAGAAAAGTATAAAGAAAGAAGGGAAGGAAGGAAGGAAGGAAGGAAGGAAGGAAGGAAGGAAGGAAGGAAGGAAGGAAGGAAGGAAGGAAGGAAGGAAGGAAGGAAGGAAGGAAGGAAGGAAGGAAGAAAGGAGTATAGAAATAATGAAAGTAAGTAAGAAAGTAAGAAAGAAAGAAGAAAGAAAATAATGACAGAATGAGAGAAGGTATGAAAGCTAGAATGAAAGATATCCAAATAGAAAGAAAGAAAGAAAGAAAGATAGAATCTATAGATAGAATGAGAGAAAGTATGAAAGCTAGAATGAAAGAAAGAAAGAAAGAAAGAAAATAAAGATTGAATGAGAGAAGGTATGAAAGCTAGTATGGAAGATATCCAGACAGAAAGAAAAAAAGAAACTAAAGATAGAATGAGAGAAGGCATGAAAGCTAGAATGAAAGTTGTACAGATAGAAAGAAAGAAAGAAACTAAAGATAGAATGAGAGAAGGCATGAAAGGTGGAACGTAACATATCAAGAAAGAAAGAAACTATAGATAGAAGGAGAGAAGGTATGAAAGCTAGAATGAAAGCTATCCAGATAGAAAGAAAGAAAGAAACTAAAGATAGAATGCGAGAAGGTATGAAAGCTAGAATGAAAGATATCCAGATAGAAATATATAAATAAATATATAAAGAATCTAAAGATAGAATGAGAGACAGTATGAAAGCTAGAATGAAAATTATCAAGAAAGAAAGAAACTAAAAATAAAATGAGAGAAGGTATGAAAGCTTGAATGAAAGTTATCCAGATAGAAAGAAAGAAAGAAACTAAATAGAGAATGACAAAAGCTATGACAACTAGAATGAAAGATATAAAGAAAGAAATAAACAATGAAAGGAAGAGAGAAAGGATGGGGGAAAGAAAGAAAGAAAGGAAGAAACTAAAGATAGAATGAGAGAAGGTATGAAAGCTAGAATGAAAGATATCCAGAAATAAAGAAACTAAAAATAGTATGATAGAAGTTATGAAAGCTAGAATGAAAGATATTCAGATAGAAAGACAGAAAAAAAAGAAACTATAGATAGATAGCTAGAATGAAATATATTCAGATGGAAAGGAAGAAAGCAACTGTAGACAGAATGAGAGAAGATATGAAAGCTAGAATGAAAGATGTAAAGAAAGAAAGAAAGAAAGTAAGAAAGAGCAAAGGAATGAAGGAAAGAGAGAAAGAAATTAAAGATAGAATGAGCGAATTTAGGAAAGAATGAATGAATGATATCATAAATGAAAGAAACTAACAATAGAATGAGAGAAGTTAAGAAAGCTTAAATGAAAGATATCCAGCTAAAAAGAAAGAAAAAAAGAAACTAAATATAGAATGCTAGAATGAAAGATATTCAGATGGAAGGAAAGGAAGAAACTGTAGACAGAATGAGAGAAGGTATGAAAGCTAGAATGAAAGATGTAAAGAAAGAAAGAAAGAAAGAAAGAAAGAAAGAAAGAAAGAAAGAAAGAGCAAAGGAATGAAGGAAAGAAAGAAAGAAATACAGGAAGAAAGAGAGAGAGAAAGGACGGAGGAAAGAAAGAAAGAAAGTAAGAAATTAAAGATAGAATGAAAGAAGGTAGGAAAGAATGAATGAATGATATCATAAAAGAAAGAAACTAAAAATAGAGTGAGAGAAGTTATAAAAGCTGGAATGAAAGATATTCAGATGGAAAGGAAGAAAGAAACTGTAGACAGAATGAGAGAATGTATGAAAGCTAGAATAAAATATATCAAGAAAGAAAGGAATTAAAGACAGAATGAGAGACAGTATGAAAGCAAGAATGAAAGATATCAAGAAAGAAAGAAACTAAAAATAGAAAGAGAGAAGTTATGAAAGCTAGAATGAATGATATCAAGAGAGAAAGAAACTAAAAATAGAATGACAGAATTTTTGAAAGCCAGAATGAAAGATATCCAGATATAAAGAAAGAAAGAAACTAAAGATAGAAAGCAAGAATGAAAGATATTCAGATGGAAAGGAAGAAAGAAACTGTAGACAGAATGAGAGAAGTTATGAAAGCTAGAATGAAAGATATCCAGATAGAAAGAAAGAAAGAAAGAAAGAAAGAAAGAAAGAAAGAAAATAAAGGTAGAATGAGAGAAGGTATGAAAGCTAGAATGAAAGATATTCTGATGGAAAGGAAGAAATAAATAAATATGGAAACTTAAGAAAAAATGAGAGACGGTATGAAAGCTAGAATGAAAGTTATCCAGATAGAAAGAAAGAAAGAAAGAAAGAAGGAAAGGAATAAGAAAAAAGGAAAAAAGAAACTAAAGATAGAATGAGAGTAGGTATGAAAGCTAGCATAAAATATATCAAGAAAGAAAGGAACTAAAGATAGAATGAGTGATGGTATGAAAGCTAGAATGAAAGATATCGAGATAGAAAGAAAGAAAGTAAGAAAGAAAGAAAGAAGGAAGGAAAGAAAGCTAAGGTAAAATGAGAGAAGGTAAGAAAGCAAAAACGAAATAAATCAAGAAAGAAAGTAACTATACATAGAATAAGAGAAGGTATGAAAGCTACAATGAAAGTAATCCAGATAGAAAGAAAGAAACTAAAAATAGAATGAAAGAAGGTATGAAAGCTATAATGAAATATATTAAGAAAGAAAGGAAGGAAGGAAGGAAGGAAGGAAGGAAGGAAGGAAGGAAGGAAGGAAGGAAGGAAGGAAGGAAGGAAGGAAGGAAGGAAGGAAGGAAGGAAGGAAGGAAGGAAGGAAGGAAGGAAGGAAGGACGGAAGGTTGGGAGGGAGGGAGGGAGGGAGGGAGGGAGGGAGGAAGGAAGGAAGGAAGGAAGGAAGGAAGGAAGGAAGGAAGGAAGGAAGGAAGGAAGGAAGGAAGGAAGGAAGGAAGGAAGGAAGGAAGGAAGGAAGGAAGGAAGGAAGGAAGGAAGAAGGAAATGATTAAGAAAAAAGGAAAAAAGAAACTAAAGGTATAATGAGAGAAGCTATAAAAGCAAGAATGAAAGAAATCAAGAAAGAAAAAATCTAAAAATAGAATGAGAGAAGGTATGAAAGAAGAATGAAAGATGTAAAGGAATAAAGAAAGAAAAAAGAAGGAAAGAAGAAAAGAAAGAAAGAAAGAAAGAGCAAAGGAATGAAGGAAAGAAAGAAAGAAATAGAGGAAGGAAGAAAGAAAAAAAGGACGGAGGAAAGAAAGAAAGAAAGAAATTAAAGATAGAATGAGTGAAGGTACGAAAGCTAGAATAAGAGATATCCAGATAGATAGAAAGAAGGAAACTAAAGATAGAATGAGAGAAGTTATGAAAGCTAGAATGAAATATATCTAAAAAGAAAGAAACTAAAGATAGAATGAGAGAAGGTATGAAAGCTAGAATGAAAGATATAAAGAAAGAAAGAAAGCAAGAAAGAAATGACGAAGTAAGGAAGGAAAGAAATAACTAAGAAATGAACACTAGAACGAAAGAATGAAATAAAGAAAGATCAGAGTAAAGAAATAAAGAAAGTAAGTTAGAAAGTAAGTAAGAAAGAAAAAAGAAACGAAAGATAGAATCAGAGAAGGCATGAAAGCTAGAACGAAATATATCAAGAAAGAAAGGAACTAAAGATAGAATGAGTGATGGTATGAAAGCTAGAATGAAAGATATCTAGATAGAAAGAAAGAAAGAAAGAGCAAAGGAATGAAGGTAAGAAAGTAAGAAACTAAAAATAGTATGAGAGAAGGTAGGGAATAATGAATGAAAGATATCAAGAAAGAAAGAAACTAAAAATAGAATGCGAGAAGGTATGAAAGTGAGAATGAAAGATATCAAGAAAGAAAGAAAGTAATAAAGAAACTAAAGATACAATGAGAGAACGTATGAAATCTAGAATGAAAGATATCAAGAAAGAAAGAAAGAAAGAAAGTAACTAATAAAGAAACTAAAGATAGAATGAGAGAAGGTATGAAAGATAGAATCTAAGATATCAAGAAAGAAAGAAAGAAAGAAAGAAAGAAAGAGCGAAAGTAATTAATAAAGAAACCAAAGATAGAATGAAAGAAGGCATGAAAGCTAGAATGAAAATATCAATTAAAAAGAAAGAAAGAAAGAAAGTAATAAAGAAACTAAAGATAGAATGAGAGAAGATATGAAATCTAGAATGAAAGATATGAGAAAGAAAGAAAGAAAGAAATCAATAAAGAAACTAAAGATAAAATGAAAAAAGGTATGAAATCTACAATGAAACATATGAAGAAAGAAAGAGAGAAAGAAAGTAACTAATAAAGAAACTAAAGATAGAATGAGAGAGCGTATTAAAGCTAGAATGAAAGTTATCAAGAAAGAAAGAAATGAAAGTAAGTAAAAAAGAAACTAAAGATAGAATGAGATAAGGTATGAAAGCTAGAATGAGAGATATCAAGAAAGAAAGAAAGAAAGAAATCACTAGAGAAACTAAAGATGAAATGAGAGAAGGTATGAAAGCTAGAATGAAAGATATCAAGAAAGAAAGAAAGAAAGAATGAAAGAAAGTAATAAAGAAATTAAATATAGAATGAGTGAAGGTATGAAAGCTAGAATGTAAGATATGAAGAGATAAAGAAATGAAAGTAAGTAAAAAAGAAACTAAAGATAGAATGAGAGAAGGTATGAAAGCTAGAATGAAAGATATCAAGAAAGAAAGAAAAAAAGAAATGAATAAAGAAATTAAAGATGAAATGAGAGATGGTATGAAAGCTAGAATGAAAAATATCAAGAAAGAATGAAAGAAAGAAAGAAAGAAATAAAGAATCTAAAGATAGAATGAGTGAAGGTATGAAAGCTAGTATGTAAGATATGAAGAGATAAAGAAATGAAAGTAAGTAAAAAAGAAACTGAAGACAGAATGAGAGAAGGTATGAAAGCTTGAATGAAAGATATCGAGAAAGAAAGAAAGAAGGAAAGTAATAAAGAAACGAAAGATAAAATGAGAGAAGGTATGAAATCCAGAATGAAATATATGAAGAAAGAAAGAAAGAATGTAACTTATAAAGAAACTAAAGATAGAATGAGAGAAGGTATTAAAGCTACAATGAAAGATATCAAGAAAGAAAGAAATGAATGTAATTAAAAAAAGAAACTAAAAATAGAATGTGAGAAGGTATGAAAGATAGAATCTAAGATATCAAGAAAGAAAGAAAGAAAGAAAGAGCGAAAGTAATTAATAAAGAAACCAAAGATAGAATGAAAGAAGGCATGAAAGCTAGAATGAAAGATATCAATTAAAAAGAAAGAAAGAAAGAAAGTAATTAAGAAACTAAAGATAGAATGAGAGAAGATATGAAAGCTAGAATGAAAGATATCAGAAAGAAAGAAAGAAAGAAATCAATAAAGAAACTAAAGATAAAATGAAAAAAGGTATGAAATCTAGAATGAAACATATGAAGAAAGAAAGAGAGAAAGAAAGTAACTAATAATGAAACGAAAGATAGAATGAGAGAAGGTATTAAAGCTAGAATCAAAGATATCATAAAAGAAAGAAAGAGAATAAGAAAGTAATTTAAAAACTAAAGATGGAACGAGAGAAGGTATGCGAGCTAGAATGAAAGCTATCAAGAAAGAAAGAAAGAAAGAAAGAAAGAATGTAATAAAGAAACTAAAGATAGAATGAGAGAAGATATGAAAGCAAGAATGAAAGATATCAAGAAAGAAAGAAACGAAAGTAAGTAAAAAAGAAACTAAAGATGAAATGAGAGAAGGTATGAAAGCTAGAATGAAAGATATCAAGGAAGAAAGAAAAAAAGAAACAAAAAAGAAATTAAAGAGGAAATGAGAGAAATTTGAAACCTAGAATGCAAGATATCAAGAAAGACAGAAAGAAAGAAAGTAATTAAGAAACTAAAGAGAATGATTGAAGGTATGAAAGCTAGAATGAAAGATATCAAGAAAGAATGAAAGAAAGAAAGTAACTAATAAAGAAACGAAAGATAGAATGAGAGAAGGTATGAAAGCTAGAAAGAAAGATATCAAGGAAGTAAGAAAAAAAAGAGAAAGTAATAAAGAAACTAAAGATAGAATGAGAGAAGGTATGAAAGCTAGAATGAAAGATATCAAGAAAGAAAGAAAGAAATCAATAAAGAAATTAAAGATGAAATGAGAGAAATATGAAACCTAGAATGAAAGATATCAAGAAAGAAAGAAAGAAAGAAAGAAACTAATAAAGAAAATAAAGATAGAATGAGACAATGTATGAAAGCTAGAATGAAAGATATCAAGAAAGAAAGAAAGAAAGAAATCAATAAAGAAACTAAAGTTAAATGAGAGAAGGTATGAAATACAGAATGAAATATATCAAGAAAGAAAGAAAGAAAGAAACTAATAAAGAAAATAAAGATAGAATGAGAGAAGGTATTAAAGCTAGAATGAAAGATATCAAGAAAGAAAGAAATGAAACTAAGTAAAAAAGAAAATAAAGATAGAATGAGAGAAGGTATGAAAGATAGAATCTAAGATATCTAGAAAGAAAGAAAGAAAGAAAGAGCGAAATTAATTAATAAATAAACCAAAGATAGAATGAAAGAAGGCATGGAAGCTAGAATGAAAGATATCAATTAAAAAGAAAGAAAGAAAGAAAGTAATAAAGAAACTAAAGATAAAATGAAAAAAGTATGAAATCTAGAATGAAACATATGAAGAAAGAAAGAAAGGAAGTAACTAATAAAGAAACTAAAGATAGAATGAGAGAGCGTATTTAAGCTAGAATGAAAGATATCAAGAAAGAAAGAAATGAAAGTAAGTAAAAAAGAAACTAAAGATAGAATGAGATAAGGTATGAAAGCTAGAATGAAAGATATCAAGAAAGAAAGAAAGAAAGAAATCACTAGAGAAACTAAAGATGAAATGAGAGAAGGTATGAAAGCTAGAATGAAAGATATCAAGAAAGAAAGTAATAAAGAAACTAAAGATACAATGAGAGAACGTATGAAATCTAGAATGAAAGATATCAAGAAAGAAAGAAAGAAAGTAACTAATAAAGAAACTAAAGATAGAATGAGAGAAGGTATTAAAGCTAGAATGAAAGATATCAAGAAAGAAAGAAAGAGAATAAGAAAGTAATTTAAAAACTAAAGATGGAACGAGAGAAGGTATGCGAGCAAGAATGAAAGCTATCAAGAAAGAAAGAAAGAAAGAAAGTAATAAAGAAACTAAAGATAGAATGAGAGAAGGTATGAAATCCAGAATGAAATATATGAAGAAAGAAAGAAAGAATGTAATAAAGAAACTAAAGATAGAATGAGTGAACGTATGAAAGCTAGTATGTACGATATGAAGAGATAAAGAAATGAAAGTAAGTAAAAAAGAAACTAAAGACAGAATGAGAGAAGGTATGATAGCTTGAATGAAAGATATCGAGAAAGAAAGAAAGAAGGAAAGTAATAAAGAAACGAAAGATAAAATGAGAGAAGGTATGAAATCCAGAATGAAATATATGAAGAAAGAAAGAAAGAATGTAACTTATAAAGAAACTAAAGATAGAATGAGAGAAGGTATTAAAGCTACAATGAAAGATATCAAGAAAGAAAGAAATCAATGTAATTAAAAAAAGAAACTAAAAATAGAATGTGAGAAGGTATGAAAGATAGAATCTAAGATATCAAGAAAGAAAGAAAGAAAGAAAGAGCGAAAGTAATTAATAAAGAAACCAAAGATAGAATGAAAGAAGGCATGAAAGCTAGAATGAAAGATATCAATTAAAAAGAAAGAAAGAAAGAAAGTAATTAAGAAACTAAAGATAGAATGAGAGAAGATATGAAAGCTAGAATGAAAGATATCAGAAAGAAAGAAAGAAGGAAATCAATAAAGAAACTAAAGATAAAATGAAAAAAGGTATGAAATCTAGAATGAAACATATGAAGAAAGAAAGAGAGAAAGAAAGTAACTAATAATGAAACGAAAGATAGAATGAGAGAAGGTATTAAAGCTAGAATCAAAGATATCATAAAAGAAAGAAAGAGAATAAGAAAGTAATTTAAAAACTAAAGATGGAACGAGAGAAGGTATGCGAGCTAGAATGAAAGCTATCAAGAAAGAAAGAAAGAAAGAAAGAAAGAATGTAATAAAGAAACTAAAGATAGAATGAGAGAAGATATGAAAGCAAGAATGAAAGATATCAAGAAAGAAAGAAACGAAAGTAAGTAAAAAAGAAACTAAAGATGAAATGAGAGAAGGTATGAAAGCTAGAATGAAAGATATCAAGGAAGAAAGAAAAAAAGAAACAAAAAAGAAATTAAAGAGGAAATGAGAGAAATTTGAAACCTAGAATGCAAGATATCAAGAAAGACAGAAAGAAAGAAAGTAATTAAGAAACTAAAGAGAATGATTGAAGGTATGAAAGCTAGAATGAAAGATATCAAGAAAGAATGAAAGAAAGAAAGTAACTAATAAAGAAACGAAAGATAGAATGAGAGAAGGTATGAAAGCTAGAAAGAAAGATATCAAGGAAGTAAGAAAAAAAAGAGAAAGTAATAAAGAAACTAAAGATAGAATGAGAGAAGGTATGAAAGCTAGAATGAAAGATATCAAGAAAGAAAGAAAGAAATCAATAAAGAAATTAAAGATGAAATGAGAGAAATATGAAACCTAGAATGAAAGATATCAAGAAAGAAAGAAAAAAAGAAAGAAACTAATAAAGAAAATAAAGATAGAATGAGACAATGTATGAAAGCTAGAATGAAAGATATCAAGAAAGAAAGAAAGAAAGAAATCAATAAAGAAACTAAAGTTAAATGAGAGAAGGTATGAAATACAGAATGAAATATATCAAGAAAGAAAGAAAGAAAGAAACTAATAAAGAAAATAAAGATAGAATGAGAGAAGGTATTAAAGCTAGAATGAAAGATATCAAGAAAGAAAGAAATGAAAGTAAGTAAAAAAGAAAATAAAGATAGAATGAGAGAAGGTATGAAAGGTAGAATCTAAGATATCTAGAAAGAAAGAAAGAAAGAAAGAGCGAAATTAATTAATAAATAAACCAAAGATAGAATGAAAGAAGGCATGGAAGCTAGAATGAAAGATATCAATTAAAAAGAAAGAAAGAAAGAAAGTAATAAAGAAACTAAAGATAAAATGAAAAAAGTATGAAATCTAGAATGAAACATATGAAGAAAGAAAGAGAGAAAGGAAGTAACTAATAAAGAAACTAAAGATAGAATGAGAGAGCGTATTTAAGCTAGAATGAAAGATATCAAGAAAGAAAGAAATGAAAGTAAGTAAAAAAGAAACTAAAGATAGAATGAGATAAGGTATGAAAGCTAGAATGAAAGATATCAAGAAAGAAAGAAAGAAAGAAATCACTAGAGAAACTAAAGATGAAATGAGAGAAGGTATGAAAGCTAGAATGAAAGATATCAAGAAAGAAAGTAATAAAGAAACTAAAGATACAATGAGAGAACGTATGAAATCTAGAATGAAAGATATCAAGAAAGAAAGAAAGAAAGTAACTAATAAAGAAACTAAAGATAGAATGAGAGAAGGTATTAAAGCTAGAATGAAAGATATCAGAAAGAAAGAAAGAAAGAAATCAATAAAGAAACTAAAGATAAAATGAAAAAAGGTATGAAATCTAGAATGAAACATATGAAGAAAGAAAGAGAGAAAGAAAGTAACTAATAATGAAACGAAAGATAGAATGAGAGAAGGTATTAAAGCTAGAATCAAAGATATCATAAAAGAAAGAAAGAGAATAAGAAAGTAATTTAAAAACTAAAGATGGAACGAGAGAAGATATGCGAGCTAGAATGAAAGCTATCAAGAAAGAAAGAAAGAAAGAAAGAAAGAAAGAAAGAAAGAATGTAATAAAGAAACTAAAGATAGAATGAGAGAAGATATGAAAGCAAGAATGAAAGATATCAAGAAAGAAAGAAACGAAAGTAAGTAAAAAAGAAACTAAAGATGAAATGAGAGAAGGTATGAAAGCTAGAATGAAAGATATCAAGGAAGAAAGAAAAAAAGAAATCAAAAAAGAAATTAAAGAGGAAATGAGAGAAATTTGAAACCTAGAATGCAAGATATCAAGAAAGACAGAAAGAAAGAAAGTAATTAAGAAATTAAAGATAGAATGAGAGAATGTATGAAAGAT
This sequence comes from Intellagama lesueurii, assembly GCA_037013535.1. Lineage (NCBI taxonomy): Eukaryota > Metazoa > Chordata > Lepidosauria > Squamata > Agamidae > Intellagama > Intellagama lesueurii. The sequence continues at coordinate 93,057,288 of JBAJHW010000002.1, forward strand.
AGAATGAAAGATATCAAGAAAGAAAGAAAGAAAGTAATAAAGAAAATAAAGAGAATGATTGAAGGTATGAAAGCTAGAACGAAAGATATCAAGAAAGAATGAAAGAAAGAAAGTAACTAATAAAGAAACGAAAGATAGAATGAGAGAAGGTATGAAAGCTAGAAAGAAAGATATCAAGGAAGTAAGAAAAAAAGAGAAAGTAATAAAGAAACTAAAGATAGAATGAGAGAAGGTATGAAAGCTAGAATGAAAGATATCAAGAAAGAAAGAAAGAAAGAAATCAATAAAGAAATTAAAGATGAAATGAGAGAAATATGAAACCTAGAATGAAAGATATCAAGAAAGAAAGAAAGAAAGAAAGAAACTAATAAAGAAAATAAAGATAGAATGAGAGAAGGTATTAAAGCTAGAATGAAAGATATCAAGAAAGAAAGAAATGAAAGTAAGTAAAAAAGAAAATAAAGATAGAATGAGAGAAGGTATGAAAGATAGAATCTAAGATATCTAGAAAGAAAGAAAGAAAGAAAGAAAGAAAGAGCGAAATTAATTAATAAATAAACCAAAGATAGAATGAAAGAAGGCATGGAAGCTAGAATGAAAAATATCAATTAAAAAGAAAGAAAGAAAGAAAGTAATAAAGAAACTAAAGATAAAATGAAAAAAGTATGAAATCTAGAATGAAACATATGAAGAAAGAAAGAGAGAAAGGAAGTAACTAATAAAGAAACTAAAGATAGAATGAGAGAGCGTATTTAAGCTAGAATGAAAGATATCAAGAAAGAAAGAAATGAAAGTAAGTAAAAAAGAAACTAAAGATAGAATGAGATAAGGTATGAAAGCTAGAATGAAAGATATCAAGAAAGAAAGAAAGAAAGAAATCACTAGAGAAACTAAAGATGAAATGAGAGAAGGTATGAAAGCTAGAATGAAAGATATCAAGAAAGAAAGTAATAAAGAAACTAAAGATACAATGAGAGAACGTATGAAATCTAGAATGAAAGATATCAAGAAAGAAAGAAAGAAAGTAACTAATAAAGAAACTAAAGATAGAATGAGAGAAGGTATTAAAGCTAGAATGAAAGATATCAAGAAAGAAAGAAAGAGAATAAGAAAGTAATTTAAAAACTAAAGATGGAACGAGAGAAGGTATGCGAGCAAGAATGAAAGCTATCAAGAAAGAAAGAAAGAAAGAAAGAATGTAATAAAGAAACTAAAGATAGAATGAGAGAAGGTATGAAAGATAGAATCTAAGATATCAAGAAAGAAAGAAAGAAAGAAAGAAAGAAAGAAAGAAAGAAAGAAAGAAAGAGCGAAACTAATTAATAAAGAAACTAAAGATAGAATGAAAGAAGGTATGAAAGCTAGAATGAAATATATCAATTAAAAAGAAAGAAAGAAAGAAAGTAATAAAGAAACTAAAGATAGAATGAGAGAAGGTATGAAAGCTAGAATGAAAGATATCAAGAAAGAAAGAAAAAAAGAAATCAAGAAAGAAATTAAAGATGAAATGAGAGATGATATGAAAGCTAGAAAGAAAAATATCAAGAAAGAATGAAAGAAAGAATGAAAGTAATAAAGAAACTAAATATAGAATGAGTGAAGGTATGAAAGCTAGAATGTAAGATATGAAGAGATAAAGAAATGAAAGTAAGTAAAAAAGAAACTAAAGATAGAATGAGAGAAGGTATGAAAGCTAGAATGAAAGATATCAAGAAAGAAAGAAAAAAAGAAATCAATAAAGACATTAAAGATGAAATGAGAGATGGTATGAAAGCTAGAAAGAAAAATATCAAGAAAGAATGAAAGAGAGAAAGAAAGAAAGTAATAAAGAAACTAAAGATAGAATGAGTGAAGGTATGAAAGCTAGTATGTAAGATATGAAGAGATAAAGAAATGAAAGTAAGTAAAAAAGAAACTAAAGACAGAATGAGAGAAGGTATGAAAGCTAGAATGAAAGATATCAAGAAAGAAAGAAAGAAAGAAAGTAATAAAGAAACTAAAGATAAAATGAGAGAAGGTATGAAATCCAGAATGAAATATATGAAGAAAGAAAGAAAGAATGTAACTTATAAAGAAACTAAAGATAGAATGAGAGAAGGTATTAAAGCTAGAATGAAAGATATGAAGAAAGAAAGAAATGAATGTAATTAAAAAAAGAAACTAAAAATAGAATGAGAGAAGGTATGAAAGATAGAATCTAAGATATCAAGAAAGAAAGAAAGAAAGAAAGAAAGAGCGAAAGTAATTAATAAAGAAACCAAAGATAGAATGAAAGAAGGCATGAAAGCTAGAATGAAAAATATCAATTAAAAAGAAAGAAAGAAAGAAAGTAATTAAGAAACTAAAAATAGAATGAGAGAAGATATGAAAGCTAGAATGAAAGATATCAGAAAGAAAGAAAGAAATCAATAAAGAAACTAAAGATAAAATGAAAAAAGGTATGAAATCTAGAATGAAACATATGAAGAAAGAAAGAGAGAAAGAAAGTAACTAATAATGAAACTAAAGATAGAATGAGAGAGCGTATGAAAGCTAGAATGAAAGATATCAAGAAAGAAAGAAATAAAAGTAAGTAAAAAAGAAACTAAAGATGAAATGAGAGAAGGTATGAAAGCTAGAATGAAAGATGTCAATAAAAAAGAATGAAAGAAAGAACGTAATAAATAAACTAAAGATAGAATGAGAGAAGATATGAAAGCTAGAATGAAAGATATCAAGAAAGAAAGAAATGAAAGTAAGTAAAATAGAAACTAAAGATAGAATGAGAGAAGGTATGAAAGCTAGAATGAAAGATATCAAGGAAGAAAGAAAAAAAGAAATCAATAAAGAAATTAAAGAGGAAATAAGAGAAATATGAAACCTAGAATGAAAGATATCAAGAAAGAAAGAAAGAAAGTAATAAAGAAACTAAAGATAGAATGAGACAATGTATGAAAGCTAGAATGAAAGATATCAAGAAGGAAAGGAAGAAAGAAAGAAAGTAATAAAGAAACTAAAGAGAATGATTGAAGGTATGAAAGCTAGAATGTAAGATATCAAGAAAGAATGAAAGAAAGAAAGAAAGTAATAAAGAAACTGAAGAGAATGATTGAAGGTATGAAAGCTAGAATGAAAGATATCAAGAAAGAATGCGAGAAGGTATGAGAGCTAGAATGAAAGATATCAAGAAAGGAAAAAGGAAGAAAGTAGAAATGAAGTAATAAAGAAACTTAAGATAGAATGAGTGAAGATATGAAAGCTAGAATGCAAGATATCAAGAAAGACAGAAAGAAAGAAAGTAATTAAGAAACTAAAGATAGAATGAGATAATGTATGAAAGCTAGAATGAAAGATATCAAGAAAGAATGAAAGAAAGAAAGAAAGTAATAAAGAAACTGAAGATAGAATGATTGAAGGTATGAAAGCTAGAATAAAAGATATCAAGAAAGAATGAAAGAAAGAAAGTAACTAATAAAGAAACGAAAGAGAATGAGAGAATGTATGAAAGCTAGAATGAAAAATATCAAGGAAGTAAGGAAAAAAAGAAAGTAATAAAGAAACTAAAGATAGAATGAGAGAAGGTATGAAAGCTAGAATGAAAGATATCAAGAAAAAAAGAAAGAAAGAAATCAATAAAGAAATTAAAGATGAAATGAGAGAAATATGAAACCTAGAATGAAAGATATCAAGAAAGAAAGAAAGAAAGAAAGTAATAAAGAAACTAAAGATAGAATGAGACAATGTATGAAAGCTAGAATGAAAGATATTAAGAAAGAAAGAAAGAAAGAAATCAATAAAGAAACTAAAGTTAAATGAGAGAAGGTATGAAATACAGAATGAAATATATCAAGAAAGAAAGAAAGAAAGTAACTAATAAAGAAAATAAAGATAGAATGAGAGAAGGTATTAAAGCTAGAATGAAAGATATCAAGAAAGAACGAAATGAAAGTAAGTAAAAAAGAAAATAAAGATAGAATGAGAGAAGTTATGAAAGATAGAATCTAAGATATCTAGAAAGAAAGAAAGAAAGAAAGAAAGTAATAAAGAAACTAAAGATAAAATGAGTGAAGGTATGAAAGCTAGAATGTAAGATATGAAGAGATAAAGAAATGAAAGTAAGTAAAAAAGAAACTAAAGATAGAATGAGAGAAGGTATGAAAGCTAGAATGAAAGATATCAAGAAAGAAAGAAAAAAAGAAATCAATAAAGACATTAAAGATGAAATGAGAGATGGTATGAAAGCTAGAAAGAAAAATATCAAGAAAGAATGAAAGAGAGAAAGAAAGAAAGTAATAAAGAAACTAAAGATAGAATGAGTGAAGGTATGAAAGCTAGTATGTAAGATATGAAGAGATAAAGAAATGAAAGTAACTAATAAAGAAACTAAAGATAGAATGAGAGAAGGTATTAAAGCTAGAATGAAAGATATCAAGAAAGAAAGAAAGAGAATAAGAAAGTAATTTAAAAACTAAAGATGGAACGAGAGAAGGTATGCGAGCAAGAATGAAAGCTATCAAGAAAGAAAGAAAGAAAGAAAGAATGTAATAAAGAAACTAAAGATAGAATGAGAGAAGGTATGAAAGATAGAATCTAAGATATCAAGAAAGAAAGAAAGAAAGAAAGAAAGAAAGAAAGAAAGAAAGAAAGAAAGAAAGAAAGAGCGAAACTAATTAATAAAGAAACTAAAGATAGAATGAAAGAAGGTATGAAAGCTAGAATGAAATATATCAATTAAAAAGAAAGAAAGAAAGAAAGTAATAAAGAAACTAAAGATAGAATGAGAGAAGGTATGAAAGCTAGAATGAAAGATATCAAGAAAGAAAGAAAAAAAGAAATCAAGAAAGAAATTAAAGATGAAATGAGAGATGATATGAAAGCTAGAATGAAAAATATCAAGAAAGAATGAAAGAAAGAATGAAAGTAATAAAGAAACTAAATATAGAATGAGTGAAGGTATGAAAGCTAGAATGTAAGATATGAAGAGATAAAGAAATGAAAGAAAGTAAAAAAGAAACTAAAGATAGAATGAGAGAAGGTATGAAAGCTAGAATGAAAGATATCAAGAAAGAAAGAAAAAAAGAAATCAATAAAGACATTAAAGATGAAATGAGAGATGGTATGAAAGCTAGAAAGAAAAATATCAAGAAAGAATGAAAGAGAGAAAGAAAGAAAGTAATAAAGAAACTAAAGATAGAATGAGTGAAGGTATGAAAGCTAGTATGTAAGATATGAAGAGATAAAGAAATGAAAGTAAGTAAAAAAGAAACTAAAGACAGAATGAGAGAAGGTATGAAAGCTAGAATGAAAGATATCAAGAAAGAAAGAAAGAAAGAAAGTAATAAAGAAACTAAAGATAAAATGAGAGAAGGTATGAAATCCAGAATGAAATATATGAAGAAAGAAAGAAAGAATGTAACTTATAAAGAAACTAAAGATAGAATGAGAGAAGGTATTAAAGCTAGAATGAAAGATATGAAGAAAGAAAGAAATGAATGTAATTAAAAAAAGAAACTAAAAATAGAATGAGAGAAGGTATGAAAGATAGAATCTAAGATATCAAGAAAGAAAGAAAGAAAGAAAGAAAGTAATAAAGAAATTAAATATAGAATGAGTGAAGGTATGAAAGCTAGAATGTAAGATATGAAGAGATAAAGAAATGAAAGTAAGTAAAAAAGAAATTAAAGATAGAATGAGAGAAGGTATGAAAGCTAGAATGAAAGATATCAAGAAAGAAAGAAAAAAAGAAATCAATAAAGAAATTAAAGATGAAATGAGAGATGGTATGAAAGCTAGAATGAAAAATATCAAGAAAGAATGAAAGAAAGAAAGAAAGAAAGAAAGAATCTAAAGATAGAATGAGTGAAGGTATGAAAGCTAGTATGTAAGATATGAAGAGATAAAGAAATGAAAGTAAGTAAAAAAGAAACTAAAGACAGAATGAGAGAAGGTATGAAAGCTTGAATGAAAGATATCAAGAAAGAAAGAAAGAAAGAAAGTAATAAAGAAACTAAAGATAAAATGAGAGAAGGTATGAAATCCAGAATGAAATATATGAAGAAAGAAAGAAAGAATGTAACTTATAAAGAAACTAAAGATAGAATGAGAGAAGGTATTAAAGCTACAATGAAAGATATCAAGGAAGTAAGAAAAAAAAGAGAAAGTAATAAAGAAACTAAAGATAGAATGAGAGAAGGTATGAAAGCTAGAATGAAAGATATCAAGAAAGAAAGAAACAAAGAAATCAATAAAGAAATTAAAGATGAAATGCGAGAAATATGAAACCTAGAATGAAAGATATCAAGAAAGAAAGAAAGAAAGAAAGAAAGAAAGAAAGAAAGAAACTAATAAAGGAAATAAAGATAGAGTGAGACAATGTATGAAAGCTAGAATGAAAGATATCAAGAAAGAAAGAAAGAAAGAAATCAATAAAGAAACTAAAGTTAAATGAGAGAAATTATGAAATACAGAATGAAATATATCAAGAAAGAAAGAAAGAAAGTAACTAATAAAGAAACTAAATATAGAATGAGTGAGCGTATTTAAGCTAGAATGAAAGATATCAAGATAGAAAGAAAAAAGAAATCAATAAAGAAATTAAAGATGAAATGAGAGATGGTATGAAAGCTAGAATGAAAAATATCAAGAAAGAATGAAAGAGAGAAAGAAAGATAGTACTAAAGAAACTAAAGATAGAATGAGTGAAGGTATGAAAGCTAGTATGTAAGATATGAAGAGATAAAGAAATGAAAGCAAGTAAAAAAGAAACTAAAGACAGAATTAGAGAAGGTATGAAAGCTAGAATGAAAGATATCAAGAAAGAAAGAAAGAAAGTAATAAAGAAACTAAAGATAAAATGAGAGAAGGTATGAAATCCAAAATGAAATATATGAAGATAGAAAGAAAGAATGTAACTAATAAAGAAACTAAAGATAGAATGCGAGAAGGTATTAAAGCTAGAATGAATGATATCAAGAAAGAAAGAAATGAATGTAATTAAAAAAGAAACTAATGATAGAATGAGAGAAGGTATGAAAGCTAGAATCTAAGATATCAAGAAAGAAAGAAAGAAAGAAAGAAAGAAAGAAAGAAAGAAAGAAAGAGCGAAAGTAATAAATAAAGAAACTAAAGATAGAATGAAAGAAGGTATGAAAGCTAGAATGAAATATATCAATTAAAAAGAAAGAAAGAAAGTAATAAAGAAACTAAAGATAGAATGAGAGAAGGTATGAAAGCTAGAATGAAAGATATCAAGAAAGAAAGAAAAAAAGAAATCAATAAAGAAATTAAAGATGAAATGAGAGATGATATGAAAGCTAGAATGAAAAATATCAAGAAAGAATAAAAGAAAGAATGAAAGAAAGTAATAAAGAAACTAAATATAGAATGAGTGAAGGTATGAAAGCTAGAATGTAAGATATGAAGAGATAAAGAAATGAAAGTAAGTAAAAAAGAAACTAAAGATAGAATGAGAGAAGGTATGAAAGCTAGAATGAAAGATATCAAGAAAGAAAGAAAAAAAGAAATCAATAAAGACATTAAAGATGAAATGAGAGATGGTATGAAAGCTAGAATGAAAAATATCAAGAAAGAATGAAAGAGAGAAAGAAAGAAAGTAATAAAGAAACTAAAGATAGAATGAGTGAAGGTATGAAAGCTAGTATGTAAGATATGAAGAGATAAAGAAATGAAAGTAAGTAAAAAAGAAACTAAAGACAGAATGAGAGAAGGTATGAAAGCTTGAATGAAAGATATCAAGAAAGAAAGAAAGAAAGAAAGTAATAAAGAAACAAAAGATAAAATGAGAGAAGGTATGAAATCCAGAATGAAATATATCAAGAAAGAAAGAAAGAATGTAACTTATAAAGAAACTAAAGATAGAATGAGAGAAGGTATTAAAGCTAGAATGAAAGATATCAAGAAAGAAAGAAATGAATGTAATTAAAAAAAGAAACTAAAAATAGAATGAGAGAAGGTATGAAAGATAGAATCTAAGATATCAAGAAAGAAAGAAAGAAAGAAAGAAAGAGCGAAAGTAATTAATAAAGAAACCAAAGATAGAATGAAAGAAGGCATGAAAACTAGAATGAAAGATATCAATTAAAAAGAAAGAAAGAAAGAAAGTAATTAAGAAACTAAAGATAGAATGAGAGAAGATATGAAAGCTAGAATGAAAGATATCAGAAAGAAAGAAAGAAAGAAATCAATAAAGAAACTAAAGATAAAATGAAAAAAGGTATGAAATCTAGAATGAAACATATGAAGAAAGAAAGAGAGAAAGAAAGTGACTAATAATGAAACTAAAGATAGAATGAGAGAGCGTATTAAAGATAGAATGAAAGATATCAAGAAAGAAATAAATAAAAGTAAGTAAAAAAGAAACCAAAGATGAAATGAGAGAAGGTATGAAAGCTAGAATGAAAGATGTCAATAAAAAAGAATGAAAGAAAGAACGTAATAAAGAAAGTAAAGATAGAATGAGAGAAGATATGAAAGCAACAATGAAAGATATCAAGAAAGAAAGAAATGAAAGTAAGTAAAATAGAAACTAAAGATAGAATGAGAGAAGGTATGAAAGCTAGAATGAAAGATATCAAGGAAGAAAGAAAAAAAGAAATCAATAAAGAAATTAAAGAGGAAATGAGAGAAATATGAAACCTAGAATGCAAGATATCAAGAAAGACAAAAAGAAAGAAAGTAATAAAGAAACTAAAGATAGAATGAGAGAATGTATGAAAGCTAGAATGAAAGATATCAAGAAAGAAAGAAAGAAAAAAATCAATAAAGAAATTAAAGATAAAATGAGAGAAAGTATGAAAAACATAATGAAATATATCAAGAAAGAAACAAAGAAAGTAACTAATAAAGAAACTAAAGATAGAATGAGAGAAGGTATGAAAGCTAGAATGAAAGATATCAAGAAAGAATGAAAGAAAAAAAGAAAGTACTTAATAAAGAAACTAAAGAAAGAATGAAAGAAGGTATGAAAGCTAGAATGAAAGATATCAAGAAAGAATGAAAGAAAGAAAGTAACTAATAAAGAAATGAAAGATAGAATGAGAGAAGGTATAAAAGCTAGAATGAAAGATATCAAGGAAGTAAGAAAAAAAAGAGAAAGTAATAAAGAAACTAAAGATAGAATGAGAGAAGGTATGAAAGCTAGAATGAAAGATATCAAGAAAGAAAGAAAGAAAGAAATCAATAAAGAAATTAAAGATGAAAAGAGAGAAATATGAAACCTAGAATGAAAGATATCAAGAAAGAAAGAAAGAAAGAAACTAATAAAGAAAATAAAGATAGAATGAGACAATGTATGAAAGCTAGAATGAAAGATATCAAGAAAGAAAGAAAGAAAGAAATCAATAAAGAAACTAAAGTTAAATGAGAGAAGGTATGAAATACAGAATGAAATATATCAAGAAAGAAAGAAAGAAAGTAACTAATAAAGAAAATAAAGATAGAATGAGAGAAGGTATTAAAGCTAGAATGAAAGATATCAAGAAAGAAAGAAATGAAAGTAAGTAAAAAAGAAAATAAAGATAGAATGAGAGAAGGTATGAAAGATAGAATCTAAGATATCTAGAAAGAAAGAAAGAAAGAAAGAAAGAAAGAAAGAAAGAAAGAAAGAAAGAGCGAAATTAATTAATAAAGAAACCAAAGATAGAATGAAAGAAGTCATGGAAGCTAGAATGAAAGATATCAATTAAAAAGAAAGAAAGAAAGAAAGTAATAAAGAAACTAAAGATAAAATGAAAAAAGTATGAAATCTAGAATGAAACATATGAAGAAAGAAAGGGAGAAAGAAAGTAACTAATAAAGAAACTAAAGATAGAATGAGAGAGCGTATTTAAGCTAGAATGAAAGATATCAAGAAAGAAAGAAATGAAAGTAAGTAAAAAAGAAACTAAAGATAGAATGAGAGAAGGTATGATAGCTAGAATGAAAGATTTCAAGAAAGAAAGAAAGAAAGAAATCACTAGAGAAACTGAAGATGAAATGAGAGAAGGTATGAAAGATAGAATGAAAGATATCAAGAAAGAAAGTATTAAAGAAACTAAAGATACAATGAGAGAACGTATGAAATCTAGAATGAAAGATATCAAGAAAAAAGAAAGAAAGTAACTAATAAAGAAACTAAAGATAGAATGAGAGAAGGTATTAAAGCTAGAATGAAAGATATCAAGAAAGAAAGAAAGAGAATAAGAAAGTAATTTAACAACTAAAGATGGAACGAGAGAAGGTATGCGAGCAAGAATGAAAGCTATCAAGAAAGAAAGAAAGAATGAAAGAAGGTAATAGAGAAACTAAAGATAGAATGAGAGAAGGTATTAAATCCAGAATGAAATATATGAAGAAAGAAAGAAAGAATGTAATAAAGAAACTAAAGATAGAATGAGTGAACGCATGAAAGCTAGTATGTAAGATATGAAGAGATAAAGAAATGAAAGTAAGTAAAAAAGAAACTAAAGACAGAATGAGAGATGATATGAAAGCTAGAATGAAAAATATCAAGAAAGAATGAAAGAAAGAATGAAAGTAATAAAGAAACTAAATATAGAATGAGTGAAGGTATGAAAGCTAGAAAGTAAGATATGAAGAGATAAAGAAATGAAAGTAAGTAAAAAAGAAACTAAAGACAGAATGAGAGAAGGTATGAAAGCTAGAATGAAAGATATCAAGAAAGAAAGAAAGAAAGAAAGTAATAAAGAAACTAAAGATAAAATGAGAGAAGGTATGAAATCCAGAATGAAATATATGAAGAAAGAAAGAAAGAATGTAACTAATAAAGAAACTAAAGATAGAATGAGAGAAGATATGAAAGCAAGAATGAAAGATATCAAGAAAGATAGAAATAAAGAAATCAATAAAGAAATTAAAGAGGAAATGAGAGAAATATGAAACCTAGAATGCAAGATATCAAGAAAGACAAAAAGAAAGAAAGTAATAAAGAAACTAAAGATAGAATGAGAGAATGTATGAAAGCTAGATTGAAAGATATCAAGAAAGAAAGAAAGAAAACAATCAATAAAGAAATTAAAGATAAAATGAGAGAAAGTATGAAAAACATAATGAAATATATCAAGAAAGAAACAAAGAAAGTAACTAATAAAGAAACGAAAGATAGAATGAGAGAATGTATGAAAGCTAGAATGAAAGATATCAAGAAAGAAAGAAAGAAAACAATCAATAAAGAAATTAAAGATAAAATGAAAGTATGAAAAACATAATGAAATATATCAAGAAAGAAACAAAGAAAGTAACTAATAATGAAACGAAAGATAGAATGAGAGAAGGTATGAAAGCTAGAATGAAGGATATCAAGAAAGAATGAAAGAAAGAAAGAAAGTACTTAATAAAGAAACTAAAGAAAGAATGAAAGAAGGTATGAAAGCTAGAATGAAAGATATCAAGAAAGAATGAAAGAAAGAAAGTAACTAATAAAGAAATGAAAGATAAAATGAGAGAAGATATGAAAGCTAGAATGAAAGATATCAAGAAAAATGAAAGAAAGAAAGAAAGTAATAAAGAAATGAAAGATAAAATGAGAGAAGATATGAAAGCTAGAATGAAAGATATCAAGGAAGTAAGAAAAAAAGAAAGAAAGTAATAAAGAATCTAAAGATAGAATGAGAGAATGTAAGAAAGCTAGAATGAAAGATATCAAGAAATAAAGAAATAAAACAATAAAGAAACTAAACATAAAATGAGAGAAGGTATGAAATCCAGAATGAAAGATATCAAGAAACAAAGAAAGAAAGTAAGAAAGTAATAAAGAAACTAAAGATAGAACGCGAGAAGGTATGAGAGCTAGAATGAAAGATATCAAGAAAGGAAAAAGGAAGAAAGTAGAAATGAAGTAATAAAGAAACTTAAGATAGAATGAGAGAAGATATGAAAGCTAGAATGAAAGATATCAGGAAAGAAAGAAAGAAAGAAAGTAGTAAAGAAACTAAAGATGAAATGAGAGAAGGTATGAAAGCTAGAATGAAAGATGTCAATAAAAAAGAAAGAAAGAAAGAAGGTAATAAAGAAACTAAAGATAGAATGAGAGAAGATATGAAAGCAAGAATGAAAGATATCAAGAAAGAAAGAAATGAAAGTAAGTAAAATAGAAACTAAAGATAGAATGAGACAATGAATGAAAGCTAGAATGAAAGATATCAAGAAAGAAAGAAAGAAAGAAATCAATAAAGAAACTAAAGTTAAATGAGAGAAGGTATGAAATACAGAATGAAATATATCAAGAAAGAAAGAAAGAAAGTAACTAATAAAGAAAATAAAGATAGAATGAGAGAAGGTATTAAAGCTAGAATGTAAGATATGAAGAAATAAAGAAATGAAAGTAAGTAAAAAAGAAACTAAAGACAGAATGAGAGATGATATGAAAGCTAGAATGAAAAATATCAAGAAAGAATGAAAGAAAGAATGAAAGTAATAAAGAAACTAAATATAGAATGAGTGAAGGTATGAAAGCTAGAATGTAAGATATGAAGAGATAAAGAAATGAAAGTAAGTAAAAAAGAAACTAAAGACAGAATGAGAGAAGGTATGAAAGCTAGAATGAAAGATATCAAGAAAGAAAGAAAGAAAGAAAGTAATAAAGAAACTAAAGATAAAATGAGAGAAGGTATGAAATCCAGAATGAAATATATAAAGAAAGAAAGAAAGAATGTAACTAATAAAGAAACTAAAGATAGAATGAGAGAAGATATGAAAGCAAGAATGAAAGATATCAAGAAAGAAAGAAATGACAGTAAGTAAAATAGGAACTAAAGATAGAATGAGAGAAGGTATGAAAGCTAGAATGAAAGATATCAAGGAAGAAAGAAAAAAAGAAATCAATAAAGAAATTAAAGAGGAAATGAGAGAAATATGAAACCTAGAATGCAAGATATCAAGAAAGACAAAAAGAAAGAAAGTAATAATGAAACTAAAGATAGAATGAGAGAATGTATGAAAGCTAGAATGAAAGATATCAAGAAAGAAAGAAAGAAAACAATCAATAAAGAAATTAAACATAAAATGAGAGAAAGTATGAAAAACATAATGAAATATATCAAGAAAGAAACAAAGAAAGTAACTAATAAAGAAACGAAAGATAGAATGAGAGAAGGTATGAAAGCTAGAATGAAAGATATCAAGAAAGAATGAAAGAAAGAAAGAAAGTACTTAATAAAGAAACTAAAGAAAGAATGAAAGAAGGTATGAAAGCTAGAATGAAAGATATCAAGAAAGAATGAAAGAAAGAAAGTAACTAATAAAGAAATGAAAGATAAAATGAGAGAAGATATGAAAGCTAGAATGAAAGATATCAAGAAAGAATGAAAGAAAGAAAGAAAGTAATAAAGAAACTGAAGATAGAATGATTGAAGGTATAAAAGCTAGAATGAAAGATATCAAGAAAGAATGAAAGAAAGAAAGTAACTAATAAAGAAATGAAAGATAAAATGAGAGAAGATATGAAGGCTAGAATGAAAGATATCAAGGAAGTGAGAAAAAAAGAAAGAAAGTAATAAAGAAACTAAAGAAAGAATGAGAGAATGTATGAAAGCTAGAATGAAAGATATCAAGAAAGAAAGAAAGAAAACAATAAAGAAACTAAACATAAAATGAGAGAAGGTATGAAATCCAGAATGAAAGATATCAAGAAAAAAAGAAAGAAAGTAAGAAAGTAATAAAGAAACTAAAGATAGAACGCGAGAAGGTATGAGAGCTAGAATGAAAGATATCAAGAAAGGAAAAAGGAAGAAAGTAGAAATGAAGTAATAAAGAAACTTAAGATAGAATGAGTGAAGATTTGAAAGCTAGAATGAAAGATATCAGGAAAGAAAGAAAGAAAGAAATCAATAAAGAAACTAAAGTTAAATGAGAGAAGGTATGAAATACAGAATGAAATATATCAAGAAAGAAAGAAAGAAAGTAACTAATTAAGAAAATAAAGATAGAATGAGAGAAGGTATTAAAGCTAGAATGAAAGATATCAAGAAAGAAAGAAATGAAAGTAAGTAAAAAAGAAAATAAAGATAGAATGAGAGAAGGTATGAAAGATAGAATCTAAGATATCAAGAAAGAAAGAAAGAAAGAAAGAAAGAAAGAAAGAAAGAAAGTAATAAATAAACTAAAGATAGAATGAGAGAAGGTATGAAAGCTAGAATGTAAGATATGAAGAGATAAAGAAATGAAAGTAAGTAAAAAAGAAACTAAAGATAGAATGATAGAAGGTATGAAAGCTAGAATGAAAGATATCAAGAAAGAAAGAAAAAAAGAAATCTATAAAGAAATTAAAGATGAAATGAGAGATGGTATGAAAGCTAGAATGAAAAATATCAAGATAGAATGAAAGAAAGAAAGAAAGAAAGTAATAAAGAAACTAAATATAGAATGAGTGAAGGTATGAAAGTTAGAATGTAAGATATGAAGAGATAAAGAAATGAAAGTAAGTAAAAAGAAACTAAAGATAGAATGAGAGAAGGTATGAAAGCTAGAATGAAAGATATCAAGAAAGAAAGAAATGAAATTAAGTAAAAAAGAAAATAAAGATAGAATGAGAGAAGGTATGAAAGATAGAATCTAAGATATCTAGAAAGAAAGAAAGAAAGAAAGTAATAAAGAAACTAAAGATAAAATGAGTGAAGGTATGAAAGCTAGAATGTAAGATATGAAGAGATAAAGAAATGAAAGTAAGTAAAAAAGAAACTAAATATAGAATGAGAGAAGGTATTAAAGCTAGAATGAAAGATATTAAGAAAGAAAGAAAGAGAATAAGAAAGTAATTTAGAAACTAAAGATGGAACGAGAGAAGGTATGAGAGCTAGAATGAAAGCTATCAAGAAAGAAAGAAAGAAAGAAAGAATGTAATAAAGAAACTAAAGATAGAATGAGAGAAGGTATGAAAGCTAGAATGAAAGATATCAAGAAAAAAAGAAAAAAAGAAATCAATAAAGAAATTAAGGATGAAATGAGAGATGGTATGAAAGCTAGAATGAAAAATATCAAGAAACAATGAAAGAGAGAAAGAAAGAAAGTAATAAAGAAACTAAAGACAGAATGAGAGAAGGTATGAAAGCTAGAATGAAAGATATCAAGAAAGAAAGAAAGAAATAAAGAAACTAAAGATAAAATGAGAGAAGGTATGAAATCCATAATGAAATATATGACGAAAGAAAGAAAGAATATAACTAATAAAGAAACTAAAGATAGAATGAAAGAAGGTATGAAAGCTAGAATGAAATATATCAATTAAAAAGAAAGAAAGAAAGAAAGTAATAAAGAAACTAAAGATAGAATGAGAGAAGGTATGAAAGCTAGAATGAAAGATATCAAGAAAGAAAGAAAAAAAGAAATCAAGAAAGAAATTAAAGATGAAATGAGAGATGATATGAAAGCTAGAATGAAAAATATCAAGAAAGAATGAAAGAAAGAATGAAAGTAATAAAGAAACTAAATATAGAATGAGTGAAGGTATGAAAGCTAGAATGTAAGATATGAAGAGATAAAGAAATGAAAGAAAGTAAAAAAGAAACTAAAGATAGAATGAGAGAAGGTATGAAAGCTAGAATGAAAGATATCAAGAAAGAAAGAAAAAAAGAAATCAATAAAGACATTAAAGATGAAATGAGAGATGGTATGAAAGCTAGAAAGAAAAATATCAAGAAAGAATGAAAGAGAGAAAGAAAGAAAGTAATAAAGAAACTAAAGATAGAATGAGTGAAGGTATGAAAGCTAGTATGTAAGATATGAAGAGATAAAGAAATGAAAGTAAGTAAAAAAGAAACTAAAGACAGAATGAGAGAAGGTATGAAAGCTAGAATGAAAGATATCAAGAAAGAAAGAAAGAAAGAAAGTAATAAAGAAACTAAAGATAAAATGAGAGAAGGTATGAAATCCAGAATGAAATATATGAAGAAAGAAAGAAAGAATGTAACTTATAAAGAAACTAAAGATAGAATGAGAGAAGGTATTAAAGCTAGAATGAAAGATATGAAGAAAGAAAGAAATGAATGTAATTAAAAAAAGAAACTAAAAATAGAATGAGAGAAGGTATGAAAGATAGAATCTAAGATATCAAGAAAGAAAGAAAGAAAGAAAGAAAGTAATAAAGAAATTAAATATAGAATGAGTGAAGGTATGAAAGCTAGAATGTAAGATATGAAGAGATAAAGAAATGAAAGTAAGTAAAAAAGAAATTAAAGATAGAATGAGAGAAGGTATGAAAGCTAGAATGAAAGATATCAAGAAAGAAAGAAAAAAAGAAATCAATAAAGAAATTAAAGATGAAATGAGAGATGGTATGAAAGCTAGAATGAAAAATATCAAGAAAGAATGAAAGAAAGAAAGAAAGAAAGAAAGAATCTAAAGATAGAATGAGTGAAGGTATGAAAGCTAGTATGTAAGATATGAAGAGATAAAGAAATGAAAGTAAGTAAAAAAGAAACTAAAGACAGAATGAGAGAAGGTATGAAAGCTTGAATGAAAGATATCAAGAAAGAAAGAAAGAAAGAAAGTAATAAAGAAACTAAAGATAAAATGAGAGAAGGTATGAAATCCAGAATGAAATATATGAAGAAAGAAAGAAAGAATGTAACTTATAAAGAAACTAAAGATAGAATGAGAGAAGGTATTAAAGCTACAATGAAAGATATCAAGGAAGTAAGAAAAAAAAGAGAAAGTAATAAAGAAACTAAAGATAGAATGAGAGAAGGTATGAAAGCTAGAATGAAAGATATCAAGAAAGAAAGAAACAAAGAAATCAATAAAGAAATTAAAGATGAAATGCGAGAAATATGAAACCTAGAATGAAAGATATCAAGAAAGAAAGAAAGAAAGAAAGAAAGAAAGAAAGAAAGAAACTAATAAAGGAAATAAAGATAGAGTGAGACAATGTATGAAAGCTAGAATGAAAGATATCAAGAAAGAAAGAAAGAAAGAAATCAATAAAGAAACTAAAGTTAAATGAGAGAAATTATGAAATACAGAATGAAATATATCAAGAAAGAAAGAAAGAAAGTAACTAATAAAGAAACTAAATATAGAATGAGTGAGCGTATTTAAGCTAGAATGAAAGATATCAAGATAGAAAGAAAAAGGAATCAATAAAGAAATTAAAGATGAAATGAGAGATGGTATGAAAGCTAGAATGAAAAATATCAAGAAAGAATGAAAGAGAGAAAGAAAGATAGTACTAAAGAAACTAAAGATAGAATGAGTGAAGGTATGAAAGCTAGTATGTAAGATATGAAGAGATAAAGAAATGAAAGCAAGTAAAAAAGAAACTAAAGACAGAATTAGAGAAGGTATGAAAGCTAGAATGAAAGATATCAAGAAAGAAAGAAAGAAAGTAATAAAGAAACTAAAGATAAAATGAGAGAAGGTATGAAATCCAAAATGAAATATATGAAGATAGAAAGAAAGAATGTAACTAATAAAGAAACTAAAGATAGAATGCGAGAAGGTATTAAAGCTAGAATGAATGATATCAAGAAAGAAAGAAATAAATGTAATTAAAAAAGAAACTAATGATAGAATGAGAGAAGGTATGAAAGCTAGAATCTAAGATATCAAGAAAGAAAGAAAGAAAGAAAGAAAGAAAGAAAGAAAGAAAGAAAGAAAGAAAGAGCGAAAGTAATAAATAAAGAAACTAAAGATAGAATGAAAGAAGGTATGAAAGCTAGAATGAAATATATCAATTAAAAAGAAAGAAAGAAAGTAATAAAGAAACTAAAGATAGAATGAGAGAAGGTATGAAAGCTAGAATGAAAGATATCAAGAAAGAAAGAAAAAAAGAAATCAATAAAGAAATTAAAGATGAAATGAGAGATGATATGAAAGCTAGAATGAAAAATATCAAGAAAGAATAAAAGAAAGAATGAAAGAAAGTAATAAAGAAACTAAATATAGAATGAGTGAAGGTATGAAAGCTAGAATGTAAGATATGAAGAGATAAAGAAATGAAAGTAAGTAAAAAAGAAACTAAAGATAGAATGAGAGAAGGTATGAAAGCTAGAATGAAAGATATCAAGAAAGAAAGAAAAAAAGAAATCAATAAAGACATTAAAGATGAAATGAGAGATGGTATGAAAGCTAGAATGAAAAATATCAAGAAAGAATGAAAGAGAGAAAGAAAGAAAGTAATAAAGAAACTAAAGATAGAATGAGTGAAGGTATGAAAGCTAGTATGTAAGATATGAAGAGATAAAGAAATGAAAGTAAGTAAAAAAGAAACTAAAGACAGAATGAGAGAAGGTATGAAAGCTTGAATGAAAGATATCAAGAAAGAAAGAAAGAAAGAAAGTAATAAAGAAACAAAAGATAAAATGAGAGAAGGTATGAAATCCAGAATGAAATATATCAAGAAAGAAAGAAAGAATGTAACTTATAAAGAAACTAAAGATAGAATGAGAGAAGGTATTAAAGCTAGAATGAAAGATATCAAGAAAGAAAGAAATGAATGTAATTAAAAAAAGAAACTAAAAATAGAATGAGAGAAGGTATGAAAGATAGAATCTAAGATATCAAGAAAGAAAGAAAGAAAGAAAGAAAGAGCGAAAGTAATTAATAAAGAAACCAAAGATAGAATGAAAGAAGGCATGAAAACTAGAATGAAAGATATCAATTAAAAAGAAAGAAAGAAAGAAAGTAATTAAGAAACTAAAGATAGAATGAGAGAAGATATGAAAGCTAGAATGAAAGATATCAGAAAGAAAGAAAGAAAGAAATCAATAAAGAAACTAAAGATAAAATGAAAAAAGGTATGAAATCTAGAATGAAACATATGAAGAAAGAAAGAGAGAAAGAAAGTGACTAATAATGAAACTAAAGATAGAATGAGAGAGCGTATTAAAGATAGAATGAAAGATATCAAGAAAGAAATAAATAAAAGTAAGTAAAAAAGAAACCAAAGATGAAATGAGAGAAGGTATGAAAGCTAGAATGAAAGATGTCAATAAAAAAGAATGAAAGAAAGAACGTAATAAAGAAACTAAAGATAGAATGAGAGAAGATATGAAAGCAACAATGAAAGATATCAAGAAAGAAAGAAATGAAAGTAAGTAAAATAGAAACTAAAGATAGAATGAGAGAAGGTATGAAAGCTAGAATGAAAGATATCAAGGAAGAAAGAAAAAAAGAAATCAATAAAGAAATTAAAGAGGAAATGAGAGAAATATGAAACCTAGAATGCAAGATATCAAGAAAGACAAAAAGAAAGAAAGTAATAAAGAAACTAAAGATAGAATGAGAGAATGTATGAAAGCTAGAATGAAAGATATCAAGAAAGAAAGAAAGAAAAAAATCAATAAAGAAATTAAAGATAAAATGAGAGAAAGTATGAAAAACATAATGAAATATATCATGAAAGAAACAAAGAAAGTAACTAATAAAGAAACTAAAGATAGAATGAGAGAAGGTATGAAAGCTAGAATGAAAGATATCAAGAAAGAAAGAAAGAAAAAAAGAAAGTACTTAATAAAGAAACTAAAGAAAGAATGAAAGAAGGTATGAAAGCTAGAATGAAAGATATCAAGAAAGAATGAAAGAAAGAAAGTAACTAATAAAGAAATGAAAGATAGAATGAGAGAAGGTATAAAAGCTAGAATGAAAGATATCAAGGAAGTAAGAAAAAAAAGAGAAATAATAAAGAAACTAAAGATAGAATGAGAGAAGGTATGAAAGCTAGAATGAAAGATATCAAGAAAGAAAGAAAGAAAGAAATCAATAAAGAAATTAAAGATGAAAAGAGAGAAATATGAAACCTAGAATGAAAGATATCAAGAAAGAAAGAAAGAAAGAAACTAATAAAGAAAATAAAGATAGAATGAGACAATGTATGAAAGCTAGAATGAAAGATATCAAGAAAGAAAGAAAGAAAGAAATCAATAAAGAAACTAAAGTTAAATGAGAGAAGGTATGAAATACAGAATGAAATATATCAAGAAAGAAAGAAAGAAAGTAACTAATAAAGAAAATAAAGATAGAATGAGAGAAGGTATTAAAGCTAGAATGAAAGATATCAAGAAAGAAAGAAATGAAAGTAAGTAAAAAAGAAAATAAAGATAGAATGAGAGAAGGTATGAAAGATAGAATCTAAGATATCTAGAAAGAAAGAAAGAAAGAAAGAAAGAAAGAAAGAAAGAAAGAAAGAAAGAGCGAAATTAATTAATAAAGAAACCAAAGATAGAATGAAAGAAGTCATGGAAGCTAGAATGAAAGATATCAATTAAAAAGAAAGAAAGAAAGAAAGTAATAAAGAAACTAAAGATAAAATGAAAAAAGTATGAAATCTAGAATGAAACATATGAAGAAAGAAAGGGAGAAAGAAAGTAACTAATAAAGAAACTAAAGATAGAATGAGAGAGCGTATTTAAGCTAGAATGAAAGATATCAAGGAAGAAAGAAATGAAAGTAAGTAAAAAAGAAACTAAAGATAGAATGAGAGAAGGTATGATAGCTAGAATGAAAGATTTCAAGAAAGAAAGAAAGAAAGAAATCACTAGAGAAACTGAAGATGAAATGAGAGAAGGTATGAAAGATAGAATGAAAGATATCAAGAAAGAAAGTATTAAATAAACTAAAGATACAATGAGAGAACGTATGAAATCTAGAATGAAAGATATCAAGAAAAAAGAAAGAAAGTAACTAATAAAGAAACTAAAGATAGAATGAGAGAAGGTATTAAAGCTAGAATGAAAGATATCAAGAAAGAAAGAAAGAGAATAAGAAAGTAATTTAACAACTAAAGATGGAACGAGAGAAGGTATGCGAGCAAGAATGAAAGCTATCAAGAAAGAAAGAAAGAATGAAAGAAGGTAATAGAGAAACTAAAGATAGAATGAGAGAAGGTATTAAATCCAGAATGAAATATATGAAGAAAGAAAGAAAGAATGTAATAAAGAAACTAAAGATAGAATGAGTGAACGCATGAAAGCTAGTATGTAAGATATGAAGAGATAAAGAAATGAAAGTAAGTAAAAAAGAAACTAAAGACAGAATGAGAGATGATATGAAAGCTAGAATGAAAAATATCAAGAAAGAATGAAAGAAAGAATGAAAGTAATAAAGAAACTAAATATAGAATGAGTGAAGGTATGAAAGCTAGAAAGTAAGATATGAAGAGATAAAGAAATGAAAGTAAGTAAAAAAGAAACTAAAGACAGAATGAGAGAAGGTATGAAAGCTAGAATGAAAGATATCAAGAAAGAAAGAAAGAAAGAAAGTAATAAAGAAACAAAAGATAAAATGAGAGAAGGTATGAAATCCAGAATGAAATATATGAAGAAAGAAAGAAAGAATGTAACTAATAAAGAAACTAAAGATAGAATGAGAGAAGATATGAAAGCAAGAATGAAAGATATCAAGAAAGATAGAAATAAAGAAATCAATAAAGAAATTAAAGAGGAAATGAGAGAAATATGAAACCTAGAATGCAAGATATCAAGAAAGACAAAAAGAAAGAAAGTAATAAAGAAACTAAAGATAGAATGAGAGAATGTATGAAAGCTAGATTGAAAGATATCAAGAAAGAAAGAAAGAAAACAATCAATAAAGAAATTAAAGATAAAATGAGAGAAAGTATGAAAAACATAATGAAATATATCAAGAAAGAAACAAAGAAAGTAACTAATAAAGAAACGAAAGATAGAATGAGAGAATGTATGAAAGCTAGAATGAAAGATATCAAGAAAGAAAGAAAGAAAACAATCAATAAAGAAATTAAAGATAAAATGAAAGTATGAAAAACATAATGAAATATATCAAGAAAGAAACAAAGAAAGTAACTAATAATGAAACGAAAGATAGAATGAGAGAAGGTATGAAAGCTAGAATGAAGGATATCAAGAAAGAATGAAAGAAAGAAAGAAAGTACTTAATAAAGAAACTAAAGAAAGAATGAAAGAAGGTATGAAAGCTAGAATGAAAGATATCAAGAAAGAATGAAAGAAAGAAAGTAACTAATAAAGAAATGAAAGATAAAATGAGAGAAGATATGAAAGCTAGAATGAAAGATATCAAGAAAAATGAAAGAAAGAAAGAAAGTAATAAAGAAATGAAAGATAAAATGAGAGAAGATATGAAAGCTAGAATGAAAGATATCAAGGAAGTAAGAAAAAAAGAAAGAAAGTAATAAAGAATCTAAAGATAGAATGAGAGAATGTAAGAAAGCTAGAATGAAAGATATCAAGAAATAAAGAAATAAAACAATAAAGAAACTAAACATAAAATGAGAGAAGGTATGAAATCCAGAATGAAAGATATCAAGAAACAAAGAAAGAAAGTAAGAAAGTAATAAAGAAACTAAAGATAGAACGCGAGAAGGTATGAGAGCTAGAATGAAAGATATCAAGAAAGGAAAAAGGAAGAAAGTAGAAATGAAGTAATAAAGAAACTTAAGATAGAATGAGAGAAGATATGAAAGCTAGAATGAAAGATATCAGGAAAGAAAGAAAGAAAGAAAGTAGTAAAGAAACTAAAGATGAAATGAGAGAAGGTATGAAAGCTAGAATGAAAGATGTCAATAAAAAAGAAAGAAAGAAAGAAGGTAATAAAGAAACTAAAGATAGAATGAGAGAAGATATGAAAGCAAGAATGAAAGATATCAAGAAAGAAAGAAATGAAAGTAAGTAAAATAGAAACTAAAGATAGAATGAGACAATGAATGAAAGCTAGAATGAAAGATATCAAGAAAGAAAGAAAGAAAGAAATCAATAAAGAAAGTAAAGTTAAATGAGAGAAGGTATGAAATACAGAATGAAATATATCAAGAAAGAAAGAAAGAAAGTAACTAATAAAGAAAATAAAGATAGAATGAGAGAAGGTATTAAAGCTAGAATGTAAGATATGAAGAAATAAAGAAATGAAAGTAAGTAAAAAAGAAACTAAAGACAGAATGAGAGATGATATGAAAGCTAGAATGAAAAATATCAAGAAAGAATGAAAGAAAGAATGAAAGTAATAAAGAAACTAAATATAGAATGAGTGAAGGTATGAAAGCTAGAATGTAAGATATGAAGAGATAAAGAAATGAAAGTAAGTAAAAAAGAAACTAAAGACAGAATGAGAGAAGGTATGAAAGCTAGAATGAAAGATATCAAGAAAGAAAGAAAGAAAGAAAGTAATAAAGAAACTAAAGATAAAATGAGAGAAGGTATGAAATCCAGAATGAAATATATAAAGAAAGAAAGAAAGAATGTAACTAATAAAGAAACTAAAGATAGAATGAGAGAAGATATGAAAGCAAGAATGAAAGATATCAAGAAAGAAAGAAATGACAGTAAGTAAAATAGGAACTAAAGATAGAATGAGAGAAGGTATGAAAGCTAGAATGAAAGATATCAAGGAAGAAAGAAAAAAAGAAATCAATAAAGAAATTAAAGAGGAAATGAGAGAAATATGAAACCTAGAATGCAAGATATCAAGAAAGACAAAAAGAAAGAAAGTAATAATGAAACTAAAGATAGAATGAGAGAATGTATGAAAGCTAGAATGAAAGATATCAAGAAAGAAAGAAAGAAAACAATCAATAAAGAAATTAAACATAAAATGAGAGAAAGTATGAAAAACATAATGAAATATATCAAGAAAGAAACAAAGAAAGTAACTAATAAAGAAACGAAAGATAGAATGAGAGAAGGTATGAAAGCTAGAATGAAAGATATCAAGAAAGAATGAAAGAAAGAAAGAAAGTACTTAATAAAGAAACTAAAGAAAGAATGAAAGAAGGTATGAAAGCTAGAATGAAAGATATCAAGAAAGAATGAAAGAAAGAAAGTAACTAATAAAGAAATGAAAGATAAAATGAGAGAAGATATGAAAGCTAGAATGAAAGATATCAAGAAAGAATGAAAGAAAGAAAGAAAGTAATAAAGAAACTGAAGATAGAATGATTGAAGGTATAAAAGCTAGAATGAAAGATATCAAGAAAGAATGAAAGAAAGAAAGTAACTAATAAAGAAATGAAAGATAAAATGAGAGAAGATATGAAGGCTAGAATGAAAGATATCAAGGAAGTGAGAAAAAAAGAAAGAAAGTAATAAAGAAACTAAAGAAAGAATGAGAGAATGTATGAAAGCTAGAATGAAAGATATCAAGAAAGAAAGAAAGAAAACAATAAAGAAACTAAACATAAAATGAGAGAAGGTATGAAATCCAGAATGAAAGATATCAAGAAAAAAAGAAAGAAAGTAAGAAAGTAATAAAGAAACTAAAGATAGAACGCGAGAAGGTATGAGAGCTAGAATGAAAGATATCAAGAAAGGAAAAAGGAAGAAAGTAGAAATGAAGTAATAAAGAAACTTAAGATAGAATGAGTGAAGATTTGAAAGCTAGAATGAAAGATATCAGGAAAGAAAGAAAGAAAGAAATCAATAAAGAAACTAAAGTTAAATGAGAGAAGGTATGAAATACAGAATGAAATATATCAAGAAAGAAAGAAAGAAAGTAACTAATAAAGAAAATAAAGATAGAATGAGAGAAGGTATTAAAGCTAGAATGAAAGATATCAAGAAAGAAAGAAATGAAAGTAAGTAAAAAAGAAAATAAAGATAGAATGAGAGAAGGTATGAAAGATAGAATCTAAGATATCAAGAAAGAAAGAAAGAAAGAAAGAAAGAAAGAAAGAAAGAAAGTAATAAATAAACTAAAGATAGAATGAGAGAAGGTATGAAAGCTAGAATGTAAGATATGAAGAGATAAAGAAATGAAAGTAAGTAAAAAAGAAACTAAAGATAGAATGATAGAAGGTATGAAAGCTAGAATGAAAGATATCAAGAAAGAAAGAAAAAAAGAAATCTATAAAGAAATTAAAGATGAAATGAGAGATGGTATGAAAGCTAGAATGAAAAATATCAAGATAGAATGAAAGAAAGAAAGAAAGAAAGTAATAAAGAAACTAAATATAGAATGAGTGAAGGTATGAAAGTTAGAATGTAAGATATGAAGAGATAAAGAAATGAAAGTAAGTAAAAAAGAAACTAAAGATAGAATGAGAGAAGGTATGAAAGCTAGAATGAAAGATATCAAGAAAGAAAGAAATGAAATTAAGTAAAAAAGAAAATAAAGATAGAATGAGAGAAGGTATGAAAGATAGAATCTAAGATATCTAGAAAGAAAGAAAGAAAGAAAGTAATAAAGAAACTAAAGATAAAATGAGTGAAGGTATGAAAGCTAGAATGTAAGATATGAAGAGATAAAGAAATGAAAGTAAGTAAAAAAGAAACTAAATATAGAATGAGAGAAGGTATTAAAGCTAGAATGAAAGATATTAAGAAAGAAAGAAAGAGAATAAGAAAGTAATTTAGAAACTAAAGATGGAACGAGAGAAGGTATGCGAGCTAGAATGAAAGCTATCAAGAAAGAAAGAAAGAAAGAAAGAATGTAATAAAGAAACTAAAGATAGAATGAGAGAAGGTATGAAAGCTAGAATGAAAGATATCAAGAAAAAAAGAAAAAAAGAAATCAATAAAGAAATTAAGGATGAAATGAGAGATGGTATGAAAGCTAGAATGAAAAATATCAAGAAACAATGAAAGAGAGAAAGAAAGAAAGTAATAAAGAAACTAAAGACAGAATGAGAGAAGGTATGAAAGCTAGAATGAAAGATATCAAGAAAGAAAGAAAGAAATAAAGAAACTAAAGATAAAATGAGAGAAGGTATGAAATCCATAATGAAATATATGACGAAAGAAAGAAAGAATATAACTAATAAAGAAACTAAAGATAGAATGCGAGAAGGTATTAAAGCTAGAATGAAAGATATCAAGAAAGAAAGAAATGAATGTAATTAAAAAAGAATCTAAGATAGAATGAGAGAAGGTATGAAAGATAGAATCTAAGATATCAAGAAAGAAAGAAAGAAAGAAAGAAAGAAAGAGCGAAAGTAATTAATAAAGAAACAAAAGATAGAATGAAAGAAGGTATGAAAGCTAGAATGAAATATATCAATTAAAAAGAAAGAAAGAAAGAAAGTAATAAAGAAAATAAAGATAGAATGAGAGAAGATATGAAAGTTAGAATGAAAGATATCAGAAAGTAAGAAAGAAAGAAATCAATAAAGAAGCTAAAGATAAAATGAAATAAGGTATGAAATCTAGAATGAAACATATGAAGAAATAAAGAGAGAAAGAAAGACAGTAATAAAGAAACTAAAGATAGAATGAGAGAGCGTATTAAAGCTAGAATGAAAGATATCAAGAAAGAAAGAAATGAAAGTAAGTAAAAAAGAAACTAAAGATAGAATGAGATAAGGTATGAAAGCTAGAATGAAAGATATCAAGAAAGAAAGAAAGAAAGAAATCACTAGAGAAACTAAAGATGAAATGAGAGAAGTTATGAAAGCTAGAATGAAAGATATCAAGAAAGAAAGAAAGTAATAAAGAAACTAAAGATACAATGAGAGAACGTATGAAATCTAGAATGAAAGATATCAAGAAAAAAAGAAAGAAAGTAATTAATAAAGAAACTAAAGATAGAATTAGAGAAGTTATTAAAGCTAGAATGAAAGATATCAAGAAAGTTAGAAAGAAAATAAGAAAGCAATTTAGAAACTAAAGATGGAATGAGAGAAGGTATGCGAGCTAGAATGAAAGCTATCAAGAAAGAAAGAAAGAAAGAAAGAATGTAAAAAAGAAACTAAAGATAAAATGAGAGAAGGTATGAAAGCTAGAATGAAAGATATCAAGAAAAAAAGAAAAAAGGAATCAATAAATAAATTAAGGATGAAATGAGAGATGGTATGAAAGCTAGAATGAAAAATATCAAGAAACAATGAAAGAGAGAAAGAAAGAAAGTAATAAAGAAACTAAAGATAGAATGAGTGAACGTATGAAAGCTAGTATGTAAGATATGAAGAGATAAAGAAATGAAAGTAAGTAAAAAAGAAACTAAAGACAGAATGAGAGAAGGTATGAAAGCTAGAAGGAAAGATATCAAGAAAGAAAGAAAGAAAGAAAGAAAGAAAGAAAGTAATAAAGAAACTAAAGATAAAATGAGAAAATGTATGAAATAGAGCATGAAATATATCAAGAAATAAAGAACAAAAGTAACTAATATAGAAAATACAGATAGAATGAGAGAAGGTATTAAAGCAGGAATGAAAGATATCAAGAAAGAAAGAAATGAATGTAATTAAAAAAGAAACTAAAGATAGAATGAGAGAAGGTATGAAAGATAGAATCTAAGATATCAAGAAATAAAGAAAGAAAGAAAGAAAGAAAGAGCGAAAGTAATTAATGAAGAAACTAAAGATAGAATGAAAGAAGGTATGAAAGCTAGAATGAAATATATCAATTAAAAAGAAAGAAAGAAAGAAAGTAATAAAGAAACTAAAGATAGAATGCGAGAAGATATGAAAGCTAGAATGAAAGATATCAGAAAGTATGAAATAAAGAAATCAATAAAGAAACTAAAGATAAAATGAAATAAGGTATGAAATCTAGAATGAAACATATGAAGAAAGAAAGAGAGAAAGAAAGAAAGTAATAAAGAAACTAAAGACAGAATGAGAGAGCGCATTAAAGCTAGAATGAAAGATATCAGAAAGTAAGAAATAAAGAAATCAATAAAGAAACTAAAGATAAAATGAAATAACGTATGAAATCTAGAATGAAACATATGAAGAAATAAAGAGAGAAAGAAAGACAGTAATAAAGAAACTAAAGATAGAATGAGAGAGCGTATTAAAGCTAGAATGAAAGATATCAAGAAAGAAAGAAATGAAAGTAAGTAAAAAAGAAACTAAAGATAGAATGAGATAAGGTATGAAAGCTAGAATGAAAGATATCAAGAAAGAAAGAAAGAAAGAAATCACTAGAGAAACTAAAGATGAAATGAGAGAAGGTATGAAAGCTAGAATGAAAGATATCAAGAAAGAAAGAAAGTAATAAAGAAACTAAAGATACAATGAGAGAACGTATGCAATCTAGAATGAAAGATATCAAGAAAGAAAGAAAGAAACTAATAAAGTAACTAATAAAGAAAGTAAAGATAGAATGAGAGATGGTATTAAAGCTAGAATGAAAGATATCAAGAAAGTTAGAAAGAAAATAAGAAAGCAATTTAGAAACTAAAGATGGAACAAGAGAAGGTATGCGAGCTAGAATGAAAGCTATCAAGAAAGAAAGAAAGAAAGAAAGAAAGAAAGAAAGAACGTAATAAAGAAACTAAAGATAGAATGAGAGAAGGTATGAAAGTAGAATGAAATATATCAAGAAAGAAAAAAGGAAGAAAGTAGAAAAAAAGTAATAAAGAAACTAAAGATTAAATGACTGAAGATATGAAAGCTAGAATGAAAGATATCTAGAAAGAATTAAAAATAGAAATTAAGTTGTAAAGAAACTAAAGATAGAATCAGAGAAGTTATGAGAGCTGGAATGGAAGAAATCAAGAAAGAAAGAAAGAAAGAAAGTAATAAAGAAACTAAAGATAAAATGAGAGAAGGTATGAAATCCAGAATGAAATATAACAAGAAAGAAAGAAAGAAAGTAACTAATAAAGAAAATAAAGATAGAATGAGAGAAGGTAATAAAGCTAGAATGAAAGATATCAAGAAAGAAAGAAATGAAAGTAAGTAAAAAAGAAACTAAAGATAGAATGAGAGAAGGTATGAAAGCTAGAATGAAAGATATCAAGAAAGAAAGAAAGAAAGAAATCAAGAAAGAAAATAAAGATAAAATGAGAGAAGGAATGCAATACAGAATGAAATATATCAAGAAAGAAAGAAAGAAAGTAACTAATAAAGAAAATAAAGATAAAATGAGAGAAGGTATGAAAGATAGAATCTAAGATATCTAGAAAGAAAGAAAGAAAGAAAGTAATAAAGAAACTAAAGATAAAATGAGTGAAGGTATGAAAGCTAGAATGTAAGATATGAAGAGATAAAGAAATGAAAGTAAGTAAAAAAGAAACTAAATATAGAATGAGAGAAGGTATTAAAGCTAGAATGAAAGATATTAAGAAAGAAAGAAAGAGAATAAGAAAGTAATTTAGAAACTAAAGATGGAACGAGAGAAGGTATGCGAGCTAGAATGAAAGCTATCAAGAAAGAAAGAAAGAAAGAAAGAAAGAATGTAATAAAGAAACTAAAGATAGAATGAGAGAAGTTATGAAAGCTAGAATGAAAGATATCAAGAAAAAAAGAAAAAAAGAAATCAATAAAGAAATTAAGGATGAAATGAGAGATGGTATGAAAGCTAGAATGAAAAATATCAAGAAAGAATGAAAGAAAGAAAGAAAGAAAGAAAGAATCTAAAGATAGAATGAGTGAAGGTATGAAAGCTAGTATGTAAGATATGAAGAGATAAAGAAATGAAAGTAAGTAAAAAAGAAACTAAAGACAGAATGAGAGAAGGTATGAAAGCTAGAATGAAAGATATCAAGAAAGAAAGAAAGAAATAAAGAAACTAAAGATAAAATGAGAGAAGGTATGAAATCCAGAATGAAATATATGAAGAAAGAAAGAAAGAATATAACTAATAAAGAAACTAAAGATAGAATGCGAGAAGGTATTAAAGCTAGAATGAAAGATATCAAGAAAGAAAGAAATGAATGTAATTAAAAAAGAATCTAAGATAGAATGAGAGAAGGTATGAAAGATAGAATCTAAGATATCAAGAAAGAAAGAAAGAAAGAAAGAAAGAAAGAGTGAAAGTAATTAATAAAGAAACAAAAGATAGAATGAAAGAAGGTATGAAAGCTAGAATGAAATATATCAATTAAAAAGAAAGAAAGAAAGAAAGTAATAAAGAAAATAAAGATAGAATGAGAGAAGATATGAAAGTTAGAATGAAAGATATCAGAAAGTAAGAAAGAAAGAAATCAATAAAGAAGCTAAAGATAAAATGAAATAAGGTATGAAATCTAGAATGAAACATATGAAGAAATAAAGAGAGAAAGAAAGACAGTAATAAAGAAACTAAAGATAGAATGAGAGAGCGTATTAAAGCTAGAATGAAAGATATCAAGAAAGAAAGAAATGAAAGTAAGTAAAAAAGAAACTAAAGATAGAATGAGATAAGGTATGAAAGCTAGAATGAAAGATATCAAGAAAGAAAGAAAGAAAGAAATCACTAGAGAAACTAAAGATGAAATGAGAGAAGTTATGAAAGCTAGAATGAAAGATATCAAGAAAGAAAGAAAGTAATAAAGAAACTAAAGATACAATGAGAGAACGTATGAAATCTAGAATGAAAGATATCAGGAAAAAAAGAAAGAAAGTAATTAATAAAGAAACTAAAGATAGAATTAGAGAAGTTATTAAAGCTAGAATGAAAGATATCAAGAAAGTTAGAAAGAAAATAAGAAAGCAATTTAGAAACTAAAGATGGAATGAGAGAAGGTATGCGAGCTAGAATGAAAGCTATCAAGAAAGAAAGAAAGAAAGAAAGAATGTAAAAAAGAAACTAAAGATAAAATGAGAGAAGGTATGAAAGCTAGAATGAAAGATATCAAGAAAAAAAGAAAAAAGGAATCAATAAATAAATTAAGGATGAAATGAGAGATGGTATGAAAGCTAGAATGAAAAATATCAAGAAACAATGAAAGAGAGAAAGAAAGAAAGTAATAAAGAAACTAAAGATAGAATGAGTGAACGTATGAAAGCTAGTATGTAAGATATGAAGAGATAAAGAAATGAAAGTAAGTAAAAAAGAAACTAAAGACAGAATGAGAGAAGGTATGAAAGCTAGAAGGAAAGATATCAAGAAAGAAAGAAAGAAAGAAAGAAAGAAAGAAAGAAAGAAAGTAATAAAGAAACTAAAGATAAAATGAGAAAATGTATGAAATAGAGCATGAAATATATCAAGAAATAAAGAACAAAAGTAACTAATATAGAAAATACAGATAGAATGAGAGAAGGTATTAAAGCAGGAATGAAAGATATCAAGAAAGAAAGAAATGAATGTAATTAAAAAAGAAACTAAAGATAGAATGAGAGAAGGTATGAAAGATAGAATCTAAGATATCAAGAAATAAAGAAAGAAAGAAAGAAAGAAAGAAAGAGTGAAAGTAATTAATGAAGAAACTAAAGATAGAATGAAAGAAGGTATGAAAGCTAGAATGAAATATATCAATTAAAAAGAAAGAAAGAAAGAAAGTAATAAAGAAACTAAAGATAGAATGCGAGAAGATATGAAAGCTAGAATGAAAGATATCAGAAAGTATGAAATAAAGAAATCAATAAAGAAACTAAAGATAAAATGAAATAAGGTATGAAATCTAGAATGAAACATATGAAGAAAGAAAGAGAGAAAGAAAGAAAGTAATAAAGAAACTAAAGACAGAATGAGAGAGCGCATTAAAGCTAGAATGAAAGATATCAGAAAGTAAGAAATAAAGAAATCAATAAAGAAACTAAAGATAAAATGAAATAACGTATGAAATCTAGAATGAAACATATGAAGAAATAAAGAGAGAAAGAAAGACAGTAATAAAGAAACTAAAGATAGAATGAGAGAGCGTATTAAAGCTAGAATGAAAGATATCAAGAAAGAAAGAAATGAAAGTAAGTAAAAAAGAAACTAAAGATAGAATGAGATAAGGTATGAAAGCTAGAATGAAAGATATCAAGAAAGAAAGAAAGAAAGAAATCACTAGAGAAACTAAAGATGAAATGAGAGAAGGTATGAAAGCTAGAATGAAAGATATCAAGAAAGAAAGAAAGTAATAAAGAAACTAAAGATACAATGAGAGAACGTATGCAATCTAGAATGAAAGATATCAAGAAAGAAAGAAAGAAACTAATAAAGTAACTAATAAAGAAAGTAAAGATAGAATGAGAGATGGTATTAAAGCTAGAATGAAAGATATCAAGAAAGTTAGAAAGAAAATAAGAAAGCAATTTAGAAACTAAAGATGGAACAAGAGAAGGTATGCGAGCTAGAATGAAAGCTATCAAGAAAGAAAGAAAGAAAGAAAGAAAGAAAGAAAGAACGTAATAAAGAAACTAAAGATAGAATGAGAGAAGGTATGAAAGTAGAATGAAATATATCAAGAAAGAAAAAAGGAAGAAAGTAGAAAAAAAGTAAAAAAGAAACTAAAGATTAAATGACTGAAGATATGAAAGCTAGAATGAAAGATATCTAGAAAGAATTAAAAATAGAAATTAAGTTGTAAAGAAACTAAAGATAGAATCAGAGAAGTTATGAGAGCTGGAATGGAAGAAATCAAGAAAGAAAGAAAGAAAGAAAGTAATAAAGAAACTAAAGATAAAATGAGAGAAGGTATGAAATCCAGAATGAAATATAACAAGAAAGAAAGAAAGAAAGTAACTAATAAAGAAAATAAAGATAGAATGAGAGAAGGTAATAAAGCTAGAATGAAAGATATCAAGAAAGAAAGAAATGAAAGTAAGTAAAAAAGAAACTAAAGATAGAATGAGAGAAGGTATGAAAGCTAGAATGAAAGATATCAAGAAAGAAAGAAAGAAAGAAATCAAGAAAGAAAATAAAGATAAAATGAGAGAAGGAATGCAATACAGAATGAAATATATCAAGAAAGAAAGAAAGAAAGTAACTAATAAAGAAAATAAAGATAAAATGAGAGAAGGTATGAAAGATAGAATCTAAGATATCTAGAAAGAAAGAAAGAAAGAAAGTAATAAAGAAACTAAAGATAAAATGAGTGAAGGTATGAAAGCTAGAATGTAAGATATGAAGAGATAAAGAAATGAAAGTAAGTAAAAAAGAAACTAAATATAGAATGAGAGAAGGTATTAAAGCTAGAATGAAAGATATTAAGAAAGAAAGAAAGAGAATAAGAAAGTAATTTAGAAACTAAAGATGGAACGAGAGAAGGTATGCGAGCTAGAATGAAAGCTATCAAGAAAGAAAGAAAGAAAGAAAGAAAGAAAGAATGTAATAAAGAAACTAAAGATAGAATGAGAGAAGTTATGAAAGCTAGAATGAAAGATATCAAGAAAAAAAGAAAAAAAGAAATCAATAAAGAAATTAAGGATGAAATGAGAGATGGTATGAAAGCTAGAATGAAAAATATCAAGAAAGAATGAAAGAAAGAAAGAAAGAAAGAAAGAATCTAAAGATAGAATGAGTGAAGGTATGAAAGCTAGTATGTAAGATATGAAGAGATAAAGAAATGAAAGTAAGTAAAAAAGAAACTAAAGACAGAATGAGAGAAGGTATGAAAGCTAGAATGAAAGATATCAAGAAAGAAAGAAAGAAATAAAGAAACTAAAGATAAAATGAGAGAAGGTATGAAATCCAGAATGAAATATATGAAGAAAGAAAGAAAGAATATAACTAATAAAGAAACTAAAGATAGAATGCGAGAAGGTATTAAAGCTAGAATGAAAGATATCAAGAAAGAAAGAAATGAATGTAATTAAAAAAGAATCTAAGATAGAATGAGAGAAGGTATGAAAGATAGAATCTAAGATATCAAGAAAGAAAGAAAGAAAGAAAGAAAGAAAGAGTGAAAGTAATTAATAAAGAAACAAAAGATAGAATGAAAGAAGGTATGAAAGCTAGAATGAAATATATCAATTAAAAAGAAAGAAAGAAAGAAAGTAATAAAGAAAATAAAGATAGAATGAGAGAAGATATGAAAGTTAGAATGAAAGATATCAGAAAGTAAGAAAGAAAGAAATCAATAAAGAAGCTAAAGATAAAATGAAATAAGGTATGAAATCTAGAATGAAACATATGAAGAAATAAAGAGAGAAAGAAAGACAGTAATAAAGAAACTAAAGATAGAATGAGAGAGCGTATTAAAGCTAGAATGAAAGATATCAAGAAAGAAAGAAATGAAAGTAAGTAAAAAAGAAACTAAAGATAGAATGAGATAAGGTATGAAAGCTAGAATGAAAGATATCAAGAAAGAAAGAAAGAAAGAAATCACTAGAGAAACTAAAGATGAAATGAGAGAAGTTATGAAAAGTAGAATGAAAGATATCAAGAAAGAAAGAAAGTAATAAAGAAACTAAAGATACAATGAGAGAACGTATGAAATCTAGAATAAAAGATATCAAGAAAAAAAGAAAGAAAGTAACTAATAAAGAAACTAAAGATAGAATTAGAGAAGTTATTAAAGCTAGAATGAAAGATATCAAGAAAGTTAGAAAGAAAATAAGAAAGCAATTTAGAAACTAAAGATGGAATGAGAGAAGGTATGCGAGCTAGAATGAAAGCTATCAAGAAAGAAAGAAAGAAAGAAAGAATGTAAAAAAGAAACTAAAGATAAAATGAGAGAAGGTATGAAAGCTAGAATGAAAGATATCAAGAAAAAAAGAAAAAAGGAATCAATAAAGAAATTAAGGATGAAATGAGAGATGGTATGAAAGCTAGAATGAAAAATATCAAGAAACAATGAAAGAGAGAAAGAAAGAAAGTAATAAAGAAACTAAAGATAGAATGAGTGAACGTATCAAAGCTAGTATGTAAGATATGAAGAGATAAAGAAATGAAAGTAAGTAAAAAAGAAACCAAAGACAGAATGAGAGAAGGTATGAAAGCTAGAAGGAAAGATATCAAGAAAGAAAGAAAGAAAGAAAGAAAGAAAGAAAGAAAGAAAGAAAGAAAGTAATAAAGAAACTAAAGATAAAATGAGAAAATGTATGAAATACAGCATGAAATATATCAAGAAATAAAGAAAAAAAGTAACTAATATAGAAAATACAGATAGAATGAGAGAAGGTATTAAAGCTAGAATGAAAGATATCAAGAAAGAAAGAAATGAATGTAATTAAAAAAGAAACTAAAGATAGAATGAGAGAAGGTATGAAAGATAGAATCTAAGATATCAAGAAATAAAGAAAGAAAGAAAGAAAGAAAGAGTGAAAGTAATTAATGAAGAAACTAAAGATAGAATGAAAGAAGGTATGAAAGCTAGAATGAAATATATCAATTAAAAAGAAAGAAAGAAAGAAAGTAATAAAGAAACTAAAGATAGAATGCGAGAAGATATGAAAGCTAGAATGAAAGATATCAGAAAGTATGAAATAAAGAAATCAATAAAGAAACTAAAGATAAAATGAAATAAGGTATGAAATCTAGAATGAAACATATGAAGAAAGAAGGAGAGAAAGAAAGAAAGTAATAAAGAAACTAAAGACAGAATGAGAGAGCGCATTAAAGCTAGAATGAAAGATATCAGAAAGTAAGAAATAAAGAAATCAATAAAGAAACTAAAGATAAAATGAAATAAGGTATGAAATCTAGAATGAAACATATGAAGAAATAAAGAGAGAAAGAAAGACAGTAATAAAGAAACTAAAGATAGAATGAGAGAGCGTATTAAAGCTAGAATGAAAGATATCAAGAAAGAAAGAAATGAAAGTAAGTAAAAAAGAAACTAAAGATAGAATGAGATAAGGTATGAAAGCTAGAATGAAAGATATCAAGAAAGAAAGAAAGAAAGAAAGAAATCACTAGAGAAACTAAAGATGAAATGAGAGAAGGTATGAAAGCTAGAATGAAAGATATCAAGAAAGAAAGAAAGTAATAAAGAAACTAAAGATACAATGAGAGAACGTATGAAATCTAGAATGAAAGATATCAAGAAAGAAAGAAAGAAACTAATAAAGTAACTAATAAAGAAAGTAAAGATAGAATGAGAGATGGTATTAAAGCTAGAATGAAAGATATCAAGAAAGTTAGAAAGAAAATAAGAAAGCAATTTAGAAACTAAAGATGGAACGAGAGAAGGTATGCGAGCTAGAATGAAAGCTATCAAGAAAGAAAGAAAGAAAGAAAGAAAGAAAGAACGTAATAAAGAAACTAAAGATAGAATGAGAGAAGGTATGA
Source organism: Intellagama lesueurii (assembly GCA_037013535.1). Lineage (NCBI taxonomy): Eukaryota > Metazoa > Chordata > Lepidosauria > Squamata > Agamidae > Intellagama > Intellagama lesueurii. The sequence goes on from JBAJHW010000002.1 coordinate 93,093,008, forward strand.
AAGTAGAATGAAATATATCAAGAAAGAAAAAAGGAAGAAAGTAGAAAAAAAGTAATAAAGAAACTAAAGATTAAATGACTGAAGATATGAATGCTAGAATGAAAGATATCTAGAAAGAAATAAAAATTGAAATTAAGTTGTAAAGAAACTAAAGATAGAATCAGAGAAGTTATGAGAGCTGGAATGAAAGAAATCAAGAAAGAAAGAAAGAAAGAAAGTAATAAAGAAACTAAAGATAAAATGAGAGAAGGTATGAAATCCAGAATGAAATATAACAAGAAAGAAAGAAAGAAAGTAACTAATAAAGAAAATAAAGATAGAATGAGAGAAGGTAATAAAGCTAGAATGAAAGATATCAAGAAACAAAGAAATGAAAGTAAGTAAAAAAGAAACTAAAGATAGAATGAGAGAAGGTATGAAAGCTAGAATGAAAGATATCAAGAAAGAAAGAAAGAAAGAAATCAAGAAAGAAAATAAAGATAAAATGAGAGAAGGAATGCAATACAGAATGAAATATATCAAGAAAGAAAGAAAGTAACTAATAAAGAAAATAAAGATAAAATGAGAGAAGGTATTAAAGCTAGAATGAAAGATATCAAGAAAGAAAGAAATGAAAGTTAGTAAAAAAGAAACTAAAGATAGAATGAGAGAAGGAATGAAAGCTAGAATGAAAGATATCAATAAAGAAAGAAAAAAGTAATCAATAAAGAAATTAAAGATGAAATGAGAGAAGGTATGAAAGCTAGAAGGAAAGATATCAAGAAATAAAGAAAGAAAGAAAGAAAGAAAGTAATAAAGAAACTAAAGATAAAATGAGAAAATGTATGAAATACAGCATGAAATATATCAAGAAATAAAGAAAGAAAGTAACTAATATAGAAAATACAGATAGAATGAGAGAAGGTATGAAAGCTAGAATGAAAGATATAAAGAAAGAAAGAAAGAAACTAATAAAGAAAATAAAGATAGAATGAGAGAAGGTATTAAAGCTAGAATGAAATATATCAAGAAAGAAAGAAATGAAAGTAAGTAAAAAAGAAACTAAAGATAGAATGAGAGAAGGAATGAAAGCTAGAATGAAAGATATCAAGAAAGAAAGAAAAAAAGAAATCAATAAAAAAATTAAAGATGAAATGAGAGAAGGTATGAAAGCTAGAAGGAAAGATATCAAGAAAGAAAGAAAGAAAGTAAGAAAGAAAGAGAGTAATAAAGAAACGAAAGATAGAATGAGAGAATATATGAAAGCTAGAATGAAAGACATCAAGAAAGAAAGAAAGAAATCAATAAAGAAACTAAAGATAAAATGAGAGAAGGTATGAAATCCAGATTGAAATATATCAAGAAACAAAGAAAGAAAGAAAGAAAGAGACTAATAAAGAAATTAAAGATAGTATGAGAGATGGTATTAAAGCTAGAATGAAAGATATCAAGAATCAAAGAAAGTAAGAAAGTAGTACAGAAACTAAAGATGAAATGAGAGAAGGTATGAAAACTATCAAGAAAGGAAAAAGGAAGAAAGTAGAAATGAAGTAATAAAGAAACTTAAGATAGAATGAGTGAAGATATGAAAGCTAGAATGAAAGATATCAGGAAAGAAAGAAAGAAAGAAAGTAGTACAGAAACTAAAGATGAAATGAGAGAAGGTATGAAAACTAGAATGAAAGATGTCAATAAAAAAGAAAGAAAGAAATCAATAAAGAAATTAAAGAGGAAATGAGAGAAATATGAAACCTAGAATGCAAGATATCAAGAAAGACAGAAAGAAAGAAAGTAATTAAGAAACTAAAGATAGAATGAGAGAATGTATGAAAGCTAGAATGAAAGATATCAAGAAAGAAAGAAAGAAAGAAAGAAAGTAATAAAGAAACTAAAGAGAATGATTGAAGGTATGAAAGCTAGAATGTAAGATATCAAGAAAGAATGAAAGAAAGAAAGAAAGTAATAAAGAAACTGAAGATAGAATGATTGAAGGTAGGAAAGCTAGAATGAAAGATATCAAGAAAGAATGAAAGAAAGAAAGTAACTAATAAAGAAACGAAAGATAGAATGAGAGAATGTATGAAAACTAGAATGAAAGATATCTTGGAAGTAAGAAAAAAAAAGAAAGTAATAAAGAAACTAAAGATAGAATGAGAGAAGGTATGAAAGCTAGAATGAAAGATATCAAGAAAGAAAGAAAGAAATCAATAAAGAAATGAAAGATGAAAAGAGAGAAATATGAAACCTAGAATGAAAGATATCAAGAAAGAAAGAAAGAAAGTAATAAAGAAACTAAAGATAGAATGAGACATTGTATGAAAGCTAGAATGAAAGATATCAAGAAAGAAAGAAAGAAAGAAATCAATAAAGAAACTAAAGTTAAATGAGAGAAGGTATGAAATACAGAATGAAATATATCAAGAAAGAAAGAAAGAAAGAAAGAAAGTAATAAAGAAACTAAAGATAAAATGAGTGAAGGTATGAAAGCTAGAATGTAAGATATGAAGAGATAAAGAAATGAAAGTAAGTAAAAAAGTAACTAAAGATAGAATGAGAGAAGGTATGGAAGCTAGAAGGAAAGATATCAAGAAAGAAAGAAAGAAAGAAAGAAAGAAAGAAAGAAAGAAAGAAAGAAAGAAAGAAAGAAAGAAAGTAATAAAGAAACGAAAGATAGAATGAGAGAATATATGAAAGCTAGAATGAAAGATATCAAGAAAGAAAGAAAGAAATCAATAAAGAAACTAAAGATAAAATGAGAGAAGGTATGAGAGCTAGAATGAAAGATATCAAGAAATGAAAAAGGAAGAAAGTAGAAATGAAGTAATAAAGAAACTTAAGATAGAATGAGTGAAGATTTGAAATCTAGAATGAAAGATATCAGGAAAGAAAGAAAGAAAAAAGTAGTAAAGAAACTAAAGATGAAATGAGAGAAGGTATGAAAGCTAGAATGAAAGATGTCAATAATAAAGAATGAAAGAAAGAACGTAATAAAGAAACTAAAGATAGAATCATAGAAGATATGAAAGCAAGAATGAAAGATATCAAGAAAGAAAGAAATGAAAGTAAGTAAAATAGAAACTAAAGATAGAATGAGAGAAAGTATGAAAGCTAGAATGAAAGATATCAAGGAAGAAAGAAAAAAAGAAATCAATAAAGAAATTACAGAGGAAATGAGGGAAATATGAAAACTAGAATGCAAGATATCAAGAAAGACAGAAAGAAAGAAAGTAATTAAGAAACTAAAGATAGAATGAGATAATGTATGAAAGCTAGAATGAAAGATATCAAGAAAGAAAGAAAGAAAGAAAGAAAAAAGTAATAAAGAAACTAAAGAGAATGATTGAAGGTATGAAAGCTAGAATGTAAGATATCAAGAAAGAATGAAAGAAAGAAAGAAAGAAAGTAATAAAGAAACTGAAGATAGAATGATTGAAGGTATGAAAGCTAGAATGAAAGATATCAAGAAAGAATGAAAGAAAGAAAGTAACTAATAAAGAAACGAAAGATAGAATGGGAGAATGTATGAAAGCTAGAATGAAAGATATCAAGGAAGTAAGAAAAAAAAGAAAGTAATAAAGAAACTAAAGATAGAATGAGAGAAGGTATGAAAGCTAGAATGAAAGATATCAAGAAAGAAAGAAAGAAAGAAATCAATAAAAAAATTAAAGATGAAATGAGAGAAATATGAAACCTAGAATGAAAGATATCAAGAAAGAAAGAAAGTAATAAAGTAATAAAGAAACTAAAGATAGAATGAGACAATGTATGAAAGCTAGAATGAAAGATATCAAGAAAGAAAGAAAGAAAGAAATCAATAAAGAAACTAAAGTTAAATGAGAGAAGGTATGAAATACAGAATGAAATATATCAAGAAAGAAAGAAAGAAAGTAACTAATAAAGAAAATAAAGATAGAAAGAGAGAAGGTATTAAAGCTAGAATGAAAGATGTCAAGAAAGAAAGAAATGAAAGTAAGTAAAAAAGAAAATAAAGATAGAATGAGAGAAGTTATGAAAGATAGAATCTAAGATATCTAGAAAGAAAGAAAGAAAGAAAGAAAGAAAGAAAGTAATAAAGAAACTAAAGATAAAATGAGTGAAGGTATGAAAGCTAGAATGTAAGATATGAAGAGATAAAGAAATGAAAGTAAGTAAAAAAGAAACTAAAGATAGAATGAGAGAAGATATGAAAGCTAGAATGAAAGATATCAAGAAAAAAAGAAAAAAAGAAATCAATAAAGAAATTAAAGATGAAATGACAGATGATATGAAAGCTAGAATGAAAAATATCAAGAAAGACTGAAAGAAACAATGAAAGAAAGTAATATAGAAATTAAATATAGAATGAGTGAAGGTATGAAAGCTAGAATGTAAGATATGAAGAGATAAAGAAATGAAAGTATGTAAAAAAGAGACTAAAGATAGAATGAGAGAAGGTATGAAAGCTAGAATGAAAGATATCAAGAAAGAAAGAAAAAAAGAAATCAATAAAGAAATTAAAGATGAAATGAGAGATGATATGAAAGCTAGAATGAAAAATATCAAGAAAGAATGAAAGAAAGAATGAAAGAAAGTAATAAAGAAATTAAATATAGAATGAGTGAAGGTATGAAAGCTAGAATGTAAGATATGAAGAGATAAAGAAATGAAAGTAAGTAAAAAAGTAACTAAAAATAGAATGAGAGAAGGTATGAAAGCTAGAATGAAAGATATCAAGAAAGAAAGAAAAAAAGAAATCAATAAAGAAATTAAAGATGAAATGAGAGATGGTATGAAAGCTAGAATGAAAAATATCAAGAAAGAATGAAAGAAAGAAAGAAAGAATCTAAAGATAGAATGAGTGAAGGTATGAAAGCTAGTATGTAAGATATGAAGAATTAAAGAAATGAAAGTAAGTAAAAAAGAAACTAAAGACAGAATGAGAGAAGGTATGAAAGCTTGAATGAAAGATATCAAGAAAGAAAGAAAGAAAGAAAGTAATAAAGAAACTAAAGATAAAATGAGAGAAGGTATGAAATCCAGAATGAAATATATGAAGAAAGAAAGAAAGAATGTAACTTATAAAGAAACTAAAGATAGAATGAGAGAAGGTATGAAAGCTAGAATGAAAGATATCAAGAAAGAAAGAAAGAAAGAAAGAAAGTAATAAAGATACTAAAGAGAATGATTGAAGGTATGAAAGCTAGAATGAAAGATATCAAGAAAGAATGAAAGAAAGAAAGTAACTAATAAAGAAACGAAAGATAGAATGAGAGAAGGTATGAAAGCTAGAATGAAAGATATCAAGGAAGTAAGAAAAAAAGAGAAAGTAATAAAGAAACTAAAGATAGAATGAGAGAAGGTATGAAAGCTAGAATGAAAGATATCAAGAAAGAAAGAAAGAAAGAAATCAATAAAGAAATTAAAGATGAAATGAGAGAAATATGAAACCTAGAATGAAAGATATCAAGAAAGAAAGAAAGAAAGAAAGAAACTAATAAAGAAACTAAAGATAGAATGAGACAATGTATGAAAGCGAGAATGAAAGATATCAAGAAAGAAAGAAAGAAAGTAATAAAGAAACTAAAGATAAAATGAAAAAAGTATGAAATCTAGAATGAAACATATGAAGAAAGAAAGAGAGAAAGAAAGTAACTAATAAAGAAACTAAAGATAGAATGAGAGAGCGTATTTAAGCTAGAATGAAAGATGTCAAGAAAGAAAGAAATGAAAGTAAGTAAAAAAGAAACTAAAGATAGAATGAGATAAGGTATGAAAGCTAGAATGAAAGATATCAAGAAAGACAGAAAGAAAGAAATCACTAGAGAAACTAAAGATGAAATGAGAGAAGGTATGAAAGCAAGAATGAAAGATATCAAGAAAGAAAGAAAGAAAGAAAGAAAAAAGTAATAAAGAAACTAAAGAGAATGATTGAAGGTATGAAAGCTAGAATGTAAGATATCAAGAAAGAAAGAAAGAAAGAAAGAAAAAAGTAATAAAGAAACTAAAGAGAATGATTGAAGGTATGAAAGCTAGAATGAAAGATATCAAGAAAGAATGAAAGAAAGAAAGTAACTAATAAAGAAACGAAAGATAGAATGGGAGAATGTATGAAAGCTAGAATGAAAGATATCAAGGAAGTAAGAAAAAAAAAGAAAGTAATAAAGAAACTAAAGATAGAATGAGAGAAGGTATGAAAGCTAGAATGAAAGATATCAAGAAAGAAAGAAAGAAAGAAATCAATAAAAAAATTAAAGATGAAATGAGAGAAATATGAAACCTAGAATGAAAGATATCAAGAAAGAAAGAAAGTAATAAAGTAATAAAGAAACTAAAGATAGAATGAGACAATGTATGAAAGCTAGAATGAAAGATATCAAGAAAGAAAGAAAGAAAGAAATCAATAAAGAAACTAAAGTTAAATGAGAGAAGGTATGAAATACAGAATGAAAGATGTCAAGAAAGAAAGAAATGAAACTAAGTAAAAAAGAAAATAAAGATAGAATGAGAGAAGTTATGAAAGATAGAATCTAAGATATCTAGAAAGAAAGAAAGAAAGAAAGAAAGAAAGTAATAAAGAAACTAAAGATAAAATGAGTGAAGGTATGAAAGCTAGAATGTAAGATATGAAGAGATAAAGAAATGAAAGTAAGTAAAAAAGAAACTAAAGATAGAATGAGAGAAGATATGAAAGCTAGAATGAAAGATATCAAGAAAAAAAGAAAAAAAGAAATCAATAAAGAAATTAAAGATGAAATGACAGATGATATGAAAGCTAGAATGAAAAATATCAAGAAAGACTGAAAGAAACAATGAAAGAAAGTAATAAAGAAATTAAATATAGAATGAGTGAAGGTATGAAAGCTAGAATGTAAGATATGAAGAGATAAAGAAATGAAAGTAAGTAAAAAAGTAACTAAAAATAGAATGAGAGAAGGTATGAAAGCTAGAATGAAAGATATCAAGAAAGAAAGAAAAAAAGAAATCAATAAAGAAATTAAAGATGAAATGAGAGATGGTATGAAAGCTAGAATGAAAAATATCAAGAAAGAATGAAAGAAAGAAAGAAAGAAAGAAAGAATCTAAAGATAGAATGAGTGAAGGTATGAAAGCTAGTATGTAAGATATGAAGAATTAAAGAAATGAAAGTAAGTAAAAAAGAAACTAAAGACAGAATGAGAGAAGGTATGAAAGCTTGAATGAAAGATATCAAGAAAGAAAGAAAGAAAGAAAGTAATAAAGAAATTAAAGATAAAATGAGAGAAGGTATGAAATCCAGAATGAAATATATGAAGAAAGAAAGAAAGAATGTAACTTATAAAGAAACTAAAGATAGAATGAGAGAAGGTATTAAAGCTAGAATGAAAGATATCAAGAAAGAAAGAAATGATTGTAATTAAAAAAAGAAACTAAAAATAGAATGTGAGAAGGTATGAAAGATAGAATCTAAGATATCAAGAAAGAAAGAAAGAAAGAAAGAAAGAAATCAATAAAGAAACTAAAGATAAAATGAAAAAAAGTTTTAAATCTAGAATGAAACATATGAAGAAAGAAAGAGAGAAAGAAAGTAACTAATAATGAAACTAAAGATAGAATGAGAGAGCGTATGAAAGAAAGAATGAAAGATATCAAAAAAGAAAGAAATAAAAGTAAGTAAAAAAGAAACTAAAGATGAAATGAGAGAAGGTATGAAAGCTAGAATGAAAGATGTCAATAAAAAAGAATGAAAGAAAGAACGTAATAAAGAAACTAAAGATAGAATGAGAGAAGATATGAAAGCAAGAATGAAAGATATCAAGAAAGAAAGAAATGAAAGTAAGTAAAATAGAAACTAAAGATAGAATGAGAGAAGGTATGAAAGCTAGAATGAAAGATATCAAGAAAGAAAGAAAGAAAGAAATCAATAAAAAAATTAAAGATGAAATGAGAGAAATATGAAACCTAGAATGAAAGATATCAAGAAAGAAAGAAAGTAATAAAGTAATAAAGAAACTAAAGATAGAATGAGACAATGTATGAAAGCTAGAATGAAAGATATCAAGAAAGAAAGAAAGAAAGAAATCAATAAAGAAACTAAAGTTAAATGAGAGAAGGTATGAAATACAGAATGAAATATATCAAGAAAGAAAGAAAGAAAGTAACTAATAAAGAAAATAAAGATAGAAAGAGAGAAGGTATTAAAGCTAGAATGAAAGATGTCAAGAAAGAAAGAAATGAAAGTAAGTAAAAAAGAAAATAAAGATAGAATGAGAGAAGTTATGAAAGATAGAATCTAAGATATCTAGAAAGAAAGAAAGAAAGAAAGAAAGAAAGAAAGTAATAAAGAAACTAAAGATAAAATGAGTGAAGGTATGAAAGCTAGAATGTAAGATATGAAGAGATAAAGAAATGAAAGTAAGTAAAAAAGAAACTAAAGATAGAATGAGAGAAGATATGAAAGCTAGAATGAAAGATATCAAGAAAAAAAGAAAAAAAGAAATCAATAAAGAAATTAAAGATGAAATGACAGATGATATGAAAGCTAGAATGAAAAATATAAAGAAAGACTGAAAGAAACAATGAAAGAAAGTAATATAGAAATTAAATATAGAATGAGTGAAGGTATGAAAGCTAGAATGTAAGATATGAAGAGATAAAGAAATGAAAGTATGTAAAAAAGAGACTAAAGATAGAATGAGAGAAGGTATGAAAGCTAGAATGAAAGATATCAAGAAAGAAAGAAAAAAAGAAATCAATAAAGAAATTAAAGATGAAATGAGAGATGATATGAAAGCTAGAATGAAAAATATCAAGAAAGAATGAAAGAAAGAATGAAAGAAAGTAATAAAGGAATTAAATATAGAATGAGTGAAGGTATGAAAGCTAGAATGTAAGATATGAAGAGATAAAGAAATGAAAGTAAGTAAAAAAGTAACTAAAAATAGAATGAGAGAAGGTATGAAAGCTAGAATGAAAGATATCAAGAAAGAAAGAAAAAAAGAAATCAATAAAGAAATTAAAGATGAAATGAGAGATGGTATGAAAGCTAGAATGAAAAATATCAAGAAAGAATGAAAGAAAGAAAGAAAGAATCTAAAGATAGAATGAGTGAAGGTATGAAAGCTAGTATGTAAGATATGAAGAATTAAAGAAATGAAAGTAAGTAAAAAAGAAACTAAAGACAGAATGAGAGAAGGTATGAAAGCTTGAATGAAAGATATCAAGAAAGAAAGAAAGAAAGAAAGTAATAAAGAAACTAAAGATAAAATGAGAGAAGGTATGAAATCCAGAATGAAATATATGAAGAAAGAAAGAAAGAATGTAACTTATAAAGAAACTAAAGATAGAATGAGAGAAGGTATTAAAGCTAGAATGAAAGATATCAAGAAAGAAAGAAATGATTGTAATTAAAAAAAGAAACTAAAAATAGAATGTGAGAAGGTATGAAAGATAGAATCTAAGATATCAAGAAAGAAAGAAAGAAAGAAAGAAAGAAATCAATAAAGAAACTAAAGATAAAATGAAAAAAAGTTTTAAATCTAGAATGAAACATATGAAGAAAGAAAGAGAGAAAGAAAGTAACTAATAATGAAACTAAAGATAGAATGAGAGAGCGTATGAAAGAAAGAATGAAAGATATCAAAAAAGAAAGAAATAAAAGTAAGTAAAAAAGAAACTAAAGATGAAATGAGAGAAGGTATGAAAGCTAGAATGAAAGATGTCAATAAAAAAGAATGAAAGAAAGAACGTAATAAAGAAACTAAAGATAGAATGAGAGAAGATATGAAAGCAAGAATGAAAGATATCAAGAAAGAAAGAAATGAAAGTAAGTAAAATAGAAACTAAAGATAGAATGAGAGAAGGTATGAAAGCTAGAATGAAAGATATCAAGAAAGAAAGAAAGAAAGAAATCAATAAAAAAATTAAAGATGAAATGAGAGAAATATGAAACCTAGAATGAAAGATATCAAGAAAGAAAGAAAGTAATAAAGTAATAAAGAAACTAAAGATAGAATGAGACAATGTATGAAAGCTAGAATGAAAGATATCAAGAAAGAAAGAAAGAAAGAAATCAATAAAGAAACTAAAGTTAAATGAGAGAAGGTATGAAATACAGAATGAAATATATCAAGAAAGAAAGAAAGAAAGTAACTAATAAAGAAAATAAAGATACAAAGAGAGAAGGTATTAAAGCTAGAATGAAAGATGTCAAGAAAGAAAGAAATGAAAGTAAGTAAAAAAGAAAATAAAGATAGAATGAGAGAAGTTATGAAAGATAGAATCTAAGATATCTAGAAAGAAAGAAAGAAAGAAAGAAAGAAAGAAAGTAATAAAGAAACTAAAGATAAAATGAGTGAAGGTATGAAAGCTAGAATGTAAGATATGAAGAGATAAAGAAATGAAAGTAAGTAAAAAAGAAACTAAAGATAGAATGAGAGAAGATATGAAAGCTAGAATGAAAGATATCAAGAAAAAAAGAAAAAAAGAAATCAATAAAGAAATTAAAGATGAAATGACAGATGATATGAAAGCTAGAATGAAAAATATCAAGAAAGACTGAAAGAAACAATGAAAGAAAGTAATATAGAAATTAAATATAGAATGAGTGAAGGTATGAAAGCTAGAATGTAAGATATGAAGAGATAAAGAAATGAAAGTATGTAAAAAAGAGACTAAAGATAGAATGAGAGAAGGTATGAAAGCTAGAATGAAAGATATCAAGAAAGAAAGAAAAAAAGAAATCAATAAAGAAATTAAAGATGAAATGAGAGATGATATGAAAGCTAGAATGAAAAATATCAAGAAAGAATGAAAGAAAGAATGAAAGAAAGTAATAAAGAAATTAAATATAGAATGAGTGAAGGTATGAAAGCTAGAATGTAAGATATGAAGATATAAAGAAATGAAAGTAAGTAAAAAAGTAACTAAAAATAGAATGAGAGAAGGTATGAAAGCTAGAATGAAAGATATCAAGAAAGAAAGAAAAAAAGAAATCAATAAAGAAATTAAAGATGAAATGAGAGATGGTATGAAAGCTAGAATGAAAAATATCAAGAAAGAATGAAAGAAAGAAAGAAAGAATCTAAAGATAGAATGAGTGAAGGTATGAAAGCTAGTATGTAAGATATGAAGAATTAAAGAAATGAAAGTAAGTAAAAAAGAAACTAAAGACAGAATGAGAGAAGGTATGAAAGCTTGAATGAAAGATATCAAGAAAGAAAGAAAGAAAGAAAGTAATAAAGAAACTAAAGATAAAATGAGAGAAGGTATGAAATCCAGAATGAAATATATGAAGAAAGAAAGAAAGAATGTAACTTATAAAGAAACTAAAGATAGAATGAGAGAAGGTATTAAAGCTAGAATGAAAGATATCAAGAAAGAAAGAAATGATTGTAATTAAAAAAAGAAACTAAAAATAGAATGTGAGAAGGTATGAAAGATAGAATCTAAGATATCAAGAAAGAAAGAAAGAAAGAAAGAAAGAAATCAATAAAGAAACTAAAGATAAAATGAAAAAAAGTTTTAAATCTAGAATGAAACATATGAAGAAAGAAAGAGAGAAAGAAAGTAACTAATAATGAAACTAAAGATAGAATGAGAGAGCGTATGAAAGAAAGAATGAAAGATATCAAAAAAGAAAGAAATAAAAGTAAGTAAAAAAGAAACTAAAGATGAAATGAGAGAAGGTATGAAAGCTAGAATGAAAGATGTCAATAAAAAAGAATGAAAGAAAGAACGTAATAAAGAAACTAAAGATAGAATGAGAGAAGATATGAAAGCAAGAATGAAAGATATCAAGAAAGAAAGAAATGAAAGTAAGTAAAATAGAAACTAAAGATAGAATGAGAGAAGGTATGAAAGCTAGAATGAAAGATATCAAGGAAGAAAGAAAAAAAGAAATCAAAAAAGAAATTAAAGAGGAAATGAGGGAAATATGAAACCTAGAATGCAAGATATCAAGAAAGACAGAAAGAAAGAAAGTAATTAAGAAATTAAAGATAGAATGAGAGAATGTATGAAAGCTAGAATGAAAGATATCAAGAAAGAAAGAAAGAAAGAAAGAAAGTAATAAAGATACTAAAGAGAATGATTGAAGGTATGAAAGCTAGAATGAAAGATATCAAGAAAGAATGAAAGAAAGAAAGTAACTAATAAAGAAACGAAAGATAGAATGAGAGAAGGTATGAAAGCTAGAATGAAAGATATCAAGGAAGTAAGAAAAAAAGAGAAAGTAATAAAGAAACTAAAGATAGAATGAGAGAAGGTATGAAAGCTAGAATGAAAGATATCAAGAAAGAAAGAAAGAAAGAAATCAATAAAGAAATTAAAGATGAAATGAGAGAAATATGAAACCTAGAATGAAAGATATCAAGAAAGAAAGAAAGAAAGAAAGAAACTAATAAAGAAACTAAAGATAGAATGAGACAATGTATGAAAGCGAGAATGAAAGATATCAAGAAAGAAAGAAAGAAAGTAATAAAGAAACTAAAGATAAAATGAAAAAAGTATGAAATCTAGAATGAAACATATGAAGAAAGAAAGAGAGAAAGAAAGTAACTAATAAAGAAAGTAAAGATAGAATGAGAGAGCGTATTTTAGCTAGAATGAAAGATGTCAAGAAAGAAAGAAATGAAAGTAAGTAAAAAAGAAACTAAAGATAGAATGAGATAAGGTATGAAAGCTAGAATGAAAGATATCAAGAAAGAAAGAAAGAAAGAAATCACTAGAGAAACTAAAGATGAAATGAGAGAACGTATGAAAGCAAGAATGAAAGATATCAAGAAAGAAAGTAATAAAGAAACTAAAGATACAATGAGAGAACGTATGAAATCTAGAATGAAAGATATCAAGAAAGAAAGAAAGAAAGTAACTAATAAAGAAACTAAAGATAGAATGAGAGAAGGTATTAAAGCTAGAATGAAAGATATCAAGGAAGAAAGAAAGAGAATAAGAAAGTAATTTAAAAACTAAAGATGGAACGAGAGAAGGTATGCGAGCTAGAATGAAAGCTATCAAGAAAGAAAAAAAGAAAGAAAGAATGTAATAAAGAAACTAAAGATAGAATGAGAGAAGGTATGAAATCCAGAATGAAATATATGAAGAAAGAAAGAAAGAATGTAATAAAGAAACTAAAGATAGAATGAGAGAAGGTATTAAAGCTAGAATGAAAGATATCAAGAAAGAAAGAAATGAATGTAATTAAAAAAAGAAACTAAAAATAGAATGTGAGAAGGTATGAAAGATAGAATCTAAGATATCAAGAAAGAAAGAAAGAAAGAAAGAAAGAGCGAAAGTAATTAATAAAGAAACCAAAGATAGAATGAAAGAAGGCATGAATGCTAGAATGAAAGATATCAGAAAGAAAGAAATAAAGAAATCAATAAAGAAACTAAAGATAAAATGAAAAAGGTATGAAATCTAGAATGAAACATATGAAGAAAGAAATAGAGAAAGAAAGTAACTAATAATGAAACTAAAGATAGAATGAGAGAGCGTATGAAAGATAGAATGAAAGATATCAAGAAAGAAAGAAATAAAAGTAAGTAAAAAAAAGATGAAATGAGAGAAGGTATGAAAGCTAGAATGAAAGATGTCAATAAAAAAGAATGAAAGAAAGAACGTAATAAAGAAACTAAAGATAGAATGAGAGAAGATATGAAAGCAAGAATGAAAGAAATCAAGAAAGAAAGAAATGAAAGTAATGTAAAATAGAAACTAAAGATAGAATGAGAGAAGGTATGAAAGCTAGAATGAAAGATATCAAGGAAGAAAGAAAAAAAGAAATCAAAAAAGAAATTAAAGAGGAAATGAGAGAAATATGAAACCTAGAATGCAAGATATCAAGAAAGACAGACAGAAAGAAAGTAATTAAGAAATTAAAGATAGAATGAGAGAATGTATGAAAGCTAGAATGAAAGATATCAAGAAAGAAAGAAAGAAAGAAAGAAAGTAATAAAGAAACTAAAGAGAATGATTGAAGGTATGAAAGCTAGAATGAAAGATATCAAGAAAGAATGAAAGAAAGAAAGTAACTAATAAAGAAACGAAAGATAGAATGAGAGAAGGTATGAAAGCTAGAATGAAAGATATCAAGGAAGTATGAAAAAAAAGAGAAAGTAATAAAGAAACTAAAGATAGAATGAGAGAAGGTATGAAAGCTAGAATGAAAGATATCAAGAAAGAAAGAAAGAAAGAAATCAATAAAGAAATTAAAGATGAAATGAGAGAAATATGAAACCTAGAATGAAAGATATCAAGAAAGAAAGAAATAAAGAAAGAAATTAATAAAGAAACTAAAGATAGAATGAGACAATGTATGAAAGCGAGAATGAAAGATATCAAGAAAGAAAGAAAGAAAGAAATCAATAAAGAAACTAAAGTTAAATGAGAGAAGGTATGAAATACAGAATGAAATATATCAAGAAAGAAAGAAAGAAAGTAACTAATAAAGAAAATAAAGATAGAATGAGAGAAGGTATTAAAGCTAGAATGAAAGATATCAAGAAAGAAAGAAATGAAAGTAAAAAAGAAAATAAAGATAGAATGAGAGAAAGTATGAAAGATAGAATCTAAGATATCTAGAAAGAAAGAAAGAAAGAAAGAAAGAAAGAAAGAATGAGCGAAAGTAATTAATAAAGAAACCAAAGATAGAATGAAAAAAGGCATGGAAGCTAGATTGAAAGATATCAATTAAAAAGAAAGAAAGAAAGAAAGTAATAAAGAAACTAAAGATAAAATGAAAAAAGTATGAAATCTAGAATGAAACATATGAAGAAAGAAAGAGAGAAAGAAAGTAACTAATAAAGAAACTAAAGATAGAATGAGAGAGCGTATTTAAGCTAGAATGAAAGATATCAAGAAAGAAAGAAATGAAAGTAAGTAAAAAAGAAACTAAAGATAGAATGAGATAAGGTATGAAAGCTAGAATGAAAGATATCAAGAAAGAAAGAAAGAAAGAAATCACTAGAGAAACTAAAGATGAAATGAGAGAAGGTATGAAAGCAAGAATGAAAGATGTCAAGAAAGAAAGTAATAAAGAAACTAAAGATACAATGAGAGAACGTATGAAATCTAGAATGAAAGATATCAAGAAAGAAAGAAAGAAAGTAACTAATAAAGAAACTAAAGATAGAATGAGAGAAGGTATTAAAGCTAGAATGAAAGATATCAAGAAAGAAAGAAAGAGAATAAGAAAGTAATTTAAAAACTAAAGATGGAACGAGAGAAGGTATGCGAGCTAGAATGAAAGCTATCAAGAAAGAAAAAAAGAAAGAAAGAATGTAATAAAGAAACTAAAGATAGAATGAGAGAAGGTATGAAAGCTAGTTTGTAAGATATGAAGAGATAAAGAAAGAAAGAAAGTAATAAAGAAACTAAAGATAAAATGAGAGAAGGTATGAAATCCTGAATGAAATATATGAAGAAAGAAAGAAAGAATGTAACTTATAAAGAAACTAAAGATAGAATGAGAGAAGGTATGAAAGCTAGTATGTAAGATATGAAGAGATAAAGAAATGAAAGTAAGTAAAAAAGAAACTAAAGATAGAATGAGAGAAGGTATGAAAGCTAGAATGAAAGATATCAAGAAAGAAAGAAAGAAAGAAAGTAATGAAGAAACTAAAGATAAAATGAGAGAAGGTATGAAATCCAGAATGAAATATATGAAGAAAGAAAGAAATAATGTAACTTATAAAGAAACTAAAGATAGAATGAGAGAAGGTATTAAAGCTAGAATGAAAGATATCAAGAAAGAAAGAAATAAAAGTAAGTAAAAAAGAAACTAAAGACGAAATGAGAGAATGAAAGATGTCAATAAAAAAGAATGAAAGAAAGAACGTAATAAAGAAACTAAAGATAGAATGAGAGAAGATATGAAAGCAAGAATGAAAGATATCAAGAAAGAAAGAAATGAAAGTAAGTAAAATAGGAACTAAAGCTAGAATGAGAGAAGGTATGAAAGCTAGAATGAAAGATATCAAGGAAGAAAGAAAAAAAGAAATCAATAAAGAAATTAAAGAGGAAATGAGAGAAATATGAAACCTAGAATGCAAGATATCAAGAAAGACAGAAAGAAAGAAAGTAATTAAGAAATTAAAGATAGAATGAGAGAATGTATGAAAGCTAAAATGAAAGATATCAAGAAAGAAAGAATGAAAGAAAGAAAGTAATAAAGAAACTAAAGAGAATGATTGAAGGTATGAAAGCTAGAATGAAAGATATCAAGAAAGAATGAAAGAAAGAAAGTAACTAATAAATAAACGAAAGATAGAATGAGAGAAGGTATGAAAGCTAGAATGAAAGATATCAAGAAAGTAAGAAAAAAAAGAGAAAGTAATAAAGAAACTAAAGATAGAATGAGAGAAGGTATGAAAGCTAGAATGAAAGATATCAAGAGAGAAAGAAAGAAAGAAATCAATAAAGAAATTAAAGATGAAATGAGAGAAATATGAAACCTAGAATGAAACATATCAAGAGAGAAAGAAAGAAAGAAAGAAACTAATAAAGAAAATAAAGATAGAATGAGACAATGTATGAAAGCTAGAATGAAAGATATCAAGAAAGAAAGAAAGAAAGAAATCAATAAAGAAACTAAAGTTAAATGAGAGATGATATGAAATACAGAATGAAATATATCAAGAAAGAAAGAAAGAAAGTAACTAATAAAGAAAATAAAGAAAGAATGAGAGAAGGTATTAAAGCTAGAATGAAAGATATCAAGAAAGAAAGAAATGAAATTAAGTAAAAAAGAAAATAAAGATAGAATGAGAGAAGGTATGAAAGATAGAATGAAATATATCAAGAAAGAAAGAAAGAAAGTAACTAATAAAGAAAATAAAGAAAGAATGAGAGAAGGTATGAAAGCTAGTATGTAAGATATGAAGAGATAAAGAAATGAAAGTAAGTAAAAAAGAAACTAAAGATAGAATGAGAGAAGGTATGAAAGCTAGAATGAAAGATATCAAGAAAGAAAGAAAGAAAGAAAGTAATGAAGAAACTAAAGATAAAATGAGAGAAGGTATGAAATCCAGAATGAAATATATGAAGAAAGAAAGAAATAATGTAACTTATAAAGAAACTAAAGATAGAATGAGAGAAGGTATTAAAGCTAGAATGAAAGATATCAAGAAAGAAAGAAATGAATGTAATTAAAAAAAGAAACTAAAAATAGAATGAGAGAAGGTATGAAAGAAAGAATCTAAGATATCAAGAAAGAAAGAAAGAAAGAAAGAGCGAAAGTAACTAATAATGAAATTAAAGATAGAACGAGAGAGCGTATGAAAGATAGAATGAAAGATATCAAGAAAGAAAGAAATAAAAGTAAGTAAAAAAGAAACTAAAGATGAATGAGAGAAGGTATGAAAGCTAGAATGAAAGATGTCAATAAAAAAGAATGAAAGAAAGAACGTAATAAAGAAACTAAAGATAGAATGAGAGAAGATATGAAAGCAAGAATGAAAGATATCAAGAAAGAAAGAAATGAAAGTAAGTAAAATAGAAACTAAAGATAGAATGAGAGAAGGTATGAACGCTAGAATGAAAGATATCAAGGAAGAAAGAAAAAAAGAAATCAATAAAAAATTAAAGAGGAAATGAGAGAAATATGAAACCTAGAATGCAAGATATCAAGAAAGACAAAAAGAAAGAAAGTAATAAAGAAACTAAACATAGAATGAGAGAATGTATGAAAGCTAGAATGAAAGATATCAAGAAAGAAAGAAAGAAAAAAATCAATAAAGAAATTAAAGATAAAATGAGAGAAAGTATGAAAAACATAATGAAATTTATCAAGAAAGAAACAAAGAAAGTAACTAATAAAGAAACTAAAGATAGAATGAGAGAAGGTATGAAAGCTAGAATGAAAGATATCAAGAAAGAATGAAAGAAAGAAAGTAACTAATAAAGAAATGAAAGATAAAATGAGAGAAGATATGAAAGCTAGAATGAAAGATATCAAGAAAGAATGAAAGAAAGAAAGAAATTAATAATGAAACTGAAGATAGAATGATTGAAGGTATAAAAGCTAGAATGAAAGATATCAAGAAAGAATGAAAGAAAGAAAGTAACTTATAAAGAAATGAAAGATAAAATGAGAGAAGATATGAAAGCTAGAATGAAAGATATCAAGGAAGTAAGAAAAAAGAAAGAAAGTAATAAAGAAACTAAAGATAGAATGAGAGAATGTAAGAAAGCTAGAATGAAAGATATCAAGAAAGAAAGAAAGAAAACAGTAAAGAAACTAAACATAAAATGAGAGAAGGTATTAAATCCACAATGAAAGATATCAAGAAACAAAGAAAGAAAGTAAGAAAGTAATAAAGAAACTAAAGATAGAACGCGAGAAGGTATGAGAGCTAGAATGAAAGATATCAAGAAAGGAAAAAGGAAGAAAGTAGAAATGAAGTAATAAAGAAACTTAAGATAGAATGAGTGAAGATTTGAAAGCTAGAATGAAAGATATCAGGAAAGAAAGAAAGAAAGAAAGTAGTAAAGAAACTAAAGATGAAATGAGAGAAGGTATGAAAGCTAGAATGAAAGATGTCAAGAAAGAAAGAAATGAAAGTAAGTAAAATTGAAACTAAAGATAGAATGAGACAATGTATGAAAGCTAGAATGAAAGATATCAAGAAAGAAAGAAAGAAATCAATAAAGAAACTAAAGTTAAATGAGAGAAGGTATGAAATACAGAATGAAATATATCAAGAAAGAAAGAAAGAAAGTAACTAATAAAGAAAATAAAGATAGAATGAGAGAAGGTATTAAAGCTAGAATGAAAGATATCAAGAAAGAAAGAAATGAAAGTAAGTAAAAAAGAAAATAAAGATAGAATGAGAGAAGGTATGAAAGATAGAATCTAAGATATCAAGAAAGAAAGAAAGAAAGATAGAAAGAAAGAAAGAAAGAAACTAAAGATAGAATGAGTGAAGGTAAAAAAGCTAGAAGTATGCGGCCGCATGAAGGACGCTTGAAGTCCTTGAAATGCGGTGCCGTTTTGCCCTCCCCGGTCCCTAATGAAGCCAGGCAGGACCGGGTCACATGGAAGGAAGGAAGGGGGCGAGTGGGTATAAAAGCTTAACTCGCCCCCGACGCGATCTCCTTTTCCGAGCAGGCAGTGCAGAGCGTAGGAGGGAGCCTGAGCTGGATCGGAGTTCGCTTGGCTGGAAAGCAGTGGAGATTGCGGTTTGGTGGAGGGTGGTTGGGCTCTCTCCTGAGGGTGTGCGATACCTGGGCTAGTGCCAAGTTTGTTTGGACGAAGGAGAATATTTTGGAAGGAGATCAATTTACTTTAGACACTTTACCATCAAGCGGGAAGGGCGGGAGCGGCGGGAAGGGCTCGCCTCGCCGCGGCGCGAGCGGGTTTACTGTTTTGGGTTCTGTACAGGGGTTCTTTAGTAAAATCAGTGGGGTTGGAGCACCGTGGATGAAACGCGTTGGTTGCAGGGGTTTTAGGTTGCTGGTTCTGCGGCTGCTGTGTTGAGGAGAAATCGCACGGGCGCCATTTTGTCTTCCCCTTTTCCCGCCCCCTGATTCGTTGGCCGCCATTTTAGGGTTGCATAAATAAGGCAGTATATTTGCAAGTTCGCATTTAATCAAAGTTTATATAGTGGTAATCATTAGTGGTGAAGGGTAATTTACATAGGGGAAATAATCATTTACATTGAAAGTTCATTGAGGGGTTTACAGTTATAAATATTAGAGTCTTTAGTGGTTAAAAGCACTTTTATATATATACAAAAAAAAAAAGCATTGCAGGTGCAGGTTTGGTTTAGTGGAGCACTTTGAATCACAAGAAGAATTTATTTGTGTCTATTTGGTTCAATTCATGGTACAGGATTTGGCTTTGGCAAATTGGAAATAAACAATAATAATAACAGAAATTGGAGAAGAAGCAGTATATATATATAAAAACAAAAAAACAAAACAAACATTAAGGTTAGACGATTAGTTGAGTAAAGTTGAGAATTATACGCACAATACAGATTTATCATAAGGTGCAGTATAAGGATAGTGTTAGGGTGACACCTGCTGGACATTAGTTGCAAGGGTTGAAGTTTCATAAAACTTAGACAAGCTTTACAAATACTATAGGAATTGGGGAGGTACACTTAAGGAGCAATTAGTTATAATGCCGCCCAAGAAGGGAACTGGAGGGAAGACAGGAAAGACACCAGCGAAAAGACAGAGGGCCGTTCCTCAGATTTCTCCACGGGAATCCTCGTCTTCTGAAGATGAGTCATGGGGGATGCTGCAAAACCTACAAGAAAAGTTATCTAAGTTAGAGGCACAGAGGATGGCTAGACGGGCTTCCCCACAAGGGGAGGTTACGCCACGCAGATCGGTTAGGGACACTAAGGGCCGCCGCAAGGCGGAGCTAAGAGTCTTAACACAACAACTCATGGAACGCTTTACTGCATTAGAATCCCAACAGGGTCAAGGAAACGAGAATCAAGCCGTGGAGGGAGGAAATGCTGCGGTGGCTAGGGGGTCTGGCGGTCGGAGAACCTGGACGAAGGAGGTGGCCGATGTTCAAGAGACGGTACAGGAAAATACAGCCAGAGGTGACACCTATGAGGAACCCAGTACAAGCTCACATCGGGCGGTAGAGGTTCTTGGGACACCGGTCACTTCTTGCGGTGAGTGTTTGGCCATGCACAACACCCAGTCTACTTCGGCCGCATGGCCTTGGGCTGGTGGCACACAGCAAACACATTGTGCATCTGCACATTGTGGAAATTCACACGGGGGTTGGCCTGGTTGTTTTTGGCCTCAAGTAAGCCCACATTGTTGTGGGTGGAACTCACATTACCCGCCTGCTCACACGGCTGGGGCATCTGGTGAGGGTAAGAGCACAGGAACATGGCAACACCCTTCAGTTCCCAACACAGGGTATAATACGGTTCCGCTAGCGGCGCTGCCTTATGCCGATTACAGTACGCCGTTGGGAGACCATTTGACCCCGGCGGTTAAGGAAAAGATTTGGAAGGGCGAATTCCTGGATTTTTATGATCTGGTTAATCGTGAGGTAGAAATCAAGGAAATTGACAAGGATGACGAGAAATTAAAAGAAAAATACAGAAGGAAGAAGCCTGAGAGAAATTGGCCTAATTGGATCACGGGCTTTACCATATACGCTGGTGTGCTGGTTAAGGCTCAACCGTGGAAAGCATCAGCGTTGTTCCAATATTTTGACATTATATGTAGGGCAAATTCGGATTTTGCTGGGCAGGCTTGGCTTCGTTACGATGAAGCGTTTAGAATGAAAAGCGCTATCAGGCCTGATTTACGCTGGGATGAGCCACACCCAGGGCTTTGGCTACAGCATATGACGCCAGCCAAGTGTAGCTTAGGTGATAGATTTGATAGTGGCCATCTGAACAAGAAATTTACTGGGAACGTTAGCGCCCGCCCAGGGGCGGGGCAGGTGGTTCAACCCCGCCTGCCCTGCTATGAGTACAACTCTAGGGGCTTTTGTGCCAGACACCCCTGCAGGTTTAGACACGACTGTATTACCTGTGGGGGGAAGCACCCTAACGCATCCTGCTTTAAAGCAGGGGCACAACGACAAAACAAACCGGGAGGAACCGGTAAGAAGCCCGAAGGGAACAGCGGTGCCCCTGGAAAGGGGGCCCACACCAATTAAAATTTCGGTATTAGAAAAGTGCTTAGCAGACTATCCAAGAGTGGGGGATGCTGAATATTTGAGATTGGGTTTTAGATATGGGTTCCGGATCCCAGCTTTAGGCGTCAGAACAGCCTTTATGGCCAAAAACCTTAAATCAGTGAAAGGGATGGAAGCTATAGTGTTAGAAAAGATTAAAAAGGAGGTTCGGGAAGGTAGGGTCCTGGGACCCTTTGAGGAACTGCCCATAGCTAACCTCAGGGTGTCGCCGCTGGGGATTGTCCCCAAGAAAGCCCCAGGTGAATTTCGCCTAATACATCACTTATCATTTCCAGAGGGGACGTCAGTTAACGACGCAATTCCCCAGGAACTTTGTTCGGTGAGATACACCTCCTTTGACGAGGCAGTTAGGATGATTAGGGCCTGCGGAGTGGGCGCTGAACTGGCAAAGGCGGATGTTAAGTCGGCTTTCCGGATTTTGCCAGTCCACCCATTAGACTTCAATTTATTGGGTTTTCAATTTCAAGGGCAATATTACATAGATAGGGCCCTACCTATGGGGTGCTCAATTTCGTGCGCCGCTTTTGAAAAGTTCAGCACTTTCATTGAATGGCTAGTTAGGCAAAGAGTGGGCTGTAATTCGACAGCTCATTACCTAGATGATTTTCTTTTTTGTGGGAAAGCAAATTCAGGAAAATGTAGATTGATTTTGGATGCCTTCCGTGAGATGGCCCTTGAGATAGGTTTGCCCTTGGCAGAGGAAAAGACGGAAGGGCCAGCAACATCACTGACTTTCCTAGGTATTGAGCTTGATACACTTCAGCAGACTTCAAGGCTGCCTCAGGACAAATTATCAAACATTAGGAATAGGCTTAGTAATTTAATAAGAAGGAAAAAAGTGACATTAAAAGAGTTACAGGAAATAGTGGGATACCTGAACTTCGCGTGCAAAGTAGTTGCACCAGGTCGCGCCTTTTTGAGGCGGCTGTGTGGAGCTATGTCAGGCTTAAAACGGCCGATGCACAGAACCAGAGTCACCAAGGGTATGAGGGAAGACCTGGCAGTTTGGAAACAATTTCTGGATCAGTTCAATGGGGTTTCCTTCTGGAGGTCCGAACTTAGCCTAAAAGCGGATGTGCAGGTAAACTCTGACGCCGCTGGGACTTTGGGATTTGGAATTTATTTTCGTGGTAGATGGTGCGCAGGCATTTGGCCCGAAGAATGGCACCAGGAAGGAGTAACGAGGGACTTGACGTTCTTAGAATTTTTTCCAATTGTCGGGGCCCTTTGGCTCTGGGCGGAGGAATGGGCGAACACTGTAGTTCGTTTTTGGTGTGATAACCAAGCAGTAGTACACATCATTAACAACCTGACATCACATTCGGAAAGGGTTATGTATTTAGTCAGGGCCTTCACCCTGAGGGCGTTGCAGTTTAATGTTATGGTGCACGCCCGACATGTCCCGGGTCTTGACAATCAGATAGCTGATGCTCTCTCACGCCAACAGATCAAGCGTTTCAGGGAGCTGGCACCGGAGGCCAGGGATCTGCCAGAAGTGCTTCCAGCGGAGGTCTGGCAGATTGGCGTGAGGAGGCGTCGAGAGCAATAGATCTTGCACTGACCCCGAGGACAAAAAAGGGTTATTTAGCAGCAGGTACAGAATTTTTTGAATTTAGGGAGTCAGTGAAGCTAGAACAAACATGGCCGGCTCCAGTGGAACACCTCCAGCAATTCATAATATTTTTGCATAGGAGGGGGTTAGCGTCAGGGACCATTCAAGGAAAACTGGCAGCCCTGGCTTTCCATGCTAAATCAAACGGTCACCGGGATTTTTCTGGTGATTTTCGCATTAGGAAGATGCTGGAAGGTTGGGCCAGGGAACGAGGGAGAGTTCGGGATACTAGGGCACCCATATCTCCGGAGCTCCTTGGCCGCCTATGTGAACAATGGAGCGCATTGTGTAGAGACAGTTACGAGGTGGCATTGGTTCACGCAGCTGCATTGTTGGCATTTTTTGGGGCACTGAGAATTAGTGAGCTCGTTGCAATGGGAAAGAATGACATTTCACAGAGGGCGTTACAATTTGGGGACGTCATTGTACAGGATGGGCAGTTAACGATCATCATTAGACAGTCTAAAACAGACCCACGGGGAAAAGGCAAACATCTAACACTAGGGCAATGTAGTGTACAAAGCATTTGTCCGGTAAAGGCAGTTCAGAAATTTTTGGAATTAAGGGGTGCAAAGCCTGGACAATTTTTTCAGCATATAGATGGGTCACCATTTACGAAATATCAGTTCTGGGCACTGACTGGCAAGGCACTTGAGAAGATAGGATTGAAGGATATGAGATTCGGGACCCATTCTTTTCGGATTGGAGCAGCCTCAACGGCAGCGGCTATGGGTTACAACACATATCAAATTAAACAGTTGGGGCGCTGGTCATCAGCTTGTTATCACAAATACATTAGACCTCTTCCTAACGTATAGGCAGGGTTGTTTATATCGTTTCAGGTTTCGGGAGACGTGAAGGCCGAAAGCAAGTTATGATCATCGGCCACAGTTATGTTTTTTGGGAGGCACGTTACGCCGCATCTTCCCCGTGGGGGAAAGATTTGGGGCTTGGTGCCCATGCGTTGGTTACATGGAAAGGCATGCGTGGCATGCATTGGATACAGCTCGGCAGGATGACGTCTTTCGGCTCTATGCCACCAGACATTTTATTAATTCACTTGGGAGGCAATGATTTGCCCAAATTGTCTGGTAAGGCGGTCATAATTGATATCTTAAGAGATCTCAAGAAACTGAAGGAAAAGTATCCTGCTACACGGTTAGTATGGTCTAATATCATCCCGCGTTTAGCCTGGCGAGGTGCGCAGAACATCGAAAAGATCAATAGGGCCCGACGTCGGGTCAATAGGGAAGTGTGTAGAGGTGTCTGCAGCGGCGGCCTCGGATCTGTGGTTAACCACCACAGGATACAAACTTCTCACTCAGAATATTTTCGTAGTGATGGCGTACACTTGTCTGATATTGGCCTGGACATTTTTCTTGAAGATATAATAGGGGGCCTGTGTTCTGAGCTGGTTTTGGATGGCGGGCATGGGACTTAGTCTCGACTAGTCCCTATGCTGTGGCGTGTAGTGCGGGAAAAAACTGGTTGTCTCGGTGTTTCCCTTTGATAATTATGAAAAGCCAACAGCGCATCCGACCTCCCGGCTCTGCGGATCGTGCGATTACAGGGCCGGCGGCGGGAAGATGCGCTGGGCCACTTTCGGACCGACAGTCATCAAATAAAGATGGCTCGAGGTCTGGGGTGTTTACTAGAGGCCGGCCGGGTTCCTGCTGTCATTAAGACAGCTGGAGCCTAGGGGCCTGGGACTCGCCCATTGACTGATTAGGGTATCGTGGATGCCCTACATTTCTCCGCACTACCGCAGGCCCCCTCATTTAAAGAGGATACAGATTTTGTCTGAATTGAGTTAATAAAGTGTGGCCCGTATTTAACCCATATTCTGTCTGGCGTCTTCATTTCGGGGCCTGGGAGGGCAAGTATGCGGCCGCATGATGGACGCTTGAAGTCCTTGAAATGCGGTGCCGTTTTGCCCTCCCCGGTCCCGGATGAAGCCAGGCAGGACCGGGTCACATGGAAGGAAGGGAGGGGGCGAGTGGGTATAAAAGCTTAACTCGCCCCCGACGCGATCTCCTTTTCCGAGCAGGCACCCACCCGCCCGCCCTATTTCTAGTGTGTTCGGGGTCGCCTTATGGGGCCGGATAGGAATTTTTGACCTCTATCCTGATTGGCTGTGGATGGAGGGATTTTTCGCCTATCCCACACTGGAAAAGGGTTTGTTGGCATATGATTGGTGGTTATTCTTGGTCACACGGGCGTGTAGTGCGGGAAAAAACTGGTTGTCTCGGTGTGTCCCTTTGATAATTATGAAAAGCCAGCAGCGCATCCGACCTCCCGGCTCTACGGATCGTGCGATTACAGGGCCGGCGGCGGGAAGATGCGCTGGGCCACTTTCGGACCGACAGTCATCAAATAAAGATGGCTCGAGGTCTGGGGTGTTTACTAGAGGCCGGCCGGGTTCCTGCTGTCATTAAGACAGCTGGAGCCTGGGGGCCTGGGACTCACCCATTGACTGATTAGGGTATCGTGGATGCCCTACATTTCTCCGCACTACCGCAGGCCCCCTCATTTAAAGAGGATACTGATTTTGTCTGAATTGAGTTAATAAAGTGTGGCCCGTATTTAACCCATATTCTGTCTGGCGTCTTCATTTCGGGGCCTGGGAGGGCAATGTAAGATATGAAGAGATAAAGAAATGAAAGTAAGTAAAAAAGAAACTAAAGATAGAATGAGAGAAGGTATGAAAGCTAGAATGAAAGATATCAAGAAAGAAAGAAAAAAGAAATCAATAAAGAAATTAAAGATGAAATGAGAGATGGTATGAAAGCTAGAATGAAAAATATCAAGATAGAATGAAAGAAAGAAAGAAAGAAAGTAATAAAGAAACTAAATATAGAATGAGTGAAGGTATGAAAGTTAGAATGTAAGATATGAAGAGATAAAGAAATGAAAGTAAGTAAAAAAGAAACTAAAGATAGAATGAGAGAAGGTATGAAAGCTAGAATGAAAGATATCAAGAAAGAAAGAAAGAAATCATTAAAAAAATTAAAGATGAAATGAGAGAAATATGAAACCTAGAATGAAAGATATCAAGAAAGAAAGAAAGAGAGAAAGAAACTAATAAAGAAACTAGAGATAGAATGAGACAATGTATGAAAGCTAGAATGAAAGATATCAAGAAAGAAAGAAAGAAAGAAATGAATAGAGAAACTAAAGTTAAATGAGAGAAGGTATGAAATACAGAATGAAATATATCAAGAAAGAAAGAAAGAAAGTAACTAATAAAGAAAATAAAGATAGAATGAGAGAAGGTATTAAAGATAGAATGAAATATATCAAGAAAGAAAGAAAGAAAGTAACTAATAAAGAAAATAAAGAAAGAATGAGAGAAGGTATGAAAGCTAGTATGTAAGATATGAAGAGATAAAGAAATCAAAGTAAGTAAAAAAGAAACTAAAGACAGAATGAGAGAAGGTATGAAAGCTAGAATGAAAGATATCAAGAAAGAAAGAAAGAAAGTAATAAAGAAACTAAAGATAAAATGAGAGAAGGTATGAAATCCAGAATGAAATATATGAAGAAAGAAAGTATGTAACTAATAAAGAAACTAAAGATAGAATGCGAGAAGGTATTAAAGCTAGAATGAATGATATCAAGAAAGAAAGAAATGAATGTAATTAAAAAAGAAACTAAAGATACAATGAGAGAAGGTATGAAAGATAGAATCTAAGATATCAAGAAAGAAAGAAAGAAAGAAAGAAAGAAAGAAAGAAAGAGCGAAAGTAATTAATAAAGAAACTAAAGATAGAATGAAAGAAGGTATGAAAGCTAGAATGAAATATATCAATTAAAAAGAAAGAAAGAAAGAAAGTAATAAAGAAACTAAAGATAGAATGAGAGAAGGTATGAAAGCTAGAATGAAAGATATCAAGAAAGAAAGAAAAAAAGAAATCAATAAAGAAATTAAAGATGAAATGAGAGATGATATGAAAGCTAGAATGAAAAATATCAAGAAAGAATGAAAGAAAGAATGAAAGAAAGTAATAAAGAAACTAAATATATAATGAGTGAAGGTATGAAAGCTAGTATGTAAGATATGAAGAGATAAAGAAATGAAAGTAAGTAAAAAAGAAACTAAAGACAGAATGAGAGAAGGTATGAAAGCTTGAATGAAAGATATCAAGAAAGAAAGAAAGAAAGAAAGTAATGAAGAAACTAAAGATAAAATGAGAGAAGGTATGAAATCCAGAATGAAATATATGAAGAAAGAAAGAAATAATGTAACTTATAAAGAAACTAAAGATAGAATGAGAGAAGGTATTAAAGCTAGAATGAAAGATATCAAGAAAGAAAGAAATGAATGTAATTAAAAAAGAAACTAAAAATAGAATGAGAGAAGGTATGAAAGATAGAATCTAAGATATCAAGAAAGAAAGAAAGAAAGAAAGAAAGAGCGAAAGTAATTAATAAAGAAACCAAAGATAGAATGAAAGAAGGCATGAAAGCTAGAATGAAAGATATCAATTAAAAAGAAAGAAAGAAAGAAAGTAATTAAGAAACTAAAGATAGAATGAGAGAAGATATGAAAGCTAGAATGAAAGATATCAGAAAGAAAGAAAGAAAGAAATCAATAAAGAAACTAAAGATAAAATGAAAAAAGGTATGAAATCTAGAATGAAACATATGAAGAAAGAAAGAGAGAAAGAAAGTAACTAATAATGAAATTAAAGATAGAACGAGAGAGCGTATGAAAGATAGAATGAAAGATATCAAGAAAGAAAGAAATAAAAGTAAGTAAAAAAGAAACTAAAGATGAAATGAGAGAAGGTATGAAAGCTAGAATGAAAGATGTCAATAAAAAAGAATGAAAGAAAGAACGTAATAAAGAAACTAAAGATAGAATGAGAGAAGATATGAAAGCAAGAATGAAAGATATCAAGAAAGAAAGAAATGAAAGTAAGTAAAATAGAAACTAAAGATAGAATGAGAGAAGGTATGAAAGCTAGAATGAAAGATATCAAGGAAGAAAGAAAAAAAGAAATCAATAAAAAATTAAAGAGGAAATGAGAGAAATATGAAACCTAGAATGCAAGATATCAAGAAAGACAAAAAGAAAGAAAGTAATAAAGAAACTAAACATAGAATGAGAGAATGTATGAAAGCTAGAATGAAAGATATCAAGAAAGAAAGAAAGAAAAAAATCAATAAAGAAATTAAAGATAAAATGAGAGAAAGTATGAAAAACGTAATGAAATATATCAAGAAAGAAACAAAGAAAGTAACTAATAAAGAAACTAAAGATAGAATGAGAGAAGGTATGAAAGCTAGACTGAAAGATATCAAGAAAGAATGAAAGAAAGAAAGTAACTAATAAAGAAATGAAAGATAAAATGAGAGAAGATATGAAAGCTAGAATGAAAGATATCAAGAAAAAATGAAAGAAAGAAAGAAATTAATAAAGAAACTGAAGATAGAATGATTGAAGGTATAAAAGCTAGAATGAAAGATATCAAGAAAGAATGAAAGAAAGAAAGTAACTTATAAAGAAATGAAAGATAAAATGAGAGAAGATATGAAAGCTAGAATGAAAGATATCAAGGAAGTAAGAAAAAAAGAAAGAAAGTAATAAAGAAACTAAAGATAGAATGAGAGAATGTAAGAAAGCTAGAATGAAAGATATCAAGAAAGAAAGAAAGAAAACAATAAAGAAACTAAACATAAAATGAGAGAAGGTACTAAATCCACAATGAAAGATATCAAGAAACAAAGAAAGAAAGTAAGAAAGTAATAAAGAAACTAAAGATAGAACGCGAGAAGGTATGAGAGCTAGAATGAAAGATATCAAGAAAGGAAAAAGGAAGAAAGTAGAAATGAAGTAATAAAGAAACTTAAAGTAGAATGAGTGAAGATTTGAAAGCTAGAATGAAAGATATCAGGAAAGAAAGAAAGAAAGAAAGTAGTAAAGAAACTAAAGATGAAATGAGAGAAGGTATGAAAGCTAGAATGAAAGATGTCAATAAAAAAGACAGAAAGAAAGAACGTAATAAAGAAACTAAAGATAGAATGAGAGAAGATATGAAAGCAAGAATGAAAGATATCAAGAAAGAAAGAAATGAAAGTAAGTAAAATTGAAACTAAAGATAGAATGAGACAATGTATGAAAGCTAGAATGAAAGATATCAAGAAAGAAAGAAAGAAAGAAATCAATAAAGAAACTAAAGTTAAATGAGAGAAGGTATGAAATACAGAATGAAATATATCAAGAAAGAAAGAAAGAAAGTAACTAATAAAGAAAATAAAGATAGAATGAGAGAAGGTATTAAAGCTAGAATGAAAGATATCAAGAAAGAAAGAAATGAAAGTAAGTAAAAAAGAAAATAAAGATAGAATGAGAGAAGGTATGAAAGATAGAATCTAAGATATCAAGAAAGAAAGAAAGAAAGAAAGAAAGAAAGTAATAAAGAAACTAAAGATAGAATGAGTGAAGGTATGAAAGCTAGAATTATGCGGCCGCATGAAGGACGCTTGAAGTCCTTGAAATGCGGTGCCGTTTTGCCCTCCCCGGTCCCAGATGAAGCCAGGCAGGACCGGGTCACATGGAAGGAAGGGAGGGGGCGAGTGGGTATAAAAGCTTAACTCGCCCCCGACGCGATCTCCTTTTCCGAGCAGGCACCCACCCGCCTGCCTTATTTCTAGTGTGTTCGGGGTCGCCTTATGGGGCCGGATAGGAATTTTTGACCTCTATCCTGATTGGCTGTGGATGGAGGGATTTTTCGCCTATCCCACACTGGAAAAGGGTTTGTTGGCATATGATTGGTGGTTATTCTTGGTCACACGGGCGTGTAGTGCGGGAAAAAACTGGTTGTCTCGGTGTGTCCCTTTGATAATTATGAAAAGCCAACAGCGCATCCGACCTCCCGGCTCTGCGGATCGTGCGATTACAGGGCCGGCGGCGGGAAGATGCGCTGGGCCACTTTCGGACCGACAGTCATCAAATAAAGATGGCTCGAGGTCTGGGGTGTTTACTAGAGGCCGGCCGGGTTCCTGCTGTCACTAAGACAGCTGGATCCTGGGGGCCTGGGACTCACCCATTGACTGATTAGGGTACCGTGGATGCCCTACATTTCTCCGCACTAACGCAGGCCAACTCATTTAAAGAGGATACTGATTTTGTCTGAATTGAGTTAATAAAGTGTGGCCTGTATTTAACAAATATTCTGTCTGGCGTCTTCATTTCGGGGCCTGGGAGGGCAATGTAAGATATGAAGAGATAAAGAAATGAAAGTAAGTAAAAAAGAAACTAAAGATAGAATGAGAGAAGGTATGAAAGCTAGAATGAAAGATATCAAGAAAGAAAGAAAAAAGAAATCAATAAAGAAATTAAAGATGAAATGAGAGATGGTATGAAAGCTAGAATGAAAAATATCAAGATAGAATGAAAGAAAGAAAGAAAGAAAGTAATAAAGAAACTAAATATAGAATGAGTGAAGGTATGAAAGTTAGAATGTAAGATATGAAGAGATAAAGAAATGAATGTAATTAAAAAAGAAACTAATGATAGAATGAGAGAAGGTATGAAAGCTAGAATCTAAGATATCAAGAAAGAAAGAAAGAAAGAAAGAAAGAAAGAAAGAAAGAAAGAAAGAAAGAAAGAAAGAAAGAAAGAGCGAAAGTAATTAATAAAGAAACTAAAGATAGAATGAAAGAAGGTATGAAAGCTAGAATGAAATATATCAATTAAAAAGAAAGAAAGAAAGAAAGTAATAAAGAAACTAAAGATAGAATGAGAGAAGGTATGAAAGCTAGAATGAAAGATATCAAGAAAGAAAAAAATAAGAAATCAATAAAGAAATTAAAGAAGAAATGAGAGATGAGATGAAAGCTAGAATGAAAAATATCAAGAAAGAATGAAAGAAAGAATGAAAGAAAGTAATAAAGAAATTAAATATAGAATGAGTGAAGGTATGAAAGCTAGAATGTAAGATATGAAGAGATAAAGAAATGAAAGTAAGTAAAAAAGAAACTAAAGATAGAATGAGAGAAGGTATGAAAGCTAGAATGAAAGATATCAAGAAAGAAAGAAAAAAAGAAATCAATAAAGACATTAAAGATGAAATGAGAGATGGTATGAAAGCTAGAATAAAAAATATCAAGAAAGAATGAAAGAGAGAAAGAAAGAAAGTAATAAAGAAACTAAAGATAGAATGAGTGAAGGTATGAAAGCTAGTATGTAAGATATGAAGAGATAAAGAAATGAAAGTAATTAAAAAAGAAACTAAAGACAGAATGAGAGAAGGTATGAAAGCTAGAATGAAAGATATCAAGAAAGAAAGAAAGAAAGAAAGTAATAAAGAAACAAAAGATAAAATGAGAGAAGGTATGAAATCCAGAATGAAATATATGAAGAAAGAAAGAAAGAATGTAACTTATAAAGAAACTAAAGATAGAATGAGAGAAGGTATTAAAGCTAGAATGAAAGATATCAAGAAAGAAAGAAATGAATGTAATTAAAAAAAGAAACTAAAAATAGAATGAAAGAAGGCATGAAAACTAGAATGAAAGATATCAATTAAAAAGAAAGAAAGAAAGAAAGTAATTAAGAAACTAAAGATAGAATGAGAGAAGATATGAAAGCTAGAATGAAAGATATCAGAAAGAAAGAAAGAAAGAAATCAATAAAGAAACTAAAGATAAAATGAAAAAAGGTATGAAATCTAGAATGAAACATGAAGAAAGAAAGAGAGAAAGAAAGTGACTAATAATGAAACTAAAGATAGAATGAGAGAGCGTATTAAAGATAGAATGAAAGATATCAAGAAAGAAAGAAATAAAAGTAAGTAAAAAAGAAACTAAAGATGAAATGAGAGAAGGTATGAAAGCTAGAAGGAAAGATGTCAATAAAAAAGAATGAAAGAAAGAACGTAATAAAGAAACTAAAAATAGAATGAGAGAAGATATGAAAGCAACAATGAAAGATATCAAGAAAGAAAGAAATGAAAGTAAGTAAAATAGAAACTAAAGATAGAATGAGAGAAGGTATGAAAGCTAGAATGAAAGATATCAAGGAAGAAAGAAAAAAGAAATCAATAAAGAAATTAAAGAGGAAATGAGAGAAATATGAAACCTAGAATGCAAGATATCAAGAAAGACAAAAAGAAAGAAAGTAATAAAGAAACTAAAGATAGAATGGGAGAATGTATGAAAGCTAGAATGAAAGATATCAAGAAAGAAAGAAAAAAATCAATAAAGAAATTAAAGATAAAATGAGAGAAAGTATGAAAAACATAATGAAATATATCAAGAAAGAAACAAAGAAAGTAACTAATAAAGAAACTAAAGATAGAATGAGAGAAGGTATGAAAGCTAGAATGAAAGATATCAAGAAAGAATGAAAGAAAGAAAGTAACTAATAAAGAAATGAAAGATAGAATGAGAGAAGGTATAAAAGCTAGAATGAAAGATATCAAGGAAGTAAGAAAAAAAAGAGAAAGTAATAAAGAAACTAAAGATAGAATGAGAGAAGGTATGAAAGCTAGAATGAAAGATATCAAGAAAGAAAGAAAGAAAGAAATCAATAAAGAAATTAAAGATGAAAAGAGAGAAATATGAAACCTAGAATGAAAGATATCAAGAAAGAAAGAAAGAAACTAATAAAGAAAATAAAGATAGAATGAGACAATGTATGAAAGCTAGAATGAAAGATATCAAGAAAGAAAGAAAGAAATCAATAAAGAAACTAGTTAAATGAGAGAAGGTATGAAATACAGAATGAAAGATATCAAGAAAGAAAGAAAGAAAGTAACGAATAAAGAAAATAAAGATAGAATGAGAGAAGGTATTAAAGCTAGAATGAAAGATATCAAGAAAGAAAGAAATGAAAGTAAGTAAAAAAGAAAATAAAGATAGAATGAGAGAAGGTATGAAAGATAGAATCTAAGATATCTAGAAAGAAAGAAAGAAAGAAAGAAAGAAAGAAAGAAAGAAAGAAAGAAAGAAAGAGCGAAATTAATTAATAAAGAAACCAAAGATAGAATGAAAGAAGTCATGGAAGCTAGAATGAAAGATATCAATTAAAAAGAAAGAAAGAAAGAAAGTAATAAAGAAACTAAAGATAAAATGAAAAAAGTATGAAATCTAGAATGAAACATATGAAGAAAGAAAGGGAGAAAGAAAGTAACTAATAAAGAAACTAAAGATAGAATGAGAGAGCGTATTTAAGCTAGAATGAAAGATATCAAGAAAGAAAGAAATGAAAGTAAGTAAAAAAGAAACTAAAGATAGAATGAGATAAGGTATGAAAGCTAGAATGAAAGATATCAAGAAAGAAAGAAAGAAAGAAATCACTAGAGAAACTGAAGATGAAATGAGAGAAGGTATGAAAGCTAGAATGAAAGATATCAAGAAAGAAAGTATTAAAGAAACTAAAGATACAATGAGAGAACGTATGAAATCTAGAACGAAACATATCAAGAAAAAAGAAAGAAAGTAACTAATAAAGAAACTAAAGATAGAATGAGAGAAGGTATTAAAGCTAGAATGAAAGATATCAAGAAAGAAAGAAAGAGAATAAGAAAGTAATTTAACAACTAAAGATGGAACGAGAGAAGGTGTGCGAGCAAGAATGAAAGCTATCAAGAAAGAAAGAAAGAAAGAAAGAAAGAAGGTAATAAAGAAACTAAAGATAGAATGAGAGAAGGTATTAAATCCAGAATGAAATATATGAAGAAAGAAAGAAAGAATGTAATAAAGAAACTAAAGATAGAATGAGTGAACGTATGAAAGCTAGTATGTAAGATATGAAGAGATAAAGAAATGAAAGTAAGTAAAAAAGAAACTAAAGACAGAATGAGAGATGATATGAAAGCTAGAATGAAAAATATCAAGAAAGAATGAAAGAAAGAATGAAAGTAATAAAGAAACTAAATATAGAATGAGTGAAGGTATGAAAGCTAGAAAGTAAGATATGAAGAGATAAAGAAATGAAAGTAAGTAAAAAAGAAACTAAAGACAGAATGAGAGAAGGTATGAAAGCTAGAATGAAAGATATCAAGAAAGAAAGAAAGAAAGAAAGAAAGTAATAAAGAAACTAAAGATAAAATGAGAGAAGGTATGAAATCCAGAATGAAATATATGAAGAAAGAAAGAAAGAATGTAACTAATAAAGAAACTAAAGATAGAATGAGAGAAGATATGAAAGCAAGAAAGAAAGATATCAAGAAAGAAAGAAATGAAAGTAAGTAAAATAGGAACTAAAGATAGAATGAGAGAAGGTATGAAAGCTAGAATGAAAGATATCAAGGAAGAAAGAAAAAAAGAAATCAATAAAGAAATTAAAGAGGAAATGAGAGAAATATGAAACCTAGAATGCAAGATATCAAGAAAGACAAAAAGAAAGAAAGTAATAAAGAAACTAAAGATAGAATGAGAGAATGTATGAAAGCTAGAATGAAAGATATCAAGAAAGAAACAAAGAAAACAATCAATAAAGAAATTAAAGATAAAATGAGAGAAAGTATGAAAAACATAATGAAATATATCAAGAAAGAAACAAAGAAAGTAACTAATAAAGAAACGAAAGATAGAATGAGAGAAGGTATGAAAGCTAGAATGAAAGATATCAAGAAAGACAAAAAGAAAGAAAGTAATAAAGAAACTAAAGATAGAATGAGAGAATGTATGAAAGCTAGAATGAAAGATATCAAGAAAGAAAGAAAGAAAACAATCAATAAAGAAATTAAAGATAAAATGAGAGAAAGTATGAAAAACATAATGAAATATATCAAGAAAGAAACAAAGAAAGTAACTAATAAAGAAACGAAAGATAGAATGAGAGAAGGTATGAAAGCTAGAATGAAGGATATCAAGAAAGAATGAAAGAAAGAAAGAAAGTACTTAATAAAGAAACTAAAGAAAGAATGAAAGAAGGTATGAAAGCTAGAATGAAAAATATCAAGAAAGAATGAAAGAAAGAAACTAATAAAGAAATGAAAGATAAAATGAGAGAAGATATGAAAGCTAGAATGAAAGATATCAAGAAAGAATGAAAGAAAGAAAGAAAGAAAGTAATAAAGAAACTGAAGATAGAATGATTGAAGGTATAAAAGCTAGAATGAAAGATATCAAGAAAGAATGAAAGAAAGAAAGTAACTAATAAAGAAATGAAAGGTAAAATGAGAGAAGATATGAAAGCTAGAATGAAAGATATCAAGGAAGTAAGAAAAAAAGAAAGAAAGTAATAAAGAAACTAAAGAAAGAATGAGAGAATGTATGAAAGCTAGAATGAAAGATATCAAGAAAGAAAGAAAGAAAACAATAAAGAAACTAAACATAAAATGAGAGAAGGTTTGAAATCCAGAATGAAAGATATCAAGAAAAAAAGAAAGAAAGTAAGAAAGTAATAAAGAAACTAAAGATAGAACGCGAGAAGGTATGAGAGCTAGAATGAAAGATATCAAGAAAGAAAAAAGGAAGAAAGTAGAAATGAAGTAATAAAGAAACTTAAGATAGAATGAGTGAAGATTTGAAAGCTAGAATGAAAGATATCAGGAAAGAAAGAAAGAAAGAAAGTAGTAAAGAAACTAAAGATGAAATGAGAGAAGGTATGAAAGCTAGAATGAAAGATGTCAATAAAAAAGAAAGAAAGAAAGAAGGTAATAAAGAAACTAAAGATAGAATGAGAGAAGATATGAAAGCAAGAATGAAAGATATCAAGAAAGAAAGAAATGAAAGTAAGTAAAATGGAAACTAAAGATACAATGA
Organism: Intellagama lesueurii; assembly: GCA_037013535.1. Taxonomy (NCBI): domain Eukaryota; kingdom Metazoa; phylum Chordata; class Lepidosauria; order Squamata; family Agamidae; genus Intellagama; species Intellagama lesueurii. The sequence continues at coordinate 93,128,953 of JBAJHW010000002.1, forward strand.
GACAATGAATGAAAGCTAGAATGAAAGTATCAAGAAAGAAAGAAAGAAAGAAATCAATAAAGAAACTAATGTTAAATGAGAGAAGGTATGAAATACTGAATGAAATATATCAAGAAAGAAAGAAAGAAAGTAACTAATAAAGAAAATAAAGATAGAATGAGAGAAGGTATTAAAGCTAGAATGAAAGATATCAAGAAAGAAAGAAATGAAAGAAAGTAAAAAAGAAAATAAAGATAGAATGAGAGAAGGTATGAAAGATAGAATCTAAGATATCAAGAAAGAAAGAAAGAAAGAAACAAAGAAAGAAAGAAAGAAAGTAATAAATAAACTAAAGATAGAATGAGCGAAGGTATGAAAGCTAGAATGTAAGATATGAAGAGATAAAGAAATGAAAGTAAGTAAAAAAGAAACTAAAGATAGAATGAGAGAAGGTATGAAAGCTAGAATGAAAGATATCAAGAAAGAAAGAAAAAAAGAAATCTATAAAGAAATTAAAGATGAAATGAGAGATGGTATGAAAGCTAGAATGAAAAATATCAAGATAGAATGAAAGAAAGAAAGAAAGAAAGTAATAAAGAAACTAAAGATAAAATGAGTGAAGGTATGGAAGCTAGAATGTAAGATATGAAGAGATAAAGAAATGAAAGTAAGTAAAAAAGACACTAAATATAGAATGAGAGAAGGTATTAAAGCTAGAATGAAAGATATTAAGAAAGAAAGAAAGAGAATAAGAAAGTAATTTAGAAACTAAAGATGGAACGAGAGAAGGTATGCGAGCTAGAATGAAAGCTATCAAGAAAGAAAGAAAGAAAGAAAGAAAGAAAGAAAGAAAGAAAGAAAGAATGTAATAAAGAAACTAAAGATAGAATGAGAGAAGGTATGAAAGCTAGAATGAAAGATATCAACAAAAAAAGAAAAAAAGAAATCAATAAAGAAATTAAGGATGAAATGAGAGATGGTATGAAAGCTAGAATGAAAAATATCAAGAAACAATGAAAGAGAGAAAGAAAGAAAGTAATAAAGAAACTAAAGACAGAATGAGAGAAGGTATGAAAGCTAGAATGAAAGATATCAAGAAAGAAAGAAATGAAAGTAAGTAAGAAAGAAACTAAAGATAGAATGAGAGAAGGTATGAAAGCTAGAATGAAAGATATCAAGAAAGAAAGAAAGAAAGAAATCAAGAAAGAAAATAAAGATAAAATGAGAGAAGGAATGCAATACAGAATGAAATATATCAAGAAAGAAAGAAAGAAACTAATAAAGAAAATAAAGATAGAATGAGAGAAGGTATTAAAGCTAGAATGAAAGATATCAAGAAAGAAAGAAATGAAAGTTAGTAAAAAAGAAACTAAAGATAGAATGAGAGAAGGAATGAAAGCTAGAATGAAAGATATCAATAAAGAAAGAAAAAAAGTAATCAATAAAGAAATTAAAGATGAAATGAGAGAAGGTATGAAAGCTAGAAGGAAAGATATCAAGAAAGAAAGAAAGAAAGAAAGAAAGAAAGAAAGAAAGAAATAAAGTAATAAAGAAACTAAAGATAAAATGAGAAAATGTATGAAATACAGCATGAAATATATCAAGAAATAAAGAAAGAAAGTAACTAATATAGAAAATACAGATAGAATGAGAGAAGGTATTAAAGCTAGAATGAAAGATATCAAGAAAGAAAGAAATGAATGTAATTAAAAAAGAAACTAAAGATAGAATGAGAGAAGGTATGAAAGATAGAATCTAAGATATCAAGAAATAAAGAAAGAAAGAAAGAAAGAGCGAAAGTAATTAATGAAGAAACTAAAGATAGAATGAAAGAAGTTATGAAAGCTAGAATGAAATATATCAATTAAAAAGAAAGAAAGAAAGAAAGTAATAAAGAAACTAAAGATAGAATGAGAGAAGATAAGAAAGCTAGAATGAAAGATATCAGAAAGTAAGAAATAAAGAAATCAATAAAGAAACTAAAGATAAAATGAAATAAGGTATGAAATCTAGAATGAAACATATGAAGAAAGAAAGAGAGAAAGAAAGAAAGTAATAAAGAAACTAAAGACAGAATGAGAGAGCGCATTAAAGCTAGAATGAAAGATATCAAGAAAGAAAGAAATGAAAGTGAGTAAAAACGAAACTAAAGATAGAATGAGAGAAGGTATGAAAGCTAGAATGAAAGATATAAAGAAAGAAAGAAAGAAACTAATAAAGAAAATAAAGATAGAATGAGAGAAGGTATTAAAGCTAGAATGAAAGATATCAAGAAAGAAAGAAATGAAAGTAAGTAAAAAAGAAACTAAAGATAGAATGAGAGAAGGAATGAAAGCTAGAATGAAAGATATCAAGAAAGAAAGAAAAAAAGAAATCAATAAGAAAATTAAAGATGAAATGAGAGAAGGTATGAAAGCTAGAAGGAAAGATGTCAATAAAAAAGAAAGAAAGAAATCAATAAAGAAATTAAAGAGGAAATGAGAGAAATATGAAACCTAGAATGCAAGATATCAAGAAAGACAGAAAGAAAGAAATTAAGAAACTAAAGATAGAATGAGAGAATGTATGAAAGCTAGAATGAAAGATATCAAGAAAGAAAGAAAGAAAGAAAGAAAGTAATAAAGAAACTAAAGAGAATGATTGAAGGTATGAAAGCTAGAATGTAAGATATCAAGAAAGAATGAAAGAAAGAAAGAAAGTAATAAAGAAACTGAAGATAGAATGATTGAAGGTAGGAAAGCTAGAATGAAAGATATCAAGAAAGAATGAAAGAAAGAAAGTAACTAATAAAGAAACGAAAGATAGAATGAGAGAATGTATGAAAGATAGAATGAAAGATATCTTGGAAGTAAGAAAAAAAAAGTAATAAAGAAACTAAAGATAGAATGAGAGAAGGTATGAAAGCTAGAATGAAAGATATCAAGAAAGAAAGAAAGAAAGAAATCAATAAAGAAATGAAAGATGAAATGAGAGAAATATGAAACCTAGAATGAAAGATATCAAGAAAGAAAGAAAGAAAGTAATAAAGAAACTAAAGATAGAATTAGACAATGTATGAAAGCTAGAATGAAAGATATCAAGAAAGAAAGAAAGAAAGAAATCAATAAAGAAACTAAATTTAAATGAGAGAAGGTATGAAATACAGAATGAAATATATCAAGAAAGAAAGAAAGAAAGTAACTAATAAAGAAAATAAAGATAGAATGAGAGAAGGTATTAAAGCTAGAATGAACGATTTCGAAAAAGAAAGAAATGAAAGTAAGTAAAAAAGAAAATAAAGATAGAATGAGAGAAGGTATGAAAGATAGAATCTAAGATATCTAGAAATAAAGAAAGAAAGAAAGAAAGTAATAAAGAAACTAAAGATAAAATGAGTGAAGGTATGAAAGCTAGAATGTAAGATATGAAGAGATAAAGAAATGAAAGTAAGTAAAAAAGAAACTAAAGATAGAATGAGAGAAGGTATGAAAGCTAGAATGAAAGATATCAAGAAAGAAAGAAAGAAAGAAATCAATAAAGAAATTAAAGATGAAATGAGAGATGATATGAAAGCTAGAATGAAAAATATCAAGAAGGAATGAAAGAAAGAATGAAAGAAAGTAATAAAGAAATTAAATATAGAATGAGTGAAGGTATGAAAGCTAGAATGTAAGATATGAAGAGATAAAGAAATGAAAGTAAGTAAAAAAGAAACTAAAAATAGAATGAGAGGGTATGAAAGCTAGAATGAAAGATATCAAGAAAGAAAGAAAAAAAGAAATCAATAAAGAAATTAAAGATGAAATGAGAGATGGTATGAAAGCTAGAAGGAAAGATATCAAGAAAGAAAGAAAGAAAGAAAGAAAGAAAAAAAGAAAGTAATAAAGAAACGAAAGATAGAATGAGAGAATATATGAAAGCTAGAATGAAAGATATCAAGAAAGAAAGAAAGAAATCAATAAAGAAACTAAAGATAAAATGAGAGAAGGTATGAGAGCTAGAATGAAAGATATCAAGAAATGAAAAAGGAAGAAAGTAGAAATGAAGTAATAAAGAAACTTAAGATAGAATGAGTGAAGATTTGAAATCTAGAATGAAAGATATCAGGAAAGAAAGAAAGAAAAAAGTAGTAAAGAAACTAAAGATGAAATGAGAGAAGGTATGAAAGCTAGAATGAAAGATGTCAATAATAAAGAATGAAAGAAAGAACGTAATAAAGAAACTAAAGATAGAATCAGAGAAGATATGAAAGCAAGAATGAAAGATATCAAGAAAGAAAGAAATGAAAGTAAGTAAAATAGAAACTAAAGATAGAATGAGAGAAAGTATGAAAGCTAGAATGAAAGATATCAAGGAAGAAAGAAAAAAAGAAATCAATAAAGAAATTAAAGAGGAAATGAGAGAAATATGAAAACTAGAATGCAAGATATCAAGACAGAAAGAAAGAAAGTAATTAAGAAACTAAAGATAGAATGAGATAATGTATGAAAGCTAGAATGAAAGATATCAAGAAAGAAAGAAAGAAAGAAAAAAGTAATAAAGTAACTAAAGTGAATGATTGAAGGTATGAAAGCTAGAATGTAAGATATCAAGAAAGAATGAAAGAAAGAAAGAAAGAAAGTAATAAAGAAACTGAAGATAGAATGATTGAAGGTATGAAAGCTAGAATGAAAGATATCAAGAAAGAATGAAAGAAAGAAAGTATCTAATAAAGAAACGAAAGATAGAATGGGAGAATGTATGAAAGCTAGAATGAAAGATATCAAGGAAGTAAGAAAAAAAGAGAAAGTAATAAAGAAACTAAAGATAGAATGAGAGAAGGTATGAAAGCTAGAATGAAAGATATCAAGAAAGAAAGAAAGAAAGAAATCAATAAAAAATTAAAGATGAAATGAGAGAAATATGAAACCTAGAATGAAAGATATCAAGAAAGAAAGAAAGAAAGAAAGTAATAAAGAAACTAAAGATAGAATGAGACAATGTATGAAAGCTAGAATGAAAGATATCAAGAAAGAAAGAAAGAAAGAAATCAATAAAGAAACTAAAGTTAAATGAGAGAAGGTATGAAATACAGAATGAAATATATCAAGAAAGAAAGAAAGAAAGTAACTAATAAAGAAAATAAAGATAGAAAGAGAGAAGGTATTAAAGCTAGAATGAAAGATGTCAAGAAAGAAAGAAATGAAAGTAAGTAAAAAAGAAAATAAAGATAGAATGAGAGAAGTTATGAAAGATAGAATCTAAGATATCTAGAAAGAAAGAAAGAAAGAAAGAAAGTAATAAAGAAACTAAAGATAAAATGAGTGAAGGTATGAAAGCTAGAATGTAAGATATGAAGAGATAAAGAAATGAAAGTAAGTAAAAAAGAAACTAAAGATAGAATGAGAGAAGGTATGAAAGCTAGAATGAAAGATATCAAGAAAAAAAGAAAAAAAGAAATCAATAAAGAAATTAAAGATGAAATGAGAGATGATATGAAAGCTAGAATGAAAAATATCAAGAAAGACTGAAAGAAACAATGAAAGAAAGTAATAAAGAAATTAAATATAGAATGAGTGAAGGTATGAAAGCTAGAATGTAAGATATGAAGAGATAAAGAAATGAAAGTAAGTAAAAAAGAAACTAAAGATAGAATGAGAGAAGGTATGAAAGCTAGAAAGAAAGATATCAAGAAAGAAAGAAAAAAAGAAATCAATAAAGAAATTAAAGATGAAATGAGAGATGATATGAAAGCTAGAATGAAAAATATCAAGAAAGAATGAAAGAAAGAATGAAAGAAAGTAATAAAGAAATTAAATATAGAATGAGTGAAGGTATGAAAGCTAAAATGTAAGATATGAAGAGATAAAGAAATGAAAGTAAGTAAAAAAGAAACTAAAAATAGAATGAGAGAAGGTATGAAAGCTAGAATGAAAGATATCAAGAAAGAAAGAAAAAAAGAAATCAATAAAGAAATTAAAGATGAAATGAGAGATGGTATGAAAGCTAGAATGAAAAATATCAAGAAAGAATGAAGGAAAGAAAGAAAGAAAGAAAGAATCTAAAGATAGAATGAGTGAAGGTATGAAAGCTAGTATGTAAGATATGAAGAATTAAAGAATTGAAAGTAAGTAAAAAAGAAACTAAAGACAGAATGAGAGAAGGTATGAAAGCTAGAAGGAAAGATATCAAGAAAGAAAGAAAGAAAGAAAGTAATAAAGAAACTAAAGATAAAATGAGAGAAGGTATGAAATCCAGAATGAAATATATGAAGAAAGAAAGAAAGAATGTAACTTATAAAGAAACTAAAGATAGAATGAGAGAAGGTATTAAAGCTAGAATGAAAGATATCAAGAAAGAAAGAAATGATTGTAATTAAAAAAAGAAACTAAAAATAGAATGTGAGAAGGTATGAAAGATAGAATCTAAGATATCAAGAAAGAAAGAAAGAAAGAAAGAAATCAATAAAGAAACTAAAGATAAAATGAAAAAAGTTTTAAATCTAGAATGAAACATATGAAGAAAGAAAGAGAGAAAGAAAGTAACTAATAATGAAACTAAAGATAGAATGAGAGAGCGTATGAAAGAAAGAATGAAAGATATCAAGAAAGAAAGAAATAAAAGTAAGTAAAAAAGAAACTAAAGATGAAATGAGAGAAGGTATGAAAGCTAGAATGAAAGATGTCAATAAAAAAGAATGAAAGAAAGAACGTAATAAAGAAACTAAAGATAGAATGAGAGAAGGTATGAAAGCTAGAATGAAAGATATCAAGGAAGAAAGAAAAAAAGAAATCAAAAAAGAAATTAAAGAGGAAATGAGGGAAATATGAAACCTAGAATGCAAGATATCAAGAAAGACAGAAAGAAAGAAAGTAATTAAGAAATTAAAGATAGAATGAGAGAATGTATGAAAGCTAGAATGAAAGATATCAAGAAAGAAAGAAAGAAAGAAAGAAAGAAAGAAAGAAAGTAATAAAGATACTAAAGAGAATGATTGAAGGTATGAAAGCTAGAATGAAAGATATCAAGAAAGAATGAAAGAAAGAAAGTAACTAATAAAGAAACGAAAGATAGAATGAGAGAAGATATGAAAGCTAGAATGAAAGATATCAAGGAAGTAAGAAAAAAAGAGAAACTAATAAAGAAACTAAAGATAGAATGAGAGAAGGTATGAAAGCTAGAATGAAAGATATCAAGAAAGAAAGAAAGAAAGAAATCAATAAAGAAATTAAAGATGAAATGAGAGAAATATGAAACCTAGAATGAAAGATATCAAGAAAGAAAGAAAGAAAGAAAGAAACTAATAAAGAAACTAAAGATAGAATGAGACAATGTAAGAAAGCGAGAATGAAAGATATCAAGAAAGAAAGAAAGAAAGTAATAAAGAAACTAAAGATAAAATGAAAAAAGTATGAAATCTAGAATGAAACATATGAAGAAAGAAAGAGAGAAAGAAAGTAACTAATAAAGAAACTAAAGATAGAATGAGAGCGTATTTAAGCTAGAATGAAAGATGTCAAGAAAGAAAGAAATGAAAGAAAGTAAAAAAGAAACTAAAGAGAGAATGAGATAAGGTATGAAAGATAGAATGAAAGATATCAAGAAAGAAAGAAAGAAAGAAATCACTAGAGAAACTAAAGATGAAATGAGAGAAGGTATGAAAGCAAGAATGAAAGATATCGAGAAAGAAACTAATAAAGAAACTAAAGATACAATGAGAGAACGTATGAAATCTAGAATGAAAGATATCAAGAAAGAAAGAAAGAAAGTAACTAATAAAGAAACTAAAGATATAATGAGAGCGTATTTAAGCTAGAATGAAAGATGTCAAGAAAGAAAGAAATGAAAGAAAGTAAAAAAGAAACTAAAGATAGAATGAGATAAGGTATGAAAGCTAGAATGAAAGATATCAAGAAAGAAAGAAAGAAAGAAAGAAATCACTAGAGAAACTAAAGATGAAATGAGAGAAGGTATGAAAGCAAGAATGAAAGATATCAAGAAAGAAACTAATAAAGAAACTAAAGATACAATGAGAGAAGGTATTAAAGCTAGAATGAAAGATATCAAGGAAGAAAGAAAGAGAATAAGAAAATAATTTAAAAACTAAAGATAGAATGAGAGAAGGTATGAAATCCAGAATGAAATATATGAAGAAAGAAAGAAAGAATGTAATAAAGAAACTAAAGATAGAATGAGAGAAGGTATTAAAGCTAGAATGAAAGATATCAAGAAAGAAAGAAATGAATGTAATTAAAAAAAGAAACTAAAAATAGAATGTGAGAAGGTATGAAAGATAGAATCTAAGATATCAAGAAAGAAAGAAAGAAAGAAAGAAAGAGCGAGTAATTAATAAAGAAACCAAAGATAGAATGAAAGAAGGCATGAATACTAGAATGAAAGATATCAGAAAGAAAGAAATAAAGAAATCAATAAAGAAACTAAAGATAAAATGAAAAAAGGTATGAAATCTAGAATGAAACATATGAAGAAAGAAAGAAAGAAAGAAATCAATAAAGAAATTAAAGATGAAATGAGAGAAATATGAAACCTAGAATGAAAGATATCAAGAAAGAAAGAAAGAAAGAAAGAAACTAATAAAGAAACTAAAGATAGAATGAGACAATGTATAAAAGCGAGAATGAAAGATATCAAGAAAGAAAGAAAGAAAGTAATAAAGAAACTAAAGATAAAATGAAAAAAGTATGAAATCTAGAATGAAACATATAAAGAAAGAAAGAGAGAAAGAAAGTAACTAATAAAGAAACTAAAGATAGAATGAGAGCGTATTTAAGCTAGAATGAAAGATGTCAAGAAAGAAAGAAATGAAAGAAAGTAAAAAAGAAACTAAAAATAGAATGAGATAAGGTATGAAAGCTAGAATGAAAGATATCAAGAAAGAAAGAAAGAAAGAAATCACTAGAGAAACTAAAGATGAAATGAGAGAAGGTATGAAAGCAAGAATGAAAGATATCAAGAAAGAAACTAATAAAGAAACTAAAGATACAATGAGAGAACGTATGAAATCTAGAATGAAAGATATCAAGAAAGAAAGAAAGAAAGTAACTAATAAAGAAACTAAAGATAGAATGAGAGAAGGTATTAAAGCTAGAATGAAAGATATCAAGGAAGAAAGAAAGAGAATAAGAAAGTAATTTAAAAACTAAAGATGGAACGAGAGAAGGTATGCGAGCTAGAATGAAAGCTATCAAGAAAGAAAAAAAGAAAGAAAGAATGTAATAAAGAAACTAAAGATAGAATGAGAGAAGGTATGAAATCCAGAATGAAATATATGAAGAAAGAAAGAAAGAATGTAATAAAGAAACTAAAGATAGAATGAGAGAAGGTATTAAAGCTAGAATGAAAGATATCAAGAAAGAAAGAAATGAATGTAATTAAAAAAAGAAACTAAAATTAGAATGTGAGAAGGTATGAAAGATAGAATCTAAGATATCAAGAAAGAAAGAAAGAAAGAAAGAAAGAGCGAAAGTAATTAATAAAGAAACCAAAGATAGAATGAAAGAAGGCATGAATACTAGAATGAAAGATATCAGAAAGAAAGAAATAAAGAAATCAATAAAGAAACTAAAGATAAAATGAAAAAAGGTATGAAATCTAGAATGAAACATATGAAGAAAGAAAGAAAGAAAGAAATCAATAAAGAAATTAAAGATGAAATGAGAGAAATATGAAACCTAGAATGAAAGATATCAAGAAAGAAAGAAAGAAAGAAAGAAACTAATAAAGAAACTAAAGATAGAATGAGACAATGTATGAAAGCGAGAATGAAAGATATCAAGAAAGAAAGAAAGAAAGTAATAAAGAAACTAAAGATAAAATGAAAAAAGTATGAAATCTAGAATGAAACATATGAAGAAAGAAAGAGAGAAAGAAAGTAACTAATAAAGAAATTAAAGATAGAATGAGAGCGTATTTAAGCTAGAATGAAAGATGTCAAGAAAGAAAGAAATGAAAGTAAGTAAAAAAGAAACTAAAGATAGAATGAGATAAGGTATGAAAGCTAGAATGAAAGATATCAAGAAAGAAAGAAAGAAAGAAATCACTAGAGAAACTAAAGATGAAATGAGAGAAGGTATGAAAGCAAGAATGGAAGATATCAAGAAAGAAAGTAATAAAGAAACTAAAGATACAATGAGAGAACGTATGAAATCTAGAATGAAAGATATCAAGAAAGAAAGAAAGAAAGTAACTAATAAAGAAACTAAAGATAGAATGAGAGAAGGTATTAAAGCTAGAATGAAAGATATCAAGGAAGAAAGAAAGAGAATAAGAAAGTAATTTAAAAACTAAAGATGGAACGAGAGAAGGTATGCGATCTAGAATGAAAGCTATCAAGAAAGAAAAAAAGAAAGAAAGAATGTAATAAAGAAACTAAAGATAGAATGAGAGAAGGTATGAAATCCAGAATGAAATATATGAAGAAAGAAAGAAAGAATGTAATAAAGAAACTAAAGATAGAATGAGAGAAGGTATTAAAGCTAGAATGAAAGATATCAAGAAAGAAAGAAATGAATGTAAGTAAAAAAAGAAACTAAAAATAGAATGTGAGAAGGTATGAAAGATAGAATCTAAGATATCAAGAAAGAAAGAAAGAAAGAAAGAAAGAAAGAGCAAAAGTAATTAATAAAGAAACCAAAGATAGAATGAAAGAAGGCATGAATACTAGAATGAAAGATATCAGAAAGAAAGAAATAAAGAAATCAATAAAGAAACTAAAGATAAAATGAAAAAAGGTATGAAATCTAGAATGAAACATATGAAGAAAGAAAGAAAGAAAGAAATCAATAAAGAAATTAAAGATGAAATGAGAGAAATATGAAACCTAGAATGAAAGATATCAAGAAAGAAAGAAAGAAAGAAAGAAACTAATAAAGAAACTAAAGATAGAATGAGACAATGTATGAAAGCGAGAATGAAAGATATCAAGAAAGAAAGAAAGAAAGTAATAAAGAAACTAAAGATAAAATGAAAAAAGTATGAAATCTAGAATGAAACATATGAAGAAAGAAAGAGAGAAAGAAAGTAACTAATAAAGAAATTAAAGATAGAATGAGAGCGTATTTAAGCTAGAATGAAAGATGTCAAGAAAGAAAGAAATGAAAGTAAGTAAAAAAGAAACTAAAGATAGAATGAGATAAGGTATGAAAGCTAGAATGAAAGATATCAAGAAAGAAAGAAAGAAAGAAATCACTAGAGAAACTAAAGATGAAATGAGAGAAGGTATGAAAGCAAGAATGGAAGATATCAAGAAAGAAAGTAATAAAGAAACTAAAGATACAATGAGAGAACGTATGAAATCTAGAATGAAAGATATCAAGAAAGAAAGAAAGAAAGTAACTAATAAAGAAACTAAAGATAGAATGAGAGAAGGTATTAAAGCTAGAATGAAAGATATCAAGGAAGAAAGAAAGAGAATAAGAAAGTAATTTAAAAACTAAAGATGGAACGAGAGAAGGTATGCGAGCTAGAATGAAAGCTATCAAGAAAGAAAAAAAGAAAGAAAGAATGTAATAAAGAAACTAAAGATAGAATGAGAGAAGGTATGAAATCCAGAATGAAATATATGAAGAAAGAAAGAAAGAATGTAATAAAGAAACTAAAGATAGAATGAGAGAAGGTATTAAAGCTAGAATGAAAGATATCAAGAAAGAAAGAAATGAATGTAAGTAAAAAAAGAAACTAAAAATAGAATGTGAGAAGGTATGAAAGATAGAATCTAAGATATCAAGAAAGAAAGAAAGAAAGAAAGAAAGAAAGAGCAAAAGTAATTAATAAAGAAACCAAAGATAGAATGAAAGAAGGCATGAATACTAGAATGAAAGATATCAGAAAGAAAGAAATAAAGAAATCAATAAAGAAACTAAAGATAAAATGAAAAAAGGTATGAAATCTAGAATGAAACATATGAAGAAAAAAATAGAGAAAGAAAGTAACTAATAATGAAACTGAAGATAGAACGAGAGAGCATATGAAAGATAGAATGAAAGATATCAAGAAAGAAAGAAATAAATGTAAGTAATAAAGAAACTAAAGATAAAATGAGAGAAGGAATGAAATCTAGAATGAAAGATATCAAGAAAGAAAGAAAGTAACTAATAAAGAAACTAAAGATAGAATGAGAGAAGGTATTAAAGCTAGAATGAAAGATATCAAGGAAAGAAATGAAAGTAAGTAACAAAGAAACTAAAGATAGAATGAGAGAAGGTATGAAAGCTAGAATGAAAGATATCAAGGAAGAAAGAAAAAAAGAAATCAAAAAAGAAATTAAAGAGGAAATGAGAGAAATATGAAACCTAGAATGCAAGATATCAAGAAAGACAGAAAGAAAGAAAGTAATTAAGAAATTAAAGATAGAATGAGAGAATGTATGAAAGCTAGAATGAAAGATATCAAGAAAGAAAGAAAGAAAGAAAGAAAGTAATAAAGAAACTAAAGAGAATGATTGAAGGTATGAAAGCTAGAATGAAAGATATCAAGAAAGAATGAAAGAAAGAAAGTAACTAATAAAGAAACGAAAGATAGAATGAGAGAAGGTATGAAAGCTAGAAAGAAAGATATCAAGGAAGTAAGAAAAAAAGAGAAAGTAATAAAGAAACTAAAGATAGAATGAGAGAATGTATGAAAGCTAGAATGAAAGATATCAAGAAAGAAAGAAAGAAAGAAATCAATAAAGAAATTAAAGATGAAATGAGAGAAATATGAAACCTAAAATGAAAGATATCAAGAAAGAAAGAAAGAAAGAAAGAAAGTAATAAAGAAACTAAAGATAGAATGAGACAATGTATGAAAGCTAGAATGAAAGATATCAAGAAGGAAAGAAAGAAAGAAAGAAAGTAATAAAGAAACTAAAGAGAATGATTGAAGGTATGAAAGCTAGAATGTAAGATATCAAGAAAGAATGAAAGAAAGAAAGTAACTAATAAAGAAACGAAAGATAGAATGAGAGAAGGTATGAAAGCTAGAAAGAAAGATATCAAGGAAGTAAGAAAAAAAAGAGAAAGTAATAAAGAAACTAAAGATAGAATGAGAGAAGAAATGAAAGCTAGAATGAAAGATATCAAGAAAGAAAGAAAGAAAGAAATCAATAAAGAAATTAAAGATGAAATGAAAGAAATATGAAACCTAAAATGAAAGATATCAAGAAAGAAAGAAAGAAAGTAATAAAGAAACTAAAGATAGAATGAGACAATGTATGAAAGCTAGAATGAAAGATATCAAGAAGGAAAGAAAGAAAGAAAGAAAGTAATAAAGAAACTAAAGAGAATGATTGAAGGTATGAAAGCTAGAATGTAAGATATCAAGAAAGAATGAAAGAAAGAAAGAAAGTAATAAAGAAACTGAAGATAGAATGATTGAAGGTATGAAAGCTAGAATGAAAGATATCAAGAAAGAATGCGAGAAGGTATGAGAGCTAGAATGAAAGATATCAAGAAAGACAGAAAGAAAGAAAGTAATTAAGAAACTAAAGATAGAATGAGATAATGTATGAAAGCTAGAATGAAAGATATCAAGAAAGAATGAAAGAAAGAAAGAAAGTAATAAAGAAAATGAAGATAGAATGATTGAAGGTATGAAAGCTAGAATGAAAGATATCAAGAAAGAATGAAAGAAAGAAAGTAACTAATAAAGAAACGAAAGATAGAATGAGAGAATGTATGAAAGCTAGAATGAATAATATCAAGGAAGTAAGGAAAAAAAGGTATGAAAGCTAGAATGTAAGATATCAAGAAAGAATGAAAGAAAGAAAGAAAGTAATAAAGAAACTGAAGATAGAATGATTGAAGGTATGAAAGCTAGAATGAAAGATATCAAGAAAGAATGCGAGAAGGTATGAGAGCTAGAATGAAAGATATCAAGAAAGGAAAAAGGAAGAAAGTAGAAATGAAGTAATAAAGAAACTAAAGATAGAATGAGAGAAGGTATGAAAGCTAGAATGAAAGATATCAAGAAAAAAAGAAAGAAAGAAATCAATAAAGAAATTAAAGATGAAATGAGAGAAATATGAAACCTAGAATGAAAGATATCAAGAAAGAAAGAAAGAAAGAAAGTAATAAAGAAACTAAAGATAGAATGAGACAATGTATGAAAGCTAGAATAAAAGATATCAAGAAAGAAAGAAAGATAGAAATCAATAAAGAAACTAAAGTTAAATGAGAGAAGGTATGAAATACAGAATGAAATATATCAAGAAAGAAAGAAAGAAAGTAACTAATAAAGAAAATAAAGATAGAATGAGAGAAGGTATTAAAGCTAGAATGAAAGATATCAAGAAAGAACGAAATGAAAGTAAGTAAAAAAGAAAATAAAGATAGAATGAGAGAAGTTATGAAAGATAGAATCTAAGATATCTAGAAAGAAAGAAAGAAAGAAAAAAAGTAATAAAGAAACTAAAGATAAAATGAGTGAAGGTATGAAAGCTAGAATGTAAGATATGAAGAGATAAAGAAATGAAAGTAAGTAAAAAAGAAACTAAAGATAGAATGAGAGAAGGTATGAAAGCTAGAATGAAAGATATCAAGAAAAAAAGAAAAAAAGAAATCAATAAAGAAATTAAAGATGAAATGAGAGATGATATGAAAGCTAGAATGAAAAATATCAAGAAAGAATGAAAGAAAGAAAGAAAGAAAGTAATAAAGAAATTAAATATAGAATGAGTGAAGGTATGAAAGCTAGAATGTAAGATATGAAGAGATAAAGAAATGAAAGTAAGTAAAAAAGAAACTAAAGATAGAATGAGAGAAGGTATGAAAGCTAGAATGAAAGATATCAAGAAAGAAAGAAAAAAAGAAATCAATAAAGAAATTAAAGATGAAATGAGAGATGGTATGAAAGCTGGAATGAAAAATATCAAGAAAGAAAGAAAGAAAGAAAGAAAGAATCTAAAGATAGAATGAGTGAAGGTATGAAAGCTAGTATGTAAGATATGAAGAGATAAAGAAATGAAAGTAAGTAAAAAACAAAATAAAGACAGAATGAGAGAAGGTATGAAAGCTTGAATGAAAGATATCAAGAAAGAAAGAAAGAAAGAAAGTAATAAAGAAACTAAAGATAAAATGAGAGAAGGTATGAAATCCATAATGAAATATATGAAGAAAGAAAGAAAGAATGTAACTTATAAAGAAACTAAAGATAGAATGAGAGAAGGTATTAAAGCTACAATGAAAGATATCAAGGAAGTAAGAAAAAAAAGAGAAAGTAATAAAGAAACTAAAGATAGAATGAGAGAAGGTATGAAAGCTAGAATGAAAGATATCAAGAAAGAAAGAAACAAAGAAATCAATAAAGAAATTAAAGATGAAATGAGAGAAATCTGAAACCTAGAATGAAAGATATCAAGAAAGAAAGAAAGAAAGAAAGAAAGAAACTAATAAAGAAAATAAAGATAGAGTGAGACAATGTATGAAAGCTAGAATGAAAGATATCAAGAAAGAAAGAAAGAGAGAAATCAATAAAGAATCTAAAGTTAAATGAGAGAAATTATGAAATACAGAATGAAATATATCAAGAAAGAAAGTAAGAAAGTAACTAATAAAGAAACTTAAGATAGAATGAGAGAGCGTATTTAAGCTAGAATGAAAGATATCAAGATAGAAAGAAAAAAGAAATCAATAAAGAAATTAAAGATGAAATGAGAGATGGTATGAAAGCTAGAATGAAAAATATCAAGAAAGAATGAAAGAGAGAAAGATAGTACTAAAGAAACTAAAGATAGAATGAGTGAAGGTATGAAAGCTAGTATGTAAGATATGAAGAGATAAAGAAATGAAAGTAAGTAAAAAAGAAACTAAAGACAGAATGAGAGAAGGTATGAAAGCTAGAATGAAAGATATCAAGAAAGAAAGAAAGAAAGTAATAAAAAAACTAAAGATAAAATGAGAGAAGGTATGAAATCCAAAATGAAATAAATGAAGAAAGAAAGAAAGAATGTAACTAATAAAGAAACTAAAGATAGAATGCGAGAAGGTATTAAAGCTAGAATGATTGATATCAAGAAAGAAAGAAATGAATGTAATTAAAAAAGAAACTAATGATAGAATGAGAGAAGGTATGAAAGCTAGAATCTAAGATATCAAGAAAGAAAGAAAGAAAGAAAGAAAGAAAGAAAGAAAGAAAGAAAGAAAGAAAGAAAGAAAGAAAGAAAGAGCGAAAGTAATTAATAAAGAAACTAAAGATAGAATGAAAGAAGGTATGAAAGCTAGAATGAAATATATCAATTAAAAAGAAAGAAAGAAAGAAAGTAATAAAGAAACTAAAGATAGAATGAGAGAAGGTATGAAAGCTAGAATGAAAGATATCAAGAAAGAAAGAAAAAAAGAAATCAATAAAGAAATTAAAGATGAAATGAGAGATGAGATGAAAGCTAGAATGAAAAATATCAAGAAAGAATGAAAGAAAGAATGAAAGAAAGTAATAAAGAAACTAAATATAGAATGAGTGAAGGTATGAAAGCTAGAATGTAAGATATGAAGAGATAAAGAAATGAAAGTAAGTAAAAAAGAAACTAAAGATAGAATGAGAGAAGGTATGAAAGCTAGAATGAAAGATATCAAGAAAGAAAGAAAAAAAGAAATCAATAAAGACATTAAAGATGAAATGAGAGATGGTATGAAAGCTAGAATGAAAAATATCAAGAAAGAATGAAAGAGAGAAAGAAAGAAAGTAATAAAGAAACTAAAGATAGTATGAGTGAAGGTATGAAAGCTAGTATGTAAGATATGAAGAGATAAAGAAATGAAAGTAAGTAAAAAAGAAACTAAAGACAGAATGAGAGGGTATGAAAGCTAGAATGAAAGATATCAAGAAAGAAAGAAAGAAAGAAAGTAATAAAGAAACAAAAGATAAAATGAGAGAAGGTATGAAATCCAGAATGAAATATATGAAGAAAGAAAGAAAGAATGTAACTTATAAAGAAACTAAAGATAGAATGAGAGAAGGTATTAAAGCTAGAATGAAAGATATCAAGAAAGAAAGAAATGAATGTAATTAAAAAAAGAAACTAAAAATAGAATGAGAGAAGGTATGAAAGATAGAATCTAAGATATCAAGAAAGAAAGAAAGAAAGAAAGAAAGAAAGAAAGAGCGAAAGTAATTAATAAAGAAACCAAAGATAGAATGAAAGAAGGCATGAAAACTAGAATGAAAGATATCAATTAAAAAGAAAGAAAGAAAGAAAGTAATTAAGAAACTAAAGATAGAATGAGAGAAGATATGAAAGCTAGAATGAAAGATATCAGAAAGAAAGAAAGAAAGAAATCAATAAAGAAACTAAAGATAAAATGAAAAAAGGTATGAAATCTAGAATGAAACATATGAAGAAAGAAAGAGAGAAAGAAAGTGACTAATAATGAAACTAAAGATAGAACGAGAGAGCGTATGAAAGATAGAATGAAAGATATCAAGAAAGAAAGAAATAAAAGTAAGTAAAAAAGAAACTAAAGATGAAATGAGAGAAGGTATGAAAGCTAGAATGAAAGATGTCAATAAAAAAGAATGAAAGAAAGAACGTAATAAAGAAACTAAAAATAGAATGAGAGAAGATATGAAAGCAACAATGAAAGATATCAAGAAAGAAAGAAATGAAAGTAAGTAAAATAGAAACTAAAGATAGAATGAGAGAAGGTAGGAAAGCTAGAATGAAAGATATCAAGGAAGAAAGAAAAAAAGAAATCAATAAAGAAATTAAAGAGGAAATGAGAGAAATATGAAACCTAGAATGCAAGATATCAAGAAAGACAAAAAGAAAGAAAGTAATAAAGAAACTAAAGATAGAATGAGAGAATGTATGAAAGCTAGAATGAAAGATATCAAGAAAGAAAGAAAGAAAAAAATCAATAAAGAAATTAAAGATAAAATGAGAGAAAGTATGAAAAACATAATGAAATATATCAAGAAAGAAACAAAGAAAGTAAGTAATAAAGAAACTAAAGATAGAATGAGAGAAGGTATGAAAGCTAGAATGAAAGATATCAAGAAAGAATGAAAGAAAGAAAGTAACTAATAAAGAAATGCAAGATAGAATGAGAGAAGGTATAAAAGCTAGAATGAAAGATATCAAGGAAGTAAGAAAAAAAGAGAAAGTAATAAAGAAACTAAAGATAGAATGAGAGAAGGTATGAAAGCTAGAATGAAAGATATCAAGAAAGAAAGAAAGAAAGAAATCAATAAAGAAATTAAAGATGAAAAGAGAGAAATATGAAACCTAGAATGAAAGATATCAAGAAAGAAAGAAAGAAAGAAACTAATAAAGAAAATAAAGATAGAATGAGACAATGTATGAAAGCTAGAATGAAAGATATCAAGAAAGAAAGAAAGAAATCAATAAAGAAACTAGTTAAATGAGAGAAGGTATGAAATGCAGAATGAAATATATCAAGAAAGAAAGAAAGAAAGTAACTAATAAAGAAAATAAAGATAGAATGAGAGAAGGTATTAAAGCTAGAATGAAAGATATCAAGAAAGAAAGAAATGAAAGTAAGTAAAAAAGAAAATAAAGATAGAATGAGAGAAGGTATGAAAGATAGAATCTAAGATATCTAGAAAGAAAGAAAGAAAGAAAGAAAGAAAGAAAGAAAGAAAGAAAGAAAGAAAGAAAGAAAGAAAGAAAGAAAGAGCGAAATTAATTAATAAATAAACCAAAGATAGAATGAAAGAAGTCATGGAAGCTAGAATGAAAGATATCAATTAAAAAGAAAGAAAGAAAGAAAGTAATAAAGAAACTAAAGATAAAATGAAAAAAGTATGAAATCTAGAATGAAACAGATGAAGAAAGAAAGGGAGAAAGAAAGTAACTAATAAAGAAACTAAAGATAGAATGAGAGAGCGTATTTAAGCTAGAATGAAAGATATCAAGAAAGAAAGAAATGAAAGTAAGTAAAAAAGAAACTAAAGATAGAATGAGATAAGGTATGAAAGCTAGAATGAAAGATATCAAGAAAGAAAGAAAGAAAGAAATCACTAGAGAAACTGAAGATGAAATGAGAGAAGGTATGAAAGCTAGAATGAAAGATATCAAGAAAGAAAGTATTAAAGAAACTAAAGATACAATGAGAGAACGTATGAAATCTAGAATGAAAGATATCAAGAAAAAAGAAAGAAAGTAACTAATAAAGAACCTAAAGATAGAATGAGAGAGCGTATTTAAGCTAGAATGAAAGATATCAAGAAAGAAAGAAATGAAAGTAAGTAAAAAAGAAACTAAAGATAGAATGAGATAAGGTATGAAAGCTAGAATGAAAGATATCAAGAAAAAAAGAAAAAAAGAAATCAATAAAGAAATTAAAGATGAAATGAGAGATGATATGAAAGCTAGAATGAAAAATATCAAGAAAGAATGAAAGAAAGAAAGAAAGAAAGTAATAAAGAAATTAAATATAGAATGAGTGAAGGTATGAAAGCTAGAATGTAAGATATGAAGAGATAAAGAAATGAAAGTAAGTAAAAAAGAAACTAAAGATAGAATGAGAGAAGGTATGAAAGCTAGAATGAAAGATATCAAGAAAGAAAGAAAAAAAGAAATCAATAAAGAAATTAAAGATGAAATGAGAGATGGTATGAAAGCTAGAATGAAAAATATCAAGAAAGAAAGAAAGAAAGAAAGAAAGAATCTAAAGATAGAATGAGTGAAGGTATGAAAGCTAGTATGTAAGATATGAAGAGATAAAGAAATGAAAGTAAGTAAAAAACAAAATAAAGACAGAATGAGAGAAGGTATGAAAGCTTGAATGAAAGATATCAAGAAAGAAAGAAAGAAAGAAAGTAATAAAGAAACTAAAGATAAAATGAGAGAAGGTATGAAATCCATAATGAAATATATGAAGAAAGAAAGAAAGAATGTAACTTATAAAGAAACTAAAGATAGAATGAGAGAAGGTATTAAAGCTACAATGAAAGATATCAAGGAAGTAAGAAAAAAAAGAGAAAGTAATAAAGAAACTAAAGATAGAATGAGAGAAGGTATGAAAGCTAGAATGAAAGATATCAAGAAAGAAAGAAACAAAGAAATCAATAAAGAAATTAAAGATGAAATGAGAGAAATCTGAAACCTAGAATGAAAGATATCAAGAAAGAAAGAAAGAAAGAAAGAAAGAAACTAATAAAGAAAATAAAGATAGAGTGAGACAATGTATGAAAGCTAGAATGAAAGATCTCAAGAAAGAAAGAAAGAAAGAAATCAATAAAGAATCTAAAGTTAAATGAGAGAAATTATGAAATACAGAATGAAATATATCAAGAAAGAAAGTAAGAAAGTAACTAATAAAGAAACTTAAGATAGAATGAGAGAGCGTATTTAAGCTAGAATGAAAGATATCAAGATAGAAAGAAAAAAGAAATCAATAAAGAAATTAAAGATGAAATGAGAGATGGTATGAAAGCTAGAATGAAAAATATCAAGAAAGAATGAAAGAGAGAAAGATAGTACTAAAGAAACTAAAGATAGAATGAGTGAAGGTATGAAAGCTAGTATGTAAGATATGAAGAGATAAAGAAATGAAAGTAAGTAAAAAAGAAACTAAAGACAGAATGAGAGAAGGTATGAAAGCTAGAATGAAAGATATCAAGAAAGAAAGAAAGAAAGTAATAAAAAAACTAAAGATAAAATGAGAGAAGGTATGAAATCCAAAATGAAATATATGAAGAAAGAAAGAAAGAATGTAACTAATAAAGAAACTAAAGATAGAATGCGAGAAGGTATTAAAGCTAGAATGATTGATATCAAGAAAGAAAGAAATGAATGTAATTAAAAAAGAAACTAATGATAGAATGAGAGAAGGTATGAAAGCTAGAATCTAAGATATCAAGAAGAAAGAAAGAAAGAAAGAAAGAAAGAAAGAAAGAAAGAAAGAAAGAAAGAAAGAAAGAAAGAAAGAAAGAAAGAGCGAAAGTAATTAATAAAGAAACTAAAGATAGAATGAAAGAAGGTATGAAAGCTAGAATGAAATATATCAATTAAAAAGAAAGAAAGAAAGAAAGTAATAAAGAAACTAAAGATAGAATGAGAGAAGGTATGAAAGCTAGAATGAAAGATATCAAGAAAGAAAGAAAAAAAGAAATCAATAAAGAAATTAAAGATGAAATGAGAGATGAGATGAAAGCTAGAATGAAAAATATCAAGAAAGAATGAAAGAAAGAATGAAAGAAAGTAATAAAGAAACTAAATATAGAATGAGTGAAGGTATGAAAGCTAGAATGTAAGATATGAAGAGATAAAGAAATGAAAGTAAAAAAGAAACTAAAGATAGAATGAGAGAAGGTATGAAAGCTAGAATGAAAGATATCAAGAAAGAAAGAAAAAAAAAATCAATAAAGACATTAAAGATGAAATGAGAGATGGTATGAAAGCTAGAATGAAAAATATCAAGAAAGAATGAAAGAGAGAAAGAAAGAAAGTAATAAAGAAACTAAAGATAGTATGAGTGAAGGTATGAAAGCTAGTATGTAAGATATGAAGAGATAAAGAAATGAAAGTAAGTAAAAAAGAAACTAAAGACAGAATGAGAGAAGGTATGAAAGCTAGAATGAAAGATATCAAGAAAGAAAGAAAGAAAGAAAGTAATAAAGAAACAAAAGATAAAATGAGAGAAGGTATGAAATCCAGAATGAAATATATGAAGAAAGAAAGAAAGAATGTAACTTATAAAGAAACTAAAGATAGAATGAGAGAAGGTATTAAAGCTAGAATGAAAGATATCAAGAAAGAAAGAAATGAATGTAATTAAAAAAAGAAACTAAAAATAGAATGAGAGAATGTATGAAAGCTAGAATGAAAGATATCAAGAAAGAAAGAAAGAAAAAAAATCAATAAAGAAATTAAAGATAAAATGAGAGAAAGTATGAAAAACATAATGAAATATATCAAGAAAGAAACAAAGAAAGTAAGTAATAAAGAAACTAAAGATAGAATGAGAGAAGGTATGAAAGCTAGAATGAAAGATATCAAGAAAGAATGAAAGAAAGAAAGTAACTAATAAAGAAATGCAAGATAGAATGAGAGAGGGTATAAAAGCTAGAATGAAAGATATCAAGGAAGTAAGAAAAAAAGAGAAAGTAATAAAGAAACTAAAGATAGAATGAGAGAAGGTATGAAAGCTAGAATGAAAGATATCAAGAAAGAAAGAAAGAAAGAAATCAATAAAGAAATTAAAGATGAAAAGAGAGAAATATGAAACCTAGAATGAAAGATATCAAGAAAGAAAGAAAGAAAGAAACTAATAAAGAAAATAAAGATAGAATGAGACAATGTATGAAAGATAGAATGAAAGATATCAAGAAAGAAAGAAAGAAATCAATAAAGAAACTAGTTAAATGAGAGAAGGTATGAAATGCAGAATGAAATATATCAAGAAAGAAAGAAAGAAAGTAACTAATAAAGAAAATAAAGATAGAATGAGAGAAGGTATTAAAGCTAGAATGAAAGATATCAAGAAAGAAAGAAATGAAAGTAAGTAAAAAAGAAAATAAAGATAGAATGAGAGAAGGTATGAAAGATAGAATCTAAGATATCTAGAAAGAAAGAAAGAAAGAAAGAAAGAAAGAAAGAAAGAAAGAAAGAAAGAAAGAGCGAAATTAATTAATAAATAAACCAAAGATAGAATGAAAGAAGTCATGGAAGCTAGAATGAAAGATATCAATTAAAAAGAAAGAAAGAAAGAAAGTAATAAAGAAACTAAAGATAAAATGAAAAAAGTATGAAATCTAGAATGAAACAGATGAAGAAAGAAAGGGAGAAAGAAAGTAACTAATAAAGAAACTAAAGATAGAATGAGAGAGCGTATTTAAGCTAGAATGAAAGATATCAAGAAAGAAAGAAATGAAAGTAAGTAAAAAAGAAACTAAAGATAGAATGAGATAAGGTATGAAAGCTAGAATGAAAGATATCAAGAAAGAAAGAAAGAAAGAAATCACTAGAGAAACTGAAGATGAAATGAGAGAAGGTATGAAAGCTAGAATGAAAGATATCAAGAAAGAAAGTATTAAAGAAACTAAAGATACAATGAGAGAACGTATGAAATCTAGAATGAAAGATATCAAGAAAAAAGAAAGAAAGTAACTAATAAAGAACCTAAAGATAGAATGAGAGAGCGTATTTAAGCTAGAATGAAAGATATCAAGAAAGAAAGAAATGAAAGTAAGTAAAAAAGAAACTAAAGATAGAATGAGATAAGGTATGAAAGCTAGAATGAAAGATATCAAGAAAGAAAGAAAGAAAGAAATCACTAGAGAAACTGAAGATGAAATGAGAGAAGGTATGAAAGCTAGAATGAAAGATATCAAGAAAGAAAGTATTAAAGAAACTAAAGATACAATGAGAGAACGTATGAAATCTAGAATGAAAGATATCAAGAAAAAAGAAAGAAAGTAACTAATAAAGAACCTAAAGATAGAATGAGAGAAGGTATTAAAGCTAGAATGAAAGATATCAAGAAAGAAAGAAAGAGAATAAGAAAGTAATTTAACAACTAAAGATGGAACGAGAGAAGGTGTGCGAGCAAGAATGAAAGCTATCAAGAAAGAAAGAAAGAAAGAAAGAAGGTAATAAAGAAACTAAAGATAGAATGAGAGAAGGTATTAAATCCAGAATGAAATATATGAAGAAAGAAAGAAAGAATGTAATAAAGAAACTAAAGATAGAATGAGTGAACGTATGAAATCTAGTATGTAAGATATGAAGAGATAAAGAAATGAAAGTAAGTAAAAAAGAAACTAAAGAGAGAATGAGAGATGATATGAAAGCTAGAATGAAAAATATCAAGAAAGAATGAAAGAAAGAATGAAAGTAATAAAGAAACTAAATATAGAATGAGTGAAGGTATGAAAGCTAGAAAGTAAGATATGAAGAGATAAAGAAATGAAAGTAAGTAAAAAGAAACTAAAGACAGAATGAGAGAAGGTATGAAAGCTAGAATGAAAGATATCAAGAAAGAAAGAAAGAAAGAAAGTAATAAAGAAACTAAAGATAAAATGAGAGAAGGTATGAAATCCAGAATGAAATATATGAAGAAAGAAAGAAAGAATGTAACTAATAAAGAAACTAAAGATAGAATGAGAGAAGATATGAAAGCAAGAAAGAAAGATATCAAGAAAGAAAGAAATGAAAGTAAGTAAAATAGGAACTAAAGATAGAATGAGAGAAGGTATGAAAGCTAGAATGAAAGATATCAAGGAAGAAAGAAAAAAAGAAATCAATAAAGAAATTAAAGAGGAAATGAGAGAAATATGAAACCTAGAATGCAAGATATCAAGAAAGACAAAAAGAAAGAAAGTAATAAAGAAACTAAAGATAGAATGAGAGAATGTATGAAAGCTAGAATGAAAGATATCAAGAAAGAAAGAAAGAAAACAATCAATAAAGAAATTAAAGATAAAATGAGAGAAAGTATGAAAAACATAATGAAATATATCAAGAAAGAAACAAAGAAAGTAACTAATAAAGAAACGAAAGATAGAATGAGAGAAGGTATGAAAGCTAGAATGAAGGATATCAAGAAAGAATGAAAGAAAGAAAGAAAGTACTTAATAAAGAAACTAAAGAAAGAATGAAAGAAGGTATGAAAGCTAGAATGAAAGATATCAAGAAAGAAAGAAAGAAAGAAAGTAACTAATAAAGAAATGAAAGATAAAATGAGAGAAGATATGAAAGCTAGAATGAAAGATATCAAGAAAGAATGAAAGAAAGAAAGAAAGTAATAAAGAAACTGAAGATAGAATGATTGAAGGTATAAAAGCTAGAATGAAAGATATCAAGAAAGAATGAAAGAAAGTAACTAATAAAGAAATGAAAGATAAAATGAGAGAAGATATGAAAGCTAGAATGAAAGATATCAAGGAAGTAAGAAAAAAAGAAAGAAAGTAATAAAGAATCTAAAGATAGAATGAGAGAATGTATGAAAGCTAGAATGAAAGATATCAAGAAATAAAGAAAGAAAACAATAAAGAAACTAAACATAAAATGAGAGAAGGTATGAAATCCAGAATGAAAGATATCAAGAAACAAAGAAAGAAAGTAAGAAAGTAATAAAGAAACTAAAGATAGAACGCAAGAAGGTATGAGAGCTAGAATGAAAGATATCAAGAAAGGAAAAAGGAAGAAAGTAGAAATGAAGTAATAAAGAAACTTAAGATAGAATGAGAGAAGATATGAAAGCTAGAATGAAAGATATCAGGAAAGAAAGAAAGAAAGAAAGTAGTAAAGAAACTAAAGATGAAATGAGAGAAGGTATGAAAGCTAGAATGAAAGATGTCAATAAAAAAGAAAGAAAGAAAGAAGGTAATAAAGAAACTAAAGATAGAATGAGAGAAGATATGAAAGCAAGAATGAAAGATATCAAGAAAGAAAGAAATGAAAGTAAGTAAAACAGAAACTAAAGATAGAATGAGACAATGAATGAAAGCTAGAATGAAAGATATCAAGAAAGAAAGAAAGAAATCAATAAAGAAACTAAAGTTAAATGAGAGAAGGTATGAAATACAGAATGAAATATATCAAGAAAGAAAGAAAGAAAGTAACTAATAAAGAAAATAAAGATAGAATGAGAGAAGGTATTAAAGCTAGAATGAAAGATATCAAGAAAGAAAGAAATGAAAGTAAGTAAAAAAGAAAATAAAGATAGAATGAGAGAAGGTATGAAAGATAGAATCTAAGATATCAAGAAAGAAAGAAAGAAAGAAAGAAAGAAAGAAAGTAATAAAGAAACTAAAGATAGAATTAGCGAAGGTATGAAAGCTAGAATGTAAGATATGAAGAGATAAAGAAATGAAAGTAAGTAAAAAAGAAACTAAAGATAGAATGAGAGAAGGTATGAAAGCTAGAATGAAAGATATCAAGAAAGAAAGAAAAAAAGAAATCTATAAAGAAATTAAAGATGAAATGAGAGATGATATGAAAGCTAGAATGAAAAATATCAAGATAGAATGAAAGAAAGAAAGAAAGAAAGTAATAAAGAAACTAAATATAGAATGAGTGAAGGTATGAATGTTAGAATGTAAGATATGAAGAGATAAAGAAATGAAAGTAAGTAAAAAAGAAACTAAAGATAGAATGAGAGAAGATATGAAAGCTAGAATGAAAGATATCAAGAAAGAAAGAAAGAGAATAAGAAAGTAATTTAAAAACTAAAGATGGAACGAGAGAAGGTATGCGAGCAAGAATGAAAGCTATCAAGAAAGAAAGAAAGAAACAAAGAAAGAAGGTAATAAAGAAACTAAAGATAGAATGAGTGAACGTATGAAAGCTAGTATGTAAGATATGAAGAGATAAAGAAATGAAAGTAAGTAAAAAAGAAACTAAAGACAGAATGAGAGATGATATGAAAGCTAGAATGAAAAATATCAAGAAAGAATGAAAGAAGGAATGAAAGTAATAAAGAAACTAAATATAGAATGAGTGAAGGTATGAAAGCTAGAATGTAAGATATGAAGAGATAAAGAAATGAAAGTAAGTAAAAAAGAAACTAAAGACAGAATTTGAGAAGGTATGAAAGCTAGAATGAAAGATATCATGAAAGAAAGAAAGAAAGTAATAAAGAAACTAAAGATAGAATGAGAGAAGGTATGAAAGCTAGAATGAAAGATATCAAGGAAGAAAGAAAAAAAGAAATCAATAAAGAAATTAAAGAGGAAATGAGAGAAATATAAAACCTAGAATGCAAGATATCAAGAAAGACAAAAAGAAAGAAAGTAATAAAGAAACTAAAGATAGAATGAGAGAATGTATGAAAGCTAGAATGAAAGATATCAAGAAAGAAAGAAAGAAAACAATCAATAAAGAAATTAAAGATAAAATGAGAGAAAGTATGAAAAACAATGAAATATATCAAGAAAGAAACAAAGAAAGTAACTAATAAAGAAACGAAAGATAGAATGAGAGAAGGTATGAAAGCTAGAATGAAAGATATCAAGAAAGAATGAAAGAAAGAAAGAAAGTACTTAATAAAGAAACTAAAGAAAGAATGAAAGAAGGTATGAAAGCTAGAATGAAAGATATCAAGAAAGAATGAAAGAAAGAAAGTAACTAATAAAGAAATGAAAGATAAAATGAGAGAAGATATGAAAGCTAGAATGAAAGATATCAAGAAAGAATGAAAGAAAGAAAGAAAGAAAGTAATAAAGAAACTGAAGATAGAATGATTGAAGGTATAAAAGCTAGAATGAAAGATATCAAGAAAGAATGAAAGAAAGAAAGAAAGTAACTAATAAAGAAATGAAAGGTAAAATGAGAGAAGATATGAAAGCTAGAATGAAAGATATCAAGGAAGTAAGAAAAAAAGAAAGAAAGTAATAAAGAAACTAAAGAAAGAATGAGAGAATGTATGAAAGCTAGAATGAAAGATATCAAGAAAGAAAGAAAGAAAACAATAAAGAAACTAAACATAATATGAGAGAAGGTATGAAATCCAGAATGAAAGATATCAAGAAAAAAAGAAAGAAAGTAAGAAAGTAATAAAGAAACTAAAGATAGAACGCGAGAAGGTATGAGAGCTAGAATGAAAGATATCAAGAAAGAAAAAAGGAAGAAAGTAGAAATGAAGTAATAAAGAAACTTAAGATAGAATGAGTGAAGATTTGAAAGCTAGAATGAAAGATATCAGGAAAGAAAGAAAGAAAGAAAGTAGTAAAGAAACTAAAGATGAAATGAGAGAAGGTATGAAAGCTAGAATGAAAGATGTCAATAAAAAAGAAAGAAAGAAAGAAGGTAATAAAGAAACTAAAGATAGAATGAGAGAAGATATGAAAGCAAGAATGAAAGATATCAAGAAAGAAAGAAATGAAAGTAAGTAAAATGGAAACTAAAGATAGAATGAGACAATGAATGAAAGCTAGAATGAAAGATATCAAGAAAGAAAGAAAGAAAGAAATCAATAAAGAAACTAATGTTAAATGAGAGAAGGTATGAAATACAGAATGAAATATATCAAGAAAGAAAGAAAGAAAGTAACTAATAAAGAAAATAAAGATAGAATGAGAGAAGGTATTAAAGCTAGAATGAAAGATATCAAGAAAGAAAGAAATGAAAGTAAGTAAAAAAGAAAATAAAGATAGAATGAGAGAAGGTATGAAAGATAGAATCTAAGATATCAAGAAAGAAAGAAAGAAAGAAAGAAAGAAAGAAAGAAAGAAAGAAAGAAAGTAATAAATAAACTAAAGATAGAATGAGCGAAGGTATGAAAGCTAGAATGTAAGATATGAAGAGATAAAGAAATGAAAGTAAGTAAAAAAGAAACTAAAGATAGAATGAGAGAAGGTATGAAAGCTAGAATGAAAGATATCAAGAAAGAAAGAAAAAAAGAAATCTATAAAGAAATTAAAGATGAAATGAGAGATGGTATGAAAGCTAGAATGAAAAATATCAAGATAGAATGAAAGAAAGAAAGAAAGAAAGTAATAAAGAAACTAAATATAGAATGAGTGAAGGTATGAAAGTTAGAATGTAAGATATGAAGAGATAACGAAATGAAAGTAAGTAAAAAAGAAACTAAAGATAGAATGAGAGAAGGTATGAAAGCTAGAATGAAAGATATCAAGAAAGAAAGAAAGAAATCAATAAAGAAATTAAAGATGAAATGAGAGAAATATGAAACCTAGAATGAAAGATATCAAGAAAGAAAGAAAGAAATAAAGAAACTAATAAAGAAACTACAGATAGAATGAGACAATGTATGAAAGCTAGAATGAAAGATATCAAGAAAGAAAGAAAGAAAGAAATGAATAAAGAAACTAAAGTTAAATGAGAGAAGGTATGAAATACAGAAAGAAATATATCAAGAAAGAAAGAAAGAAAGTAACTAATAAAGAAAATAAAGATAGAATGAGAGAAGGTATTAAAGCTAGAATGAAAGATATCAAGAAAGAAAGAAATGAAATTAAGTAAAAAAGAAAATAAAGATAGAATGAGAGAAGGTATGAAAGCTAGAATGTAAGATATGAAGAGATAAAGAAATGAAAGTAAGTAAAAAAGAAACTAAATATAGAATGAGAGAAGGTATTAAAGCTAGAATGAAAGATATTAAGAAAGAAAGAAAGAGAATAAGAAAGTAATTTAGAAACTAAAGATGGAACGAGAGAAGGTATGCGAGCTAGAATGAAAGCTATCAAGAAAGAAAGAAAGAAAGAAAGAAAGAATGAAAGAAAGAAAGAATGTAATAAAGAAACTAAAGATAGAATGAGAGAAGGAATGAAAGCTAGAATGAAAGATATCAACAAAAAAAGAAATAAAGAAATCAATAAAGAAATTAAGGATGAAATGAGAGATGGTATGAAAGCTAGAATGAAAAATATCAAGAAACAATGAAAGAGAGAAAGAAAGAAAGTAATAAAGAAACTAAAGACAGAATGAGAGAAGGTATGAAAGCTAGAATGAAAGATATCAAGAAAGAAAGAATGAAAGAAAGTAATAAAGAAACTAAAGATAAAATGAGAGAAGGTATGAAATCCAGAATGAAATATAACAAGAAAGAAAGAAAGAAAGTAACTAATAAAGAAAATAAAGATAGAATGAGAGAAGGTATTAAAGCTAGAATGAAAGATATCAAGAAAGAAAGAAATGAAAGTAAGTAAGAAAGAAACTAAAGATAGAATGAGAGAAGGTATGAAAGCTAGAATGAAAGATATCAAGAAAGAAAGAAAGAAAGAAATCAAGAAAGAAAATAAAGATAAAATGAGAGAAGGAATGCAATACAGAATGAAATATATCAAGAAAGAAAGAAAGAAAGTAACTAATAAAGAAAATAAAGATAGAATGAGAGAAGGTATTAAAGCTAGAATGAAAGATATCAAGAAAGAAAGAAATGAAAGTTAGTAAAAAAGAAACTAAAGATAGAATGAGAGAAGGAATGAAAGCTAGAATGAAAGATATCAATAAAGAAAGAAAAAAAGTAATCAATAAAGAAATTAAAGATGAAATGAGAGAAGGTATGAAAGCTAGAAGGAAAGATATCAAGAAAGAAAGAAAGAAAGAAAGAAAGAAAGAAAGAAAGAAAGAAAGAAAGAAAGTAAGTAAGTAATAAAGAAACTAAAGATAAAATGAGAAAATGTATGAAATACACCATGAAATATATCAAGAAATAAAGAAAGAAAGTAACTAATATAGAAAATACAGATAGAATGAGAGAAGGTATTAAAGCTAGAATGAAAGATATCAAGAAAGAAAGAAATGAATGTAATTAAAAAAGAAACTAAAGATAGAATGAGAGAAGGTATGAAAGATAGAATCTAAGATATCAAGAAATAAAGAAAGAAAGAAAGAAAGAGCGAAAGTAATTAATGAAGAAACTAAAGATAGAATGAAAGAAGGTATGAAAGCTAGAATGAAATATATCAATTAAAAAGAAAGAAAGAAAGAAAGTAATAAAGAAACTAAAGATAGAATGAGAGAAGATATGAAAGCTAGAATGAAAGATATCAGAAAGTAAGAAATAAAGAAATCAATAAAGAAACTAAAGATAAAATGAAATAAGGTATGAAATCTAGAATGAAACATATGAAGAAAGAAAGAGAGAAAGAAAGAAAGTAATAAAGAAACTAAAGACAGAATGAGAGAGAGCATTAAAGCTAGAATGAAAGATATCAAGAAAGAAAGAAATGAAAGTGAGTAAAAAAGAAACTAAAGATAGAATGAGAGAAGGTATGAAAGCTAGAATGAAAGATATAAAGAAAGAAAGAAAGAAACTAATAAAGAAAATAAAGATAGAATGAGAGAAGGTATTAAAGCTAGAATGAAAGATATCAAGAAAGAAAGAAATGAAAGTAAGTAAAAAAGAAACTAAAGATAGAATGAGAGATGGAATGAAAGCTAGAATGAAAGATATCAAGAAAGAAAGAAAAAAAGAAATCAATAAGAAAATTAAAGATGAAATTAGAGAAGGTATGAAAGCTAGAAGGAAAGATGTCAATAAAAAAGAAAGAAAGAAATCAATAAAGAAATTAAAGAGGAAATGAGAGAAATATGAAACCTAGAATGTAAGATATCAAGAAAGACAGAAAGAAAGAAAGTAATTAAGAAACTAAAGATAGAATGAGAGAATGTATGAAAGCTAGAATGAAAGATATCAAGAAAGAAAGAAAGAAAGAAAGTAATAAAGAAACTAAAGAGAATGATTGAAGGTATGAAAGCTAGAATGTAAGATATCAAGAAAGAATGAAAGAAAGAAAGAAAGTAATAAAGAAACTGAAGATAGAATGATTGAAGGCAGGAAAGCTAGAATGAAAGATATCAAGAAAGAATGAAAGAAAGAAAGTAACTAATAAAGAAACGAAAGATAGAATGAGAGAATGTATGAAAGCTAGAATGAAAGATATCTTGGAAATAAGAAAAAAAGAGAAAGTAATAAAGAAACTAAAGATAGAATGAGAGAAGGTATGAAAGCTAGAATGAAAGATATCAAGAAAGAAAGAAAGAAAGAAATCAATAAAGAAATGAAAGATGAAATGAGAGAAATATGAAACCTAGAATGAAAGATATCAAGAAAGAAAGAAAGAAAGTAATAAAGAAACTAAAGATAGAATGAGACAATGTATGAAAGCTAGAATGAAAGATATCAAGAAAGAAAGAAAGAAAGAAATCAATAAAGAAATTAAAGATGAAATGAGAGAAATATGAAACCTAAAATGAAAGATATCAAGAAAGAAAGAAAGAAAGAAAGAAAGTAATAAAGAAACTAAAGATAGAATGAGACAATGTATGAAAGCTAGAATGAAAGATATCAAGAAGGAAAGAAAGAAAGAAAGAAAGTAATAAAGAAACTAAAGAGAATGATTGAAGGTATGAAAGCTAGAATGTAAGATATCAAGAAAGAATGAAAGAAAGAAAGTAACTAATAAAGAAACGAAAGATAGAATGAGAGAAGGTATGAAAGCTAGAAAGAAAGATATCAAGGAAGTAAGAAAAAAAAGAGAAAGTAATAAAGAAACTAAAGATAGAATGAGAGAAGAAATGAAAGCTAGAATGAAAGATATCAAGAAAGAAAGAAAGAAAGAAATCAATAAAGAAATTAAAGATGAAATGAGAGAAATATGAAACCTAAAATGAAAGATATCAAGAAAGACAGAAAGAAAGAAAGAAAGTAATAAAGAAACTAAAGATAGAATGAGACAATGTATGAAAGCTAGAATGAAAGATATCAAGAAGGAAAGAAAGAAAGAAAGAAAGAAAGTAATAAAGAAACTAAAGAGAATGATTGAAGGTATGAAAGCTAGAATGTAAGATATCAAGAAAGAATGAAAGAAAGAAAGAAAGTAATAAAGAAACTGAAGATAGAATGATTGAAGGTATGAAAGCTAGAATGAAAGATATCAAGAAAGAATGCGAGAAGGTATGAGAGCTAGAATGAAAGATATCAAGAAAGACAGAAAGAAAGAAAGTAATTAAGAAACTAAAGATAGAATGAGATAATGTATGAAAGCTAGAATGAAAGATATCAAGAAAGAATGAAAGAAAGAAAGAAAGTAATAAAGAAAATGAAGATAGAATGATTGAAGGTATGAAAGCTAGAATGAAAGATATCAAGAAAGAATGAAAGAAAGAAAGTAACTAATAAAGAAACGAAAGATAGAATGAGAGAATGTATGAAAGCTAGAATGAATAATATCAAGGAAGTAAGGAAAAAAAGGTATGAAAGCTAGAATGTAAGATATCAAGAAAGAATGAAAGAAAGAAAGAAAGTAATAAAGAAACTGAAGATAGAATGATTGAAGGTATGAAAGCTAGAATGAAAGATATCAAGAAAGAATGCGAGAAGGTATGAGAGCTAGAATGAAAGATATCAAGAAAGGAAAAAGGAAGAAAGTAGAAATGAAGTAATAAAGAAACTAAAGATAGAATGAGAGAAGGTATGAAAGCTAGAATGAAAGATATCAAGAAAAAAAGAAAGAAAGAAATCAATAAAGAAATTAAAGATGAAATGAGAGAAATATGAAACCTAGAATGAAAGATATCAAGAAAGAAAGAAAGAAAGAAAGTAATAAAGAAACTAAAGATAGAATGAGACAATGTATGAAAGCTAGAATAAAAGATATCAAGAAAGAAAGAAAGAAAGAAATCAATAAAGAAACTAAAGTTAAATGAGAGAAGGTATGAAATACAGAATGAAATATATCAAGAAAGAAAGAAAGAAAGTAACTAATAAAGAAAATAAAGATAGAATGAGAGAAGGTATTAAAGCTAGAATGAAAGATATCAAGAAAGAACGAAATGAAAGTAAGTAAAAAAGAAAATAAAGATAGAATGAGAGAAGTTATGAAAGATAGAATCTAAGATATCTAGAAAGAAAGAAAGAAAGAAAAAAAGTAATAAAGAAACTAAAGATAAAATGAGTGAAGGTATGAAAGCTAGAATGTAAGATATGAAGAGATAAAGAAATGAAAGTAAGTAAAAAAGAAACTAAAGATAGAATGAGAGAAGGTATGAAAGCTAGAATGAAAGATATCAAGAAAAAAAGAAAAAAAGAAATCAATAAAGAAATTAAAGATGAAATGAGAGATGATATGAAAGCTAGAATGAAAAATATCAAGAAAGAATGAAAGAAAGAAAGAAAGAAAGTAATAAAGAAATTAAATATAGAATGAGTGAAGGTATGAAAGCTAGAATGTAAGATATGAAGAGATAAAGAAATGAAAGTAAGTAAAAAAGAAACTAAAGATAGAATGAGAGAAGGTATGAAAGCTAGAATGAAAGATATCAAGAAAGAAAGAAAAAAAGAAATCAATAAAGAAATTAAAGATGAAATGAGAGATGGTATGAAAGCTAGAATGAAAAATATCAAGAAAGAAAGAAAGAAAGAAAGAAAGAAAGAAAGAAAGAAAGAATCTAAAGATAGAATGAGTGAAGGTATGAAAGCTAGTATGTAAGATATGAAGAGATAAAGAAATGAAAGTAAGTAAAAAAGAAACTAAAGACAGAATGAGAGAAGGTATGAAAGCTTGAATGAAAGATATCAAGAAAGAAAGAAAGAAAGAAAGTAATAAAGAAACTAAAGATAAAATGAGAGAAGGTATGAAATCCATAATGAAATATATGAAGAAAGAAAGAAAGAATGTAACTTATAAAGAAACTAAAGATAGAATGAGAGAAGGTATTAAAGCTACAATGAAAGATATCAAGGAAGTAAGAAAAAAAAGAGAAAGTAATAAAGAAACTAAAGATAGAATGAGAGAAGGTATGAAAGCTAGAATGAAAGATATCAAGAAAGAAAGAAACAAAGAAATCAATAAAGAAATTAAAGATGAAATGAGAGAAATCTGAAACCTAGAATGAAAGATATCAAGAAAGAAAGAAAGAAAGAAAGAAAGAAACTAATAAAGAAAATAAAGATAGAGTGAGACAATGTATGAAAGCTAGAATGAAAGATATCAAGAAAGAAAGAAAGAAAGAAATCAATAAAGAATCTAAAGTTAAATGAGAGAAATTATGAAATACAGAATGAAATATATCAAGAAAGAAAGTAAGAAAGTAACTAATAAAGAAACTTAAGATAGAATGAGAGAGCGTATTTAAGCTAGAATGAAAGATATCAAGATAGAAAGAAAAAAGAAATCAATAAAGAAATTAAAGATGAAATGAGAGATGGTATGAAAGCTAGAATGAAAAATATCAAGAAAGAATGAAAGAGAGAAAGATAGTACTAAAGAAACTAAAGATAGAATGAGTGAAGGTATGAAAGCTAGTATGTAAGATATGAAGAGATAAAGAAATGAAAGTAAGTAAAAAAGAAACTAAATATAGAATGAGAGAAGGTATTAAAGCTAGAATGAAAGATATTAAGAAAGAAAGAAAGAGAATAAGAAAGTAATTTAGAAACTAAAGATGGAACGAGAGAAGGTATGCGAGCTAGAATGAAAGCTATCAAGAAAGAAAGAAAGAAAGAAAGAAAGAATGAAAGAAAGAAAGAATGTAATAAAGAAACTAAAGATAGAATGAGAGAAGGAATGAAAGCTAGAATGAAAGATATCAACAAAAAAAGAAATAAAGAAATCAATAAAGAAATTAAGGATGAAATGAGAGATGGTATGAAAGCTAGAATGAAAAATATCAAGAAACAATGAAAGAGAGAAAGAAAGAAAGTAATAAAGAAACTAAAGACAGAATGAGAGAAGGTATGAAAGCTAGAATGAAAGATATCAAGAAAGAAAGAATGAAAGAAAGTAATAAAGAAACTAAAGATAAAATGAGAGAAGGTATGAAATCCAGAATGAAATATAACAAGAAAGAAAGAAAGAAAGTAACTAATAAAGAAAATAAAGATAGAATGAGAGAAGGTATTAAAGCTAGAATGAAAGATATCAAGAAAGAAAGAAATGAAAGTAAGTAAGAAAGAAACTAAAGATAGAATGAGAGAAGGTATGAAAGCTAGAATGAAAGATATCAAGAAAGAAAGAAAGAAAGAAATCAAGAAAGAAAATAAAGATAAAATGAGAGAAGGAATGCAATACAGAATGAAATATATCAAGAAAGAAAGAAAGAAAGTAACTAATAAAGAAAATAAAGATAGAATGAGAGAAGGTATTAAAGCTAGAATGAAAGATATCAAGAAAGAAAGAAATGAAAGTTAGTAAAAAAGAAACTAAAGATAGAATGAGAGAAGGAATGAAAGCTAGAATGAAAGATATCAATAAAGAAAGAAAAAAAGTAATCAATAAAGAAATTAAAGATGAAATGAGAGAAGGTATGAAAGCTAGAAGGAAAGATATCAAGAAAGAAAGAAAGAAAGAAAGAAAGAAAGAAAGAAAGAAAGAAAGAAAGAAAGTAAGTAATAAAGAAACTAAAGATAAAATGAGAAAATGTATGAAATACACCATGAAATATATCAAGAAATAAAGAAAGAAAGTAACTAATATAGAAAATACAGATAGAATGAGAGAAGGTATTAAAGCTAGAATGAAAGATATCAAGAAAGAAAGAAATGAATGTAATTAAAAAAGAAACTAAAGATAGAATGAGAGAAGGTATGAAAGATAGAATCTAAGATATCAAGAAATAAAGAAAGAAAGAAAGAAAGAGCGAAAGTAATTAATGAAGAAACTAAAGATAGAATGAAAGAAGGTATGAAAGCTAGAATGAAATATATCAATTAAAAAGAAAGAAAGAAAGAAAGTAATAAAGAAACTAAAGATAGAATGAGAGAAGATATGAAAGCTAGAATGAAAGATATCAGAAAGTAAGAAATAAAGAAATCAATAAAGAAACTAAAGATAAAATGAAATAAGGTATGAAATCTAGAATGAAACATATGAAGAAAGAAAGAGAGAAAGAAAGAAAGTAATAAAGAAACTAAAGACAGAATGAGAGAGAGCATTAAAGCTAGAATGAAAGATATCAAGAAAGAAAGAAATGAAAGTGAGTAAAAAAGAAACTAAAGATAGAATGAGAGAAGGTATGAAAGCTAGAATGAAAGATATAAAGAAAGAAAGAAAGAAACTAATAAAGAAAATAAAGATAGAATGAGAGAAGGTATTAAAGCTAGAATGAAAGATATCAAGAAAGAAAGAAATGAAAGTAAGTAAAAAAGAAACTAAAGATAGAATGAGAGATGGAATGAAAGCTAGAATGAAAGATATCAAGAAAGAAAGAAAAAAAGAAATCAATAAGAAAATTAAAGATGAAATTAGAGAAGGTATGAAAGCTAGAAGGAAAGATGTCAATAAAAAAGAAAGAAAGAAATCAATAAAGAAATTAAAGAGGAAATGAGAGAAATATGAAACCTAGAATGTAAGATATCAAGAAAGACAGAAAGAAAGAAAGTAATTAAGAAACTAAAGATAGAATGAGAGAATGTATGAAAGCTAGAATGAAAGATATCAAGAAAGAAAGAAAGAAAGAAAGTAATAAAGAAACTAAAGAGAATGATTGAAGGTATGAAAGCTAGAATGTAAGATATCAAGAAAGAATGAAAGAAAGAAAGAAAGTAATAAAGAAACTGAAGATAGAATGATTGAAGGCAGGAAAGCTAGAATGAAAGATATCAAGAAAGAATGAAAGAAAGAAAGTAACTAATAAAGAAACGAAAGATAGAATGAGAGAATGTATGAAAGCTAGAATGAAAGATATCTTGGAAATAAGAAAAAAAGAGAAAGTAATAAAGAAACTAAAGATAGAATGAGAGAAGGTATGAAAGCTAGAATGAAAGATATCAAGAAAGAAAGAAAGAAAGAAATCAATAAAGAAATGAAAGATGAAATGAGAGAAATATGAAACCTAGAATGAAAGATATCAAGAAAGAAAGAAAGAAAGTAATAAAGAAACTAAAGATAGAATGAGACAATGTATGAAAGCTAGAATGAAAGATATCAAGAAAGAAAGAAAGAAAGAAATCAATAAAGAAATTAAAGATGAAATGAGAGAAATATGAAACCTAAAATGAAAGATATCAAGAAAGAAAGAAAGAAAGAAAGAAAGTAATAAAGAAACTAAAGATAGAATGAGACAATGTATGAAAGCTAGAATGAAAGATATCAAGAAGGAAAGAAAGAAAGAAAGAAAGTAATAAAGAAACTAAAGAGAATGATTGAAGGTATGAAAGCTAGAATGTAAGATATCAAGAAAGAATGAAAGAAAGAAAGTAACTAATAAAGAAACGAAAGATAGAATGAGAGAAGGTATGAAAGCTAGAAAGAAAGATATCAAGGAAGTAAGAAAAAAAAGAGAAAGTAATAAAGAAACTAAAGATAGAATGAGAGAAGAAATGAAAGCTAGAATGAAAGATATCAAGAAAGAAAGAAAGAAAGAAATCAATAAAGAAATTAAAGATGAAATGAGAGAAATATGAAACCTAAAATGAAAGATATCAAGAAAGAAAGAAAGAAAGAAAGAAAGTAATAAAGAAACTAAAGATAGAATGAGACAATGTATGAAAGCTAGAATGAAAGATATCAAGAAGGAAAGAAAGAAAGAAAGAAAGAAAGTAATAAAGAAACTAAAGAGAATGATTGAAGGTATGAAAGCTAGAATGTAAGATATCAAGAAAGAATGAAAGAAAGAAAGAAAGTAATAAAGAAACTGAAGATAGAATGATTGAAGGTATGAAAGCTAGAATGAAAGATATCAAGAAAGAATGCGAGAAGGTATGAGAGCTAGAATGAAAGATATCAAGAAAGACAGAAAGAAAGAAAGTAATTAAGAAACTAAAGATAGAATGAGATAATGTATGAAAGCTAGAATGAAAGATATCAAGAAAGAATGAAAGAAAGAAAGAAAGTAATAAAGAAAATGAAGATAGAATGATTGAAGGTATGAAAGCTAGAATGAAAGATATCAAGAAAGAATGAAAGAAAGAAAGTAACTAATAAAGAAACGAAAGATAGAATGAGAGAATGTATGAAAGCTAGAATGAATAATATCAAGGAAGTAAGGAAAAAAAGGTATGAAAGCTAGAATGTAAGATATCAAGAAAGAATGAAAGAAAGAAAGAAAGTAATAAAGAAACTGAAGATAGAATGATTGAAGGTATGAAAGCTAGAATGAAAGATATCAAGAAAGAATGCGAGAAGGTATGAGAGCTAGAATGAAAGATATCAAGAAAGGAAAAAGGAAGAAAGTAGAAATGAAGTAATAAAGAAACTAAAGATAGAATGAGAGAAGGTATGAAAGCTAGAATGAAAGATATCAAGAAAAAAAGAAAGAAAGAAATCAATAAAGAAATTAAAGATGAAATGAGAGAAATATGAAACCTAGAATGAAAGATATCAAGAAAGAAAGAAAGAAAGAAAGTAATAAAGAAACTAAAGATAGAATGAGACAATGTATGAAAGCTAGAATAAAAGATATCAAGAAAGAAAGAAAGAAAGAAATCAATAAAGAAACTAAAGTTAAATGAGAGAAGGTATGAAATACAGAATGAAATATATCAAGAAAGAAAGAAAGAAAGTAACTAATAAAGAAAATAAAGATAGAATGAGAGAAGGTATTAAAGCTAGAATGAAAGATATCAAGAAAGAACGAAATGAAAGTAAGTAAAAAAGAAAATAAAGATAGAATGAGAGAAGTTATGAAAGATAGAATCTAAGATATCTAGAAAGAAAGAAAGAAAGAAAAAAAGTAATAAAGAAACTAAAGATAAAATGAGTGAAGGTATGAAAGCTAGAATGTAAGATATGAAGAGATAAAGAAATGAAAGTAAGTAAAAAAGAAACTAAAGATAGAATGAGAGAAGGTATGAAAGCTAGAATGAAAGATATCAAGAAAAAAAGAAAAAAAGAAATCAATAAAGAAATTAAAGATGAAATGAGAGATGATATGAAAGCTAGAATGAAAAATATCAAGAAAGAATGAAAGAAAGAAAGAAAGAAAGTAATAAAGAAATTAAATATAGAATGAGTGAAGGTATGAAAGCTAGAATGTAAGATATGAAGAGATAAAGAAAAGAAAGTAAGTAAAAAAGAAACTAAAGATAGAATGAGAGAAGGTATGAAAGCTAGAATGAAAGATATCAAGAAAGAAAGAAAAAAAGAAATCAATAAAGAAATTAAAGATGAAATGAGAGATGGTATGAAAGCTAGAATGAAAAATATCAAGAAAGAAAGAAAGAAAGAAAGAAAGAAAGAATCTAAAGATAGAATGAGTGAAGGTATGAAAGCTAGTATGTAAGATATGAAGAGATAAAGAAATGAAAGTAAGTAAAAAAGAAACTAAAGACAGAATGAGAGAAGGTATGAAAGCTTGAATGAAAGATATCAAGAAAGAAAGAAAGAAAGAAAGTAATAAAGAAACTAAAGATAAAATGAGAGAAGGTATGAAATCCATAATGAAATATATGAAGAAAGAAAGAAAGAATGTAACTTATAAAGAAACTAAAGATAGAATGAGAGAAGGTATTAAAGCTACAATGAAAGATATCAAGGAAGTAAGAAAAAAAAGAGAAAGTAATAAAGAAACTAAAGATAGAATGAGAGAAGGTATGAAAGCTAGAATGAAAGATATCAAGAAAGAAAGAAACAAAGAAATCAATAAAGAAATTAAAGATGAAATGAGAGAAATCTGAAACCTAGAATGAAAGATATCAAGAAAGAAAGAAAGAAAGAAAGAAAGAAACTAATAAAGAAAATAAAGATAGAGTGAGACAATGTATGAAAGCTAGAATGAAAGATATCAAGAAAGAAAGAAAGAAAGAAATCAATAAAGAATCTAAAGTTAAATGAGAGAAATTATGAAATACAGAATGAAATATATCAAGAAAGAAAGTAAGAAAGTAACTAATAAAGAAACTTAAGATAGAATGAGAGAGCGTATTTAAGCTAGAATGAAAGATATCAAGATAGAAAGAAAAAAGAAATCAATAAAGAAATTAAAGATGAAATGAGAGATGGTATGAAAGCTAGAATGAAAAATATCAAGAAAGAATGAAAGAGAGAAAGATAGTACTAAAGAAACTAAAGATAGAATGAGTGAAGGTATGAAAGCTAGTATGTAAGATATGAAGAGATAAAGAAATGAAAGTAAGTAAAAAAGAAACTAAAGACAGAATGAGAGAAGGTATGAAAGCTAGAATGAAAGATATCAAGAAAGAAAGAAAGAAAGTAATAAAAAAACTAAAGATAAAATGAGAGAAGGTATGAAATCCAAAATGAAATATATGAAGAAAGAAAGAAAGAATGTAACTAATAAAGAAACTAAAGATAGAATGCGAGAAGGTATTAAAGCTAGAATGAAAGATATCAAGAAAGAAAGAAATGAAAGTAAAAAAGAAAATAAAGATAGAATGAGAGAAGGTATGAAAGATAGAATCTAAGATATCAGAAAGAAAGAAAGAAAGAAAGAAAGAAAGAAAGAAAGAAAGAAAGAAAGAAAGAGCGAAAGTAATTAATAAAGAAACTAAAGATAGAATGAAAGAAGGTATGAAAGCTAGAATGAAATATATCAATTAAAAAGAAAGAAAGAAAGAAAGTAATAAAGAAACTAAAGATAGAATGAGAGAAGGTATGAAAGCTAGAATGAAAGATATCAAGAAAGAAAGAAAAAAACAAATCAATAAAGAAATTAAAGATGAAATGAGAGATGAGATGAAAGCTAGAATGAAAAATATCAAGAAAGAATGAAAGAAAGAATGAATGAAAGTAATAAAGAAACTAAATATAGAATGAGTGAAGGTATGAAAGCTAGAATGTAAGATATGAAGAGATAAAGAAATGAAAGTAAGTAAAAAAGAAACTAAAGATAGAATGAGAGAAGGTATGAAAGCTAGAATGAAAGATATCAAGAAAGAAAGAAAAAAAGAAATCAATAAAGACATTAAAGATGAAATGAGAGATGGTATGAAAGCTAGAATGAAAAATATCAAGAAAGAATGAAAGAGAGAAAGAAAGAAAGTAATAAAGAAACTAAAGATAGTATGAGTGAAGGTATGAAAGCTAGTATGTAAGATATGAAGAGATAAAGAAATGAAAGTAAGTAAAAAAGAAACTAAAGACAGAATGAGAGAAGGTATGAAAGCTAGAATGAAAGATATCAAGAAAGAAAGAAAGAAAGAAAGTAATAAAGAAACAAAAGATAAAATGAGAGAAGGTATGAAATCCAGAATGAAATATATGAAGAAAGAAAGAAAGAATGTAACTTATAAAGAAACTAAAGATAGAATGAGAGAAGGTATTAAAGCTAGAATGAAAGATATCAAGAAAGAAAGAAATGAATGTAATTAAAAAAAGAAACTAAAAATAGAATGAGAGAAGGTATGAAAGATAGAATCTAAGATATCAAGAAAGAAAGAAAGAAAGAAAGAAAGAAAGAAAGAGCGAAAGTAATTAATAAAGAAACCAAAGATAGAATGAAAGAAGGCATGAAAACTAGAATGAAAGATATCAATTAAAAAGAAAGAAAGAAAGAAAGTAATTAAGAAACTAAAGATAGAATGAGAGAAGATATGAAAGCTAGAATGAAAGATATCAGAAAGAAAGAAAGAAAGAAATCAATAAAGAAACTAAAGATAAAATGAAAAAAGGTATGAAATCTAGAATGAAACATATGAAGAAAGAAAGAGAGAAAGAAAGTGACTAATAATGAAACTAAAGATAGAACGAGAGAGCGTATGAAAGATAGAATGAAAGATATCAAGAAAGAAAGAAATAAAAGTAAGTAAAAAAGAAACTAAAGATGAAATGAGAGAAGGTATGAAAGCTAGAATGAAAGATGTCAATAAAAAAGAATGAAAGAAAGAACGTAATAAAGAAACTAAAAATAGAATGAGAGAAGATATGAAAGCAACAATGAAAGATATCAAGAAAGAAAGAAATGAAAGTAAGTAAAATAGAAACTAAAGATAGAATGAGAGAAGGTAGGAAAGCTAGAATGAAAGATATCAAGGAAGAAAGAAAAAAAGAAATCAATAAAGAAATTAAAGAGGAAATGAGAGAAATATGAAACCTAGAATGCAAGATATCAAGAAAGACAAAAAGAAAGAAAGTAATAAAGAAACTAAAGATAGAATGAGAGAATGTATGAAAGCTAGAATGAAAGATATCAAGAAAGAAAGAAAGAAAAAAATCAATAAAGAAATTAAAGATAAAATGAGAGAAAGTATGAAAAACATAATGAAATATATCAAGAAAGAAACAAAGAAAGTAAGTAATAAAGAAACTAAAGATAGAATGAGAGAAGGTATGAAAGCTAGAATGAAAGATATCAAGAAAGAATGAAAGAAAGAAAGTAACTAATAAAGAAATGCAAGATAGAATGAGAGAAGGTATAAAAGCTAGAATGAAAGATATCAAGGAAGTAAGAAAAAAAGAGAAAGTAATAAAGAAACTAAAGATAGAATGAGAGAAGGTATGAAAGCTAGAATGAAAGATATCAAGAAAGAAAGAAAGAAAGAAATCAATAAAGAAATTAAAGATGAAAAGAGAGAAATATGAAACCTAGAATGAAAGATATCAAGAAAGAAAGAAAGAAAGAAACTAATAAAGAAAATAAAGATAGAATGAGACAATGTATGAAAGCTAGAATGAAAGATATCAAGAAAGAAAGAAAGAAATCAATAAAGAAACTAGTTAAATGAGAGAAGGTATGAAATGCAGAATGAAATATATCAAGAAAGAAAGAAAGAAAGTAACTAATAAAGAAAATAAAGATAGAATGAGAGAAGGTATTAAAGCTAGAATGAAAGATATCAAGAAAGAAAGAAATGAAAGTAAGTAAAAAAGAAAATAAAGATAGAATGAGAGAAGGTATGAAAGATAGAATCTAAGATATCTAGAAAGAAAGAAAGAAAGAAAGAAAGAAAGAAAGAAAGAAAGAAAGAAAGAAAGAAAGAGCGAAATTAATTAATAAATAAACCAAAGATAGAATGAAAGAAGTCATGGAAGCTAGAATGAAAGATATCAATTAAAAAGAAAGAAAGAAAGAAAGTAATAAAGAAACTAAAGATAAAATGAAAAAAGTATGAAATCTAGAATGAAACAGATGAAGAAAGAAAGGGAGAAAGAAAGTAACTAATAAAGAAACTAAAGATAGAATGAGAGAGCGTATTTAAGCTAGAATGAAAGATATCAAGAAAGAAAGAAATGAAAGTAAG
This sequence comes from Intellagama lesueurii, assembly GCA_037013535.1. NCBI lineage: Eukaryota > Metazoa > Chordata > Lepidosauria > Squamata > Agamidae > Intellagama > Intellagama lesueurii. The sequence continues at coordinate 93,172,392 of JBAJHW010000002.1, forward strand.
TAAAAAAGAAACTAAAGATAGAATGAGATAAGGTATGAAAGCTAGAATGAAAGATATCAAGAAAGAAAGTATTAAAGAAACTAAAGATACAATGAGAGAACGTATGAAATCTAGAATGAAAGATATCAAGAAAAAAGAAAGAAAGTAACTAATAAAGAACCTAAAGATAGAATGAGAGAGCGTATTTAAGCTAGAATGAAAGATATCAAGAAAGAAAGAAATGAAAGTAAGTAAAAAAGAAACTAAAGATAGAATGAGATAAGGTATGAAAGCTAGAATGAAAGATATCCAGAAAGAAAGAAAGAAAGAAATCACTAGAGAAACTGAAGATGAAATGAGAGAAGGTATGAAAGCTAGAATGAAAGATATCAAGAAAGAAAGTATTAAAGAAACTAAAGATACAATGAGAGAACGTATGAAATCTAGAATGAAAGATATCAAGAAAAAAGAAAGAAAGTAACTAATAAAGAACCTAAAGATAGAATGAGAGAGCGTATTTAAGCTAGAATGAAAGATATCAAGAAAGAAAGAAATGAAAGTAAGTAAAAAAGAAACTAAAGATAGAATGAGATAAGGTATGAAAGCTAGAATGAAAGATATCAAGAAAGAAAGAAAGAAAGAAATCACTAGAGAAACTGAAGATGAAATGAGAGAAGGTATGAAAGCTAGAATGAAAGATATCAAGAAAGAAAGTATTAAAGAAACTAAAGATACAATGAGAGAACGTATGAAATCTAGAATGAAAGATATCAAGAAAAAAGAAAGAAAGTAACTAATAAAGAACCTAAAGATAGAATGAGAGAAGGTATTAAAGCTAGAATGAAAGATATCAAGAAAGAAAGAAAGAGAATAAGAAAGTAATTTAACAACTAAAGATGGAACGAGAGAAGGTGTGCGAGCAAGAATGAAAGCTATCAAGAAAGAAAGAAAGAAAGAAAGAAGGTAATAAAGAAACTAAAGATAGAATGAGAGAAGGTATTAAATCCAGAATGAAATATATGAAGAAAGAAAGAAAGAATGTAATAAAGAAACTAAAGATAGAATGAGTGAACGTATGAAATCTAGTATGTAAGATATGAAGAGATAAAGAAATGAAAGTAAGTAAAAAAGAAACTAAAGACAGAATGAGAGATGATATGAAAGCTAGAATGAAAAATATCAAGAAAGAATGAAAGAAAGAATGAAAGTAATAAAGAAACTAAATATAGAATGAGTGAAGGTATGAAAGCTAGAAAGTAAGATATGAAGAGATAAAGAAATGAAAGTAAGTAAAAAGAAACTAAAGACAGAATGAGAGAAGGTATGAAAGCTAGAATGAAAGATATCAAGAAAGAAAGAAAGAAAGAAAGTAATAAAGAAACTAAAGATAAAATGAGAGAAGGTATGAAATCCAGAATGAAATATATGAAGAAAGAAAGAAAGAATGTAACTAATAAAGAAACTAAAGATAGAATGAGAGAAGATATGAAAGCAAGAAAGAAAGATATCAAGAAAGAAAGAAATGAAAGTAAGTAAAATAGGAACTAAAGATAGAATGAGAGAAGGTATGAAAGCTAGAATGAAAGATATCAAGGAAGAAAGAAAAAAAGAAATCAATAAAGAAATTAAAGAGGAAATGAGAGAAATATGAAACCTAGAATGCAAGATATCAAGAAAGACAAAAAGAAAGAAAGTAATAAAGAAACTAAAGATAGAATGAGAGAATGTATGAAAGCTAGAATGAAAGATATCAAGAAAGAAAGAAAGAAAACAATCAATAAAGAAATTAAAGATAAAATGAGAGAAAGTATGAAAAACATAATGAAATATATCAAGAAAGAAACAAAGAAAGTAACTAATAAAGAAACGAAAGATAGAATGAGAGAAGGTATGAAAGCTAGAATGAAGGATATCAAGAAAGAATGAAAGAAAGAAAGAAAGTACTTAATAAAGAAACTAAAGAAAGAATGAAAGAAGGTATGAAAGCTAGAATGAAAGATATCAAGAAAGAAAGAAAGAAAGAAAGTAACTAATAAAGAAATGAAAGATAAAATGAGAGAAGATATGAAAGCTAGAATGAAAGATATCAAGAAAGAATGAAAGAAAGAAAGAAAGTAATAAAGAAACTGAAGATAGAATGATTGAAGGTATAAAAGCTAGAATGAAAGATATCAAGAAAGAATGAAAGAAAGTAACTAATAAAGAAATGAAAGATAAAATGAGAGAAGATATGAAAACTAGAATGAAAGATATCAAGGAAGTAAGAAAAAAAGAAAGAAAGTAATAAAGAATCTAAAGATAGAATGAGAGAATGTATGAAAGCTAGAATGAAAGATATCAAGAAATAAAGAAAGAAAACAATAAAGAAACTAAACATAAAATGAGAGAAGGTATGAAATCCAGAATGAAAGATATCAAGAAACAAAGAAAGAAAGTAAGAAAGTAATAAAGAAACTAAAGATAGAACGCAAGAAGGTATGAGAGCTAGAATGAAAGATATCAAGAAAGGAAAAGGAAGAAAGTAGAAATGAAGTAATAAAGAAACTTAAGATAGAATGAGAGAAGATATGAAAGCTAGAATGAAAGATATCAGGAAAGAAAGAAAGAAAGAAAGTAGTAAAGAAACTAAAGATGAAATGAGAGAAGGTATGAAAGCTAGAATAAAAGATGTCAATAAAAAAGAAAGAAAGAAAGAAGGTAATAAAGAAACTAAAGATAGAATGAGAGAAGATATGAAAGCAAGAATGAAAGATATCAAGAAAGAAAGAAATGAAAGTAAGTAAAACAGAAACTAAAGATAGAATGAGACAATGAATGAAAGCTAGAATGAAAGATATCAAGAAAGAAAGAAAGAAATCAATAAAGAAACTAAAGTTAAATGAGAGAAGGTATGAAATACAGAATGAAATATATCAAGAAAGAAAGAAAGAAAGTAACTAATAAAGAAAATAAAGATAGAATGAGAGAAGGTATTAAAGCTAGAATGAAAGATATCAAGAAAGAAAGAAATGAAAGTAAGTAAAAAAGAAAATAAAGATAGAATGAGAGAAGGTATGAAAGATAGAATCTAAGATATCAAGAAAGAAAGAAAGAAAGAAAGAAAGAAAGTAATAAAGAAACTAAAGATAGAATTAGCGAAGGTATGAAAGCTAGAATGTAAGTTATGAAGAGATAAAGAAATGAAAGTAAGTAAAAAAGAAACTAAAGATAGAATGAGAGAAGGTATGAAAGCTAGAATGAAAGATATCAAGAAAGAAAGAAAAAAAGAAATCTATAAAGAAATTAAAGATGAAATGAGAGATGATATGAAAGCTAGAATGAAAAATATCAAGATAGAATGAAAGAAAGAAAGAAAGAAAGTAATAAAGATACTAAATATAGAATGAGTGAAGGTATGAATGTTAGAATGTAAGATATGAAGAGATAAAGAAATGAAAGTAAGTAAAAAAGAAACTAAAGATAGAATGAGAGAAGATATGAAAGCTAGAATGAAAGATATCAAGAAAGAAAGAAAGAGAATAAGAAAGTAATTTAAAAACTAAAGATGGAACGAGAGAAGGCATGCGAGCAAGAATGAAAGCTATCAAGAAAGAAAGAAAGAAACAAAGAAAGTAGGTAATAAAGAAACTAAAGATAGAATGAGTGAACGTATGAAAGCTAGTATGTAAGATATGAAGAGATAAAGAAATGAAAGTAAGTAAAAAAGAAACTAAAGACAGAATGAGAGATGATATGAAAGCTAGAATGAAAAATATCAAGAAAGAATGAAAGAAGGAATGAAAGTAATAAAGAAACTAAATATAGAATGAGTGAAGGTATGAAAGCTAGAATGTAAGATATGAAGAGATAAAGAAATGAAAGTAAGTAAAAAAGAAACTAAAGACAGAATGAGAGAAGGTATGAAAGCTAGAATGAAAGATATCATGAAAGAAAGAAAGTAATAAAGAAACTAAAGATAGAATGAGAGAAGGTATGAAAGCTAGAATGAAAGATATCAAGGAAGAAAGAAAAAAAGAAATCAATAAAGAAATTAAAGAGGAAATGAGAGAAATATAAAACCTAGAATGCAAGATATCAAGAAAGACAAAAAGAAAGAAAGTAATAAAGAAACTAAAGATAGAATGAGAGAATGTATGAAAGCTAGAATGAAAGATATCAAGAAAGAAAGAAAGAAAACAATCAATAAAGAAATTAAAGATAAAATGAGAGAAAGTATGAAAAACATAATGAAATATATCAAGAAAGAAACAAAGAAAGTAACTAATAAAGAAACGAAAGATAGAATGAGAGAAGGTATGAAAGCTAGAATGAAAGATATCAAGAAAGAATGAAAGAAAGAAAGAAAGTACTTAATAAAGAAACTAAAGAAAGAATGAAAGAAGGTATGAAAGCTAGAATGAAAGATATCAAGAAAGAATGAAAGAAAGAAAGTAACTAATAAAGAAATGAAAGATAAAATGAGAGAAGATATGAAAGCTAGAATGAAAGATATCAAGAAAGAATGAAAGAAAGAAAGAAAGAAAGTAATAAAGAAACTGAAGATAGAATGATTGAAGGTATAAAAGCTAGAATGAAAGATATCAAGAAAGAATGAAAGAAAGAAAGTAACTAATAAAGAAATGAAAGGTAAAATGAGAGAAGATATGAAAGCTAGAATGAAAGATATCAAGGAAGTAAGAAAAAAAGAAAGAAAGTAATAAAGAAACTAAAGAAAGAATGAGAGAATGTATGAAAGCTAGAATGAAAGATATCAAGAAAGAAAGAAAGAAAACAATAAAGAAACTAAACATAAAATGAGAGAAGGTATGAAATCCAGAATGAAAGATATCAAGAAAAAAAGAAAGAAAGTAAGAAAGTAATAAAGAAACTAAAGATAGAACGCGAGAAGGTATGAGAGCTAGAATGAAAGATATCAAGAAAGAAAAAAGGAAGAAAGTAGAAATGAAGTAATAAAGAAACTTAAGATAGAATGAGTGAAGATTTGAAAGCTAGAATGAAAGATATCAGGAAAGAAAGAAAGAAAGAAAGTAGTAAAGAAACTAAAGATGAAATGAGAGAAGGTATGAAAGCTAGAATGAAAGATGTCAATAAAAAAGAAAGAAAGAAAGAAGGTAATAAAGAAACTAAAGATAGAATGAGAGAAGATATGAAAGCAAGAATGAAAGATATCAAGAAAGAAAGAAATGAAAGTAAGTAAAATGGAAACTAAAGATAGAATGAGACAATGAATGAAAGCTAGAATGAAAGATATCAAGAAAGAAAGAAAGAAAGAAATCAATAAAGAAACTAATGTTAAATGAGAGAAGGTATGAAATACAGAATGAAATATATCAAGAAATAAAGAAAGAAAGTAACTAATAAAGAAAATAAAGATAGAATGAGAGAAGGTATTAAAGCTAGAATGAAAGATATCAAGAAAGAAAGAAATGAAAGTAAGTAAAAAAGAAAATAAAGATAGAATGAGAGAAGGTATGAAAGATAGAATCTAAGATATCAAGAAAGAAAGAAAGAAAGAAAGAAAGAAAGAAAGAAAGAAAGAAAGAAAGTAATAAATAAACTAAAGATAGAATGAGCGAAGGTATGAAAGCTAGAATGTAAGATATGAAGAGATAAAGAAATGAAAGTAAGTAAAAAAGAAACTAAAGATAGAATGAGAGAAGGTATGAAAGCTAGAATGAAAGATATCAAGAAAGAAAGAAAAAAAGAAATCTATAAAGAAATTAAAGATGAAATGAGAGATGGTATGAAAGCTAGAATGAAAAATATCAAGATAGAATGAAAGAAAGAAAGAAAGAAAGTAATAAAGAAACTAAATATAGAATGAGTGAAGGTATGAAAGTTAGAATGTAAGATATGAAGAGATAACGAAATGAAAGTAAGTAAAAAAGAAACTAAAGATAGAATGAGAGAAGGTATGAAAGCTAGAATGAAAGATATCAAGAAAGAAAGAAAGAAATCAATAAAGAAATTAAAGATGAAATGAGAGAAATATGAAATCTAGAATGAAAGATATCAAGAAAGAAAGAAAGAAATGAAGAAACTAATAAAGAAACTACAGATAGAATGAGACAATGTATGAAAGCTAGAATGAAAGATATCAAGAAAGAAAGAAAGAAAGAAATGAATAAAGAAACTAAAGTTAAATGAGAGAAGGTATGAAATACAGAATGAAATATATCAAGAAAGAAAGAAAGAAAGTAACTAATAAAGAAAATAAAGATAGAATGAGAGAAGGTATTAAAGCTAGAATGAAAGATATCAAGAAAGAAAGAAATGAAATTAATAAAAAAAGAAAATAAAGATAGAATGAGAGAAGGTATGAAAGATAGAATCTAAGATATCTAGAAAGAAAGAAAGAAAGAAAGTAATAAAGAAACTAAAGATAAAATGAGTGAAGGTATGAAAGCTAGAATGTAAGATATGAAGAGATAAAGAAATGAAAGTAAGTAAAAAAGAAACTAAATATAGAATGAGAGAAGGTATTAAAGCTAGAATGAAAGATATTAAGAAAGAAAGAAAGAGAATAAGAAAGTAATTGAGAAACTAAAGATGGAACGAGAGAAGGTATGCGAGCTAGAATGAAAGCTATCAAGAAAGAAAGAAAGAAAGAAAGAAAGAATGAAAGAAAGAAAGAATGTAATAAAGAAACTAAAGATAGAATGAGAGAAGGAATGAAAGCTAGAATGAAAGATATCAACAAAAAAAGAAAAAAAGAAATCAATAAAGAAATTAAGGATGAAATGAGAGATGGTATGAAAGCTAGAATGAAAAATATCAAGAAACAATGAAAGAGAGAAAGAAAGAAAGTAATAAAGAAACTAAAGACAGAATGAGAGAAGGTATGAAAGCTAGAATGAAAGATATCAAGAAAGAAAGAATGAAAGAAAGTAATAAAGAAACTAAAGATAAAATGAGAGAAGGTATGAAATCCAGAATGAAATATAACAAGAAAGAAAGAAAGAAAGTAACTAATAAAGAAAATAAAGATAGAATGAGAGAAGGTATTAAAGCTAGAATGAAAGATATCAAGAAAGAAAGAAATGAAAGTAAGTAAGAAAGAAACTAAAGATAGAATGAGAGAAGGTATGAAAGCTAGAATGAAAGATATCAAGAAAGAAAGAAAGAAAGAAATCAAGAAAGAAAATAAAGATAAAATGAGAGAAGGAATGCAATACAGAATGAAATATATCAAGAAAGAAAGAAAGAAAGTAACTAATAAAGAAAATAAAGATAGAATGAGAGAAGGTATTAAAGCTAGAATGAAAGATATCAAGAAAGAAAGAAATGAAAGTTAGTAAAAAAGAAACTAAAGATAGAATGAGAGAAGGAATGAAAGCTAGAATGAAAGATATCAATAAAGAAAGAAAAAAAGTAATCAATAAAGAAATTAAAGATGAAATGAGAGAAGGTATGAAAGCTAGAAGGAAAGATATCAAGAAAGAAAGAAAGAAAGAAAGAAAGAAAGAAAGAAAGAAAGAAAGTAATAAAGAAACTAAAGATAAAATGAGAAAATGTATGAAATACACCATGAAATATATCAAGAAATAAAGAAAGAAAGTAACTAATATAGAAAATACAGATAGAATGAGAGAAGGTATTAAAGCTAGAATGAAAGATATCAAGAAAGAAAGAAATGAATGTAATTAAAAAAGAAACTAAAGATAGAATGAGAGAAGGTATGAAAGATAGAATCTAAGATATCAAGAAATAAAGAAAGAAAGAAAGAAAGAGCGAAAGTAATTAATGAAGAAACTAAAGATAGAATGAAAGAAGGTATGAAAGCTAGAATGAAATATATCAATTAAAAAGAAAGAAAGAAAGAAAGTAATAAAGAAACTAAAGATAGAATGAGAGAAGATATGAAAGCTAGAATGAAAGATATCAGAAAGTAAGAAATAAAGAAATCAATAAAGAAACTAAAGATAAAATGAAATAAGGTATGAAATCTAGAATGAAACATATGAAGAAAGAAAGAGAGAAAGAAAGAAAGTAATAAAGAAACTAAAGACAGAATGAGAGAGCGCATTAAAGCTAGAATGAAAGATATCAAGAAAGAAAGAAATGAAAGTGAGTAAAAAAGAAACTAAAGATAGAATGAGAGAAGGTATGAAAGCTAGAATGAAAGATATAAAGAAAGAAAGAAAGAAACTAATAAAGAAAATAAAGATAGAATGAGAGAAGGTATTAAAGCTAGAATGAAAGATATCAAGAAAGAAAGAAATGAAAGTAAGTAAAAAAGAAACTAAAGATAGAATGAGAGATGGAATGAAAGCTAGAATGAAAGATATCAAGAAAGAAAGAAAAAAAGAAATCAATAAGAAAATTAAAGATGAAATTAGAGAAGGTATGAAAGCTAGAAGGAAAGATGTCAATAAAAAAGAAAGAAAGAAATCAATAAAGAAATTAAAGAGGAAATGAGAGAAATATGAAACCTAGAATGTAAGATATCAAGAAAGACAGAAAGAAAGAAAGTAATTAAGAAACTAAAGATAGAATGAGAGAATGTATGAAAGCTAGAATGAAAGATATCAAGAAAGAAAGAAAGAAAGAAAGAAAGTAATAAAGAAACTAAAGAGAATGATTGAAGGTATGAAAGCTAGAATGTAAGATATCAAGAAAGAATGAAAGAAAGAAAGAAAGTAATAAAGAAACTGAAGATAGAATGATTGAAGGCAGGAAAGCTAGAATGAAAGATATCAAGAAAGAATGAAAGAAAGAAAGTAACTAATAAAGAAACGAAAGATAGAATGAGAGAATGTATGAAAGCTAGAATGAAAGATATCTTGGAAATAAGAAAAAAAGAGAAAGTAATAAAGAAACTAAAGATAGAATGAGAGAAGGTATGAAAGCTAGAATGAAAGATATCAAGAAAGAAAGAAAGAAAGAAATCAATAAAGAAATGAAAGATGAAATGAGAGAAATATGAAACCTAGAATGAAAGATATCAAGAAAGAAAGAAAGAAAGTAATAAAGAAACTAAAGATAGAATGAGACAATGTATGAAAGCTAGAATGAAAGATATCAAGAAAGAAAGAAAGAAAGAAATCAATAAAGAAACTAAATTTAAATGAGAGAAGGTATGAAATACAGAATGAAATATATCAAGAAAGAAAGAAAGAAAGTAACTAATAAAGAAAATAAAGATAGAATGAGAGAAGGTATTAAAGCTAGAATGAACGATTTCAAGAAAGAAAGAAATGAAAGTAAGTAAAAAAGAAAATAAAGATAGAATGAGAGAAGGTATGAAAGATAGAATCTAAGATATCTAGAAATAAAGAAAGAAAGAAAGAAAGTAATAAAGAAACTAAAGATAAAATGAGTGAAGGTATGAAAGCTAGAATGTAAGATATGAAGAGATAAAGAAATGAAAGTAAGTAAAAAAGAAACTAAAGATAGAATGAGAGAAGTTATGAAAGCTAGAATGAAAGATATCAAGAAAGAAAGAAAAAAAGAAATCAATAAAGAAATTAAAGATGAAATGAGAGATGATATGAAAGCTAGAATGAAAAATATCAAGAAAGAATGAAAGAAAGAATGAAAGAAAGTAATAAAGAAATTAAATATAGAATGAGTGAAGGTATGAAAGCTAGAATGTAAGATATGAAGAGATAAAGAAATGAAAGTAAGTAAAAAAGAAACTAAAAATAGAATGAGAGGGTATGAAAGCTAGAATGAAAGATATCAAGAAAGAAAGAAAAAAATAAATCAATAAAGAAATTAAAGATGAAATGAGAGATGGTATGAAAGCTAGAAGGAAAGATATCAAGAAAGAAAGAAAGAAAGAAAGAAAGAAAGAAAGAAAGAAAGAAAGAAAGAAAGAAAGAAAGAAAGTAATAAAGAAACGAAAGATAGAATGAGAGAATATATGAAAGCTAGAATGACAGATATAAAGAAAGAAAGAAAGAAATCAATAAAGAAACTAAAGATAAAATGAGAGAAGGTATGAGAGCTAGAATGAAAGATATCAAGAAATGAAAAAGGAATAAAGTAGAAATGAAGTAATAAAGAAACTTAAGATAGAATGAGTGAAGATTTGAAATCTAGAATGAAAGATATCAGGAAAGAAAAAAGAAAAAAGTAGTAAAGAAACTAAAGATGAAATGAGTGAAGGTATGAAAGCTAGAATGAAAGATGTCAATAATAAAGAATGAAAGAAAGAACGTAATAAAGAAACTAAAGATAGAATCAGAGAAGATATGAAAGGAAGAATGAAAGATATCAAGAAAGAAAGAAATGAAAGTAAGTAAAATAGAAACTAAAGATAGAATGAGAGAAAGTATGAAAGCTAGAATGAAAGATATCAAGGAAGAAAGAAAAAAAGAAATCAATAAAGAAATTAAAGAGGAAATGAGAGAAATATGAAAACTAGAATGCAAGATATCAAGAAAGACAGAAAGAAAGAAAGTAATTAAGAAACTAAAGATAGAATGAGATAATGTATGAAAGCTAGAATGAAAGATATCAAGAAAGAAAGAAAGAAAGAAAAAAGTAATAAAGAAACTAAAGTGAATGATTGAAGGTATGAAAGCTAGAATGTAAGATATCAAGAAAGAATGAAAGAAAGAAAGAAAGAAAGTAATAAAGAAACTGAAGATAGAATGATTGAAGGTATGAAAGCTAGAATGAAAGATATCAAGAAAGAATGAAAGAAAGAAAGTAACTAATAAAGAAACGAAAGATAGAATGATAGAATGTATGAAAGCTAGAATGAAAGATATCAAGGAAGTAAGAAAAAAAGAGAAAGTAATAAAGAAACTAAAGATAGAATGAGAGAAGGTATGAAAGCTAGAATGAAAGATATCAAGAAAGAAAGAAAGAAAGAAATCAATAAAAAAATTAAAGATGAAATGAGAGAAATATGAAACCTAGAATGAAAGATATCAAGAAAGAAAGAAAGAAAGAAAGTATTAAAGAAACTAAAGATAGAATGAGACAATGTATGAAAGCTAGAATGAAAGATATCAAGAAAGAAAGAAAGAAATCAATAAAGAAACTAAAGTTAAATGAGAGAAGGTATGAAATACAGAATGAAATATATCAAGAAAGAAAGAAAGAAAGTAACTAATAAAGAAAATAAAGATAGAAAGAGAGAAGGTATTAAAGCTAGAATGAAAGATGTCAAGAAAGAAAGAAATGAAAGTAAGTAAAAAAGAAAATAAAGATAGAATGAGAGAAGGTATGAAAGATAGAATCTAAGATATCTAGAAAGAAAGAAAGAAAGAAAGAAAGTAATAAAGAAACTAAAGATAAAATGAGTGAAGGTATGAAAGCTAGAATGTAAGATATGAAGAGATAAAGAAATGAAAGTAAGTAAAAAAGAAACTAAAGATAGAATGAGAGAAGGTATGAAAGCTAGAATGAAAGATATCAAGAAAAAAAGAAAAAAAGAAATCAATAAAGAAATTAAAGATGAAATGAGAGATGATATGAAAGCTAGAATGAAAAATATCAAGAAAGACTGAAAGAAACAATGAAAGAAAGTAATAAAGAAATTAAATATAGAATGAGTGAAGGTATGAAAGCTAGAATGTAAGATATGAAGAGATAAAGAAATGAAAGTAAGTAAAAAAGAAACTAAAGATAGAATGAGAGAAGGTATGAAAGCTAGAAAGAAAGATATCAAGAAAGAAAGAAAAAAAGAAATCAATAAAGAAATTAAAGATGAAATGAGAGATGATATGAAAGCTAGAATGAAAAATATCAAGAAAGAATGAAAGAAAGAATGAAAGAAAGTAATAAAGAAATTAAATATAGAATGAGTGAAGGTATGAAAGCTAAAATGTAAGATATGAAGAGATAAAGAAATGAAAGTAAGTAAAAAAGAAACTAAAAATAGAATGAGAGAAGGTATGAAAGCTAGAATGAAAGATATCAAGAAAGAAAGAAAAAAAGAAATCAATAAAGAAATTAAAGATGAAATGAGAGATGGTATGAAAGCTAGAATGAAAAATATCAAGAAAGAAAGAAAGAAAGAAAGAAAGAAAGAATCTAAAGATAGAATGAGTGAAGGTATGAAAGCTAGTGTGTAAGATATGAAGAATTAAAAAAATGAAAGTAAGTAAAAAAGAAACTAAAGACAGAATGAGAGAAGGTATGAAAGCTTGAATGAAAGATATCAAGAAAGAAAGAAAGAAAGAAAGTAATAAAGAAACTAAAGATAAAATGAGAGAAGGTATGAAATCCAGAATGAAATATATGAAGAAAGAAAGAAAGAATGTAACTTATAAAGAAACTAAAGATAGAATGCGAGAAGGTATTAAAGCTAGAATGAAATATATGAAGAAAGAAAGAAATAATGTAACTTATAAAGAAACTAAAGATAGAATGAGAGAAGGTATTAAAGCTAGAATGAAAGATATCAAGAAAGAAAGAAATGATTGTAATTAAAAAAAGAAACTAAAAATAGAATGTGAGAAGGTATGAAAGATAGAATCTAAGATATCAAGAAAGAAAGAAAGAAAGAAAGAAATCAATAAAGAAACTAAAGATAAAATGAAAAAAGTTTTAAATCTAGAATGAAACATATGAAGAAAGAAAGAGAGAAAGAAAGTAACTAATAATGAAACTAAAGATAGAATGAGAGAGCGTATGAAAGAAAGAATGAAAGATATCAAGAAAGAAAGAAATAAAAGTAAGTAAAAAAGAAACTAAAGATGAAATGAGAGAACGTATGAAAGCTAGAATGAAAGATGTCAATAAAAAAGAATGAAAGAAAGAACGTAATAAAGAAACTAAAGATAGAATGAGAGAAGATATGAAAGCAAGAATGAAAGATATCAAGAAAGAAAGAAATGAAAGTAAGTAAAATAGAAACTAAAGATAGAATGAGAGAAGGTATGAAAGCTAGAATGAAAGATATCAAGGAAGAAAGAAAAAAAGAAATCAAAAAAGAAATTAAAGAGGAAATGAGGGAAATATGAAACCTAGAATGCAAGATATCAAGAAAGACAGAAAGAAAGAAAGTAATTAAGAAATTAAAGATAGAATGAGAGAATGTATGAAAGCTAGAATGAAAGATATCAAGAAAGAAAGAAAGAAAGAAAGAAAGTAGTAAAGATACTAAAGAGAATGATTGAAGGTATGAAAGCTAGAATGAAAGATATCAAGAAAGAATGAAAGAAAGAAAGTAACTAATAAAGAAACGAAAGATAGAATGAGAGAAGGTATGAAAGCTAGAATGAAAGATATCAAGGAAGTAAGAAAAAAAGAGAAAGTAATAAAGAAACTAAAGATAGAATGAGAGAAGGTATGAAAGCTAGAATGAAAGATATCAAGAAAGAAAGAAAGAAAGAAATCAATAAAGAAATTAAAGATGAAATGAGAGAAATATGAAACCTAGAATGAAAGATATCAAGAAAGAAAGAAAAAAAGAAAGAAACTAATAAAGAAACTAAAGATAGAATGAGACAATGTATGAAAGCGAGAATGAAAGATATCAAGAAAGAAAGAAAGAAAGTAATAAAGAAACTAAAGATAAAATGAAAAAAGTATGAAATCTAGAATGAAACATATGAAGAAAGAAAGAGAGAAAGAAAGTAACTAATAAAGAAACTAAAGATAGAATGAGAGCGTATTTAAGCTAGAATGAAAGATGTCAAGAAAGAAAGAAATGAAAGAAAGTAAAAAAGAAACTAAAGATAGAATGAGATAAGGTATGAAAGCTAGAATGAAAGATATCAAGAAAGAAAGAAAGAAAGAAATCACTAGAGAAACTAAAGATGAAATGAGAGAACGTATGAAAGCAAGAATGAAAGATATCAAGAAAGAAACTAATAAAGAAACTAAAGATACAATGAGAGAACGTATGAAATCTAGAATGAAAGATATCAAGAAAGAAAGAAAGAAAGTAACAAATAAAGAAACTAAAGATATAATGAGAGCGTATTTAAGCTAGAATGAAACATGTCAAGAAAGAAAGAAATGAAAGAAAGTAAAAAAGAAACTAAAGATAGAATGAGATAAGGTATGAAAGCTAGAATGAAAGATATCAAGAAAGAAAGAAAGAAAGAAATCACTAGAGAAACTAAAGATGAAATGAGAGAAGGTATGAAAGCAAGAATGAAAGATATCAAGAAAGAAACTAATAAAGAAACTAAAGATACAATGAGAGAACGTATGAAATCTAGAATGAAAGATATCAAGAAAGAAAGAAAGAAAGTAACTAATAAAGAAACTAAAGATAGAATGAGAGAAGGTATTAAAGCTAGAATGAAAGATATCAAGGAAGAAAGAAAGAGAATAAGAAAGTAATTTAAAAACTAAAGATGGAACGAGAGAAGGTATGCGAGCTAGAATGAAAGCTATCAAGAAAGAAAAAAAGAAAGAAAGAATGTAATAAAGAAACTAAAGATAGAATGAGAGAAGGTATGAAATCCAGAATGAAATATATGAAGAAAGAAAGAAAGAATGTAATAAAGAAACTAAAGATAGAATGAGAGAAGGTATTAAAGCTAGAATGAAAGATATCAAGAAAGAAAGAAATGAATGTAATTAAAAAAAGAAACTAAAAATAGAATGTGAGAAGGTATGAAAGATAGAATCTAAGATATCAAGAAAGAAAGAAAGAAAGAAAGAAAGAGCGAAAGTAATTAATAAAGAAACCAAAGATAGAATGAAAGAAGGCATGAATACTAGAATGAAAGATATCAGAAAGAAAGAAATAAAGAAATCAATAAAGAAACTAAAGTTAAAATGAAAAAAGGTATGAAATCTAGAATGAAACATATGAAGAAAAAAATAGAGAAAGAAAGTAACTAATAATGAAACTAAAGATAGAACGAGAGAGCATATGAAAGAAAGAATGAAAGATATCAAGAAAGAAAGAAAGAAATGTAAGTAATAAAGAAACTAAAGATAAAATGAGAGAAGGAATGAAATCTAGAATGAAAGATATCAAGAAAGAAAGAAAGTAACTAATAAAGAAACTAAAGATAGAATGAGAGAAGGTATTAAAGCTAGAATGAAAGATATCAATGAAAGAAATGAAAGTAAGTAACAAAGAAACTAAAGATAGAATGAGAGAAGGTATGAAGGCTAGAATGAAAGATATCAAGGAAGAAAGAAAAAAAGAAATCAAAAAAGAAATTAAAGAGGAAATGAGAGAAATATGAAACCTAGAATGCAAGATATCAAGAAAGACAGACAGAAAGAAAGTAATTAAGAAATTAAAGATAGAATGAGAGAATGTATGAAAGCTAGAATGAAAGATATCAAGAAAGAAAGAAAGAAAGAAAGAAAGTAATAAAGAAACTAAAGAGAATGATTGAAGGTATGAAAGCTAGAATGAAAGATATCAAGAAAGAATGAAAGAAAGAAAGTAACTAATAAAGAAACGAAAGATAGAATGAGAGAAGGTATGAAAGCTAGAATGAAAGATATCAAGGAAGTAATAAAAAAAAGAGAAAGTAATAAAGAAACTAAAGATAGAATGAGAGAAGGTATGAAAGCTAGAATGAAAGATATCAAGAAAGAAAGAAAGAAAGAAATCAATAAAGAAATTAAAGATGAAATGAGAGAAATATGAAACCTAGAATGAAAGATATCAAGAAAGAAAGAAATAAAGAAAGAAACTAATAAAGAAACTAAAGATAGAATGAGACAATGTATGAAAGCGAGAATGAAAGATATCAAGAAAGAAAGAAAGAAAGAAAGAAATCAATAAAGAAACTAAAGTTAAATGAGAGAAGGTATGAAATACAGAATGAAATATATCAAGAAAGAAAGAAAGAAAGTAACTAATAAAGAAAATAAAGATAGAATGAGAGAAGGTATTAAAGCTAGAATGAAAGATATCAAGAAAGAAAGAAATGAAAGTAAAAAAGAAAATAAAGATAGAATGAGAGAAGGTATGAAAGATAGAATCTAAGATATCTAGAAAGAAAGAAAGAAAGAAAGAAAGAATGAGCGAAAGTAATTAATAAAGAAACCAAAGATAGAATGAAAAAAGTATGAAATCTAGAATGAAACATATGAAGAAAGAAAGAGAGAAAGAAAGTAACTAATAAAGAAACTAAAGATAGAATGAGAGAGCGTATTTAAGCTAGAATGAAAGATATCAAGAAAGAAAGAAATGAAAGTAAGTAAAAAAGAAACTAAAGATAGAATGAGATAAGGTATGAAAGCTAGAATGAAAGATATCCAGAAAGAAAGAAAGAAAGAAATCACTAGAGAAACTAAAGATGAAATGAGAGAAGGTATGAAAGCTAGAATGAAAGATGTCAAGAAAGAAAGTAATAAAGAAACTAAAGGTACAATGAGAGAACGTATGAAATCTAGAATGAAAGATATCAAGAAAGAAAGAAAGAAAGTAACTAATAAAGAAACTAAAGATAGAATGAGAGAAGGTATTAAAGCTAGAATGAAAGATATCAAGAAAGAGAGAAAGAGAATAAGAAAGTAATTTAAAAACTAAAGATGGAACGAGAGAAGGTATGCAAGCTAGAATGAAAGCTATCAAGAAAGAAAAAAAGAAAGAAAGAATGTAATAAAGAAACTAAAGATAGAATGAGAGAAGGTATGAAAGCTAGTATGTAAGATATGAAGAGATAAAGAAAGAAAGAAAGTAATAAAGAAACTAAAGAAAAAATGAGAGAAGGTATGAAATCCTGAATGAAATATATGAAGAAAGAAAGAAAGAATGTAACTTATAAAGAAACTAAAGATAGAATGAGAGAAGGTATTAAAGCTAGAATGAAAGATATCAAGAAAGAAAAAAATGAATGTAATTAAAAAAAGAAACTAAAAATAGAATGAGAGAAGGTATGAACGATAGAATCTAAGATATCAAGAAAGAAAGAAAGAAAGAAAGAGCGAAAGTAATTAATAAAGAAACCAAAGATAGAATGAAAGAAGGCATGAAAGCTAGAATGAAAGATATCAATTAAAAAGAAAGAAAGAAAGAAAGTAATTAAGAAACTAAAGATAGAATGAGAGAAGATATGAAAGCTAGAATGAAGGATATCAGAAAGAAAGAAAGAAAGAAATCAATAAAGAAACTAAAGATAAAATCAAAAAAGGTATGAAATCTAGAATGAAACATATGAAGAAAGAAAGAGAGAAAGAAAGTAACTAATAATGAAACTAAAGATAGAATGAGAGAGCGTATGAAAGCTAGAATGAAAGATATCAAGAAAGAAAGAAATAAAAGTAAGTAAAAAAGAAACTAAAGACGAAATGAGAGAATGAAAGATGTCAATAAAAAAGAATGAAAGAAAGAACGTAATAAAGAAACTAAAGATAGAATGAGAGAAGATATGAAAGCAAGAATGAAAGATATCAAGAAAGAAAGAAATGAAAGTAAGTAAAATAGAAACTAAAGATAGAATGAGAGAAGGTATGAAAGCTAGAATGAAAGATATCAAGGAAGAAAGAAAAAAAGAAATCAATAAAGAAATTAAAGAGGAAATGAGAGAAATATGAAACCTAGAATGCAAGATATCAAGAAAGACAGAAAGAAAGAAAGTAATTAAGAAATTAAAGATAGAATGAGAGAATGTATGGAAGCTAAAATGAAAGATATCAAGAAAGAAAGAATGAAAGAAAGAAAGTAATAAAGAAACTAAAGAGAATGATTGGAGGTATGAAAGCTAGAATGTAAGATATCAAGAAAGAATGATAGAAAGAAAGTAATAAAGAAACTGAAGATAGAATGATTGAAGGTATGAAAGCTAGAATGAAAGATATCAAGAAAGAATGAAAGAAAGAAAGTAACTAGTAAATAAACGAAAGATAGAATGAGAGAAGGTATGAAAGCTAGAATGAAAGATATCAAGAAAGTAAGAAAAAAAGAGAAAGTAATAAAGAAACTAAAGATAGAATGAGAGAAGGTATGAAAGCTAGAATGAAAGATATCAAGAAAGAAAGAAAGAAAGAAATCAATAAAGAAATTAAAGATGAAATGAGAGAAATATGAAACCTAGAATGAAACATATCAAGAAAGAAAGAAAGAAAGAAAGAAACTAATAAAGAAAATAAAGATAGAATGAGACAATGTATGAAAGCTAGAATGAAAGATATCAAGAAATAAAGAAAGAAAGAAATCAATAAAGAAACTAAAGTTAAATGAGAGAAGGTATGAAATACAGAATGAAATATATCAAGAAAGAAAGAAAGAAAGTAACTAATAAAGAAAATAAAGATAGAAAGAGAGAAGGTATTAAAGCTAGAATGAAAGATGTCAAGAAAGAAAGAAATGAAAGTAAGTAAAAAAGAAAATAAAGATAGAATGAGAGAAGTTATGAAAGATAGAATCTAAGATATCTAGAAAGAAAGAAAGAAAGAAAGAAAGAAAGAAAGTAATAAAGAAACTAAAGATAGAATGAGAGAAGGTATGAAAGCTAGAATGAAAGATATCAAGAAAAAAAGAAAAAAAGAAATCAATAAAGAAATTAAAGATGAAATGAGAGATGATATGAAAGCTAGAATGAAAAATATCAAGAAAGACTGAAAGAAACAATGAAAGAAAGTAATAAAGAAATTAAATATAGAATGAGTGAAGGTATGAAAGCTAGAATGTAAGATATGAAGAGATAAAGAAATGAAAGTAAGTAAAAAAGAAACTAAAGATAGAATGAGAGAAGGTATGAAAGCTAGAAAGAAAGATATCAAGAAAGAATGAAAAAAAGAAATCAATAAAGAAATTAAAGATGAAATGAGAGATGATATGAAAGCTAGAATGAAAAATATCAAGAAAGAATGAAAGAAAGAATGAAAGAAAGTAATAAAGAAATTAAATATAGAATGAGTGAAGGTATGAAAGCTAAAATGTAAGATATGAAGAGATAAAGAAATGAAAGTAAGTAAAAAAGAAACTAAAAATAGAATGAGAGAAGGTATGAAAGCTAGAATGAAAGATATCAAGAAAGAAAGAAAAAAAGAAATCAATAAAGAAATTAATGATGAAATGAGAGATGGTATGAAAGCTAGAATGAAAAATATCAAGAAAGAATGAAAGAAAGAAAGAAAGAAAGAAAGAATCTAAAGATAGAATGAGTGAAGGTATGAAAGCTAGAATGTAAGATATGAAGAGATAAAGAAATGAAAGTAAGTAAAAAAGAAACTAAAGATAGAATGAGATAAGGTATGAAAGCTAGAATGAAAGATATCAAGAAAAAAAGAAAAAAAGAAATCAATAAAGAAATTAAAGATGAAATGAGAGATGATATGAAAGCTAGAATGAAAAATATCAAGAAAGACTGAAAGAAACAATGAAAGAAAGTAATAAAGAAATTAAATATAGAATGAGTGAAGGTATGAAAGCTAGAATGTAAGATATGAAGAGATAAAGAAATGAAAGTAAGTAAAAAAGAAACTAAAGATAGAATGAGAGAAGGTATGAAAGCTAGAAAGAAAGATATCAAGAAAGAAAGAAAAAAAGAAATCAATAAAGAAATTAAAGATGAAATGAGAGATGATATGAAAGCTAGAATGAAAAATATCAAGAAAGAATGAAAGAAAGAATGAAAGAAAGTAATAAAGAAATTAAATATAGAATGAGTGAAGGTATGAAAGCTAAAATGTAAGATATGAAGAGATAAAGAAATGAAAGTAAGTAAAAAAGAAACTAAAAATAGAATGAGAGAAGGTATGAAAGCTAGAATGAAAGATATCAAGAAAGAAAGAAAAAAAGAAATCAATAAAGAAATTAATGATGAAATGAGAGATGGTATGAAAGCTAGAATGAAAAATATCAAGAAAGAATGAAAGAAAGAAAGAAAGAAAGAAAGAATCTAAAGATAGAATGAGTGAAGGTATGAAAGCTAGTGTGTAAGATATGAAGAATTAAAAAAATGAAAGTAAGTAAAAAAGAAACTAAAGACAGAATGAGAGAAGGTATGAAAGCTTGAATGAAAGATATCAAGAAAGAAAGAAAGAAAGAAAGTAATAAAGAAACTAAAGATAAAATGAGAGAAGGTATGAAATCCAGAATGAAATATATGAAGAAAGAAAGAAAGAATGTAACTTATAAAGAAACTAAAGATAGAATGAGAGAAGGTATTAAAGCTAGAATGAAAGATATCAAGAAAGAAAGAAATGATTGTAATTAAAAAAAGAAACTAAAAATAGAATGTGAGAAGGTATGAAAGATAGAATCTAAGATATCAAGAAAGAAAGAAAGAAAGAAAGAAATCAATAAAGAAACTAAAGATAAAATGAAAAAAGTTTTAAATCTAGAATGAAACATATGAAGAAAGAAAGAGAGAAGGAAAGTAACTAATAATGAAACTAAAGATAGAATGAGAGAGCGTATGAAAGAAAGAATGAAAGATATCAAGAAAGAAAGAAATAAAAGTAAGTAAAAAAGAAACTAAAGATGAAATGAGAGAACGTATGAAAGCTAGAATGAAAGATGTCAATAAAAAAGAATGAAAGAAAGAACGTAATGAAGAAACTAAAGATAGAATGAGAGAAGATATGAAAGCAAGAATGAAAGATATCAAGAAAGAAAGAAATGAAAGTAAGTAAAATAGAAACTAAAGATAGAATGAGAGAAGGTATGAAAGCTAGAATGAAAGATATCAAGGAAGAAAGAAAAAAAGAAATCAAAAAAGAAATTAAAGAGGAAATGAGGGAAATATGAAACCTAGAATGCAAGATATCAAGAAAGACAGAAAGAAAGAAAGTAATTAAGAAATTAAAGATAGAATGAGAGAATGTATGAAAGCTAGAATGAAAGATATCAAGAAAGAAAGAAAGAAAGAAAGAAAGTAGTAAAGATACTAAAGAGAATGATTGAAGGTATGAAAGCTAGAATGAAAGATAGCAAGAAAGAATGAAAGAAAGAAAGTAACTAATAAAGAAACGAAAGATAGAATGAGAGAAGGTATGAAAGCTAGAATGAAAGATATCAAGGAAGTAAGAAAAAAAGAGAAAGTAATAAAGAAACTAAAGATAGAATGAGAGAAGTTATGAAAGCTAGAATGAAAGATATCAAGAAAGAAAGAAAGAAAGAAATCAATAAAGAAATTAAAGATGAAATGAGAGAAAAATGAAACCTAGAATGAAAGATATCAAGAAAGAAAGAAAGAAAGAAACTAATAAAGAAACTAAAGATAGAATGAGACAATGTATGAAAGCGAGAATGAAAGATATCAAGAAAGAAAGAAAGAAAGTAATAAAGAAACTAAAGATAAAATGAAAAAAGTATGAAATCTAGAATGAAACATATGAAGAAAGAAAGAGAGAAAGAAAGTAACTAATAAAGAAACTAAAGATAGAATGAGAGCGTATTTAAGCTAGAATGAAAGATGTCAAGAAAGAAAGAAATGAAAGAAAGTAAAAAAGAAACTAAAGATAGAATGAAATAAGGTATAAAAGCTAGAATGAAAGATATCAAGAAAGAAAGAAAGAAAGAAATCACTAGAGAAACTAAAGATGAAATGAGAGAAGGTATGAAAGCAAGAATGAAAGATATCAAGAAAGAAACTAATAAAGAAACTAAAGATACAATGAGAGAACGTATGAAATCTAGAATGAAAGATATCAAGAAAGAAAGAAAGAAAGTAACTAATAAAGAAACTAAAGATATAATGAGAGCGTATTTAAGCTAGAATGAAACATGTCAAGAAAGAAAGAAATGAAAGAAAGTAAAAAAGAAACTAAAGATAGAATGAGATAAGGTATGAAAGCTAGAATGAAAGATATCAAGAAAGAAAGAAAGAAAGAAATCACTAGAGAAACTAAAGATGAAATGAGAGAAGGTATGAAAGCAAGAATGAAAGATATCAAGAAAGAAACTAATAAAGAAACTAAAGATAAAATGAGAGAACGTATGAAATCTAGAATGAAAGATAACAAGAAAGAAAGAAAGAAAGTAACTAATAAAGAAACTAAAGATAGAATGAGAGAAGGTATTAAAGCTAGAATGAAAGATATCAAGGAAGAAAGAAAGAGAATAAGAAAGTAATTTAAAAACTAAAGATGGAACGAGAGAAGGTATGCGAGCTAGAATGAAAGCTATCAAGAAAGAAAAAAAGAAAGAAAGAATGTAATAAAGAAACTAAAGATAGAATGAGAGAAGGTATGAAATCCAGAATGAAATATATGAAGAAAGAAAGAAAGAATGTAATAAAGAAACTAAAGATAGAATGAGAGAAGGTATTAAAGCTAGAATGAAAGATATCAAGAAAGAAAGAAATGAATGTAATTAAAAAAGAAACTAAAAATAGAATGTGAGAAGGTATGAAAGATAGAATCTAAGATATCAAGAAAGAAAGAAAGAAAGAAAGAAAGAGCGAAAGTAATTAATAAAGAAACCAAAGATAGAATGAAAGAAGGCATGAATACTAGAATGAAAGATATCAGAAAGAAAGAAATAAAGAAATCAATAAAGAAACTAAAGATAAAATGAAAAAAGGTATGAAATCTAGAATGAAACATATGAAGAAAAAAATAGAGAAAGAAAGTAACTAATAATGAAACTAAAGATAGAACGAGAGAGCATATGAAAGATAGAATGAAAGATATCAAGAAAAAAAGAAATAAATGTAAGTAATAAAGAAACTAAAGATAAAATGAGAGAAGGAATGAAATCTAGAATGAAAGATATCAAGAAAGAAAGAAAGTAACTAATAAAGAAACTAAAGATAGAATGAGAGAAGGTATAAAAGCTAGAATGAAAGATATCAAGGAAAGAAATGAAAGTAAGTAACAAAGAAACTAAAGATAGAATGAGAGAAGGTATGAAAGCTAGAATGAAAGATATCAAGGAAGAAAGAAAAAAAGAAATCAAAAAAGAAATTAAAGAGGAAATGAGAGAAATATGAAACCTAGAATGCAAGATATCAAGAAAGACAGAAAGAAAGAAAGTAATTAAGAAATTAAAGATAGAATGAGAGAATGTATGAAAGCTAGAATGAAAGATATCAAGAAAGAAAGAAAGAAAGAAAGTAATAAAGAAACTAAAGAGAATGATTGAAGGTATGAAAGCTAGAATGAAAGATATCAAGAAAGAATGAAAGAAAGAAAGTAACTAATAAAGAAACGAAAGACAGAATGAGAGAAGGTATGAAAGCTAGAATGAAAGCTATCAAGGAAGTAATAAAAAAAGAGAAAGTAATAAAGAAACTAAAGATAGAATGAGAGAAGGTATGAAAGCTAGAATGAAAGATATCAAGAAAGAAAGAAAGAAAGAAATCAATAAAGAAATTAAAGATGAAATGAGAGAAATATGAAACCTAGAATGAAAGATATCAAGAAAGAAAGAAATAAAGAAAGAAACTAATAAAGAAACTAAAGATAGAATGAGAGAAGGTATGAAAGCGAGAATGAAAGATATCAAGAAAGAAAGAAAGAAAGAAAGAAATCAATGAAGAAACTAAAGTTAAATGAGAGAAGGTATGAAATACAGAATGAAATATATCAAGAAAGAAAGAAAGAAAGTAACTAATAAAGAAAATAAAGATAGAATGAGAGAAGGTATTAAAGCTAGAATGAAAGATATCAAGAAAGAAAGAAATGAAAGTAAAAAAGAAAATAAAGATAGAATGAGAGAAGGTATGAAAGATAGAATCTAAGATATCTAGAAAGAAAGAAAGAAAGAAAGAAAGAATGAGCGAAAGTAATTAATAAAGAAACCAAAGATAGAATGAAAAAAGTATGAAATCTAGAATGAAACATATGAAGAAAGAAAGAGAGAAAGAAAGTAACTAATAAAGAAACTAAAGATAGAATGAGAGAGCGTATTTAAGCTAGAATGAAAGATATCAAGAAAGAAAGAAATGAAAGTAAGTAAAAAAGAAACTAAAGATAGAATGAGATAAGGTATGAAAGCTAGAATGAAAGATATCAAGAAAGAAAGAAAGAAAGAAATCACTAGAGAAACTAAAGATGAAATGAGAGAAGGTATGAAAGCTAGAATGAAAGATGTCAAGAAAGAAAGTAATAAAGAAACTAAAGATACAATGAGAGAACGTATGAAATCTAGAATGAAAGATATCAAGAAAGAAAGAAAGAAAGTAACTAATAAAGAAACTAAAGATAGAATGAGAGAAGGTATTAAAGCTAGAATGAAAGATATCAAGAAAGAGAGAAAGAGAATAAGAAAGTAATTTAAAAACTAAAGATGGAACGAGAGAAGGTATGCGAGCTAGAATGAAAGCTATCAAGAAAGAAAAAAAGAAAGAAAGAAAGTAATAAAGAAACTAAAGATAGAATGAGAGAAGGTATGAAAGCTAGTATGTAAGATATGAAGAGATAAAGAAAGAAAGAAAGTAATAAAGAAACTAAAGAAAAAATGAGAGAAGGTATGAAATCCTGAATGAAATATATGAAGAAAGAAATAAAGAATGTAACTTATAAAGAAACTAAAGATAGAATGAGAGAAGGTATTAAAGCTAGAATGAAAGATATCAAGAAAGAAAGAAAGAAAGAAAGAGCGAAAGTAATTAATAAAGAAACCAAAGATAGAATGAAAGAAGGCATGAAAGCTAGAATGAAAGATATCAATTAAAAAGAAAGAAAGAAAGAAAGTAATTAAGAAATTAAAGAGAGAATGATTGAAGGTATGAAAGCTAGAATGAAAGATATCAAGAAAGAATGAAAGAAAGAAAGTAACTAATAAAGAAACGAAAGACAGAATGAGAGAAGGTATGAAAGCTAGAATGAAAGATATCAAGGAAGTAATAAAAAAAAGAGAAAGTAATAAAGAAACTAAAGATAGAATGAGAGAAGGTATGAAAGCTAGAATGAAAGATATCAAGAAAGAAAGAAAGAAAGAAATCAATAAAGAAATTAAAGATGAAATGAGAGAAATATGAAACCTAGAATGAAAGATATCAAGAAAGAAAGAAATAAAGAAAGAAACTAATAAAGAAACTAAAGATAGAATGAGACAATGTATGAAAGCGAGAATGAAAGATATCAAGAAAGAAAGAAAGAAAGAAAGAAATCAATAAAGAAACTAAAGTTAAATGAGAGAAGGTATGAAATACAGAATGAAATATATCAAGAAAGAAAGAAAGAAAGTAACTAATAAAGAAAATAAAGATAGAATGAGAGAAGGTATTAAAGCTAGAATGAAAGATATCAAGAAAGAAAGAAATGAAAGTAAAAAAGAAAATAAAGATAGAATGAGAGAAGGTATGAAAGATAGAATCTAAGATATCTAGAAAGAAAGAAAGAAAGAAAGAAAGAATGAGCGAAAGTAATTAATAAAGAAACCAAAGATAGAATGAAAAAAGTATGAAATCTAGAATGAAACATATGAAGAAAGAAAGAGAGAAAGAAAGTAACTAATAAAGAAACTAAAGATAGAATGAGAGAGCGTATTTAAGCTAGAATGAAAGATATCAAGAAAGAAAGAAATGAAAGTAAGTAAAAAAGAAACTAAAGATAGAATGAGATAAGGTATGAAAGCTAGAATGAAAGATATCAAGAAAGAAAGAAAGAAAGAAATCACTAGAGAAACTAAAGATGAAATGAGAGAAGGTATGAAAGCTAGAATGAAAGATGTCAAGAAAGAAAGTAATAAAGAAACTAAAGATACAATGAGAGAACGTATGAAATCTAGAATGAAAGATATCAAGAAAGAAAGAAAGAAAGTAACTAATAAAGAAACTAAAGATAGAATGAGAGAAGGTATTAAAGCTAGAATGAAAGATATCAAGAAAGAGAGAAAGAGAATAAGAAAGTAATTTAAAAACTAAAGATGGAACGAGAGAAGGTATGCGAGCTAGAATGAAAGCTATCAAGAAAGAAAAAAAGAAAGAAAGAATGTAATAAAGAAACTAAAGATAGAATGAGAGAAGGTATGATAGCTAGTATGTAAGATATGAAGAGATAAAGAAAGAAAGAAAGTAATAAAGAAACTAAAGAAAAAATGAGAGAAGGTATGAAATCCTGAATGAAATATATGAAGAAAGAAAGAAAGAATGTAACTTATAAAGAAACTAAAGATAGAATGAGAGAAGGTATTAAAGCTAGAATGAAAGATATCAAGAAAGAAAGAAAGAAAGAAAGAAAGTAATTAAGAAACTAAAGATAGAATGAGAGAAGATATGAAAGCTAGAATGAAAGATATCAGAAAGAAAGAAAGAAAGAAATCAATAAAGAAACTAAAGATAAAATCAAAAAAGGTATGGAATCTAGAATGAAACATATGAAGAAAGAAAGAGAGAAAGAAAGTAACTAATAATGAAACTAAAGATAGAATGAGAGAGCGTATGAAAGCTAGAATGAAAGATATCAAGAAAGAAAGAAATAAAAGTAAGTAAAAAAGAAACTAAAGACGAAATGAGAGAATGAAATATGTCAATAAAAAAGAATGAAAGAAAGAACGTAATAAAGAAACTAAAGATAGAATGAGAGAAGATATGAAAGCAAGAATGAAAGATATCAAGAAAGAAAGAAATGAAAGTAAGTAAAATAGAAACTAAAGATAGAATGAGAGAAGGTATGAAAGCTAGAATGAAAGATATCAAGGAAGAAAGAAAAAAAGAAATCAATAAAGAAATTAAAGAGGAAATGAGAGAAATATGAAACCTAGAATGCAAGATATCAAGAAAGACAGAAAGAAAGAAAGTAATTAAGAAATTAAAGATAGAATGAGAGAATGTATGAAAGCTAAAATGAAAGATATCAAGAAAGAAAGAATGAAAGAAAGAAAGTAATAAAGAAACTAAAGAGAATGATTGGAGGTATGAAAGCTAGAATGTAAGATATCAAGAAAGAATGATAGAAAGAAAGTAATAAAGAAACTGAAGATAGAATGATTGAAGGTATGAAAGCTAGAATGAAAGATATCAAGTAAGAATGAAAGAAAGAAAGTAACTAGTAAATAAACGAAAGATAGAATGAGAGAAGGTATGAAAGCTAGAATGAAAGATATCAAGAAAGTAAGAGAAAAAAGAGAAAGTAATAAAGAAACTAAAGATAGAATGAGAGAAGGTATGAAAGCTAGAATGAAAGATATCAAGAAAGAAAGAAAGAAAGAAATCAATAAAGAAATTAAAGATGAAATGAGAGAAATATGAAACCTAGAATGAAACATATCAAGAAAGAAAGAAAGAAAGAAAGAAACTAATAAAGAAAATAAAGATAGAATGAGACAATGTATGAAAGCTAGAATGAAAGATATCAAGAAATAAAGAAAGAAAGAAATCAATAAAGAAACTAAAGTTAAATGAGAGATGATATGAAATACAGAATGAAATATATCAAGAAAGAAAGAAAGAAAGTAACTAATAAAGAAAATAAAGAAAGAATGAGAGAAGGTATTCAAGCTAGAATGAAAGATATCAAGAAAGAAAGAAATGAAATTAAGTAAAAAAGAAAATAAAGATAGAATGAGAGAAGGTATGAAAGATAGAATGAAATATATCAAGAAAGAAAGAAAGAAAGTAACTAATAAAGAAAATAAAGAAAGAATGAGAGAAGGTATGAAAGCTAGTATGTAAGATATGAAGAGATAAAGAAATCAAAGTAAGTAAAAAAGAAACTAAAGACAGAATGAGAGAAGGTATGAAAGCTAGAATGAAAGATATCAAGAAAGAAAGAAAGAAAGTAATAAAGAAACTAAAGATTAAATGAGAGAAGGTATTAAATCCAGAATTAAATATATGAAGAAAGAAAGAAAGTATGTAACTAATAAAGAAACTAAAGATAGAATGCGAGAAGGTATTAAAGCTAGAATGAATGATATCAAGAAAGAAAGAAATGAATGTAATTAAAAAAGAATCTAAAGATAGAATGAGAGAAGGTATGAAAGATAGAATCTAAGATATCAAGAAAGAAAGAAAGAAAGAAAGAAAGAAAGAAAGAAAGAAAGAAAGAAAGAAAGAGAGAAAGAAAGAAAGAAAGAAAGAAAGAAAGAAAGAAAGAAAGAAAGAAAGAAAGAGCGAAAGTAATTAATAAAGAAACTAAAGATAGAATGAAAGAAGGTATGAAAGCTAGAATGAAATATATCAATTAAAAAGAAAGAAAGAAAGAAAGTAATAAAGAAACTAAAGATAGAATGAGAGAAGGTATGAAAGCTAGAATGAAAGATATCAAGAAAGAAAGAAAAAAAGAAATCAATAAAGAAATTAAAGATGAAATGAGAGATGATATGAAAGCTAGAATGAAAAATATCAAGAAAGAATGAAAGAAAGAATGAAAGAAAGTAATAAAGAAACTAAATATAGAATGAGAGGGTATGAAAGCTAGAATGTAAGATATGAAGAGATAAAGAAATGAAAGTAAGTAAAAAAGAAACTAAAGATAGAATGAGAGAAGGTATGAAAGCTAGAATGAAAGATATCAAGAAAGAAAGAAAGAGAGTAATAAAGAAACTAAAGATAAAATGAGAGAAGGTATGAAATCCAGAATGAAATATATGAAGAAAGAAAGTATGTAACTAATAAAGAAACTAAAGATAGAATGCGAGAAGGTATTAAAGCTAGAATGAAATATATGAAGAAAGAAAGAAATAATGTAACTTATAAAGAAACTAAAGATAGAATGAGAGAAGGTATTAAAGCTAGAATGAAAGATATCAAGAAAGAAAGAAATGAATGTAATTAAAAAAAGAAACTAAAAATAGAATGAGAGAAGGTATGAAAGATAGAATCTAAGATATCAAGAAAGAAAGAAAGAAAGAAAGAAAGAGCGAAAGTAATTAATAAAGAAACCAAAGATAGAATGAAAGAAGGCATGAAAGCTAGAATGAAAGATATCAATTAAAAAGAAAGAAAGAAAGTAATTAAGAAACTAAAGATAGAATGAGAGAAGATATGAAAGCTAGAATGAAAGATATCAGAAAGAAAGAAAGAAAGAAATGAATAAAGAAACTAAAGATAAAATGAAAAAAGGTATGAAATCTAGAATGAAACATATGAAGAAAGAAAGAGAGAAAGAAAGTAACTAATAATGAAATTAAAGATAGAACGAGAGAGCATATGAAAGATAGAATGAAAGATATCAAGAAAGAAAGAAATAAATGTAAGTAAAAAAGAAACTAAAGATGAATGAGAGAAGGTATGAAAGCTAGAATGAAAGATGTCAATAAAAAAGAATGAAAGAAAGAAAGTAATAAAGAAACTAAAGATAGAATGAGAGAATGTAAGAAAGCTAGAATGAAAGATATCAAGAAAGAAAGAAAGAAAACAATAAAGAAACTAAACATAAAATGAGAGAAGGTATTAAATCCACAATGAAAGATATCAAGAAACAAAGAAAGAAAGTAAGAAAGTAATAAAGAAACTAAAGATGGAACGCGAGAAGGTATGAGAGCTAGAATGAAAGATATCAAGAAAGGAAAAAGGAAGAAAGTAGAAATGAAGTAATAAAGAAACTTAAGATAGAATGAGTGAAGATTTGAAAGCTAGAATGAAAGATATCAGGAAAGAAAGAAAGAAAGAAAGTAGTAAAGAAACTAAAGATGAAATGAGAGAAATATGAAACCTAGAATGAAAGATATCAAGAAAGAAAGAAAGAAAGAAACTAATAAAGAAACTAAAGATAGAATGAGACAATGTATGAAAGCGAGAATGAAAGATATCAAGAAAGAAAGAAAGAAAGTAATAAAGAAACTAAAGATAAAATGAAAAAAGTATGAAATCTAGAATGAAACATATGAAGAAAGAAAGAATGAAAGATATCAAGAAAGAAAGAAAGAAAGTAATAAAGAAACTAAAGATAAAATGAAAAAAGTATGAAATCTAGAATGAAACATATGAAGAAAGAAAGAGAGAAAGAAAGTAACTAATAAAGAAACTAAAGATAGAATGAGAGCGTATTTAAGCTAGAATGAAAGATGTCAAGAAAGAAAGAAATGAAAGAAAGTAAAAAAGAAACTAAAGATAGAATGAAATAAGGTATAAAAGCTAGAATGAAAGATATCAAGAAAGAAAGAAAGAAAGAAATCACTAGAGAAACTAAAGATGAAATGAGAGAAGGTATGAAAGCAAGAATGAAAGATATCAAGAAAGAAACTAATAAAGAAACTAAAGATACAATGAGAGAACGTATGAAATCTAGAATGAAAGATATCAAGAAAGAAAGAAAGTAACTAATAAAGAAACTAAAGATATAATGAGAGCGTATTTAAGCTAGAATGAAACATGTCAAGAAAGAAAGAAATGAAAGAAAGTAAAAAAGAAACTAAAGATAGAATGAGATAAGGTATGAAAGCTAGAATGAAAGATATCAAGAAAGAAAGAAAGAAAGAAATCACTAGAGAAACTAAAGATGAAATGAGAGAAGGTATGAAAGCAAGAATGAAAGATATCAAGAAAGAAACTAATAAAGAAACTAAAGATACAATGAGAGAACGTATGAAATCTAGAATGAAAGATAACAAGAAAGAAAGAAAGAAAGTAACTAATAAAGAAACTAAAGATAGAATGAGAGAAGGTATTAAAGCTAGAATGAAAGATATCAAGGAAGAAAGAAAGAGAATAAGAAAGTAATTTAAAAACTAAAGATGGAACGAGAGAAGGTATGCGAGCTAGAATGAAAGCTATCAAGAAAGAAAAAAAGAAAGAAAGAATGTAATAAAGAAACTAAAGATAGAATGAGAGAAGGTATGAAATCCAGAATGAAATATATGAAGAAAGAAAGAAAGAATGTAATAAAGAAACTAAAGATAGAATGAGAGAAGGTATTAAAGCTAGAATGAAAGATATCAAGAAAGAAAGAAATGAATGTAATTAAAAAAAGAAACTAAAAATAGAATGTGAGAAGGTATGAAAGATAGAATCTAAGATATCAAGAAAGAAAGAAAGAAAGAAAGAAAGAGCGAAAGTAATTAATAAAGAAACCAAAGATAGAATGAAAGAAGGCATGAATACTAGAATGAAAGATATCAGAAAGAAAGAAATAAAGAAATCAATAAAGAAACTAAAGATAAAATGAAAAAAGGTATGAAATCTAGAATGAAACATATGAAGAAAAAAATAGAGAAAGAAAGTAACTAATAATGAAACTAAAGATAGAACGAGAGAGCATATGAAAGATAGAATGAAAGATATCAAGAAAGAAAGAAATAAATGTAAGTAATAAAGAAACTAAAGATAAAATGAGAGAAGGAATGAAATCTAGAATGAAAGATATCAAGAAAGAAAGAAAGTAACTAATAAAGAAACTAAAGATAGAATGAGAGAAGGTATAAAAGCTAGAATGAAAGATATCAAGGAAAGAAATGAAAGTAAGTAACAAAGAAACTAAAGATAGAATGAGAGAAGGTATGAAAGCTAGAATGAAAGATATCAAGGAAGAAAGAAAAAAAGAAATCAAAAAAGAAATTAAAGAGGAAATGAGAGAAATATGAAACCTAGAATGCAAGATATCAAGAAAGACAGAAAGAAAGAAAGTAATTAAGAAATTAAAGATAGAATGAGAGAATGTATGAAAGCTAGAATGAAAGATATCAAGAAAGAAAGAAAGAAAGAAAGTAAGAAAGAAACTAAAGAGAATGATTGAAGGTATGAAAGCTAGAATGAAAGATATCAAGAAAGAATGAAAG
The DNA here is from genome assembly GCA_037013535.1 of Intellagama lesueurii. Lineage (NCBI taxonomy): Eukaryota > Metazoa > Chordata > Lepidosauria > Squamata > Agamidae > Intellagama > Intellagama lesueurii. The sequence continues at coordinate 93,203,809 of JBAJHW010000002.1, forward strand.
AAAGAAAGTAACTAATAAAGAAAAGAAAGACAGAATGAGAGAAGGTATGAAAGCTAGAATGAAAGATATCAAGGAAGTAATAAAAAAAAGAGAAAGTAATAAAGAAACTAAAGATAGAATGAGAGAAGGTATGAAAGCTAGAATGAAAGATATCAAGAAAGAAAGAAAGAAAGAAATCAATAAAGAAATTAAAGATGAAATGAGAGAAATATGAAACCTAGAATGAAAGATATCAAGAAAGAAAGAAATAAAGAAAGAAACTAATAAAGAAACTAAAGATAGAATGAGACAATGTATGAAAGCGAGAATGAAAGATATCAAGAAAGAAAGAAAGAAAGAAAGAAAGAAATCAATAAAGAAACTAAAGTTAAATGAGAGAAGGTATGAAATACAGAATGAAATATATCAAGAAAGAAAGAAAGAAAGTAACTAATAAAGAAAATAAAGATAGAATGAGAGAAGGTATTAAAGCTAGAATGAAAGATATCAAGAAAGAAAGAAATGAAAGTAAAAAAGAAAATAAAGATAGAATGAGAGAAGGTATGAAAGATAGAATCTAAGATATCTAGAAAGAAAGAAAGAAAGAAAGAAAGAATGAGCGAAAGTAATTAATAAAGAAACCAAAGATAGAATGAAAAAAGTATGAAATCTAGAATGAAACATATGAAGAAAGAAAGAGAGAAAGAAAGTAACTAATAAAGAAACTAAAGATAGAATGAGAGAGCGTATTTAAGCTAGAATGAAAGATATCAAGAAAGAAAGAAATGAAAGTAAGTAAAAAAGAAACGAAAGATAGAATGAGATAAGGTATGAAAGCTAGAATGAAAGATATCAAGAAAGAAAGAAAGAAAGAAATCACTAGAGAAACTAAAGATGAAATGAGAGAAGGTATGAAAGCTAGAATGAAAGATGTCAAGAAAGAAAGTAATAAAGAAACTAAAGATACAATGAGAGAACCTATGAAATCTAGAATGAAAGATATCAAGAAAGAAAGAAAGAAAGTAACTAATAAAGAAACTAAAGATAGAATGAGAGAAGGTATTAAAGCTAGAATGAAAGATATCAAGAAAGAATGAAAGAAAGAAAGTAACTAATAAAGAAACGAAAGACAGAATGAGAGAAGGTATGAAAGCTAGAATGAAAGATATCAAGGAAGTAATAAAAAAAAGAGAAAGTAATAAAGAAACTAAAGATAGAATGAGAGAAGGTATGAAAGCTAGAATGAAAGATATCAAGAAAGAAAGAAAGAAAGAAATCAATAAAGAAATTAAAGATGAAATGAGAGAAATATGAAACCTAGAATGAAAGATATCAAGAAAGAAAGAAATAAAGAAAGAAACTAATAAAGAAACTAAAGATAGAATGAGACAATGTATGAAAGCGAGAATGAAAGATATCAAGAAAGAAAGAAAGAAAGAAATCAATAAAGAAACTAAAGTTAAATGAGAGAAGGTATGAAATACAGAATGAAATATATCAAGAAAGAAAGAAAGAAAGTAACTAATAAAGAAAATAAAGATAGAATGAGAAAAGGTATTAAAGCTAGAATGAAAGATATCAAGAAAGAAAGAAATGAAAGTAAAAAAGAAAATAAAGATAGAATGAGAGAAGGTATGAAAGATAGAATCTAAGATATCTAGAAAGAAAGAAAGAAAGAAAGAAAGAATGAGCGAAAGTAATTAATAAAGAAACCAAAGATAGAATGAAAAAAGTATGAAATCTAGAATGAAACATATGAAGAAAGAAAGAGAGAAAGAAAGTAACTAATAAAGAAACTAAAGATAGAATGAGAGAGCGTATTTAAGCTAGAATGAAAGATATCAAGAAAGAAAGAAATGAAAGTAAGTAAAAAAGAAACTAAAGATAGAATGAGATAAGGTATGAAAGCTAGAATGAAAGATATCAAGAAAGAAAGAAAGAAAGAAATCACTAGAGAAACTAAAGATGAAATGAGAGAAGGTATGAAAGCTAGAATGAAAGATGTCAAGAAAGAAAGTAATAAAGAAACTAAAGATACAATGAGAGAACGTATGAAATCTAGAATGAAAGATATCAAGAAAGAAAGAAAGAAAGTAACTAATAAAGAAACTAAAGATAGAATGAGAGAAGGTATTAAAGCTAGAATGAAAGATATCAAGAAAGAGAGAAAGAGAATAAGAAAGTAATTTAAAAACTAAAGATGGAGCGAGAGAAGGTATGCGAGCTAGAATGAAAGCTATCAAGAAAGAAAAAAAGAAAGAAAGAATGTAATAAAGAAACTAAAGATAGAATGAGAGAAGGTATGATAGCTAGTATGTAAGATATGAAGAGATAAAGAAAGAAAGAAAGTAATAAAGAAACTAAAGAAAAAATGAGAGAAGGTATGAAATCCTGAATGAAATATATGAAGAAAGAAAGAAAGAATGTAACTTATAAAGAAACTAAAGATAGAATGAGAGAAGGTATTAAAGCTAGAATGAAAGATATCAAGAAAGAAAGAAAGAAAGAAAGAAAGAGCGAAAGTAATTAATAAAGAAACCAAAGATAGAATGAAAGAAGGCATGAAAGCTAGAATGAAAGATATCAATTAAAAAGAAAGAAAGAAAGAAAGTAATTAAGAAACTAAAGATAGAATGAGAGAAGATATGAAAGCTAGAATGAAAGATATCAGAAAGAAAGAAAGAAAGAAATCAATAAAGAAACTAAAGATAAAATCAAAAAAGGTATGGAATCTAGAATGAAACATATGAAGAAAGAAAGAGAGAAAGAAAGTAACTAATAATGAAACTAAAGATAGAATGAGAGAGCGTATGAAAGCTAGAATGAAAGATATCAAGAAAGAAAGAAATAAAAGTAAGTAAAAAAGAAACTAAAGACGAAATGAGAGAATGAAAGATGTCAATAAAAAAGAATGAAAGAAAGAACGTAATAAAGAAACTAAAGATAGAATGAGAGAAGATATGAAAGCAAGAATGAAAGATATCAAGAAAGAAAGAAATGAAAGTAAGTAAAATAGAAACTAAAGATAGAATGAGAGAAGGTATGAAAGCTAGAATGAAAGATATCAAGGAAGAAAGAAAAAAAGAAATCAATAAAGAAATTAAAGAGGAAATGAGAGAAATATGAAACCTAGAATGCAAGATATCAAGAAAGACAGAAAGAAAGAAAGTAATTAAGAAATTAAAGATAGAATGAGAGAATGTATGAAAGCTAAAATGAAAGATATCAAGAAAGAAAGAATGAAAGAAAGAAAGTAATAAAGAAACTAAAGAGAATGATTGGAGGTATGAAAGCTAGAATGTAAGATATCAAGAAAGAATGATAGAAAGAAAGTAATAAAGAAACTGAAGATAGAATGATTGAAGGTATGAAAGCTAGAATGAAAGATATCAAGTAAGAATGAAAGAAAGAAAGTAACTAGTAAATAAACGAAAGATAGAATGAGAGAAGGTATGAAAGCTAGAATGAAAGATATCAAGAAAGTAAGAGAAAAAAGAGAAAGTAATAAAGAAACTAAAGATAGAATGAGAGAAGGTATGAAAGCTAGAATGAAAGATATCAAGAAAGAAAGAAAGAAAGAAATCAATAAAGAAATTAAAGATGAAATGAGAGAAATATGAAACCTAGAATGAAACATATCAAGAAAGAAAGAAAGAAAGAAAGAAACTAATAAAGAAAATAAAGATAGAATGAGACAATGTATGAAAGCTAGAATGAAAGATATCAAGAAATAAAGAAAGAAAGAAATCAATAAAGAAACTAAAGTTAAATGAGAGATGATATGAAATACAGAATGAAATATATCAAGAAAGAAAGAAAGAAAGTAACTAATAAAGAAAATAAAGAAAGAATGAGAGAAGGTATTCAAGCTAGAATGAAAGATATCAAGAAAGAAAGAAATGAAATTAAGTAAAAAAGAAAATAAAGATAGAATGAGAGAAGGTATGAAAGATAGAATGAAATATATCAAGAAAGAAAGAAAGAAAGTAACTAATAAAGAAAATAAAGAAAGAATGAGAGAAGGTATGAAAGCTAGTATGTAAGATATGAAGAGATAAAGAAATCAAAGTAAGTAAAAAAGAAACTAAAGACAGAATGAGAGAAGTTATGAAAGCTAGAATGAAAGATATCAAGAAAGAAAGAAAGAAAGTAATAAAGAAACTAAAGATTAAATGAGAGAAGGTATTAAATCCAGAATTAAATATATGAAGAAAGAAAGAAAGTATGTAACTAATAAAGAAACTAAAGATAGAATGCGAGAAGGTATTAAAGCTAGAATGAATGATATCAAGAAAGAAAGAAATGAATGTAATTAAAAAAGAATCTAAAGATAGAATGAGAGAAGGTATGAAAGATAGAATCTAAGATATCAAGAAAGAAAGAAAGAAAGAAAGAAAGAAAGAAAGAAAGAAAGAAAGAAAGAAAGAAAGAAAGAAAGAAAGAAAGAGCGAAAGTAATTAATAAAGAAACTAAAGATAGAATGAAAGAAGGTATGAAAGCTAGAATGAAATATATCAATTAAAAAGAAAGAAAGAAAGAAAGTAATAAAGAAACTGAAGATAGAATGAGAGAAGGTATGAAATCGAGAATGAAAGATATCAAGAAAGAAAGAAAAAAAGAAATCAATAAAGAAATTAAAGATGAAATGAGAGATGATATGAAAGCTAGAATGAAAAATATCAAGAAAGAATGAAAGAAAGAATGAAAGAAAGTAATAAAGAAACTAAATATAGAATGAGTGAAGGTATGAAAGCTAGAATGTAAGATATGAAGAGATAAAGAAATGAAAGTAAGTAAAAAAGAAACTAAAGATAGAATGAGAGAAGGTATGAAAGCTAGAATGAAAGATATCAAGAAAGAAAGAAAAAAAGAAATCAATAAAGACATTAAAGATGAAATGAGAGATGGTATGAAAGCTAGAATGAAAAATATCAAGAAAGAATGAAAGAGAGAAAGAAAGAAATTAATGAAGAAACTAAAGATAGAATGAGTGAAGGTATGAAAGCTAGTATGTAAGATATGAAGAGATAAAGAAATGAAAGTAAGTAAAAAAGAAACTAAAGACAGAATGAGAGAAGGTATGAAAGCTTGAATGAAAGATATCAAGAAAGAAAGAAAGAAAGAAAGTAATGAAGAAACTAAAGATAAAATGAGAGAAGGTATGAAATCCAGAATGAAATATATGAAGAAAGAAAGAAATAATGTAACTTATAAAGAAACTAAAGATAGAATGAGAGAAGGTATTAAAGCTAGAATGAAAGATATCAAGAAAGAAAGAAATGAATGTAATTAAAAAAAGAAACTAAAAATAGAATGAGAGAAGGTATGAAAGATAGAATCTAAGATATCAAGAAAGAAAGAAAGAAAGAAAGAAAGAGCGAAAGTAATTAATAAAGAAACCAAAGATAGAATGAAAGAAGGCATGAAAGCTAGAATGAAAGATATCAATTAAAAAGAAAGAAAGAAAGAAAGTAATTAAGAAACTAAAGATAGAATGAGAGAAGATATGAAAGCTAGAATGAAAGATATCAAGAAAGAAAGAAATAAAAGTAAGTAAAAAAGAAACTAAAGATGAAATGAGAGAAGGTATGAAAGCAAGAATGAAAGATATCAAGAAAGAAAGAAATGAAAGTAAGTAAAATAGAAACTAAAGATAGAATGAGAGAAGGTATGAAAGCTAGAATGAAAGATATCAAGGAAGAAAGAAAAAAAGAAATCAATAAAAAATTAAAGAGGAAATGAGAGAAATATGAAACCTAGAATACAAGATATCAAGAAAGACAAAAAGAAAGAAAGTAATAAAGAAACTAAAGATGAAATGAGAGAATGTATGAAAGCTAGAATGAAAGATATCAAGAAAGAAAGAAAGAAAAAAATCAATAAAGAAATTAAAGATAAAATGAGAGAAAGTATGAAAAACATAATGAAATATATCAAGAAAGAAACAAAGAAAGTAACTAATAAAGAAACTAAAGATAGAATGAGAGAAGGTATGAAAGCTAGACTGAAAGATATCAAGAAAGAATGAAAGAAAGAAAGTAACTAATAAAGAAATGAAAGATAAAATGAGAGAAGATATGAAAGCTAGAATGAAAGATATCAAGAAAGAATGAAAGAAAGAAAGAAATTAATAAAGAAACTGAAGATAGAATGATTGAATGTATAAAAGCTAGAATGAAAGATATCAAGAAAGAATGAAAGAAAGAAAGTAACTTATAAAGAAATGAAAGATAAAATGAGAGAAGATATGAAAGCTAGAATGAAAGATATCAAGGAAGTAAGAAAAAAAGAAAGAAAGTAATAAAGAAACTAAAGATAGAATGAGAGAATGTAAGAAAGCTAGAATGAAAGATATCAAGAAAGAAAGAAAGAAAACAATAAAGAAACTAAACATAAAATGAGAGAAGGTATTAAATCCACAATGAAAGATATCAAGAAAAAAAGAAAGAAAGTAAGAAAGTAATAAAGAAACTAAAGATAGAACGCGAGAAGGTATGAGAGCTAGAATGAAAGATATCAAGAAAGGAAAAAGGAAGAAAGTAGAAATGAAGTAATAAAGAAACTTAAGATAGAATGAGTGAAGATTTGAAAGCTAGAATGAAAGATATCAGGAAAGAAAGAAAGAAAGAAAGTAGTAAAGAAACTAAAGATGAAATGAGAGAAGGTATGAAAGCTAGAATGAAAGATGTCAATAAAAAAGAAAGAAAGAAAGAACGTAATAAAGAAACTAAAGATAGAATGAGAGAAGATATGAAAGCAAGAATGAAAGATATCAAGAAAGAAAGAAATGAAAGTAAGTAAAATTGAAACTAAAGATAGAATGAGACAATGTATGAAAGCTAGAGTGAAAGATATCAAGAAAGAAAGAAAGAAAGAAATCAATAAAGAAACTAAAGTTAAATGAGAGAAGGTATGAAATACAGAATGAAATATATGAAGAAAGAAAGAAAGAAAGTAACTAATAAAGAAAATAAAGATAGAATGAGAGAAGGTATTAAAGCTAGAATGAAAGATATCAAGAAAGAAAGAAATGAAAGTAAGTAAAAAAGAAAATAAAGATAGAATGAGAGAAGGTATGAAAGATAGAATCTAAGATATCAAGAAAGAAAGAAAGAAAGAAAGAAAGAAAGAAAGAAAGAAAGTAATAAAGAAACTAAAGATAGAATGAGTGAAGGTATGAAAGCTAGAAGTATGCGGCCGCATGAAGGACGCTTGAAGTCCTTGAAATGCGGTGCCGTTTTGCCCTCCCCGGTCCCGGATGAAGCCAGGCAGGACCGGGTCACATGGAAGGAAGGGAGGGGGCGAGTGGGTATAAAAGCTTAACTTGCCCCCGACGCGATCTCCTTTTCCGAGCAGGCACCCACCCGCCCGCCCTATTTCTAGTGTGTTCGGGGTCGCCTTATGGGGCCGGATAGGAATTTTTGACCTCTATCCTGATTGGCTGTGGATGGAGGGATTTTTCGCCTATCCCACACTGGAAAAGGGTTTGTTGGCATATGATTGGTGGTTATTCTTGGTCACACGGGCGTGTAGTGCGGGAAAAAACTGGTTGTCTCGGTGTGTCCCTTTGATAATTATGAAAAGCCAGCAGCGCATCCGACCTCCCGGCTCTACGGATCGTGCGATTACAGGGCCGGCGGCGGGAAGATGCGCTGGGCCACTTTCGGACCGACAGTCATCAAATAAAGATGGCTCGAGGTCTGGGGTGTTTACTAGAGGCCGGCCGGGTTCCTGCTGTCATTAAGACAGCTGGAGCCTGGGGGCCTGGGACTCACCCATTGACTGATTAGGGTATCGTGGATGCCCTACATTTCTCCGCACTACCGCAGGCCCCCTCATTTAAAGAGGATACTGATTTTGTCTGAATTGAGTTAATAAAGTGTGGCCCGTATTTAACCCATATTCTGTCTGGCGTCTTCATTTCGGGGCCTGGGAGGGCAATGTAAGATATGAAGAGATAAAGAAATGAAAGTAAGTAAAAAAGAAACTAAAGATAGAATGAGAGAAGGTATGAAAGCTAGAATGAAAGATATCAAGAAAGAAAGAAAAAAGAAATCAATAAAGAAATTAAAGATGAAATGAGAGATGGTATGAAAGCTAGAATGAAAAATATCAAGATAGAATGAAAGAAAGAAAGAAAGAAAGTAATAAAGAAACTAAATATAGAATGAGTGAAGGTATGAAAGTTAGAATGTAAGATATGAAGAGATAAAGAAATGAAAGTAAGTAAAAAAGAAACTAAAGATAGAATGAGAGAAGGTATGAAAGCTAGAATGAAAGATATCAAGAAAGAAAAAAAGAAATCAATAAAAAAATTAAAGATGAAATGAGAGAAATATGAAACCTAGAATGAAAGATATCAAGAAAGAAAGAAAGAGAGAAAGAAACTAATAAAGAAACTAGAAATAGAATGAGACAATGTATGAAAGCTAGAATGAAAGATATCAAGAAAGAAAGAAAGAAAGAAATGAATAGAGAAACTAAAGTTAAATGAGAGAAGGTATGAAATACAGAATGAAATATATCAAGAAAGAAAGAAAGAAAGTAACTAATAAAGAAAATAAAGAAAGAATGAGAGAAGGTATGAAAGCTAGAATGAAAGATATCAAGAAAGAAAGAAATGAAATTAAGTAAAAAAGAAAATAAAGATAGAATGAGAGAAGCTATGAAAGATAGAATCTAAGATATCTAGAAAGAAAGAAAGAAAGAAAGTAATAAAGAAACTAAAGATAAAATGAGTGAAGGTATGAAAGATAGAATATAAGATATGAAGAGATAAAGAAATGAAAGTAAGTAAAAAAGAAACTAAATATAGAATGAGAGAAGGTATTAAAGCTAGAATGAAAGATATTAAGAAAGAAAGAAATAGAATAAGAAAGTAATTTAGAATCTAAAGATGGAACGAGAGAAGGTATGCGAGCTAGAATGAAAGCTATCAAGAAAGAAAGAAAGAAAGAAAGAAAGAATGTAATAAAGAAACTAAAGATAGAATGAGAGAAGGTATGAAAGCTAGAATGAAAGATATCAAGAAAAAAAGAAAAAAGAAATCAATAAAGAAATTAAGGATGAAATGAGAGATGGTATGAAAGCTAGAATGAAAAATATCAAGAAACAATGAAAGAGAGAAAGAAAGAAAGTAATAAAGAAACTAAAGATAGAATGAGTGAACGTATGAAAGCTAGTATGTAAGATATGAAGAGATAAAGAAATGAAAGTAAGTAAAAAAGAAACTAAAGACAGAATGAGAGAAGGTATGAAAGCTAGAATGAAAGATATCAAGAAAGAAAGAAAGAAAGAAAGTAATAAAGAAACTAAAGATAAAATGAGAGAAGGTATGAAATCCAGAATGAAATATATGAAGAAAGAAAGAAAGAATGTAACTAATAAAGAAACTAAAGATAGAATGCGAGAAGGTATTAAAGCTAGAATGAGAGATATCAAGAAAGAAAGAAATGAATGTAATTAAAAAAGAAACTAAAGATAGAATGAGAGAAGGTATGAAAGATAGAATCTAAGATATCAAGAAAGAAAGAAAGAAAGAAAGAAAGATCGAAAGTAATTAATAAAGAAACTAAAGATAGAATGAAAGAAGGTATGAAAGCTAGAATGAAATATATCAATTAAAAAGAAATAAAGAAAGAAAGTAATAAAGAAACTAAAGATAGAATGAGAGAAGATATGAAAGCTAGAATGAAAGATATCAGAAAGTAAGAAAGAAAAAATCAATAAAGAAGCTAAAGATAAAATGAAATAAGGTATGAAATCTAGAATGAAACATATGAAGAAATAAAGAGAGAAAGAAAGAAAGTAATAAAGAAACTAAAGATAGAATGAGAGAGCGTATTAAAGCTAGAATGAAAGATATCAAGAAAGAAAGAAATGAAAGTAAGTAAAAAAGAAAGTAAAGATAGAATGAGATAAGGTATGAAAGCTAGAATGAAAGATATCAAGAAAGAAAGAAAGAAAGAAATCACTAGAGAAACTAAAGATGAAATGAGAGAAGTTATGAAAGCTAGAATGAAAGATATCAAGAAAGAAAGAAAGTAATAAAGAAACTAAAGATACAATGAGAGAACGTATGAAATCTAGAATGAAAGATATCGAGAAAGAAAGAAAGAAAGTAACTAATAAAGAAACTAAAGATAGAATGAGAGAAGGTATGAAAGCTAGAATGAAAGATATCAAGAAAGAAAGAAAGAAATCAATAAAAAAATTAAAGATGAAATGAGAGAAATATGAAACCTAGAATGAAAGATATCAAGAAAGAAAGAAAGAGAGAAAGAAACTAATAAAGAAACTAGAGATAGAATGAGACAATGTATGAAAGCTAGAATGAAAGATATCAAGAAAGAAAGAAAGAAAGAAATGAATAGAGAAATTAAAGTTAAATGAGAGAAGGTATGAAATACAGAAAGAAATATATCAAGAAAGAAAGAAAGAAAGTAACTAATAAAGAAAATAAAGATAGAATGAGAGAAGGTATTAAAGCTAGAATGAAAGATATCAAGAAAGAAAGAAATGAAATTAAGTAAAAAAGAAAATAAAGATAGAATGAGAGAAGGTATGAAAGATAGAATCTAAGATATCTAGAAAGAAAGAAAGAAAGAAAGTAATAAAGAAACTAAAGATAAAATGCGTGAAGGTATGAAAGATAGAATGTAAAATATGAAGAGATAAAGAAATGAAAGTAAGTAAAAAAGAAACTAAATATAGAATGAGAGAAGGTATTAAAGCTAGAATGAAAGATATTAAGAAAGAAAGAAAGAGAATAAGAAAGTAATTTAGAAACTAAAGATGGAACGAGAGAAGGTATGCGAGCTAGAATGAAAGCTATCAAGAAAGAAAGAAAGAAAGAAAGAAAGAATGTAATAAAGAAACTAAAGATAGAATGAGAGAAGGTATGAAAGCTAGAATGTAAGATATCAAGAAAAAAAGAAATCAATAAAGAAATTAAGGATGAAATGAGAGATGGTATGAAAGCTAGAATGAAAAATATCAAGAAACAATGAAAGAGAGAAAGAAAGAAAGTAATAAAGAAACTAAAGATAGAATGAGTGAACGTATGAAAGCTAGTATGTAAGATATGAAGAGATAAAGAAATGAAAGTAAGTAAAAAAGAAACTAAAAACAGAATGAGAGAAGGTATGAAAGCTAGAATGAAAGATATCAAGAAAGAAAGAAAGAAAGAAAGTAATAAAGAAACTAAAGATAACATGAGAGAAGGTATGAAATCCAGAATGAAATATATGAAGAAAGAAAGAAAGAATGTAACTAATAAAGAAACTAAAGATAGAATGCGAGAAGGTATTAAAGCTAGAATGAAAGATATCAAGAAAGAAAGAAATGAATGTAATTAAAAAAGAAACTAAAGATAGAATGAGAGAAGGTATGAAAGATAGAATCTAAGATATCAAGAAAGAAAGAAAGAAAGAAAGAAAGAAAGATCGAAAGTAATTAATAAAGAAACTAAAGATCGAATGAAAGAAGGTATGAAAGCTAGAATGAAATATATCAATTAAAAAGAAATAAAGAAAGAAAGTAATAAAGAAACTAAAGATAGAATGAGAGAAGATATGAAAGCTAGAATGAAAGATATCAGAAAGTAAGAAAGAAAGAAATCAATAAAGAAGCTAAAGATAAAATGAAATAAGGTATGAAATCTAGAATGAAACATATGAAGAAATAAAGAGAGAAAGAAAGAAAGTAATAAAGAAACTAAAGATAGAATGAGAGAGCGTATTAAAGCTAGAATGAAAGATATCAAGAAAGAAAGAAATGAAAGTAAGTAAAAAAGAAAGTAAAGATAGAATGAGATAAGGTATGAAAGCTAGAATGAAAGATATCAAGAAAGAAAGAAAGAAAGAAATCACTAGAGAAACTAAAGATGAAATGAGAGAAGTTATGAAAGCTAGAATGAAAGATATCAAGAAAGAAAGAAAGTAATAAAGAAACTAAAGATACAATGAGAGAACGTATGAAATCTAGAATGAAAGATATCAAGAAAGAAAGAAAGAAAGTAACTAATAAAGAAACTAAAGATAGAATGAGAGAAGGTATGAAAGCTAGAATGAAAGATATCAAGAAAGAAAGAAAGAAATCAATAAAAAAATTAAAGATGAAATGAGAGAAATATGAAACCTAGAATGAAAGATATCAAGAAAGAAAGAAAGTAATAAAGAAACTAAAGATACAATGAGAGAACGTATGAAATCTAGAATGAAAGATATCAAGAAAGAAAGAAAGAAAGTAACTAATAAAGAAACTAAAGATAGAATGAGAAGGTATTAAAGCTAGAATGAAAGATATCAAGAAAGTTAGAAAGAAAATAAGAAAGTAAATTAGAAACTAAAGATGGAACGAGAGAAGGTATGCGAGCTAGAATGAAAGCTATCAAGAAAGAAAGAAAGAAAGAAAGAAAGAATGTAATAAAGAAACTAAAGATAAAATGAGAGAAGGTATGAAAGCTAGAATGAAAGATATCAAGAAAAAAAGAAAAAAGAAATCAATAAAGAAATTAAGGATGAAATGAGAGATGGTATGAAAGCTAGAATGAAAAATATCAAGAAACAATGAAAGAGAGAAAGAAAGAATGTAATAAAGAAACTAAAGATAGAATGAGTGAACGTATGAAAGCTAGTATGTTAGATATGAAGAGATAAAGAAATGAAAGTAAGTAAAAAAGAAACTAAAGACAGAATGAGAGAAGGTATGAAAGCTAGAATGAAAGATATCAAGAAAGAAAGAAAGAAAGAAAGTAATAAAGAAACTAAAGATAAAATGAGAGAAGGTATGAAATCCAGAATGAAATATATGAAGAAAGAAAGAAAGAATGTAACTAATAAAGAAACTAAAGATAGAATGCGAGAAGGTATTAAAGCTAGAATGAAAGATATCAAGAAAGAAAGAAATGAATGTAATTAAAAAGAAACTAAAGATAGAATGAGAGAAGGTTTGAAAGATAGAATCTAAGATATCAAGAAATAAATAAAGAAAGAAAGAAAGAAAGAAAGTAATTAATGAAGAAACTAAAGATAGAATGAAAGAAGGTATGAAAGCTAGAATGAAATATATCAATTAAAAAGAAAGAAAGAAAGAAAGTAATAAAGAAACTAAAGATAGAATGAGAGAAGATATGAAAGCTAGAATGAAAGATATCAGAAAGTAAGAAAGAAAGAAATCAATAAAGAAACTAAAGATAAAATGAAATAAGGTATGAAATCTAGAATGAAACATATGAAGAAAGAAAGAGAGAAAGAAAGAAAGTAAAAAGAAACTAAAGATAGAATGAGAGAGCGTATTAAAGCTAGAATGAAAGATATCAAGAAAGAAAGAAATGAAAGTAAGTAAAAAAGAAACTAAAGATAGAATGAGATAAGGTATGAAAGCTAGAATGAAAGATATCAAGAAAGAAAGAAAGAAAGAAATCACTAGAGAAACTAAAGATGATATGAGAGAAGGTATGAAAGCTAGAATGAAAGATATCAAGAAAGAAAGAAAGTAATAAAGAAACTAAAGATAGAATGAGAGAACGTATGAAATCTAGAATGAAAGATATCAAGAAAGAAAGAAAGAAAGAAAGAAAGTAACTAATAAAGAAACTAAAGATAGAATGAGAGAAGGTATTAAAGCTAGAATGAAAGATATCAAGAAAGTTAGAAAGAAAATAAGAAAGCAATTTAGAAACTAAAGATGGAACGAGAGAAGGTATGCGAGCTAGAATGAAAGCTATCAAGAAAGAAAGAAAGAAAGAAAGAAAGAAAGAAAGAAAGAACGTAATAAAGAAACTAAAGATAGAATGAGAGAAGGTATGAAAGCTAGAATGAAATATATCAAGAAAGAAAAAAGAAAGAAAGTAGAAACAAAGTAATAAAGAAACTAAAGATTGAATGACTGAAGATATGAATGCTAGAATGAAAGATATCTAGAAAGAAATAAAAAAAGAAATTAAGTAGTAAAGAAACTAAAGATAGAATCAGAGAAGTTATGAGAGCTGGAATGAAAGAAATCAAGAAAGAAAGAAAGAAAGAAAGTAATAAAGAATCTAAAGATAAAATGAGAGAAGGTATGAAATACAGAATGAAATATAACAAGAAAGAAAGAAAGAAAGTAACTAATAAAGAAAATAAAGATAGAATGAGAGAAGATATTGAAGCTAGAATGAAAGATATCAAGAAAGAAAGAAATGAAAGTTAGTAAAAAAGAAACTAAAGATAGAATGAGAGAAGGAATGAAAGCTAGAATGAAAGATATCAATAAAGAAAGAAAAAAGTAATCAATAAAGAAATTAAAGATGAAATGAGAGAAGGTATGAAAGCTAGAAGGAAAGATATCAAGAAAGAAAGAAAGAAAGAAAGAAAGAAAGAAAGAAAGAAAGAAAGAAAGAAAGAAAGAAAGTAATAAAGAAACTAAAGATAAAATGAGAGAAGGTATGAAATCCAGAGTGAAAGATATCAAGAAACAAAGAAAGAAAGTAAGAAAGTAATAAAGAAACTGAAGATAGAACGCGAGAAGGTATGAGAGCTAGAATGAAAGATATCAAGAAAGGAAAAAGGAAGAAAGTAGAAATGAAGTAATAAAGAAACTTAAGATAGAATGAGTGAAGATTTGAAAGCTAGAATGAAAGATATCAGGTAAGAAAGAAAGAAAGAAAGTAGTAAAGAAACTAAAGATGAAATGAGAGAAGGTATGAAAGCTAGAATGAAAGATGTCAATAAAAAAGAATGAAAGAAAGAACGTAATAAAGAAACTAAAGATAGAATGAGAAAAGATATGAAAGCAAGAATGAAAGATATCAAGAAAGAAAGAAATGAAAGTAAGTAAAACAGAAACTAAAGATAGAATGAGAGAAGGTATGAAAGATAGAATGAAAGATATCAAGGAAGAAAGAAAAAAGAAATCAATAAAGAAATTAAAGAGGAAATGAGAGAAATATGAAACCTAGAATGCAAGATATCAAGAAAGACAGAAAGATAGAAAGTAATAAAGAAACTAAAGATAGAATGAGAGAATGTATGAAAGCTAGAATGAAAGATATCAAGAAAGAAAGAAAGAAAAAAAAACCAACAAAGAAATTAAAGATAAAATGAGAGAAAGTATGAAAAACATAATGAAATATATCAAGAAAGAAACAAAGAAAGTAACTAATAAAGAAACTAAAGATAGAATGAGAGAAGGTATGAAAGCTAGAATGAAAGATATCAAGAAAGAATGAAAGAAAGAAAGAAAGTACTTAATAAAGAAACTAAAGAAAGAATGAAAGAAGGTATGAAAGCTAGAATGAAAGATATCAAGAAAGAATGAAAGAAAGAAAGTAACTAATAAAGAAATGAAAGATAAAACGAGAGAAGATATGAAAGCTAGAATGAAAGATATCAAGAAAGAAAGAAATGAATGTAATTAAAAAAGAAACTAAGGATAGAATGAGAGAAGGTATGAAAGATAGAATCTAAGATATCAAGAAATAAAGAAAGAAAGAAAGAAAGAGCGAAAGTAATTAATGAAGAAACTAAAGATAGAATGAAAGAAGGTATGAAAGCTAGAATGAAATATATCAATTAAAAAGAAAGAAAGAAAGTAATAAAGAAACTAAAGATAGAATGAGAGAAGATATGAAAGCTAGAATGAAAGATATCAGAAAGTAAGAAAGAAAGAAATCAATAAAGAAACTAAAGATAAAATGAAATAAGGTATGAAATCTAGAATGAAACATATGAAGAAAGAAAGAGAGAAAGAAAGAAAGTAATAAAGAAACTAAAGATAGAATGAGAGAGCGTATTAAAGCTAGAATGAAAGATATCAAGAAAGAAAGAAATGAAAGTAAGTAAAAAAGAAACTAAAGATAGAATGAGATAAGGTATGAATGCTAGAATGAAAGATATCAAGAAAGAAAGAAAGAAAGAAATCACTAGAGAAACTAATGATGAAATGAGAGAAGGTATGAAAGCTAGAATGAAAGATATCAAGAAAGAAAGAAAGTAATAAAGAAACTAAAGATACAATGAGAGAACGTATGAAATCTAGAATGAAAGATATCAAGAAAGAAAGAAAGAAAGAAAGAAAGTAACTAATTAAGAAACTAAAGATAGAATGAGAGAAGGTATTAAAGCTAGAATGAAAGATATCAAGAAAGTTAGAAAGAAAATAAGAAAGCAATTTAGAAACTAAAGATGGAACGAGAGAAGGTATGCGAGCTAGAATGAAAGCTATCAGGAAAGAAAGAAAGAAAGAATGTAATAAAGAAACTAAAGATAGAATGAGAGAAGGTATGAAAGCTAGAATGAAATATATCAAGAAAGAAAAAAGGAAGAAAGTAGAAACAAAGTAATAAAGAAACTAAAGATTGAATGACTGAAGATATGAATGCTAGAATGAAAGATATCTAGAAAGAAATAAAAAAAGAAATTAAGTAGTAAAGAAACTAAAGATAGAATCAGAGAAGTTATGAGAGCTGGAATGAAAGAAATCAAGAAAGAAAGAAAGAAAGTAATAAAGAATCTAAAGATAATATGAGAGAAGGTATGAAATACAGAATGAAATATAACAAGAAAGAAAGAAAGAAAGTAACTAATAAAGAAACTAAAGATAGAATGAGAGAAGGTATTAAAGCTAGAATGAAAGATATCAAGAAAGAAAGAAATGAAAGTAAGTAAAAAAGAAACTAAAGATAGAATGAGAGAAGGTATGAAAGCTAGAATGAAAGATATCAAGAAAGAAAGAAAGAAAGAAATCAAGAAAGAAAATAAAGATAAAATGAGAGAAGGTATGAAATACAGAATGAAATATATCAAGAAAGATAGAAAGAAAGTAACTAATAAAGAAAATAAAGATAGAATGAGAGAAGGTATTAAAGCTAGAATGAAAGATATCAAGAAAGAAAGAAATGAAAGTTAGTAAAAAAGAAACTAAAGATAGAATGAGAGAAGGAATGAAAGATAGAATCTAAGATATCAAGAAAGAAAGAAAGAAAGTAATAAAGAAACTAAAGGTAGAATTAGTGAAGGTATGAAAGCTAGAATGTAAGATATGAAGAGATAAATGACAGTAAGTAAAAAAGAAACTAAAGATAGAATGAGAGAAGGTATGAAAGCAAGAATGAAAGATGTCAAGAAAGAAAGAAAAAAAGAAATCAAAAAAGAAATTAAAGATGAAATGAGAGATGGTATGAAAGCTAGAATGAAAAATATCAAGATAGAAAGAAAGAAAGAAAGAAAGAAATAAAGAAACTAAATATAGAATGAGTGAAGGTATGAAAGTTAGAATGTAAGATATGAAGAGATAAAGAAATGAAAGTAAGTAAAAAAGAAACTAAAGATAGAATGAGAGAAGGTATGAAAGCAAGAATGAAAGATATCAAGAAAGAAAGAAAGAAAGAAATCAATAAAGAAAATAAAGATAGAATGAGAGAAGGTTTGAAAGATAGAATCTAAGATATCTAGAAAGAAAGAAAGAAAGAAAGAAAGTAATAAAGAAACTAAAGATAGAATGACAGAAGGTATGAAAGATAGAATCTAAGATATCTAGAAAGAAAGAAAGAAAGAAAGAAAGTAATAAAGAAACTAAAGATAGATTGAGAGATGGTATGAAAGCTAGAATGTAAGATATGAAGAGATAAAGAAATGAAAGTAAGTAAAAAAGAAACTAAAGATAGAATGAGAGATGGTATGAAAGCTAGAATGTAAGATATGAAGAGATAAAGAAATGAAAGGAAGTAAAAAAGAAACTAAAAATAGAATGAGAGATGGTATGAAAGCTAGAAAGAAAGATATCAAGAAAGAAAGAAAAAAAGAAATCAATAAAGAAATTAAAGATGAAATGAGAGATGATATGAAAGCTAGAACGAAAAATATCAAGAAAGAATGAAAGAAAGAATGAAAGAAAGTAATAAAGATATTAAATATAGAATGAGTGAAGGTATGAAAGCTAGAATGTAAGATATGAAGAGATAAAGAAATGAACCAAAGTAAAAAAGAAACTAAAGATAGAATGAGAGAAGGTATGAAAGCTAGAATGAAAGATATCAAGAAAGAAAGAAAGTAATAAAGAAACTAAAGATAAAATGAGAGAAGGTATGAAATCCAGAATGAAATATATGAAGAAAGAAAGAAAGAATGTAAATAATAAAGAAACTAAAGATAGAATGAGAGAAGGTATTAAAGCTAGAATGAAAGATATCAAGAAAGAAAGAAATGAATGTAATTAAAAAAGAAACTAAAAATAGAATGAGAGAAGGTATGAAAGATAGAATCTAAGATATCAACAAAGATAGAAAGAAAGAAAGAAACAAAGAGCTAAAGTAATTAATAAAGAAACCAAAGATAGAATGAAAGAAGGCATGAAAGCTAGAATGAAAGATATCAATTAAAAAGAAAGAAAGAAAGTAATAAACTAAAGATAGAATGAGAGAAGATATGAAAGCTAGAATGAAAGATATCAGAAAGAAAGAAAGAAAGAAATCAATAAAGAAACTAAAGATAAAATGAAAAAAGGTATGAAATCTAGAATGAAACATATGAAGAAAGAAAGAGAGAAAGAAAGTAACTAATAAAGAAACTAAAGATAGAATGAGAGAGCGTATTAAAGCTAGAATGAAAGATATCAAGAAAGAAAGAAATGAAAGTAATTAAAAAAGAAACTAAAGATAGAATGAGATAAGGTATGAAAGCTAGAATGAAAGATATCAAGAAAGAAAGAAAGAAAGAAATCTCTAGAGAAACTAAAGATGAAATGAGAGAAGGTATGAAAGCTAGAATGAAAGATATCAAGAAAGAAAGAAAGTAATAAAGAAACTAAAGATACAATGAGAGAACGTATGAAATCTAGAATGAAAGATATCAAGAAAGAAAGAAAGAAAGTATCTAATAAAGAAACTACAGATAGAATGAGATAAGGAATGAAAGCTAGAATGAAAGATATCAAGAAAGAAAGAAAGAAAGAAATCTCTAGAGAAACTAAAGATGAAATGAGAGAAGGTATGAAAGCTAGAATGAAAGATATCAAGAAAGAAAGAAAGTAATAAAGAAACTAAAGATACAATGAGAGAACGTATGAAATCTAGAATGAAAGATATTAAGAAAGAAAGAAAGAGAATAAGAAAGTAATTTAGAAACTAAAGATGGAACGAGAGAAGGTATGCGAGCTAGAATGAAAGCTATCAAGAAAGAAAGAAAGAAAGAAAGAATGTAATAAAGAAACTAAAGATAGAATGAGAGAAGGTATGAAAGCTAGAATGAAAGATATCAAGAAAGAAAGAAAGAAAGAAAGTAATAAATAAACTAAAGATAAAATGAGAGAAGGTATGAAATCCAGAATGAAATATATGAAGAAAGAAAGAAAGAATGTAACTAATAAAGAAACTAAAGATAGAATGCGAGAAGGTATTAAAGCTAGAATGATAGATATCAAGAAAGAAAGAAATAAGTGTAATTAAAAAAGAAACTAAAGATAGAATGAAAGAAGGTATGAAAGATAGAATCTAAGATATCAAGAAAGAAAGAAAGAAAGAAAGAGCGAAAGTAATTAATAAAGAAACTAAAGATAGAATGAAAGAATGTATGAAAGCTAGAATGAAATATATCAATTAAAAAGAAAGAAAGAAAGAAAGTAATAAAGAAACTAAAGATAGAATGAGAGAAGATATGAAAGCTAGAATGAAAGATATCAGAAAGAAAGAAAGAAAGAAATCAATAAAGAAACTAAAGATAAAATGAAATAAGGTATGAAATCTAGAATGAAACATATGAAGAAAGAAAGAGAGAAAGAAAGAAAGTAATAAAGAAACTAAAGATACAATGAGAGAGCGTATTAAAGCTAGAATGAAAGATATCAAGAAAGAAAGAAATGAAAGTAAGTAAAAAAGAAACTAAAGATAGAATGAGATAAGGTATGAAAGCTAGAATGAAAGATATCAAGAAAGAAAGAAAGAAAGAAATCACTAGAGAAACTAAAGATAAATGAGAGAAGGTATGAAAGCTAGAATGAAAGATATCAAGAAAGAAAGAAAGAAGTAACTAATAAAGAAACTAAAGATAGAATGAGAGAAGATATTAAAGCTAGAATGAAAGATATTAAGAAAGAAAGAAAGAGAATAAGAAAGTAATTTAGAAACTAAAGATGGAACGAGAGAACGTATGCGAGCTAGAATGAAAGCTATCAAGAAAGAAAGAAAGAAAGAAAGAAAGAATGTAATAAAGAAACTAAAGATAGAATGAGAGAAGGTATGAAAGCTAGAATGAAAGATATCAAGAAAAAAAGAAATCAATAAAGAAATTAAGGATGAAATGAGAGATGGTATGAAAGCTAGAATGAAAAATATCAAGAAACAATGAAAGAGAGAAAGAAAGAAAGTAATAAAGAAACTAAAGATAGAATGAGTGAACGTATGAAAGTTAGTATGTAAGATATGAAGAGATAAAGAAATGAAAGTAAGTAAAAAAGAAACTAAAGACAGAATGAGAGAAGGTATGAAAGCTAGAATGAAAGATATCAAGAAAGAAAGAAAGAAAGAAAGTAATAAAGAAACTAAAGATTAAATGAGAGATGGTATGAAATCCAGAATGAAATATATGAAGAAAGAAAGAAAGAATGTAACTAATAAAGAAACTAAAGATAGAATGAGAGAAGGTATGAAAGCTAGAATGAAAGATATCAAGAAAGAAAGAAAGAAAGAAAGTAATAAAGAAACTAAAGATAAAATGAGAGAAGGTATGAAATACAGAATGAAATATATGAAGAAAGAAAGAAAGAATGTAACTAATAAAGAAACTAAAGATACAATGCGAGAAGGTATTAAAGCTAGAATGAAAGATATCAAGAAAGGAATAAATAAATGTAATTTAAAAAAAAATTAAAGATAGTTTGAAAGAAGGTATGAAAGATAGAATCTAAGATATCAAGAAAGAAAGAAAGAAAGAAAGAAAGAGCGAAAGTAATTAATAAAGAAACTAAAGATAGAATGAAAGAAGGTATGAAAGCTAGAATGAAATATAATAATAAAAAAGAAAGAAAGAAAGAAAGTAATAAAGAAACAAATGATAGAATGAGTGAAGATATGAAAGCTAGAATGAAAGATATCAGAAAGAAAGAAAGAATCAATAAAGAAACTAAAGATAAAATGAAATAAGGTATGAAATCTAGAATGAAACATATGAAGAAAGAAAGAGAGAAAGAAAGAAAGTAATAAAGAAACTAAAGATAGAATGAGAGAGCGTATTAAAGCTAGAATGAAAGATATCAAGAAAGAAAGAAATGAAAGTAAGTAAAAAAGAAACTAAAGATAGAATGAGATAAGGTATGAAAGCTAGAATGAAAGATATCAAGAATGAAAGAAAGAAAGAAATCACTCGAGAAACTAAAGATGAAATGAGAGAAGGAATGAAAGCTAGAATGAAAGATATCAAGAAAGAAAGAAATGAAAGTAAGTAAAAAAAAACTAAAGATAGAATGAGATAAGGTATCAAAGCTAGAATGAAAGATATCAAGAAAGAAAGAAAGAAAGAAATCACTAGAGAAACTAAAAATGAAATGAGAGAAGGTATGAAAGCTAGAATGAAAGATATCAAGAAAGAAAGAAAGAAAGTAACTAATAAAGAAACTAAAGATAGAATGAGAGAAGGTATTAAAGCTAGAATGAAAGATATTAAGAAAGAAAGAAAGAGAATAAGAAAGTAATTTAGAAACTAAAGATGGAACGAGAGAACGTATGCGAGCTAGAATGAAAGCTATCAAGAAAGAAAGAAAGAAAGAAAGAATGTAATAAAGAAACTAAAGATAGAATGAGAGAAGGTATGAAAGCTAGAATGAAAGATATCAAGAAAAAAAGAATTCAATAAAGAAATTAAGGATGAAATGAGAGATGGTATGAAAGCTAGAATGAAAAATATCAAGAAACAATGAAAGAGAGAAAGAAAGAAAGTAATAAAGAAACTAAAGATAGAATGAGTGAACGTATGAAAGTTAGTATGTAAGATATGAAGAGATAAAGAAATGAAAGTAAGTAAAAAAGAAACTAAAGACAGAATGAGAGAAGGTATGAAAGCTCGAATGAAAGATATCAAGAAAGAAAGAAAGAAAGAAAGTAATAAAGAAACTAAAGATTAAATGAGAGATGGTATGAAATCCAGAATGAAATATATGAAGAAAGAAAGAAAGAATGTAACTAATAAAGAAACTAAAGATAGAATGCGAGAAGGTATTAAAGCTAGAATGAAAGATATCAAGAAAGAAAGAAATAAATGTAATTAAAAAAGAAATTAAAGATAGTTTGAAAGAAGGTATGAAAGATAGAATCTAAGATATCAAGAAAGAAAGAAAGAAAGAAAGAAAGAGCGAAAGTAATTAATAAAGAAACTAAAGACAGAATGAAAGAAGGTATGAAAGCTAGAATGAAATATATCAGTTAAAAAGAAATAAAGAAAGAATGTAATAAAGAAACAAATGATAGAATGAGAGAAGATATGAAAGCTAGAATGAAAGATATCAGAAAGAAAGAAAGAAAGAAATCAATAAAGAAACTAAAGATAAAATGAAATAAGGTATGAAATCTAGAATGAAACATATGAAGAAAGAAAGAGAGAAAGAAAGAAAGTAATAAAGAAACTAAAGATAGAATGAGAGAGCGTATTAAAGCTAGAATGAAAGATATCAAGAAAGAAAGAAATGAAAGTAAGTAAAAAAGAAACTAAAGATAGAATGAGATAAGGTATGAAAGCTAGAATGAAAGATATCAAGAATGAAAGAAAGAAAGAAATCACTAGAGAAACTAAAGATGAAATGAGAGAAGGTATGAAAGCTAGAATGAAAGATATCAAGAAGGAAAGAAAGTAATTAAGAAACTAAAGATACAATGAGAGAACGTATGAAATCTAGAATGAAATATATCAAGAAAGAAAGAAAGAAAGTAACAAATAAAGAAACTAAAGATAGAATGAGAGAAGGTTTTAAAGCTAGAATGAAAGATATCAAGAAAGTTAGAACGAAAATAAGAAAGTAATTTAGAAACTAAAGATGGAACGAGAGAAGGTATGCGAGCTAGAATGAATGCTATCAAGAAAGAAAGAAAGAAAGAAAGAAAGAATGTAATAAAGAAACTAAAGATAAAATGAGAGAAGGTATGAAATACAAAATGAAAGAAATCAAGAAACAAAGAAAGAAAGTAAGAAAGTAATAAAGAAACTGAAGATAGAATGAGTGAAGATTTGAAAGCTAGAATGAAAGATATCAGGAAAGAAAGAAAGAAAGTAGTAAAGAAACTAAAGATGAAATGAGAGAAGGTATGAAAGCTAGAATGAAAGATGTCAATAAAAAAGAAAGAAAGAAAGAACGTAATAAAGAAACTAAAGATAGAATGAGAGAAGATATGAAAGCTAGAATGAAAGATATCAAGAAAGAAAGAAATGAAAGTAAGTAAAATAGAAACTAAAGATAGAATGAGGGAAGGTGTGAAAGCTAGAATGAAAGATATCAAGGAAGAAAGAAAAAAGAAATCAATAAAGAAACTAAAGATAGAATGAGAGAATGTATGAAAGCTAGAATGAAAGAAATCAAGAAAGAAAGAAAGAAAAAAATCAATAAAGAAATTAAAGATAAAATGAGAAAAAGTATGAAAAACGTAATGAAATATATCAAGAAAGAAACAAAGAAAGTAACTAATAAAGAAACTAAAGATAGAATTAGAGAAGGTATGAAAGCTAGAATGAAAGATATAAAGAAAGAATGAAAGAAAGAAAGAAAGTACTTAATAAAGAAACTAAAGAAAGAATGAAAGAAGGTATGAAAGCTAGAATGAAAGATATCTAGAAAGAATGAAAGAAAGAAAGAAAGTAATAAAGAAACTAAAGAGAATGATTGAAAGTATGAAAGCTGGAATGTAAGATATCAAGAAAGAATGAAAGAAAGAAAGTAACTAATAAAGAAATGAAAGATAAAATGAGAGAAGGTATGAAAGCTAGAATGAAAGATATCAAGGAATTAAGAAAAAAAGAAAGAAAGTAATAAAGAAACTAAAGACAGAATGAGAGAATGTATGAAAGGTAGAGTGAAAGATATCAAGAAAGAAATAAAGAAATCAATAAAGAAACTAAACATAAAATGAGAGAAGGTATGAAATCCAGAATGAAAGATATCAAGAAACAAAGAAAGAAAGTAAGAAAGTAATAAAGAAACTAAAGATAGAACGCGAGAAGGTATGAGAGCTAGAATGAAAGATATCAAGAAAGGAAAAAGGAAGAAAGTAGAAATGAAGTAATAAAGAAACTTAAGATAGAATGAGTGAAGATTTGAAAGCTAGAATGAAAGATATCAGGAAAGAAAGAGAGAAAGAAAGTAGTAAAGAAACTAAAGATGAAATGAGAGAAGGCATGAAAGCTAGAATGAAAGATGTCAATAAAAAAGAAAGAAAGAAAGAACGTAATAAAGAAACTAAAGACAGAATGAGAGAAGATATGAAAGCAAGAATGAAAGATATCAAGAAAGAAAGAAATGAAAGTAAGTAAAATTGAAACTAAAGATAGAATGAGACAATGTATGAAAGCTAGAATGAAAGATATCAAGAAAGAAAGAAAGAAAGAAATCAATAAAGAAACTAAAGTTAAATGAGAGAAGGTATGAAATACAGAATGAAATATATCAAGAAAGAAAGAAAGAAAGTAACTAATAAAGAAAATAAAGATAGAATGAGAGAAGGTATTAAAGCTAGAATGAAAGATATCAAGAAAGAAAGAAATGAAAGTAAGTAAAAAAGAAAATAAAGATAGAATGAGAGAAGGTATGAAAGATAGAATCTAAGATATCAAGAAAGAAAGAAAGAAAGAAAGAAAGAAAGAAAGTAATAAAGAAACAAAAGATAGAATGAGTGAAGGTATGAAAGCTAGAATGTAAGATATGAAGATATAAAGAAATGAAAGTAAGTAAAAAAGAAACTAAAGATAGAATGAGAGAAGGTATGAAAGCTAGAATGAAAGATATCAAGAAAGAAAGAAAAAAAGAAAACAATAAAGAAATTAAAGATGAAATGAGAGATGGTATGAAAGCTAGAATGAAAAATATCAAGATAGAATGAAAGAAAGAAAAAAAGAAAGTAATAAAGAAACTAAATATAGAATGAGTGAAGGTATGAAAGTTAGAATGTAAGATATGAAGAGATAAAGAAATGAAAGTAAGTAAAAAAGAAACTAAAGACAGAATGAGAGAAGGTATGAAAGCTAGAATGAAAGATATCAAGAAAGAAAGAAAGAAAGAAAGAGCGAAAGTAATTAATAAAGAAACTAAAGATCCAATGAGAGAAGGTATGAAAGCTCGAATGAAAGATATCAAGAAAGAAAGAAAGAAAGAAAGTAATAAAGAAACTAAAGATTAAATGAGAGATGGTATGAAATCTAGAATGAAACATATGAAGAAAGAAAGAGAGAAAGAAAGTAACTAGTAAAGGAACTAAAGTTAGAATGAGAGAGCGTATTAAAGCTAGAATGAAAGATATCAAGAAAGAAAGAAATGAAAGTAAGTAAAAAAGAAACTAAAGACAGAATGAGATAAGGTATGAAAGCTAGAATGAAAGATATCAAGAAAGAAAGAAAGAAAGAAATCACAAGAGAAACTAAAGATGAAATGAGAGAAGGTATGAAAGCTAGAATAAAAGATATCAAGAAAGAAAGGAAGTAATAAAGAAACTAAAGATACAATGAGAGAAGGTATGAAATCTAGAATGAAAGATATCAAGAAAGAAAGAAAGAAAGTAACTAAAAAAAACTAAAGATAGAATGAGAGAAGGTTTTAAAGCTAGAATGAAAGATATCAAGAAAGAAAGAAAGAAAATAAGAAAGTACTTTAGAAACTAAAGATGGAACGAGAGAAGGTATGCGAGCTAGAATGAAAGCTATCAAGAAAGAAAAAAAGAAAGAATGTAATAAAGAAACTAAAGATAGAATGAGAGAAGGTATGAAAGCTAAAAGTAAATATATCAAAAAGAAAAAAGGAAGAAAGTAGAAGCAAAGTAATAAATAAACTAAAGACTGAATGAGTGAAGATTTGAATGCTAGAATGAAAGAAATCTAGAAAGAAATAAAAAAAGAAATTAAGAAGTAAAGAAACTAAAGATAGAATCAGAGACGTTCTGAGAGCTGGAATGAAAGATATCAAGAAAGAAAGAAAGAAAGAAAGAAAGTAATAAAGAAACTAAAGATAGAATGAGACAAGGTATTAAAGCTAGAATGAAAGATATCAAGAGAGAAAGAAATGAAATTATGAAAAAAAGAAACTAAAAATAGAATAATAGAAGGTATTAAAATATAGAATCTAAGAGATCAAGAAAGAAAGAAAGAAAGAAAGAAAGAACGAAAGTAATTAATAAAGGAACTAAAGATAGAATGAGTGAAGATATGACAGGTAGAATGAATGATATCAAGAGAGAAAGAAAGAAAGAAAGAAAGTAATAAAGAAACTAAAGATAGAATGAGAGAAGGTATGAAAGCTAGAATGAAAGATATCAAGAAAGAATGAAAGAAAGAAAGAAAGTACTTAATAAAGAAACTAAAGAAAGAATGAAAGAAGGTATTAAAGCTAGAATGAAAGATATCAAGAAAGAATGATAGAAAGAAAGTAACTAATAAAGAAATGAAAGATAAAATGAGAGAAGGTATGAAAGTTAAAATGAAAGATATCAAGGAAGTAAGAAAAAAAGAAAGTAATAAAGAAACTAAAGATAGAATGAGAGAATGTATGAAAGCAAGAATGAAAGATATCAAGAAAGAAAGAAAGAAATCAATAAAGAAACTAAACATAAAATGAGAGAAGGTGTGAAATCCAGAATGAAAGATATCAAGAAACAAAGAAAGAAAGTAAGAAAGTAATAAAGAAACTAAAGATAGAACGCGAGAAGGTATGAGAGCTAGAATGAAAGATATTAAGAAAGGAAAAAGGAAGACAGTAGAAATGAAGTAATAAAGAATCTTAAGATAGAATGAGTGAAGATTTGAGAGCTAGAATGAAAGATATCAGGAAAGAAAGAAAGAAAGAAAGTAGTAAAGAAACTAAAGATGAAATGAGAGAAAGTATGAAAGCTAGAATGAAAGATGTCAATAAAAAAGAAAGAAAGAAAGAACGTAATAAAGAAACAAAAGATAGAATGAGAGAAGATATGAAAGCAAGAATGAAAGATATCAAGAAAGAAAGAAATGAAAGTAAGTAAAATAGAAACTAAATATAGAATGAGACAATGTATGAAAGCTAGAATGAAAGATATCAAGAAAGAAAGAAAGAAAGAAATCAATAAAGAAACTAAAGTTAAATGAGAGAAGGTATGAAATACAGAATGAAATATATTAAGAAAGAAAGAAAGAAAGTAACTAATAATGAGAATAAAGATAGAATGAGAGAAGGTATTAAAGCTAGAATGAAAGATATCAAGAAAGAAAGAAATGAAAGTAAGTAAAAAAGAAAATAAAGATAGAATGAGAGAAGGTATGAAAGATAGAATCTAAGATATCAAGAAAGAAAGAAAGAAAGAAAGCAATAAAGAAACTAAAGATAGAATGAGTGAAGGTATGAAAGCTAGAATGTAAGATATGAAGAGATAAAGAAATGAAAGTAAGTAAAAAAGAAACTAAAGATAGAATGAGAGAAGGTATGAAAGCTAGAATGAAAGATATCAAGAAAGAAAGAAAAAAGAAATCAATAAAGAAATTAAAGATGACATGAGAGATGGTATGAAAGCTAGAATGAAAAATATCAAGAGAGAAAGAAATGAAATTATGAAAAAAAGAAACTAAAAATAGAATGATAGAAGGTATTAAAATATAGAATCTAAGAGATCAAGAAAGAAAGAAAGAAAGAAAGAACGAAAGTAATTAATATAGGAACTAAAGATAGAATGAGTGAAGATATGACAGGTAGAATGAATGATATCAAGAGAGAAAGAAAGAAAGAAAGAAAGTAATAAAGAAACTAAAGATAGAATGAGAGAAGGTATGAAAGCTAGAATGAAAGATATCAAGAAAGAATGAAAGAAAGAAAGAAAGTACTTAATAAAGAAACTAAAGAAAGAATGAAAGAAGGTATGAAAGCTAGAATGAAAGATATCAAGAAAGAATGATAGAAAGAAAGTAACTAATAAAGAAATGAAAGATAAAATGAGAGAAGGTATGAAAGTTAGAATGAAAGATATCAAGGAAGTAAGAAAAAAAGAAAGTAATAAAGAAACTAAAGATAGAATGAGAGAATGTATGAAAGCAAGAATGAAAGATATCAAGAAAGAAAGAAAGAAATCAATAAAGAAACTAAACATAAAATGAGAGAAGGTGTGAAATCCAGAATGAAAGATATCAAAAAACAAAGAAAGAAAGTAAGAAAGTAATAAAGAAACTAAAGATAGAACGCGAGAAGGTATGAGAGCTAGAATGAAAGATATTAAGAAAGGAAAAAGGAAGACAGTAGAAATGAAGTAATAAAGAATCTTAAGATAGAATGAGTGAAGATTTGAGAGCTAGAATGAAAGATATCAGGAAAGAAAGAAAGAAAGAAAGTAGTAAAGAAACTAAAGATGAAATGAGAGAAAGTATGAAAGCTAGAATGAAAGATGTCAATAAAAAAGAAAGAAAGAAAGAACGTAATAAAGAAACAAAAGATAGAATGAGAGAAGATATGAAAGCAAGAATGAAAGATATCAAGAAAGAAAGAAATGAAAGTAAGTAAAATAGAAACTAAATATAGAATGAGACAATGTATGAAAGCTAGAATGAAAGATATCAAGAAAGAAAGAAAGAAAGAAATCAATAAAGAAACTAAAGTTAAATGAGAGAAGGTATGAAATACAGAATGAAATATATTAAGAAAGAAAGAAAGAAAGTAACTAATAATGAGAATAAAGATAGAATGAGAGAAGGTATTAAAGCTAGAATGAAAGATATCAAGAAAGAAAGAAATGAAAGTAAGTAAAAGAGAAAATAAAGATAGAATGAGAGAAGGTATGAAAGATAGAATCTAAGATATCAAGAAAGAAAGAAAGAAAGAAAGAAAGCAATAAAGAAACTAAAGATAGAATGAGTGAAGGTATGAAAGCTAGAATGTAAGATATGAAGAGATGAAGAAATGAAAGTAAGTAAAAAAGAAACTAAAGATAGAATGAGAGAAGGTATGAAAGCTAGAATGAAAGATATCAAGAAAGAAAGAAAAAAGAAATCAATAAAGAAATTAAAGATGAAATGAGAGATGGTATGAAAGCTAGAATGAAAAATATCAAGATAGAATGAAAGAAAGAAAGAAAGAAAGTAATAAAGAAACTAAATATAGAATGAGTGAAGGTATGAAAGTTAGAATGTAAGATATGAAGAGATAAAGAAATGAAAGTAAGTAAAAAAGAAACTAAAGATAGAATGAGAGAAGGTATGAAAGCTAGAATGAAAGATATCAAGAAAGGAAAAAGGAAGAAAGTAGAAAGAAAGTAATAAAGAAACTAAAGATAAAATGAGAGAAGTTATGAAGTACAGAATGAAATATATCAAGAAAGAAAGAAAGAAAGTAACTAATAAAGAAAATAAAGATAGAATGAGAGAAGGTATTGAAGCTAGAATGAAAGATATCAAGAATGAAAGAAAGTAAGAAAGTAATAAAGAAACTAAAGATAGAACGCGAGAAGGTATGAGAGCTGGAATGAAAGATATCAAGAAAGGAAAAAGGAAGAAAGTAGAAATGAAGTAATTAAGAAACTTAAGATAGAATGATTGAAAATATGAAAGCTAGAATGAAAGATATCAGGAAAGATAGAAAGAAAGAAAGTAGTAAAGAAACTAAAGATGAAATGAGAGAAGGTATGAAAGCTAGAATGAAAGATATCAATAAAAAAGAAAGAAAGAAAGAACGTAATAAAGAAACTAAAGATAGAATGAGAGAAGTTATGAAAGCTAGAATGAAAGATATCAAGAAAGAAAGAAAGAAAGAAATCAATAAAGAAACTAAAGATAAAATGAGAGAACGTATGAAAGCTAGAATGAAAGATATCAAGAAAGAAAGAAAGAAGATAAGAAAGTAATTTAGAAACTAAAGATGGAACGAGAGAAGGTATGCGAGCTAGAATGAAAGCTATCAAGAAAGAAAGAAAGAAAGAATGTAATTAAATAACTAAAGATAGAATGAGAGAAGGTATGAATGCTAGAATGAAAGATATCAAGAAAGAAAGAAATGAAAGTAAGTGAAAAAGAAACCAAAGATAGAATAAGAGAAGGTATGAAAGCTAGAATGAAAGATATCAAGAAAGAAAAAAGGAAGAAAGTAGAAATAATGTAATAAAGAAAACAAAGACTGAATGAGTGAAGATATGAATGCTAGAATGAAAGATATCAAGAAAGAAAGAACGAAAGTAATTAATAAAGAAACTAAAGATAGAATGAGAGAAGGTATTAAAGCTAGAATGAAAGATATCAAGAGAGAAAGAAATGAAAGTATCTAAAAAGAAACTAAAAATAGAATGGGAGAAGGTATGAAAGATAGAATCTAAGAGATCAAGAAAGAAAGAAAAAAAGAAAGAATGAAAGAACGAAAGTAATTAACAAAGAAACTAAAGATAGAATGAGTGAAGATATGACAGGTAGAATGAAAGATATCAAGAAAGAAAGAAAGAAAGATTGTAATAAAGAAACTAAAGATGAAATGAGAGAAGGTATGAAAGCTAGAATGAAAGATATTAAGAAAGAATGAAAGAAAGAAAGAAAGTACTTAATAAAGAAACTAAAGAAAGAATGAAAGAAGGTATGAAAGCTAGAATGAAAGATATCTAGAAAGAATGAAAGAAAGAAAGAAAGTAATAAAGAAACTAAAGAGAATGATTGAAGGTATGAAAGCTAGAATGTAAGATATCAAGAAAGAATGAAAGAAAGAAAGAAAGTAATAAAGAAACTGAAGATAGAATGATTGAAGGTATAAAAGCTAGAATGAAAGATATCAAGAAAGAATGAAAGAAAGAAAGTAACTAATAAAGAAATGAAAGATAAAATGAGAGAAGGTATGAAAGCTAGAATGAAAGATATCAAGGAAGTAAGAAAAAAAGAAAGAAAGTAATAAAGAAACTAAAGACAGAATGAGAGAATGTATGAAAGCTAGAATGAAAGATATCAAGAAAGAAATAAAGAAATCAATAAAGAAACTAAACATAAAATGAGAGAAGGTATGAAATCCAGAATGAAAGATATCAAGAAACAAAGAAAGAAAGTAAGAAAGTAATAAAGAAACTAAAGATAGAATGAGTGAAGATTTGAAAGCTAGAATGAAAGATATCAGGAAAGAAAGAAAGAAAGAAAGTAGTAAAGAAACTAAAGATGAAATGAGAGAAGGTATGAAAGCTAGAATGAAAGATGTCAATAAAAAAGAAAGAAAGAAAGAACGTAATAAAGAAACTAAAGATAGAATGAGAGAAGATATGAAAGCAAGAATGAAAGATATCAAGAAAGAAAGAAATGAAAGTAAGTAAAGTAGAAACTAAAGATAGAATGAGACAATGTATGAAAGCTAGAATGAAAGATATCAAGAAAGAAAGAAAGAAAGAAATCAATAAAGAAACTAAAGTTAAATGAGAGAAGGTATGAAATACAGAATGAAATATATCAAGAAAGAAAGAAAGAAAGTAACTAATAAAGAAAATAAAGATAGAATGAGAGAAGGTATTAAAGCTAGAATGAAAGATATCAAGAAATAAATAAATAAATGTAATTAAAAAAGAAATTAAAGATAGTTTGAAAGAAGGTATGAAAGATAGAATCTAAGATATCAAGAAAGAAAGAAAGAAAGAAAGAAAGAGCGAAAGTAATTAATAAAGAAACTAAAGACAGAATGAAAGAAGGTATGAAAGCTAGAATGAAATATATCAATTAAAAAGAAAGAAAGAAAGAAAGTAATAAAGAAACAAATGATAGAATGAGAGAAGATATGAAAGCTAGAATGAAAGATATCGGAAAGAAAGAAAGAAAGAAATCAATAAAGAAACTAAAGATAAAATGAAATAAGGTATGAAATCTAGAATGAAACATATGAAGAAAGAAAGAGAGAAAGAAAGAAAGTAATAAAGAAACTAAAGATAGAATGAGAGAGCGTATTAAAGCTAGAATGAAAGATATCAAGAAAGAAAGAAATGAAAGTAAGTAAAAAAGAAACTAAAGATAGAATGAGATAAGGTATGAAAGCTAGAATGAAAGATGTCAAGAATGAAAGAAAGAAAGAAATCACTAGAGAAACTAAAGATGAAATGAGAGAAGGTATGAAAGCTAGAATGAAAGATATCAAGAAGGAAAGAAAGTAATAAAGAAACTAAAGATACAATGAGAGAACGTATGAAATCTAGAATGAAATATATCAAGAAAGAAAGAAAGAAAGTAACAAATAAAGAAACTAAAGATAGAATGAGAGAAGGTTTTAAAGCTAGAATGAAAGATATCAAGAAAGTTAGAACGAAAATAAGAAAGTAATTTAGAAACTAAAGATGGAACGAGAGAAGGTATGCGAGCTAGAATGAAAGCTATCAAGAAAGAAAGAAAGAAAGAAAGAATGTAATAAAGAACCTAAAGATAAAATGAGAGAAGGTATGAAATACAAAATGAAAGAAATCAAGAAACAAAGAAAGAAAGTAAGAAAGTAATAAAGAAACTGAAGATAGAATGAGTGAAGATTTGAAAGCTAGAATGAAAGATATCAGGAAAGAAAGAAAGAAAGTAGTAAAGAAACTAAAGATGAAATGAGAGAAGGTATGAAAGCTAGAATGAAAGATGTCAATAAAAAAGAAAGAAAGAAAGAACGTAATAAAGAAACTAAAGATAGAATGAGAGAAGATATGAAAGCAAGAATGAAAGATATCAAGAAAGAAAGAAATGAAAGTAAGTAAAATAGAAACTAAAGATAGAATGATGGAAGGTATGAAAGCTAGAATGAAATATATCAAGGAAGAAAGAAAAAAGAAATCAATAAAGAAACTAAAGATAGAATGAGAGAATGTATGAAAGCTAGAATGAAAGAAATCAAGAAAGAAAGAAAGAAAAAAATCAATAAAGAAATTAAAGATAAAATGAGAAAAAGTATGAAAAACATAATGAAATATATCAAGAAAGAAACAAAGAAAGTAACTAATAAAGAAACTAAAGATAGAATGTGAGAAGGTATGAAAGCTAGAATGAAAGATATCAAGAAAGAATGAAAGAAAGAAAGAAAGTACTTAATAAAGAAACTAAAGAAAGAATGAAAGAAGGTATGAAAGCTAGAATGAAAGATATCTAGAAAGAATGAAAGAAAGAAAGAAAGTAATAAAGAAACTAAAGAGAATGATTGAAAGTATGAAAGCTAGAATGTAAGATATCAAGAAAGAATGAAAGAAAGAAAGAAAGTAATAAAGAAACTGAAGATAGAATGATTGAAGGTATAAAAGCTAGAATGAAAGATATCAAGAAAGAATGAAAGAAAGAAAGTAACTAATAAAGAAACTAAAGACAGAATGAGAGAATGTATGAAAGCTAGAGTGAAAGATATCAAGAAAGAAATAAAGAAATCAATAAAGAAACTAAACATAAAATGAGAGAAGGTATGAAATCCAGAATGAAAGATATCAAGAAACAAAGAAAGAAAGTAAGAAAGTAATAAAGAAACTAAAGATAGAACGCGAGAAGGTATGAGAGCTAGAATGAAAGATATCAAGAAAGGAAAAAGGAAGAAAGTAGAAATGAAGTAATAAAGAAACTTAAGATAGAATGAGTGAAGATTTGAAAGCTAGAATGAAAGATATCAGGAAAGAAAGAGAGAAAGAAAGTAGTAAAGAAACTAAAGATGAAATGAGAGAATGCATGAAAGCTAGAATGAAAGATGTCAATAAAAAAGAAAGAAAGAAAGAACGTAATAAAGAAACTAAAGATAGAATGAGAGAAGATATGAAAGCAAGAATGAAAGATATCAAGAAAGAAAAAATGAAAGTAAGTAAAATAGAAAATAAAGATAGAATGAGACAATGTATGAAAGCTAGAATGAAAGATATCAAGAAAGAAAGAAAGAAAGAAATCAATAAAGAAACTAAAGTTAAATGAGAGAAGGTATGAAATACAGAATGAAATATATCAAGAAAGAAAGAAAGAAAGTATCTAATAAAGAAAATAAAGATAGAATGAGAGAAGGTATTAAAGCTAGAATGAAAGATATCAAGAAAGAAAGAAATGAAAGTAAGTAAAAAAGAAAATAAAGATAGAATGAGAGAAGGTATGAAAGATAGAATCTAAGATATCAAGAAACAAAGAAAGAAAGAAAGAAAGAAAGTAATAAAGAAACAAAAGATAGAATGAGTGAAGGTATGAAAGCTAGAATGTAAGATATGAAGAGATAAAGAAATGAAAGTAAGTAAAAAAGAAACTAAAGACAGAATGAGAGAAGGTATGAAAGCTAGAATGAAAGATATCAAGAAAGAAAGAAAGAAAGAAAGAAAGTAATAAAAAAACTAAAGATAAAATGAGAGAAGGTATTAAAGCTAGAATGAAAGATATCAAGAAAGAAAGAAATGAATGTAATTTAAAAAAGAAACTAAAGATAGAATGAGAGAAGGTATGAAAGATAGAATCTAAGATATCAAGAAAGAAAGAAAGAAAGAGCGAAAGTAATTAATAAAGAAACTAAAGATCGAATGAGAGAAGATATGAAAGCTAGAATGAAAGATATGAAGAGATAAAGAAATGAAAGTAAGTAAAAAAGAAACTAAAGACAGAATGAGAGAAGGTATGAAAGCTAGAATGAAAGATATCAAGAAAGAAAGAAAGAAAGAAAGAAATCAATAAAGAAACTAAAGATAAAATGAGAAAAGGTATGAAATCTAGAATGAAACATATGAAGAAAGAAAGAGAGAAAGAAAGTAACTAGTAAAGGAACTAAAGATAGAATGAGAGAGCGTATTAAAGCTAGAATGAAAGATATCAAGAAAGAAAGAAATGAAAGTAAGTAAAAAAGAAACTAAAGACAGAATGAGATAAGGTATGAAAGCTAGAATGAAAGATATCAAGAAAGAAAGAAAGAAAGAAATCACAAGAGAAACTAAAGATGAAATGAGAGAAGGTATGAAAGCTAGAATAAAAGATATCAAGAAAGAAAGGAAGTAATAAAGAAACTAAAGATACAATGAGAGAAGGTATGAAATCTAGAATGAAAGATATCAAGAAAGAAAGAAAGAAAGTAACTAAAAAAAAAACTAAAGATAGAATGAGAGAAGGTTTTAAAGCTAGAATGAAAGATATCAAGAAAGAAAGAAAGAAAATAAGAAAGTACTTTAGAAACTAAAGATGGAACGAGAGAAGGTATGCGAGCTAGAATGAAAGCTATCAAGAAAGAAAAAAAGAAAGAATGTGTGATTGGGTAGATTATCGGGAGGAGGCAGGGCTGTCTTTTGGGCGGGAAGAAGAGACGGAGACGAAACTGACGGTTTGAACATGTCATCTTTATTCTTGCTAACTTCAAGGTTGTCAATGCAAAAGGGATCAAGTAAACTTAACTCGGGCAATAACTTATAACTTCTAACATTCATCTCTGTTCCTTTCCTTTCACTTTTCACTTCTCTTTCTTCCCGTGGGGATCTTGGCGGTTCTGACCCCAAGTGGGATAAGTCAACGTTGCACAAATCGTCCCGCAGCAAGGGTGCTTCACGTAATTCCCCTCCAGATAGGGCAGGTAACTGGTAGTACCAATGTACGTTACCTTCTTCGTTAGGTCTTGAGAACGAGGCACCGCCACCATAGTCCATTCTGCCTTCCCTTTAGATTTGTCTATCTCTCTCAGATTGACGGGATCCGGCAATAGACCTCCTCCGGTTCTCAGATTAGGAAAATCCCGAACCAACTCCACTGGCCCATATCTTGGAGAAATTATCCCTTCCGTCTGAGTCCCTTTCTCCCCTTTCTCCTCCTCTTTTATACTCTCATCCCATCTCCACAAATCTAACTCCTCCCCTTTCCTGTCTTGTCTAGTCTCTGCTAAGAAGATTTCCACTGCTCTATTGCTCCCCCTTCCTTTCTCTTCTAACTGAATCAATTCCCCCACTGCGCAATCAGTCTTCCACTCCTCTCTGTTTTCCTTTGAGGACGGCGCACTCAGCTGACTTCCTTCACACGCCCCCCCCCGACAAGTGGGCCGTCCTCTCTGCTTCATACGCGCCCCCTTCTCCCTGTCGGGAAAAATAATCTGCATTAGCATGGGCACTTCCCTTACGATACTGTATCTTGAAAGTAAAAGGTTGTAAACTCAAATACCATCGTGTCAAACGGGGGTTCGAGTCTTTCATGTGGTTCAGCCATTGTAAAGGGGCATGATCCGTTACCAGCACAAAGGGAGCGCCCAGTAAATAATATCTAAGTGTTTGTATTGCCCATTTCACTGCCAACGCTTCTTTCTCAATGGTGGCATATTTCTGTTCTCTCTTATTCAACTTTTTACTGAGATACATGACCGGATATTCTACATCTCCTTTCTTTTGTGATAATACAGCCCCAATTCCTCTATCAGAAGCATCTGTTTGGACAATAAAAGGTATATCAAAATCCGGGGCATACCTACTGGGAAGTTTTGCTAAAATTCCCTTCAACCTCTCAAAAGCCTGGTTTTCTTGTTCTCCCCATACAATTTTGTTAGGTTTTCTCTTCCTAGTCAGATCACTGAGAGGAGCTGCAACTTGTGCAAAATTGGGGACAAATTGGCGATAATAACCGGCTAATCCTAAGAATTGTTGAACCTCTTTCTTTGACTGTGGTCTTGGCCAAGCAGTTACTTTGTCCACTTTGTCGGATACCGGTTGTATCTTACCTCGTTCTACTTGAAATCCCAAAAATTTTACTCCCTTACGTGCTATTTTGCATTTCGTAGGATTAACTCTTAATCCTGCTTTTTCCAATTCTGACAAGACTTCCTTGAGATGTCGTACGTGTTCTGCCCAGCTATTACTATACACCAAGATGTCATCTATATATGCCCCTGCAAATTCCTTCACTGGTTCTAGAACTTTATCCATGAGTCTCTGGAAAGTGGCCGCTGCGCCATGTAACCCAAATGGCATGCGTGAGAATTGGAACAAACCTTTAGGGGTGACAAAAGCAGTCTTTTCTTTATCTTCCTCTCTAAGTGGTATCTGCCAATACCCTTTGGTCAGATCCAAGGAGGACAGGTATTCTGCCCTTCCTAAGCGTTCTAAGAGGTCATCTATCTTAGGCATGGGATAAGCGTCGAACTTGGATACCTCATTCAAGCGTCTAAAATCTATACAGAGCCGCACACTACCATCCTGTTTGGGTACTACCACCGGATAACTCCTCCAGGGGCTGTTAGATGGTTCAATTACCCCCAAGTTCAACATATCCTCTATTTCTCTATTAATAGTTTCTTTCAAATGATGAGGCCAGTTCCTACTTCCCGATCTTACAATTACTTGGGAGTTGGTGTTAATAGGATGTTCTATTAAAGGGGTATATCCTGGTAATCCCGAGAACACTCCTCTGAATTGTTGTTCTATCTCCTCTAATTGTTTGCGTTGTGATTCTTCTAACTCCGGACTCATTTCTAGTTTAAGGCCTTGTTCAAGGCAGTTGCTAGCTTCTGGACCGAAGTCCTCCTCTCCTACCTCTCCCCATAGTGCTTCCCTTTCTTTCCATTCCTTTAACAGATTCACATGAAAAATTCCCTTCTTCTTTGTCTTATCGGGCATCCAAATTTCATAATCTACTGATCCTACTTTCCTGAGTACCTCATATGGCCCTTGCCATGTGGCAAACAGTTTGGCCGACTCTGCAGGCATTAGCAACAACACTTTCTGTCCTGGTTCAAATTGTCTAAGTTTAACTTTAGCATCATATCTCCTCTTTTGTCCCATTTGCACCTTTTGTAAATTATCTTTTGCTATTCTTGCTACCTTTCTCAAGTGTTCTCGCATCTCAATAACGTGTTTCACCACTGATTGTGTTTCATCTCTCCCACTTTCCCACTTCTCCTTTACTAAATCTAGTATACCTCTAGGATTCCATCCATACATCATCTCGAAGGGTGTGAATCCAGTAGATGCTTGTGGTACTTCTCGAACCGCAAACATCAAAGGGGCCACTAGTAAATGCCATCTTTTGGGTTTCTCCATGACCAACTTTCTTAACATACACTTTAATGTCTTATTGAACCTCTCTACTAACCCATTAGTCTGTGGGTGATAAACCGCTGTGTGAATGGGTTTTACTTCTAACAAACGCCACATTTCTTTGAGCGTCTGGCTCATGAAATTGGTCCCTTGGTCTGTCAGGACCTCCTTTGGAAATCCTAGTCGGGTGAATACTTGCAATAATTCTTTCGCTAGTACTTTTGCTGTCGTGGACCGTAGAGGGATAGCCTCTGGGTATCTTGTGGCGTAATCTATAATTACTAAAATGTGGGTGTGTCCCCCTGTGGAGCGTACTAGAGGTCCCACAATATCAATTCCTATCCTTTGAAAAGGTTGGTCCACTAGGGGCATGGGGATTAGTCTGGCTCCAGGGCGTGGTTTGGTTTGTGATTTCTGACATTCTGGGCACGTTTGGCAATATTCATTCACCTCTTTGTCCATCCCTGGCCACCAAAACCTCTGTTTTACTCGGGCTCCCATCTTTTCACTTGCTAAGTGTCCAGACATAGGTATATCATGAGCTAATTCTAGGATTTTTTTTCTCCACTTCTGGGGAACAACTAATTTTTTCTCCCCTTCTTCATTTACCCAATATAACAACCCTCCATCCATCACTGTCCCCTTTTCCCCTCTTTTGAGTGTTCCCACCTCTCTAGCTGCTTGCAGGGGTTCTTGTAGTGTGGGATCATCTTGCTGCCATGCGCGTGTTTGTTCTCTTGATGTTTCCTGTAAAAAATCGTTCTCATCTTCATTTTGCAAACAGTCTCCCTGTAAACCCTCTTTCGGGTTCAACAAAGTCTTCGGCCCCACCCAGTCTCTTCCCAATAACATTTCTCTTGATAATCCGGGAACAATTCCCACCTTCATTCTCTGAGTCTTTTCTCCTACTTTCACATTTGCCCATGTGGTCTTGTACGACTTGGTATCCCCATGTATACACTTTACCACTAGACCTTCTTCCAACTTCCCTCCTGCCAGAGTTCGAACCAAAGTTTTTCCACACCCTGTATCAATTAACGCTTTCTTCTTTTCTCCATTAACCCATGCTTCCACCTCCCAACCTATCTGTTCAAGCCCCTCTGGTATTTTTGCTATATTATGGCTTCCTACCCAGGAGCAATCAGTCCCTGGGCAGTCTCTTCGCACGTGGCCGGGTAACCCACAGCTGAAACACACGGGTCTCCCCTCGGGTCCCATTTTCAAACCAGTTCCTGGCGCAAACAGTCGTTCGTCAAAAGTGATGGGTCGCACGGGTTTGGGGCCCATCGGCTCAAAGGGACGACCACGCGGTTTTGTTGCTCCTTGCATCTCACCACCTCGTCGAAACCCTCCTCCTAGATTCTGCGTCATCGCTCTCTCGCGCGCCTTTCCTCGTTCTCCCATGAGGGTGGAGCTTTCTTTTCCAAAATCTTCCGCCATACAATAATCTTCCACTAGGCGGAGGGCTTCTTCCAACCGTTTGGGATTGTTCTTTTGTACCCAACTTTTAATGTTCCCATTCAAAGTAGTTACTAGCTGTTCCATGATGATCACTTCCAATATTTGTTCCTTGGTCTTCTCTTCTGGTTTAATCCACCTGGTTATGTTAGCCCTCATCCTCTGTACAAGTGTACAAGGGTGTATACCTGGTCTCATCTTCAACTCTCGAAATCTTTTCCTGTATGCTTCTTCCGTGAGATTCAACGTCTTTAATATAGCTGTTTTCACCATTTCATACTGAGCTGCCTCTTCGGGGCTCAAAGTATCTACCACCTCTTGCAGCAAACCGGTGAGGCATGGAACTAAAATCAGGGTCCATTGTTCCTTCGGCCA
This sequence comes from Intellagama lesueurii, assembly GCA_037013535.1. Taxonomy (NCBI): domain Eukaryota; kingdom Metazoa; phylum Chordata; class Lepidosauria; order Squamata; family Agamidae; genus Intellagama; species Intellagama lesueurii. The sequence goes on from JBAJHW010000002.1 coordinate 93,243,725, forward strand.
TCCTGCCGCCACAGCTACCCTTTCAAAAGTATGCAAGTAAGCCTCTGGATCATCGCTGCTGTTCATTTTTTGAATACGTATAGGAGCAGGTCCAGCTATCAATCCATTCTTAATTAACACATTCTTCCCCACCACTCTATCTTCATCAGCTTCTTTTTTCAACATCTTTCTAGTCAGTAACGTCTGTTGTTCTGCCAAGTTCTCTATTAATTTTTCCTGTCTTTCAATTGTTTTTATTAATTTCGACATTTCTTCGTTTCCCGCTTGAGAGCCCGCCCCACGTTGGGCGCCACTGTGATTGGGTAGATTATCGGGAGGAGGCAGGGCTGTCTTTTGGGCGGGAAGAAGAGACGGAGACGAAACTGACGGTTTGAACATGTCATCTTTATTCTTGCTAACTTCAAGGTTGTCAATGCAAAAGGGATCAAGTAAACTTAACTCGGGCAATAACTTATAACTTCTAACATTCATCTCTGTTCCTTTCCTTTCACTTTTCACTTCTCTTTCTTCCCGTGGGGATCTTGGCGGTTCTGACCCCAAGTGGGATAAGTCAACGTTGCACAAATCGTCCCGCAGCAAGGGTGCTTCACGTAATTCCCCTCCAGATAGGGCAGGTAACTGGTAGTACCAATGTACGTTACCTTCTTCGTTAGGTCTTGAGAACGAGGCACCGCCACCATAGTCCATTCTGCCTTCCCTTTAGATTTGTCTATCTCTCTCAGATTGACGGGATCCGGCAATAGACCTCCTCCGGTTCTCAGATTAGGAAAATCCCGAACCAACTCCACTGGCCCATATCTTGGAGAAATTATCCCTTCCGTCTGAGTCCCTTTCTCCCCTTTCTCCTCCTCTTTTATACTCTCATCCCATCTCCACAAATCTAACTCCTCCCCTTTCCTGTCTTGTCTAGTCTCTGCTAAGAAGATTTCCACTGCTCTATTGCTCCCCCTTCCTTTCTCTTCTAACTGAATCAATTCCCCCACTGCGCAATCAGTCTTCCACTCCTCTCTGTTTTCCTTTGAGGACGGCGCACTCAGCTGACTTCCTTCACAGAATGTAATAAAGAAACTAAAGATAGAATGAGAGAAGGTATGAAAGCTAAAAGTAAATATATCAAAAAGAAAAAAGGAAGAAAGTAGAAACAAAGTAATAAATAAACTAAAGACTGAATGAGTGAAGATTTGAATGCTAGAATGAAAGAAATCTAGAAAGAAATAAAAAAAGAAATTAAGAAGTAAAGAAACTAAAGATAGAATCAGAGACGTTCTGAGAGCTGGAATGAAAGATATCAAGAAAGAAAGAAAGAAAGAAAGAAAGTAATAAAGAAACTAAAGATAGAATGAGACAAGGTATTAAAGCTAGAATGAAAGATACCAAGAGAGAAAGAAATGAAATTATGAAAAAAAGAAACTAAAAATAGAATGATAGAAGGTATTAAAATATAGAATCTAAGAGATCAAGAAAGAAAGAAAGAAAGAAAGAAAGAAAGAACGAAAGTAATTAATAAAGGAACTAAAGATAGAATGAGTGAAGATATGACAGGTAGAATGAATGATATCAAGAGAGAAAGAAAGAAAGAAAGAAAGTAATAAAGAAACTAAAGATAGAATGAGAGAAGGTATGAAAGCTAGAATGAAAGATATCAAGAAAGAATGAATGAAAGAAAGAAAGTACTTAATAAAGAAACTAAAGAAAGAATGAAAGAAGGTATGAAAGCTAGAATGAAAGATATCAAGAAAGAATGAAAGAAAGAAAGTAACTAATAAAGAAATGAAAGATAAAATGAGAGAAGATATGAAAGCTAGAATGAAAGATATCAAGAAAGAATGAAAGAAAGAAAGAAAGTAATAAAGAAACTGAAGATAGAATGATTGAAGGTATTAAAGCTAGAATGAAAGATATCAAGAAAGAATGATAGAAAGAAAGTAACTAATAAAGAAATGAAAGATAAAATGAGAGAAGGTATGAAAGTTAGAATGAAAGATATCAAGGAAGTAAGAAAAAAAGAAAGAAAGTAATAAAGAAACTAAAGATAGAATGAGAGAATGTATGAAAGCAAGAATGAAAGATATCAAGAAAGAAAGAAAGAAATCAATAAAGAAACTAAACATAAAATGAGAGAAGGTGTGAAATCCAGAATGAAAGATATCAAGAAACAAAGAAAGAAAGTAAGAAAGTAATAAAGAAACTAAAGATAGAACGCGAGAAGGTATGAGAGCTAGAATGAAAGATATCAAGAAAGGAAAAAGGAAGACAGTAGAAATGAAGTAATAAAGAATCTTAAGATAGAATGAGTGAAGATTTGAGAGCTAGAATGAAAGATATCAGGAAAGAAAGAAAGAAAGAAAGTAGTAAAGAAACTAAAGATGAAATGAGAGAAAGTATGAAAGCTAGAATGAAAGATGTCAATAAAAAAGAAAGAAAGAAAGAACGTAATAAAGAAACAAAAGATAGAATGAGAGAAGATATGAAAGCAAGAATGAAAGATATCAAGAAAGAAAGAAATGAAAGTAAGTAAAATAGAAACTAAAGATAGAATGAGACAATGTATGAAAGCTAGAATGAAAGATATCAAGAAAGAAAGAAAGAAAGAAATCAATAAAGAAACTAAAGTTAAATGAGAGAAGGTATGAAATACAGAATGAAATATATCAAGAAAGAAAGAAGGAAAGTAACTAATAATGAAAATAAAGATAGAATGAGAGAAGGTATTAAAGCTAGAATGAAAGATATCAAGAAAGAAAGAAATGAAAGTAAGTAAAAAAGAAAATAAAGATAGAATGAGAGAAGGTATGAAAGATAGAATCTAAGATATCAAGAAAGAAAGAAAGAAAGAAAGTAATAAAGAAACTAAAGATAGAATGAGTGAAGGTATGAAAGCTAGAATGTAAGATATGAAGAGATAAAGAAATGAAAGTAAGTAAAAAAGAAACTAAAGATAGAATGAGAGAAGGTATGAAAGCTAGAATGAAAGATATCAAGAAAGAAAGAAAAAAGAAATCAATAAAGAAATTAAAGATGAAATGAGAGATGGAATGAAAGCTAGAATGAAAAAAATCAAGATAGAATGAAAGAAAGAAAGAAAGTAATAAAGAAACTAAATATAGAATGAGTGAAGGTATTAAAGTTAGAATGTAAGATATGAAGAGATAAAGAAATGAAAGTAAGTAAAAAAGAAACTAAAGATAGAATGAGAGAAGGTATGAAAGCTAGAATGAAAGATATCAAGAAAGAAAGAAAAAAAGAAAGAAAGTAATAAAGAAACTAAAGATAAAATGAGATAAGTTATGAAGTACAGAATGAAATATATCAAGAAAGAAAGAAAGAAAGTAACTAATAAAGAAAATAAAGATAGAATGAGAGAAGGTATTGAAGCTAGAATGAAAGATATCAAGAATGAAAGAAAGTAAGAAAGTAATAAAGAAACTAAAGATGGAACGCGAGAAGGTATGAGAGCTGGAATGAAAGATATAAAGAAAGGAAAAAGGAAGAAAGTACAAATGAAGTAATAAAGAAACTTAAGATAGAATGATTAAAAATATGAAAGCTAGAATGAAAGATATCAGGAAAGATAGAAAGAAAGAAAGTAGTAAAGAATCTAAAGATGAAATGAGAGAAGGTATGAAAGCTAGAATGAAAGATATCAATAAAAAAGAAACAAAGAAAGAACGTAATAAAGAAACTAAAGATAGAATGAGAGAAGTTATGAAAGCTAGAATGAAAGATATCAAGAAAGAAAGAAAGAAAGAAATCAATAAAGAAACTAAAGATAAAATGAGAGAAGGTATGAAAGCTAGAATGAAAGATATCAAGAAAGAAAGAAAGAAAATAAGAAAGTAATTTAGAAACTAAAGATGGAACGAGAGAAGGTATGCGAGATAGAATGAAAGCTATCAAGAAAGAAAGAAAGAAAGAATGTAATTAAATAACTAAAGATAGAATGAGAGAAGGTATGAATGCTAGAATGAAAGATATCAAGAAAGAAAGAAATGAAAGTAAGTGAAAAAGAAACCAAAGATAGAATAAGAGAAGGTATGAAAGCTAGAATGAAAGATATCAAGAAAGAAAAAAGGAAGAAAGTAGAAATAATGTAATAAAGAAAACAAAGACTGAATGAGTGAAGATATGAATGCTAGAATGAAAGATATCAAGAAAGAAAGAACGAAAGTAATTAATAAAGAAACTAAAGATAGAATGAGAGAAGGTATTAAAGCTAGAATGAAAGATATCAAGAGAGAAAGAAAAGAAAGTATGTAAAAAGAAACTAAAAATAGAATGGGAGAAGGTATGAAAGATAGAATCTAAGAGATCAAGAAAGAAAGAAAGAAAGATTGTAATAAAGAAACTAAAGATGAAATGAGAGAAGGTATGAAACCTAGAATAAAAGATATCAAGAAAGAAAGAAAGAAAGAAAGAAAGAAAGAAAGAAAGTAATAAAGAAACTAAAGATAGAATGAGAGAATGTATGAAAGCTAGAATGAAAGATATCAAGAAAGAAAGAAAGAAAGAAAGTAATAAAGAAACTAAAGATAGAATGAGTGAAGGTATGAAAGCTAGAATGTAAGATATGAAGAGATAAAGAAATGAAAGTAAGTAAAAAAGAAACTAAAGATAGAATGAGAGAAGGTATGAAAGCTAGAATGAAAGATATCAAGAAAGAAAGAAAAAAGAAATCAATAAAGAAATTAAAGATGAAATGAGAGATGGAATGAAAGCTAGAATGAAAAAAATCAAGATAGAATGAAAGAAAGAAAGAAAGTAATAAAGAAACTAAATATAGAATGAGTGAAGGTATTAAAGTTAGAATGTAAGATATGAAGAGATAAAGAAATGAAAGTAAGTAAAAAAGAAACTAAAGATAGAATGAGAGAAGGTATGAAAGCTAGAATGAAAGATATCAAGAAAGAAAGAAAAAAAGAAAGAAAGTAATAAAGAAACTAAAGATAAAATGAGATAAGTTATGAAGTACAGAATGAAATATATCAAGAAAGAAAGAAAGAAAGTAACTAATAAAGAAAATAAAGATAGAATGAGAGAAGGTATTGAAGCTAGAATGAAAGATATCAAGAATGAAAGAAAGTAAGAAAGTAATAAAGAAACTAAAGATGGAACGCGAGAAGGTATGAGAGCTGGAATGAAAGATATAAAGAAAGGAAAAAGGAAGAAAGTACAAATGAAGTAATAAAGAAACTTAAGATAGAATGATTAAAAATATGAAAGCTAGAATGAAAGATATCAGGAAAGATAGAAAGAAAGAAAGTAGTAAAGAATCTAAAGATGAAATGAGAGAAGGTATGAAAGCTAGAATGAAAGATATCAATAAAAAAGAAACAAAGAAAGAACGTAATAAAGAAACTAAAGATAGAATGAGAGAAGTTATGAAAGCTAGAATGAAAGATATCAAGAAAGAAAGAAAGAAAGAAATCAATAAAGAAACTAAAGATAAAATGAGAGAAGGTATGAAAGCTAGAATGAAAGATATCAAGAAAGAAAGAAAGAAAATAAGAAAGTAATTTAGAAACTAAAGATGGAACGAGAGAAGGTATGCGAGATAGAATGAAAGCTATCAAGAAAGAAAGAAAGAAAGAATGTAATTAAATAACTAAAGATAGAATGAGAGAAGGTATGAATGCTAGAATGAAAGATATCAAGAAAGAAAGAAATGAAAGTAAGTGAAAAAGAAACCAAAGATAGAATAAGAGAAGGTATGAAAGCTAGAATGAAAGATATCAAGAAAGAAAAAAGGAAGAAAGTAGAAATAATGTAATAAAGAAAACAAAGACTGAATGAGTGAAGATATGAATGCTAGAATGAAAGATATCAAGAAAGAAAGAACGAAAGTAATTAATAAAGAAACTAAAGATAGAATGAGAGAAGGTATTAAAGCTAGAATGAAAGATATCAAGAGAGAAAGAAAAGAAAGTATGTAAAAAGAAACTAAAAATAGAATGGGAGAAGGTATGAAAGATAGAATCTAAGAGATCAAGAAAGAAAGAAAGAAAGATTGTAATAAAGAAACTAAAGATGAAATGAGAGAAGGTATGAAACCTAGAATAAAAGATATCAAGAAAGAAAGAAAGAAAGAAAGAAAGAAAGAAAGAAAGAAAGTAATAAAGAAACTAAAGATAGAATGAGAGAATGTATGAAAGCTAGAATGAAAGATATCAAGAAAGAAAGAAAGAAAGAAATCAATAAAGAAACTAAAGATAAAATGAGAGAAGGTATGAAATACAGAATGAAATATATCAAGATAGAAAGAAAGAAAGTAACTAATAAAGAAACTAAAGATAGAATGAGGGAAGTTTTGAAATCTAGAATAAAAGATATAAGTAACTAAGAAAGAAAGAAAGTAATAAAGAAACTAAAGATAGAATGAGAGAAGGTATGAAAGCTTGAATGAAAGATATCAAGGAAGTAAGAAAAAAAGAAATCAATAAAGAAATTAAAGATGAAATGAGAGAAATATGAAACCTAGAATGAAAGATATCAAGAAACAAAGAAAGAAAGAAAGAAACTAATAAAGAAACTAAAGATATCAAGAAAGAAAGAAAGAAAGAAGGAAAGAAAGAAAGAAAAAAGAAAGAAAGAAAGAAAGTAATAAAGAAACTAAAGATAGAATGAGAAAATGTATGAAATACATAATGAAATATATCAAGAAAGAAAGAAAGAAAGAAATCAATAAAGAATCTAAAGATAAAATGAGAGAAGTTATGAAATACAGACTGAAATATATCAAGAAAGAAAGAAAGAAAGTAACTAATAAAGAAAATAAAGATTGAATGAGAGAAGGTATTAAAGCTAGAATGAAAGATATCAAGAAAGAAAGAAATGAAAGTAAGTAAAAAAGAAACTAAAGATAGAATGAGAGAAGGTATGAAAGCTGGAATGAAAGATATCAAGAAAGAAAGAAAGAAAGAAATCAAGAAAGAAATTAAGGATGAAATGAGAGAAGGTATGAAAGCTAGAAGGAAAGATATCGAGAAAGAAAGAAAGAAAGAAAGAAAGTAATAAAGAAACTAAAGAAAGAATGAGAGAAGGTATTAAAGCGAGAATGAAAGATATCAAGAAAGACAGAAAGAAAATAAGAAAGTAATTTAGAAACTAAAAATGGAACGAGAGAAGGTATGCGAGCTAGAATGAAAGCTATCAAGAAAGAAAGAAAGATACGAATGTAATAAAGAAACTATAGAAAGAATGAGAGAAGGTATGAATGCTAGAATGAAATATATCAAGAAAGAAAAAAGGAAGAAAGTAGAAACAAAGTAATAAAGAAACTAAAGATTGAATGAGTGAAGATATGAATGCTAAAATGAAAGATATCTAGATAGAAAAAAAATTAAATTAAGTAATAAAGAAACTAAAGATAGAATCAGAGAAGATATGAGAGCTGGAATGAAAGATATCAAGAAAGAAAGAAAGAAAGAAAGAAGGAACGAAAGTTATTAATAAAGAAAGTAAAGATAGAATGAAAGAAGGTATGAAAGCTGGAATGAAAGATATCAAGAAAGAAAGAAAGAAAGAAAGTAATAAAGAAACTAAAGATAGAATGAGAGAAGGTATGAAACCTGGAATGTAAGATATCAAGAAAGAAAGAAATAAAAGTAAGTAAAATAGAAACTAAAGATAGAATGAGAGAAGGTATGATAGCTAGAATGAAAGATATCAAGAAAGAAAGAAAAAAGAAATCAATAAAGAAATTAAAGATGAAATGAGAGATGGTATGAAAGCTAGAATGAAAAATATCAAGATAGAATGAAAGAAAGAAAGAAAGTAATAAAGAAACTAAATATAGAATGAGTGAAGGTATGAAGTACAGAATGAAATATATCAAGAAAGAAAGAAAGAAAGAAAGAAAGTAATAAAGAAACTAAAGATAAAATGGGAGAAGTTATGAAGTACAGAATGAAATATATCAAGAAAGAAAGAAAGAAAGTAACTAATAAAGAAAATAAAGATAGAATGAGAGAAGGTATGAAAGCTGGAATGAAAGATATCAAGAAAGAAAGAAAGAAATCAAGAAAGAAATTAAGGATGAAATGAGAGAAGGTATGAAAGCTAGAAGGAAAGATATCAAGAAAGAAAGAAAGAAAGAAAGAAAGTAATAAAGAAACTAAAGTTAGAATGAGAGAAGGTATTAAAGCTAGAATGAAAGATATCAAGAAAGAAAGAAAGAAATCAATAAAGAAACTAAAGATAAAATGAGAGAAGGTATGAAATACATAATGAAATATATAAAGAAAGAAACAAAGAAAGTAACTAATAAAGAAACTAAAGATAGAATGAGAGAAGGTTTGAAAGCTAGAATGAAAGATATCAAGAAAGAATGAAAGAAACAAAGTAATTAATAAAGAAACTAAAGATAGAATGAAAGAAGGTATGAAAGATAGAATGAAAGATATCAAGAAAGAATGAAAGAAAGAAAGTCATAAAGAAACTAAAGAGAATGATTGAATTTATGAAAGCTAGAATGTAAGATATCAAGAAAGAAAGAAATGAATGTAATTAAAAAGAAACTAAAGATAGAATGAGAAAAGGTATGAAAGATAGAATGAAAGATATCAAGAAAGAAAGAAAGAGAGAAATGAAGAAAGAAATTAAAGATGAAATGACAGAAGGTATGAAAGCTAGAAGGAAAGATATCAAGAAAGAAAGAATGAATGAAAGAAAGAAAGAAAGTAATAAAGAAACCAAAGATAGAATGAGAGACTATATGAAAGCTAGAATGAAAGATATCAAGAAAGAAAGAAAGAAATCAATAAAGAAACTAAAGATAAAATGAGAGAAGGTAAAAAATCCAGAATGAAAGATATCAAGAAAGAAAGAAAGAAAGAAAGTAATAAAGAAACTAAAGATAGAAAGAGAGAAGGTATTAAAGCTAGAATGAAAAATATCAAGAATGAAAGAAAGTAAGAAAGTAATAAAGAAACTAAAGATAGAATGAGAGAAGGTATGAAAGCTAGAATGAAAGATATCAAGAAAGAAAGAAAGTAATAAAGAAACTACAGATACAATGAGAGAAAGTATGAAATCTAGAATGAAAGATATCAAGAAAGAAAGAAAGAAAGTAACTAATAAAGAAACTAAAGAGAGAATGAGAGACGGTATTAAAGCGAGAATGAAAGATATCAAGAAAGAAAGAAAGAAAATAAGAAAGTAATTTAGAAACTAAAAATGGAACGAGAGAAGGTATGCGAGCTAGAATGAAAGCTATCAAGAAAGAAAGAAAGATACGAATGTAATAAAGAAACTATAGAAAGAATGAGAGAAGGTATGAATGCTAGAATGAAATATATCAAGAAAGAAAAAAGGAAGAAAGTAGAAACAAAGTAATAAAGAAACTAAAGATTGAATGAGTGAAGATATGAATGCTAAAATGAAAGATATCTAGATAGAAAAATAATTAAATTAATTAATAAAGAAACTAAAGATAGAATCAGAGAAGATATGAGAGCTGGAATGAAAGATATCAAGAAAGAAAGAAAGAAAGAAAGAAGGAACGAAAGTTATTAATAAAGAAAGTAAAGATAGAATGAAAGAAGGTATGAAAGCTGGAATGAAAGATATCAAGAAAGAAAGAAAGAAAGAAAGTAATAAAGAAACTAAAGATAGAATGAGAGAAGGTATGAAAGCTGGAATGTAAGATATCAAGAAAGAAAGAAATAAAAGTAAGTAAAATAGAAACTAAAGATAGAATGAGAGAAGGTATGATAGCTAGAATGAAAGATATCAAGGAAGAAAGAAAAAAAGAAATCAATAAAGAAATTAAAGAGGAAGTGAGAGAAATATGAAACCTAGAATGCAAGATATCAAGAAAGAAAGAAAGAAAGAAAGTAATAAAGAAACTAAAGATAGAATGAGAGAATGTATGAAAGCTAGAATGAAAGATATCAAGAAAGAAAGAAAGAAAGAAATCAATAAAGAAACTAAAGATAAAATGAGAGAAGGTATGAAAGCTAGAATGAAAGAAATCAAGAAAGAAAGAAAGTAATAAAGAAACAAAAGATACAATGAGAGAAGGTATGAAATACATAATGAAATATATAAAGAAAGAAACAAAGAAAGTAACTAATAAAGAAACTAAAGATATAATGAGAGAAGGTATGAAAGCTAGAATGAAAGATATCAAGAAAAAATGAAAGAAAGAAAGAAAGTAATTAATAAAGAAACTAAAGATAGAATGAAAGAAGGTATGAAAGCTACAATGAAAGATATCAAGAAAGAATGAAAGAAAGAAAGAAAGTAATAAAGAAACTAAAGATAGAATCAGAGAGCGTACTAAAGCGAGAAAGAAAGATATCAAGAAAGAAAGAAATGAAAGTAAGTAAAAAAGAAACTAAAGATAGAATGAGAGAAGGTATGAAAGCTAGAATGAAAGATAACATGAAAGAAAGAAAGAAAGAAATCAATAGAGAAACTAAAGATGAAATGAGAGGAGGTATGAAAGCTAGAATGAAAGATATCAAAGAAGAAAGAAAAAAAGAAATCAATAAAGAAATTAAAGAGGAAATGAGAGAAATATGAAACCTAGAATGGAAGATATCAAGAAAGAAAGAAAGAAAGAAAGAAAGTAATAAAGAAACTAAAGATAGAATGAGAGAATGTATGAAAGCTAGAATGAAAGATATAAAGAAAGAAAGAAAGAAAGAAATCAATAAAGAAACGAAATTTAGAATGAGAGAAGGTATGAAAGCTACAATGAAAGATATCAAGAAAGAATGAAAGAAAGAAAGAAAGTAATTAATAAAGAAACTAAAGATAGAATGAAAGAAGGTATGAAAGCTACAATGAAAGGTATCAAGAAAGAATGAAAGAAAGAAAAAAGTAATAAAGAAACTAAAGAGAACGACTGAAGGTATGAAAGCTAGAATGTAAGATATCAAGAAAGAAAGAAATGAATGTAATTAAAAAAGAAACTAAAGATGGAATGAGAGAAGGTATGAAAGATAGAATCTAAGATATCAAGAAAGAAAGAAAGAAAGAAAGTAACTAATAAAGGAATTAAAGATAGAATGAGAGAAGGTATTAAAGCTAGAATGAAAGATATCAAGAAAGAATGAAAGAAACAAAGAAAGTAATTAGTAAAGAAACTAAAGATAGAATGAAAGAAGGTATGAAAGCTAGAATGAAAGATATCAAGAAAGAATGAAAGAAAGAAAGAAAGTAATAAAGAAACTAAAGATAGAATCAGAGAGCGTACAAAAGCGAGAAAGAAAGATATCAAGAAAGAAAGAAATGAAAGTAAGTAAAAAAGAAACTAAAGATAGAATGAGAGAAGGTATGAAAGCTAGAATGAAAGATAACATGAAAGAAAGAAAGAAAGAAATCAATAGAGAAACTAAAGATGAAATGAGAGGAGGTATGAAAGCTAGAATGAAAGATATCAAAGAAGAAAGAAAAAAGAAATCAATAAAGAAATTAAACAGGAAATGAGAGAAATATGAAACCTAGAATGGAAGATATCAAGAAAGAAAGAAAGAAAGAAAGAAAGTAATAAAGAAACTAAAGATAGAATGAGAGAATGTATGAAAGCTGGAATGAAATATATCAAGAAAGAAAGAAAGAAAGTAACTAATAAAGAAACTAAAGATAGAATGAGAGAAGGTTTGAAAGCTAGAATGAAAGATATCAAGAAAGAATGAAAGAAACAAAGTAATTAATAAAGAAACTAAAGATAGAATGAAAGAAGGTATGAAAGATAGAATGAAAGATATCAAGAAAGAATGAAAGAAAGAAAGTCATAAAGAAACTAAAGAGAATGATTGAATTTATGAAAGCTAGAACGTAAGATATCAAGAAAGAAAGAAATGAATGTAATTAAAAAGAAACTAAAGATAGAATGAGAGAAGGTAAAAAATCCAGAATGAAAGATATCAAGAAAGAAAGAAAGAAAGAAAGAAAGTAATAAAGAAACTAAAGATAGAATGAGAGAAGGTATGATAGCTAGAATGAAAGATATCAAGAAAGAAAGAAAAAAGAAATCAATAAAGAAATTAAAGATGAAATGAGAGATGGTATGAAAGCTAGAATGAAAAATATCAAGATAGAATGAAAGAAAGAAAGAAAGTAATAAAGAAACAAAAGATAGAATTATTGAAGGTATGAAAGCTAGAATGTAAGATATGAAGAAAGATAGAAATGAAAGTAAGTAAAAAAGAAATTAAAGGTAGAATGAGAGAAGGTATGAAAGCTACAATGAAAGATATCAAAGAAGTAAGAAAAAAAGAATTCAATAAAGAAATTAAAGATGAAATGAGAGAAATATGAAACCTTGAATGAAAGATATCAAGAATCAAAGAAACTAAGAAAGAAACTAAGAAAGAAACTAAAAATATCAAGAAAGAAAGAAAGAAAGAAGGAAGGAAAGAAAGAAAGAAAGAAAGAAAGAAATCAATAAAGAATCTAAAGATAAAATGAGAGAAGGTATGAAATACAGAATGAATTATATCAAGAAAGAAAGAAATAGAGTAAGTAAAAAAGAAACTAAAAATAGAATGAGAGAAGGTATGAAAGCTAGAATGAAAGATATCAAGAAAGAAAGAAAGAAAGAAAGTAATAAAGAAACTAAAGATAGAATGAGAGAATATATGAAAGTAGAATGAAAGATATGAAGAAAGAAAGAAAGAAATCAAATAAGAAACTAAAGATAAAATGAGAGAATGTATGAAATCCAGAATGAAAGATATCAAGAAACAAAGAAAGAAAGAAAGAAAGTAATACAGAAACAAAAGATAGAATGAGAGAAGGTATGAAAGCTAGAATGAAAGGTATCAAGGAAGAAAAAAGAAAGTAAGAAGGTAATAAAGAAACTAAAGATAGAACGAGAGAAGGTATGAGAGCTAGAATGAAAGCTATCAAGAAAGAAAGAAAGAAAGAAAGAAAGAAAGAAAGAATGTAATAAAGAAACTAAACATAGAATGAGAGAAGGTATGAAAGCTAGAATGAAATATATCATGAAAGAAAAAAGGAAGAAAGTAGAAATAAAGTAATAAAGAAACTAAAGATAGAATGAGAGAAGGTATTAAAGCTGGAATGTAAGAAATCAAGAACGAAAGAAATGAAAGAAAGTAAAAAAGAAACTAAAGATAAAATGGGAGAAGGTATGAAAGCTAGAATGAACGATATCAAGAAAAAAAGAAAAAAAATCATTAAAGAAATTAAAGGTGAAATGAGACAAGGTATTAAAGCTAGAATGAAAGATATCAAGAGAGAAAGAAATGAAAGTATGTAAAAAAACTAAAAATAGAATGAGAGAAGTTATGAAAGATAGAATCAAAGAGTTCAAGAAAGAAAGAAAGAAAGAAAGAAAGAAAGAAAGAAAGAAAGAAAGAAAGAAAGAACGAAAGTAATTAATAAAGGAACTAAAGATAGAATGAGTGAAGTTATGACAGGTAGAATGAAAGATATCAAGAAAGAAAGAAAGAAAGAAAGATTGTAATAAAGAAACTAAAGATGAAATGAGAGAAAGTATAAAACCTAGAATGAAAGATATCAATAAAGAAAGAAAGAAAGAAAGGAAGTAAAGAAAGAAACTAAAGATAGAATGAGAGAATGTATGAAAGCCAGAATGAAAGATATCAAGAAAGAAAGAAAGAAAGAAATCAATAAAGAAACTAAAGATAAAATGAGAGAAGATATGAAATACAAAATGAAATATATCAAGATAGAAAGAAAGAATGTAACTAATAAAGAAAATAAAGATAGAATAAGAGAAGTTATTAAATCTAGAATGAAAGATATAAGAAAGAAAGAAAGAAAGAAAGAAACTTATAAATAAACTAAAGATAGAATGAGAGAATGTATGAAAGCTAGAATGAAAGATATCAAAGAAGTAAGAAAAAAAGAATTCAATAAAGAAATTAAAGATGAAATGAGAGAAATATGAAACCTAGAATGAAAGATATCAAGAAACAAACAAAGAAAGAAAGAAACTAATAAAGAAACTAAAGAGATCAAGAAAGAAAGAAAGAAAGAAGGAAAGAAAGAAAGAAAGAAAGTAATAAAGAAACTAAAGATAGAATGAGAAAATGTATGAAATACATAATGAAATATATCAAGAAAGAAAGAAAGAAAGAAATCAATAAAGAATCTAAAGATAAAATGAGAGAAGGTATGAAATACAGAATGAAATATATCAAGAAAGAAAGAAAAAAAGTAACTCATAAAGGAATTAAAGATAGAATGGGGGAAGGTATTAAAGCTAGAATGAAAGATATCAAGAAAGAAACAAATGAAAGTAAGTAAAAAAGAAACTAAAGATAGAATGAGAGAAGGTATGAAAGCTAGAATGAAAGATATCAAGAAAGAAAGAGAGAAATCAAGAAAGAAATTAAAGATGAAATGAGAGAAGGTATGAAAGCTAGAAGGAAAGATATGAAGAAAGAAAGAAAGAAAGAAAGAAAGAAAGAAAGAAAGAAAGAAAGAAAGAAAGAAAGTAAGTAATAAAGAAACTAAAGATAGAATGAGAGAATATATGAAAGCTAGAATGAAAGACATCAATCAAGAAAGAAAGAAATCATTAAAGAAACTAAAGATAAAATGAGAGAAGGTATGAAATCCAGATTGAAAGATATCAAGAAATAAACAAAGAAAGAAAGAAACTAATAAAGAAACTAAAGATAGAATGAGAGAAGGTATTAAAGCTAGAATGAAAAATATCAAGAATGAAAGTAAGAAAGTAATAAAGAAACTAAAGATAGTACGCGAGAAGGTATGAGAGCTAGAATGAAAGATATCAAGAAAGGAAAAAGGAAGAAAGTAGTAAAGAAACTAAAGATGAAATGAGAGAAGTAATGAAAGCTAGAATGAAAGATATCAATAAAAAAGAAAGAAAGAAAGAACGTTATGAAGAAACTAAAGATAGAATGAGAGAAGATATGAAAGCTAGAATGAAAGATATCAAGAAAGAAAGAAATAAAAGTAAGTAAAATAGAAACTAAAGATAGAATGAGAGAAGGTATGATAGCTAGAATGAAAGATATCAAGGAAGAAAGAAAAAAGAAAACAATAAAGAAATTAAAGAGAAAATGAGAGAAATCTGAAACCTAGAATGCAAGATATCAAGAAAAAAAGAAAGAAAGAAAGTAATAAAGAAACTAAAGATAGAATGAAAGAAGGTATGAAAGCTAGAATGAAAGATATCAAGAAAGAATGAAAGAAAGAAAGAAAGTAATAAAGAAACTAAAGAGAAGGATTGAAGGTATGATAGCTAGAATGTAAGATATCAAGAAAGAAAGAAATGAATGTAATTAAAAAAGAAACTAAAGATAGAATGAGAGAAGCTATGAAGGATAGAATCTAAGATATCAAGAAAGAAAGAAAGAAAGTAACTAATAAAGGAATTAAAGATAGAATGGGAGAAGGTATGAAAGCTAGAATGAAAGATATCAAGAAAGAAAGAAGAGAGAAATTAAGAAAGAAATTAAAGATGAAATGAGAGAAGGTATGAAAGCTAGAAGGAAAGATATCAAGAAAGAAAGATAGAGAGAAAGAAAGAAAGAAAGAAAGTAATAAAGAAACTAATGATAGAATGAGACAAGGTATTAAAGCTAGAATGAAAGATATCAAGAGAGAAAGAAATGAAAGTATGTAAAAAAAACTAAATATAGAATGAGAGAAGGTATGAAAGATAGAATCTAAGAGATCAAGAAAGAAAGAAAGAAAGAAAGAAAGAAAGAACGAAAGTAATTTATAAAGGAACTAAAGATAGAATGAGTGAAGATATGACAGGTAGAATGAAAGATATCAAGAAAGAATGAAAGAAAGAAAGATTGTAATAAAGAAACTAATGATGAAATGAGAGAAGGTATGAAACCTAGAATGAAAGATAGCAATAAAGAAAGAAAGAAAGAAAGAAAGTAATAAAGAAACTAAAGATAGAATGAGAGAATGTATGAAAGCTAAAATGAAAGATATCAAGAAAGAAAGAAAGAAAGAAATCAATAAAGAAACTAAAGATAAAATGAGAGAAGGTATGAAATACAGAATGAATTATATCAAGATAGAAAGAAAGAAAGTAACTAATAAAGAAAATAAAGATAGAATGAGAGAAGTTATTAAATCTAGAATGAAAGATATAAGAAAGAAAGAAAGAAAGAAACTTATAAAAAAACTAAAGATAGAATGAGAGAAGGTATGAAAGCTAGAATGAAAGATATCAAAGAAGTAAGAAAAAAAGAATTCAATAAAGAAATTAAAGATGAAATGAGAGAAATATGAAACCTACAAAGAAAGATATCAAGAGAAAAGAAACTAAGAAAGAAACTAATAAAGAAACTAAAAATATCAAGAAAGAAAGAAAGAAAGAAGGAAGGAAAGAAAGAAAGAAAGAAAGAAAGAAAGAAAGTAATAAAGATACTAAAGATAGAATGAGAAAATGTATGAAATACATAATGAAATATATCAAGAAAGAAAGAAAGAAAGAAATCAATAAAGAATCTAAAGATAAAATGAGAGAAGGTATGAAATACAGAATGAATTATATCAAGAAAGTAAGAAAGAAAGTAAGTAAAAAAGAAACTAAAGATAGAATGAGAGAAGGTATGGAAGCTAGAAAGAAAGATATCAAGAAAGAAAGAAAGAGAGAAATCAAGAAAGAAATTAAAGATGAAATGAGAGAAGGTATGAAAGCTAGAAGGAAAGATATCAAGAAAGAAAGAAAGAAAGAAAGTAATAAAGAAACTAAAGATAGAATGAGAGAATATATGAAAGTAGAATGAAAGATATCAAGAAAGAAAGAAAGAAATTAACTAGTAAAGAAACTAAAGATAGAATGAGACAAGGTATTAAAGCTAGAATGAAAGATATCAAGAGAGAAAGAAAAGAAAGTATGTAAAAAAAAACTAAAAATAGAATGAGAGAAGGTATGAAAGATAGAATCTAAGAGATCAAGAAAGAAAGAAAGAACGAAAGTAATTAATAAAGGAACTAAAGATAGAATGAGTGAAGATATGACAGGTAGAATGAAAGATATCAAGAAAGAAAGAAAGAAAGAAAGATTGTAATAAAGAAACTAAAGATGAAGTGAGAGAAGGTATGAAACCTAGAATGAAAGATATCAATAAAGAAAGAAAGAAAGAAAGTAATAAAGAAACTAAAGATAGAATGAGAAAATGTATGAAAGCAAGAATGAAAGATATCAAGAAAGAAAGAAAGAGAGAAATCAAGAAAGAATTTAAAGATGAAATGAGAGAAGGTATGAAAGCTAGAAGGAAAGATATCAAGAAAGAAAGAAAGAAAGGAATAAAGAAACTAAAGATAGAATGAGAGAATATATGAAAGTAGAATGAAAGATATCAAGAAAGAAAGAAAGAAATCAATAAAGAAACTAAAGATAAAATGAGAGAAGGTATGAAATCCAGAATCAAAGATATCAAGAAACAAAGAAAGAAAGAAAGAAAGTAATACAGAAACAAAAGATAGAATGAGAGAAGTTATGAAATCTAGAATGAAAGATATCAAGAAATAAAGAAAGAAAGAAAGTAACTAATAAAGAAACTAAAGATAGAATGAGAGAAAGTGTGAAAGCTAGAATAAAAGATATCAAGGAAGAAAAAAGAAAGTAAGAAGGTAATAAAGAAACTAAAGATAGAACGAGAGAAGGTATGAGAGCTAGAATGAAAGCTATCAAGAAAGAAAAAAGGAAGTAAGTAGAAATAAAGTAATAAAGAAACTAAAGATAGAGTGAGAGAAGGTATTAAAGCTGGAATGTAAGAAATCAAGAACGAAAGAAATAAAAGTAAGTAAAAAAGAAACTAAAGATATAATGGGAGAAGGTATGAAAGCTAGAATGAACGATATCAAGAAAAAAAGAAATAAAGAAATCAATAAAGAAATTAAAGGTCAAATGAGAGATGGTATGAAATCTAGAATGTAAGATATCAAGAAAGAAAGAAAGAAATTAACTAATAAAGAAACTAAAGATCGAATGAGACAATTTATTAAAGCTAGAATGAAAGATATCAAGAGAGAAAGAAATGAAAGTATGTAAAAAAAACTAAAAATAGAATGAGAGAAGGTATGAAAGATAGAATCTAAGAGATCAAGAAAGAAAGAAAGAAAGAAAGAAAAGAAAGAAAGAAAGAAAGAAAGAACGAAAGTAATTAATAAAGGAACTAAAGATAGAATGAGTGAAGATATGACAGGTAGAATGAAAGATATCAAGAAAGAAAGAAAGAAAGATTGTAATAAAGAAACTAAAGATGAAGTGAGAGAAGGTATGAAACCTAGAATGAAAGATATCAATAAAGAAACAAACAAAGAAAGAAAGTAATAAAGAAACTAAAGATAGAATGAGAGAATGTATGAAAGCAAGAATGAAAGATATCAAGAAAGAAAGAAAGAAAGAAATCAATAAAGAAACAAAAGATAAAATGAGAGAAGATATGAAACACAGAATGAAATATATCAAGATTGAAAGAAAGAAAGTAACTAATAAAGAAAATAAAGATAGAATGAGAGACGTTATTAAATCTAGAATGAAAGATATAAGAAAGAAAGAAAGAAAGAAAGAAACTTATAAATAAACTAAAGATAGAATGAGAGAATGTATGAAAGCTAGAATGAAAGATATCAAAGAAGTAAGAAAAAAAGAATTCAATAAAGAAATTAAAGATGAAATGAGAGAAATATGAAACCTAGAATGAAAGATATGAAGAAACAAAGAAAGAAAGAAACTAATAAAGAAACTAAAGAGATCAAGAAAGAAAGAAAGAAAGAAAGAAGGAAAGAAAGAAAGTAATAAAGAAACTAAAGATAGAATGAGAAAATGTATGAAATACATAATGAAATATATCAAGAAAGAAAGAAAGAAAGAAATCAATAAAGAATCTAAAGATAAAATGAGAGAAGGTATGAAATACAGAATGAAATATATCAAGAAAGAAAGAAAGAAAGTAACTAATAAAGGAATTAAAGATAGAATGGGGGAAGGTATTAAAGCTAGAATGAAAGATATCAAGAAAGAAACAAATGAAAGTAAGTAAAAAAGAAACTAAAGATAGAATGAGAGAAGGTATGAAAGCTAGAATGAAAGATATCAAGAAAGAAAGAGAGAAATCAAGAAAGAAATTAAAGATGAAATGAGAGAAGGTATGAAAGCTAGAAGGAAAGATATGAAGAAAGAAAGAAAGAAAGAAAGAAAGAAAGAAAGAAAGAAAGTAATAAAGAAACTAAAGATAGAATGAGAGAAGGTATGAAAGCTAGAATGAAAGACATCAATCAAGAAAGAAAGAAATCATTAAAGAAACTAAAGATAAAATGAGAGAAGGTATGAAATCCAGATTGAAAGATATCAAGAAATAAACAAAGAAAAAGAAACTAATAAAGAAACTAAAGATAGAATGAGAGAAGGTATTAAAGCTAGAATGAAAAATATCAAGAATGAAAGTAAGAAAGTAATAAAGAAACTAAAGATAGTACGCGAGAAGGTATGAGAGCTAGAATGAAAGATATCAAGAAAGGAATAAGGAAGAAAGTAGTAAAGAAACTAAAGATGAAATGAGAGAAGTAATGAAAGCTAGAATGAAAGATATCAATAAAAAAGAAAGAAAGAAAGAATGTTATGAAGAAACTAAAGATAGAATGAGAGAAGATATGAAAGCTAGAATGAAAGATATCAAGAAAGAAAGAAATAAAAGTAAGTAAAATAGAAACTAAAGATAGAATGAGAGAAGGTATGATAGCTAGAATGAAAGATATCAAGGAAGAAAGAAAAAAGAAAACAATAAAGAAATTAAAGAGAAAATGAGAGAAATCTGAAACCTAGAATGCAAGATATCAAGAAAAAAAGAAAGAAAGAAAGTAATAAAGAAACTAAAGATAGAATGAAAGAAGGTATGAAAGCTAGAATGAAAGATATCAAGAAAGAATGAAAGAAAGAAAGAAAGTAATAAAGAAACTAAAGAGAAGGATTGAAGGTATGATAGCTAGAATGTAAGATATCAAGAAAGAAAGAAATGAATGTAATTAAAAAAGAAACTAAAGATAGAATGAGAGAAGCTATGAAAGATAGAATCTAAGATAGCAAGAAAGAAAGAAAGAAAGTAACTAATAAAGGAATTAAAGATAGAATGGGAGAAGGTATGAAAGCTAGAATGAAAGATATCAAGAAAGAAAGAAGAGAGAAATTAAGAAAGAAATTAAAGATGAAATGAGAGAAGGTATGAAAGCTAGAAGGAAAGATATCAAGAAAGAAAGATAGAAAGAAAGAAAGAAAGAAAGAAAGAAAGAAAGAAAGAAAGAAAGAAAGAAAGTAATAAAGAAACTAATGATAGAATGAGACAAGGTATTAAAGCTAGAATGAAAGATATCAAGAGAGAAAGAAATGAAAGTATGTAAAAAAAACTAAAAATAGAATGAGAGAAGGTATGAAAGATAGAATCTAAGAGATCAAGAAAGAAAGAAAGAAAGAAAGAAAGAAAGAACGAAAGTAATTTATAAAGGAACTAAAGATAGAATGAGTGAAGATATGACAGGTAGAATGAAAGATATCAAGAAAGAAAGAAAGAAAGAAAGATTGTAATAAAGAAACTAAAGATGAAGTGAGAGAAGGTATGAAACCAAGAATGAAAGATATCAATAAAGAAAGAAAGAAAGAAAGAAAGTAATAAAGAAACTAAAGATAGAATGAGAAAATATATGAAAGCAAGAATGAAAGATATGAAGAAAGATAGAAAGAGAGAAATCAAGAAAGAATTTGAAGATGAAATGAGAGAAGGTATGAAAGCTAGAAAGATATAAAGAAAGAAAGAAAGAAAGGAATAAAGAAACTAAAGATAGAATGAGAGAATATATGAAAGTAGAATGAAAGATATCAAGAAAGAAAGAAAGAAATCAATAAAGAAACTAAAGATAAAATGAGAGAAGGTATGAAATCCAGAATCAAAGATATCAAGAAACAAAGAAAGAAAGAAAGAAAGTAATACAGAAACAAAAGATAGAATGAGAGAAGTTATGAAATCTAGAATGAAAGATATCAAGAAATAAAGAAAGAAAGAAACTAATAAAGAAACTAAAGATAGAATGAGAGAAAGTGTGAAAGCTAGAATGAAAGATATCAAGGAAGAAAAAAGAAAGTAAGAAGGTAATAAAGAAACTAAAGATAGAACGAGAGAATGTATGAGAGCTAGAATGAAAGCTATCAAGAAAGAAAAAAGGAAGTAAGTAGAAATAAAGTAATAAAGAAACTAAAGATAGAGTGAGAGAAGGTATTAAAGCTGGAATGTAAGAAATCAAGAACGAAAGAAATAAAAGTAAGTAAAAAAGAAACTAAAGATATAATGGGAGAAGGTATGAAAGCTAGCATGAACGATATCAAGAAAAAAAGAAAAAAAGAAATCAATAAAGAAATTAAAGGTCAAATGAGAGATGGTATGAAATCTAGAATGAAAGATATCAAGAAAGAAAGAAAGAAATTAACTAATAAAGAAACTAAAGATCGAATGAGACAATTTATTAAAGCTAGAATGAAAGATATCAAGAGAGAAAGAAATGAAAGTATGTAAAAAAACTAAAAATAGAATGAGAGAAGGTATGAAAGATAGAATCTAAGAGATCAAGAAAGAAAGAAAGAAAGAAAGAAAGAAAGAAAGAAAGAAAGAACGAAAGTAATTAATAAAGGAACTAAAGATAGAATGAGTGAAGATATGACAGGTAGAATGAAAGATATCAAGAAAGAAAGAAAGAAAGATTGTAATAAAGAAACTAAAGATGAAGTGAGAGAAGGTATGAAACCTAGAATGAAAGATATCAATAAAGAAACAAACAAAGAAAGAAAGTAATAAAGAAACTAAAGATAGAATGAGAGAATGTATGAAAGCAAGAATCAAAGATATCAAGAAAGAAAGAAAGAAAGAAATCAATAAAGAAACAAAAGATAAAATGAGAGAAGATATGAAACACAGAATGAAATATATCAAGATTGAAAGAAAGAAAGTAACTAATAAAGAAAATAAAGATAGAATGAGAGACGTTATTAAATCTGGAATGAAAGATATAAGAAAGAAAGAAAGAAACTAATAAAGAAACTAAAGAGATCAAGAAAGAAAGAAAGAAAGAAAGAAGGAAAGAAAGAAAGTAATAAAGAAACTAAAGATAGAATGAGAAAATGTATGAAATACATAATGAAATATATCAAGAAAGAAAGAAAGAAATCAATGAAGAATCAAAAGATGAAATGAGAGAAGGTATGAAAGCTAGAAGGAAAGATATCAAGAAAGAAAGAAAGAAAGGAATAAAGAAACTAAAGATAGAATGAGAGAATATATGAAAGTAGAATGAAAGATATCAAGAAAGAAAGAAAGAAATCAATAAAGAAACTAAAGATAAAATGAGAGAAGGTATGAAATCCAGAATCAAAGATATCAAGAAACAAAGAAAGAAAGAAAGAAAGTAATACAGAAACAAAAGATAGAATGAGAGAAGTTATGAAATCTAGAATGAAAGATATCAAGAAATAAAGAAAGAAAGAAAGTAACTAATAAAGAAACTAAAGATAGAATGAGAGAAAGTGTGAAAGCTAGAATAAAAGATATCAAGGAAGAAAAAAGAAAGTAAGAAGGTAATAAAGAAACTAAAGATAGAACGAGAGAAGGTATGAGAGCTAGAATGAAAGCTATCAAGAAAGAAAAAAGGAAGTAAGTAGAAATAAAGTAATAAAGAAACTAAAGATAGAGTGAGAGAAGGTATTAAAGCTGGAATGTAAGAAATCAAGAACGAAAGAAATAAAAGTAAGTAAAAAAGAAACTAAAGATATAATGGGAGAAGGTATGAAAGCTAGAATGAACGATATCAAGAAAAAAAGAAAAAAAGAAATCAATAAAGAAATTAAAGGTCAAATGAGAGATGGTATGAAATCTAGAATGTAAGATATCAAGAAAGAAAGAAAGAAATTAACTAATAAAGAAACTAAAGATCGAATGAGACAATTTATTAAAGCTAGAATGAAAGATATCAAGAGAGAAAGAAATGAAAGTATGTAAAAAAAACTAAAAATAGAATGAGAGAAGGTATGAAAGATAGAATCTAAGAGATCAAGAAAGAAAGAAAGAAAGAAAGAAAGAAAGAAAGAAAGAAAGAAAGAACGAAAGTAATTAATAAAGGAACTAAAGATAGAATGAGTGAAGATATGACAGGTAGAATGAAAGATATCAAGAAAGAAAGAAAGAAAGATTGTAATAAAGAAACTAAAGATGAAGTGAGAGAAGGTATGAAACCTAGAATGAAAGATATCAATAAAGAAACAAACAAAGAAAGAAAGTAATAAAGAAACTAAAGATAGAATGAGAGAATGTATGAAAGCAAGAATGAAAGATATCAAGAAAGAAAGAAAGAAAGAAATCAATAAAGAAACAAAAGATAAAATGAGAGAAGATATGAAACACAGAATGAAATATATCAAGATTGAAAGAAAGAAAGTAACTAATAAAGAAAATAAAGATAGAATGAGAGACGTTATTAAATCTAGAATGAAAGATATAAGAAAGAAAGAAAGAAAGAAAGAAACTTATAAATAAACTAAAGATAGAATGAGAGAATGTATGAAAGCTAGAATGAAAGATATCAAAGAAGTAAGAAAAAAAGAATTCAATAAAGAAATTAAAGATGAAATGAGAGAAATATGAAACCTAGAATGAAAGATATGAAGAAACAAAGAAAGAAAGAAACTAATAAAGAAACTAAAGAGATCAAGAAAGAAAGAAAGAAAGAAAGAAGGAAAGAAAGAAAGTAATAAAGAAACTAAAGATAGAATGAGAAAATGTATGAAATACATAATGAAATATATCAAGAAAGAAAGAAAGAAAGAAATCAATAAAGAATCTAAAGATAAAATGAGAGAAGGTATGAAATACAGAATGAAATATATCAAGAAAGAAAGAAAGAAAGTAACTAATAAAGGAATTAAAGATAGAATGGGGGAAGGTATTAAAGCTAGAATGAAAGATATCAAGAAAGAAACAAATGAAAGTAAGTAAAAAAGAAACTAAAGATAGAATGAGAGAAGGTATGAAAGCTAGAATGAAAGATATCAAGAAAGAAAGAGAGAAATCAAGAAAGAAATTAAAGATGAAATGAGAGAAGGTATGAAAGCTAGAAGGAAAGATATGAAGAAAGAAAGAAAGAAAGAAAGAAAGAAAGAAAGAAAGTAATAAAGAAACTAAAGATAGAATGAGAGAAGGTATGAAAGCTAGAATGAAAGACATCAATCAAGAAAGAAAGAAATCATTAAAGAAACTAAAGATAAAATGAGAGAAGGTATGAAATCCAGATTGAAAGATATCAAGAAATAAACAAAGAAAAAGAAACTAATAAAGAAACTAAAGATAGAATGAGAGAAGGTATTAAAGCTAGAATGAAAAATATCAAGAATGAAAGTAAGAAAGTAATAAAGAAACTAAAGATAGTACGCGAGAAGGTATGAGAGCTAGAATGAAAGATATCAAGAAAGGAATAAGGAAGAAAGTAGTAAAGAAACTAAAGATGAAATGAGAGAAGTAATGAAAGCTAGAATGAAAGATATCAATAAAAAAGAAAGAAAGAAAGAATGTTATGAAGAAACTAAAGATAGAATGAGAGAAGATATGAAAGCTAGAATGAAAGATATCAAGAAAGAAAGAAATAAAAGTAAGTAAAATAGAAACTAAAGATAGAATGAGAGAAGGTATGATAGCTAGAATGAAAGATATCAAGGAAGAAAGAAAAAAGAAAACAATAAAGAAATTAAAGAGAAAATGAGAGAAATCTGAAACCTAGAATGCAAGATATCAAGAAAAAAAGAAAGAAAGAAAGTAATAAAGAAACTAAAGATAGAATGAAAGAAGGTATGAAAGCTAGAATGAAAGATATCAAGAAAGAATGAAAGAAAGAAAGAAAGTAATAAAGAAACTAAAGAGAAGGATTGAAGGTATGATAGCTAGAATGTAAGATATCAAGAAAGAAAGAAATGAATGTAATTAAAAAAGAAACTAAAGATAGAATGAGAGAAGCTATGAAAGATAGAATCTAAGATAGCAAGAAAGAAAGAAAGAAAGTAACTAATAAAGGAATTAAAGATAGAATGGGAGAAGGTATGAAAGCTAGAATGAAAGATATCAAGAAAGAAAGAAGAGAGAAATTAAGAAAGAAATTAAAGATGAAATGAGAGAAGGTATGAAAGCTAGAAGGAAAGATATCAAGAAAGAAAGATAGAAAGAAAGAAAGAAAGAAAGAAAGAAAGAAAGAAAGAAAGAAAGAAAGTAATAAAGAAACTAATGATAGAATGAGACAAGGTATTAAAGCTAGAATGAAAGATATCAAGAGAGAAAGAAATGAAAGTATGTAAAAAAAACTAAAAATAGAATGAGAGAAGGTATGAAAGATAGAATCTAAGAGATCAAGAAAGAAAGAAAGAAAGAAAGAAAGAAAGAACGAAAGTAATTTATAAAGGAACTAAAGATAGAATGAGTGAAGATATGACAGGTAGAATGAAAGATATCAAGAAAGAAAGAAAGAAAGAAAGATTGTAATAAAGAAACTAAAGATGAAGTGAGAGAAGGTATGAAACCAAGAATGAAAGATATCAATAAAGAAAGAAAGAAAGAAAGAAAGTAATAAAGAAACTAAAGATAGAATGAGAAAATATATGAAAGCAAGAATGAAAGATATGAAGAAAGATAGAAAGAGAGAAATCAAGAAAGAATTTGAAGATGAAATGAGAGAAGGTATGAAAGCTAGAAAGATATAAAGAAAGAAAGAAAGAAAGGAATAAAGAAACTAAAGATAGAATGAGAGAATATATGAAAGTAGAATGAAAGATATCAAGAAAGAAAGAAAGAAATCAATAAAGAAACTAAAGATAAAATGAGAGAAGGTATGAAATCCAGAATCAAAGATATCAAGAAACAAAGAAAGAAAGAAAGAAAGTAATACAGAAACAAAAGATAGAATGAGAGAAGTTATGAAATCTAGAATGAAAGATATCAAGAAATAAAGAAAGAAAGAAAGTAACTAATAAAGAAACTAAAGATAGAATGAGAGAAAGTGTGAAAGCTAGAATGAAAGATATCAAGGAAGAAAAAAGAAAGTAAGAAGGTAATAAAGAAACTAAAGATAGAACGAGAGAATGTATGAGAGCTAGAATGAAAGCTATCAAGAAAGAAAAAAGGAAGTAAGTAGAAATAAAGTAATAAAGAAACTAAAGATAGAGTGAGAGAAGGTATTAAAGCTGGAATGTAAGAAATCAAGAACAAAAGAAATAAAAGTAAGTAAAAAAGAAACTAAAGATATAATGGGAGAAGGTATGAAAGCTAGCATGAACGATATCAAGAAAAAAAGAAAAAAAGAAATCAATAAAGAAATTAAAGGTCAAATGAGAGATGGTATGAAATCTAGAATGAAAGATATCAAGAAAGAAAGAAAGAAATTAACTAATAAAGAAACTAAAGATCGAATGAGACAATTTATTAAAGCTAGAATGAAAGATATCAAGAGAGAAAGAAATGAAAGTATGTAAAAAAACTAAAAATAGAATGAGAGAAGGTATGAAAGATAGAATCTAAGAGATCAAGAAAGAAAGAAAGAAAGAAAGAAAGAAAGAAAGAACGAAAGTAATTAATAAAGGAACTAAAGATAGAATGAGTGAAGATATGACAGGTAGAATGAAAGATATCAAGAAAGAAAGAAAGAAAGATTGTAATAAAGAAACTAAAGATGAAGTGAGAGAAGGTATGAAACCTAGAATGAAAGATATCAATAAAGAAACAAACAAAGAAAGAAAGTAATAAAGAAACTAAAGATAGAATGAGAGAATGTATGAAAGCAAGAATCAAAGATATCAAGAAAGAAAGAAAGAAAGAAATCAATAAAGAAACAAAAGATAAAATGAGAGAAGATATGAAACACAGAATGAAATATATCAAGATTGAAAGAAAGAAAGTAACTAATAAAGAAAATAAAGATAGAATGAGAGACGTTATTAAATCTGGAATGAAAGATATAAGAAAGAAAGAAAGAAACTAATAAAGAAACTAAAGAGATCAAGAAAGAAAGAAAGAAAGAAAGAAGGAAAGAAAGAAAGTAATAAAGAAACTAAAGATAGAATGAGAAAATGTATGAAATACATAATGAAATATATCAAGAAAGAAAGAAAGAAATCAATGAAGAATCAAAAGATAAAATGAGAGAAGGTATGAAATACAGAATGAAATATATCAAGAAAGAAAGAAAGAAATTAACTAATAAAGTAATTAAAGATAGAATGAGAGAAGGTATTAAAGCTAGAATGAAAGATATCAAGAAAGAAAGAAATGAAAGTAAGTAAAAAAGAAACTAAAGATAGAATGAGAGAAGGTATGAAAGCTAGAATGAAAGATATCAAGAAAGAAAGAAAGAGAGAAATCAAGAAAGAAATTAAAGATGAAAGGAGAGAAGGTATGAAAGCTAGAAGGAAAGATATCAAGAAAGAAAGAAAGAAAGAAAGAAAGAAAGAAAGAAAGAAAGAAAGAAAGAAAGAAAGAAAGAAAGAAAGAAAGAAAGAAAGAAAGAAAGAAAGAAAGGAAGAAAGTAATAAAGAAACTAAAGATAGAACGAGAGAATATATTAAAGCTAGAATGAAAGACATCAAGAAAGAAAGAAAGAAATCAATAAAGAAACTAAAGATAAAATGAGAGAAGGTATGAAATCCATTATGAAAGATATCAAGAAACAAACAAAGAAAGAAAGAAACTAATAAAGAAACTAAAGATAGTACGCGAGAAGGTATGATAGCTAGAATGAAAGATATCAAGGAAGAAAGAAAAAAAGAAATCAATAAAGAAATTAAAGAGAAAATGAGAGAAATGTGAAACATAGAATGCAAAATATCAAGAAAAAAAGAAAGAAAGAAAGTAATAAAGAAACTAAAGATAGAATGAGAATGTATGAAAGCTAGAATGAAAGATATCAAGAAAGAAAGAAAGAATTCAATAAAGAAACTAAAGATAAAATGAGAGAAGTTATGAAATACATAATGAAATATATCAAGAAAGAAACAAAGAAAGTAACTAATAAAGAAACTAAAGATAGAATTAGAGAAGGTATGAAAGCTAGAATGAAAGATATCAAGAAATAAAGAAGAAAGAAAGTAAGTAATAAAGAAACTAAAGATAGAATGAGAGAAAGTGTGAAAGCTAGAATGAAAGATATCAAGGAAGAAAAAAGAAAGTAAGAAGGTAATAAAGAAACTAAAGATAGAACGAGAGAAGGTATGAGAGCTAGAATGAAAGCTATCAAGAAAGAAAAAAGGAAGTAAGTAGAAATAAAGTAATAAAGAAACTAAAGATAGAGTGAGAGAAGGTATTAAAGCTGGAATGTAAGAAATCAAGAACGAAAGAAATAAAAGTAAGTAAAAAAGAAACTAAAGATATAATGGGAGAAGGTATGAAAGCTAGAATGAACGATATCAAGAAAAAAAGAAAAAAAGAAATCAATAAAGAAATTAAAGGTCAAATGAGAGATGGTATGAAATCTAGAATGAAAGATATCAAGAAAGAAAGAAAGAAATTAACTAATAAAGAAACTAAAGATCGAATGAGACAATTTATTAAAGCTAGAATGAAAGATATCAAGAGAGAAAGAAATGAAAGTATGTAAAAAAAACTAAAAATAGAATGAGAGAAGGTATGAAAGATAGAATCTAAGAGATCAAGAAAGAAAGAAAGAAAGAAAGAAAGAAAGAAAGCAAGAAAGAAAGAACGAAAGTAATTAATAAAGGAACTAAAGATAGAATGAGTGAAGATATGACAGGTAGAATGAAAGATATCAAGAAAGAAAGAAAGAAAGATTGTAATAAAGAAACTAAAGATGAAGTGAGAGAAGGTATGAAACCTAGAATGAAAGATATCAATAAAGAAACAAACAAAGAAAGAAAGTAATAAAGAAACTAAAGATAGAATGAGAGAATGTATGAAAGCAAGAATCAATGATATCAAGAAAGAAAGAAAGAAAGAAATCAATAAAGAAACAAAAGATAAAATGAGAGAAGATATGAAACACAGAATGAAATATATCAAGATTGAAAGAAAGAATGTAACTAATAAAGAAAATAAAGATAGAATGAGAGACGTTATTAAATCTGGAATGAAAGATATAAGAAAGAAAGAAAGAAAGAAAGAAACTAATAAAGAATCTAAAGAGATCAAGAAAGAAAGAAAGAAGGAAAGAAAGAAAGTAATAAAGAAACTAAAGATAGAATGAGAAAATGTATGAAATACATAATGAAATATATCAAGAAAGAAAGAAAGAAATCAATGAAGAATCAAAAGATAAAATGAGAGAAGGTATGAAATACAGAATGAAATATATCAAGAAAGAAAGAAAGAAATTAACTAATAAAGTAATTAAAGATAGAATGAGAGAAGGTATTAAAGCTAGAATGAAAGATATCAAGAAAGAAAGAAATGAAAGTAAGTAAAAAAGAAACTAAAGATAGAATGAGAGAAGGTACGAAAGCTAGAATGAAAGATATCAAGAAAGAAAGAAAGAGAGAAATCAAGAAAGAAATTAAAGATGAAAGGAGAGAAGGTATGAAAGCAAGAAGGAAAGATATCAAGAAAGAAAGAAAGAAAGAAAGAAAGAAAGAAAGAAAGAAAGAAAGAAAGAAAGAAAGAAAGAAAGAAAGTAATAAAGAAACTAAAGATAGAACGAGAGAATATATTAAAGCTAGAATGAAAGACATCAAGAAAGAAAGAAAGAAATCAATAAAGAAACTAAAGATAAAATGAGAGAAGGTATGAAATCCATTATGAAAGATATCAAGAAACAAACAAAGAAAGAAAGAAACTAATAAAGAAACTAAAGATAGAATGAGAGAAGGTATTAAAGCTAGAATGAAAAATATCAAGAATGAAAGAAAGTAAGAAAGTAATAAAGAAACTAAAGATAGTACGCGAGAAGGTATGATAGCTAGAATGAAAGATATCAAGGAAGAAAGAAAAAAAGAAATCAATAAAGAAATTAAAGAGAAAATGAGAGAAATGTGAAACATAGAATGCAAAATATCAAGAAAAAAAGAAAGAAAGAAAGTAATAAAGAAACTAAAGATAGAATGAGAATGTATGAAAGCTAGAATGAAAGATATCAAGAAAGAAAGAAAGAATTCAATAAAGAAACTAAAGATAAAATGAGAGAAGGTATGAAATACATAATGAAATATATCAAGAAAGAAACAAAGAAAGTAACTAATAAAGAAACTAAAGATAGAATTAGAGAAGGTATGAAAGCTAGAATGAAAGATATCAAGAAAGAATGAAAGAAAGAAAGAAAGTAATAAAGAAACTAAAGAGAAGGATTGAAGGTATGAAAGCTAGAATGTAAGATATCAAGAAAGAAAGAAATGAATGTAATTAAAAAAGAAACTAAAGATAGAATGAGAGAAGGTATGAAAGATAGAATCTAAGATATCAAGAAAGAAAGAAAGAAAGAAAGTAACTAATAAAGGAATTAAAGATAGAATGAGAGAAGGTATGAAAGCTAGAATGAAAGATATCAAGAAAGAAAGAAAGAGAGAAATTAAGAAAGAAATTAAAGATGAAATGAGAGAAGGTATGAAAGCTAGAAGGAAAGATATCAAGAAAGAAAGAAAGAAAGAAAGAAAGAAAGAAAGAAAGAAAGAAAGAAAGAAAGAAAGAAAGAAAGAAAGAAAGAAAGAAAGAAAGAAAGAAAGAAAGAAAGAAACTAAAGATAGGATGAGTGAATATATGAAAGCTGGAATGAAAGATATCAAGAAAGAAAGAAAGAAATCAATAAAGAAACTAAATATAGAATGAGAGAAGGTATTAAAGCTAGAATGAAAAATATCAAGAATGAAAGAAAGTAAGAAAGTAATAAAGAAACTAAAGATAGTACGCGAGAAGTTATGAGAGCTAGAATGAAAGATATCAAGAAAGGAAAAAGGAAGAAAGTAGTAAAGAAACTAAAGATGAAATAAGAGAAGGTATGAAAGCTAGAATGAAAGATATCAATAAAAAAGAAAGAAAGAAAGAACGTTATAAAGAAACTAAAGATAGAATGAGAGAACATATGAAAGCTAGAATGAAAGATATCAAGAAAGAAAGAAATAAAAGTAAGTAAAATAGAAACAAAAGATAGAATGAGACAAGGTATGATAGCTAGAATGAAAGATATCAAGGAAGAAAGAAAAAAAGAAATCAATAAAGAAATTAAAGAGGAAATGAGAGAAATATGAAACCTAGAATGCAAGATATCAAGAAAGAAAGAAAGAAAGAAAGAAAGTAATAAAGAAACTAAAGATGGAATGAGAGAATGTATGAAAGCTGGAATGAAAGACATCAAGAAAGAAAGAAAGAAAGAAATCAATAAAGAAACTAAAGATAAAATGAGAGAAGGTATGAAAGCTAGAATGAAAGATATCAAGAAAGGAAGAAAGAAATAAAGAAACTAAAGATACAATGAGAGAAGGTATGAAATCTAGAATGATAGATATCAAGAAAGAAAGAAAGTAAGTAACCAATAAAGAAACTAAAGATAGAATGAGAGAAGGTATTAAAGCTAGAATGAAAGATATCAAGAAAGAAAGAAAGAAAATAAGAAAGTAATTTAGAAACTAAAGATGGAACGAGAGAAGGTATGCGAGCTAGAATGAAAGCTATCAAGAAAGAAAGAAAGAAAGAAAGAATGTAATAAAGAAACTAAAGATAGAATGAGAGAAGGTATGAATGCTAGAATGAAATATATCAAGAAAGAAAAAAGGAAGAAAGTAGAAACAAAGTAATAAAGAAACTAAAGATTGAATGAGTGAAGATATGAATGCTAGAATGAAAGATATCTAGAAAGAAATAAAAAAAGAAATTGAGTAGTAAAGAAACTAAAGATAGAATCAGAGAAGTTATGAAAGCTGAAATGAAAGATCTCAAGAAAGAAAGAAAGAAAGAAAGAAGGAACGAAAGTAATTAATAAAGAAACTAAAGATAGAATGAAAGAAGTTATGAAAGCTAGAATGAAATATATCAAGAAAGAAAGAAAGAAAGAAAGTAATAAAGAAACTAAAAATAGAATCAGAGAGCGTACTAAAGCGAGAAAGAAAGATATCAAGAAAGAAAGAAATGAAAGTAAGTAAAAAAGAAACTAAAGATAGAATGAGAGAAGGTATGAAAGCTAGAATGAAAGATAACATGAAAGAAAGAAAGAAAGAAATCAATAGAGAAACTAAAGATGAAATGAGAGGAGGTATGAAAGCTAGAATGAAAGATATCAAAGAAGAAAGAAAAAAAGAAATCAATAAAGAAATTAAAGAGGAAATGAGAGAAATATGAAACCTAGAATGGAAGATATCAAGAAAGAAAGAAAGAAAGAAAGAAAGAAAGTAATAAAGAAACTAAAGATAGAATGAGAGAATGTATGAAAGCTAGAATGAAATATATCAAGAAAGAAAGAAAGAAATCAATAAAGAAACTAAAGATAAAATGAGAGAAGGTATGAAATACATAATGAAATATATAAAGAAAGAAACAAAGAAAGTAACTAATAAAGAAACTAAAGATAGAATGAGAGAAGGTTTGAAAGCTAGAATGAAAGATATCAAGAAAGAATGAAAGAAACAAAGTAATTAATAAAGAAACTAAATATAGAATGAAAGAAGGTATGAAAGATAGAATGAAAGATATCAAGAAAGAATGAAAGAAAGAAAGTCATAAAGAAACTAAAGAGAATGATTGAATTTATGAAAGCTAGAATGTAAGATATCAAGAAAGAAAGAAATGAATGTAATTAAAAAGAAACTAAAGATAGAATGAGAAAAGGTATGAAAGATAGAATGAAAGATATCAAGAAAGAAAGAAAGAGAGAAATGAAGAAAGAAATTAAAGATGAAATGACAGAAGGTATGAAAGCTAGAAGGAAAGATATCAAGAAAGAAAGAATGAATGAAAGAAAGAAAGAAAGTAATAAAGAAACCAAAGATAGAATGAGAGACTATATGAAAGCTAGAATGAAAGATATCAAGAAAGAAAGAAAGAAATCAATAAAGAAACTAAAGATAAAATGAGAGAAGGTAAAAAATCCAGAATGAAAGATATCAAGAAATAAAGAAAGAAAGAAATAAAGTAATAAAGAAATTAAAGATAGAATGAGAGAAGGTATTAAAGCTAGAATGAAAAATATCAAGAATGAAAGAAAGTAAGAAAGTAATAAAGAAACTAAAGATAGAATGAGAGAAGGTATGAAAGCTAGAATGAAAGATATCAAGAAAGAAAGAAAGTAATAAAGAAACTACAGATACAATGAGAGAAAGTATGAAATCTAGAATGAAAGATATCAAGAAAGAAAGAAAGAAAGTAACTAATAAAGAAACTAAAGAGAGAATGAGAGAAGGTATTAAAGCGAGAATGAAAGATATCAAGAAAGACAGAAAGAAAATAAGAAAGTAATTTAGAAACTAAAATGGAACGAGAGAAGGTATGCGAGCTAGAATGAAAGCTATCAAGAAAGAAAGAAAGATACGAATGTAATAAAGAAACTATAGAAAGAATGAGAGAAGGTATGAATGCTAGAATGAAATATATCAAGAAAGAAAAAAGGAAGAAAGTAGAAACAAAGTAATAAAGAAACTAAAGATTGAATGAGTGAAGATATGAATGCTAAAATGAAAGATATCTAGATAGAAAAATAATTAAATTAATTAATAAAGAAACTAAAGATAGAATCAGAGAAGATATGAGAGCTGGAATGAAAGATATCAAGAAAGAAAGAAAGAAAGAAAGAAGGAACGAAAGTTATTAATAAAGAAAGTAAAGATAGAATGAAAGAAGGTATGAAAGCTGGAATGAAAGATATCAAGAAAGAAAGAAAGAAAGAAAGTAATAAAGAAACTAAAGATAGAATGAGAGAAGGTATGAAAGCTGGAATGTAAGATATCCAGAAAGAAAGAAATAAAAGTAAGTAAAATAGAAACAAAAGATAGAATGAGAGAAGGTATGATACCTAGAATGAAAGATATCAAGGAAGAAAGAAAAAAAGAAATCAATGAAGAAATTAAAGAGGAAATGAGAGAAATATGAAACCTAGAATGCAAGATATCAAGAAAGAAAGAAAGAAAGAAAGTAATAAAGAAACTAAAGATAGAATGAGAGAATGTATGAAAGCTAGAATGAAAGATATCAAGAAAGAAAGAAAGAAAGAAATCAATAAAGAAACTAAAGATAAAATGAGAGAAGGTATGAAAGCTAGAATGAAAGAAATCAAGAAAGAAAGAAAGTAATAAAGAAACTAAAGATACAATGAGAGAATGTATGAAATACATAATGAAATATATCAAGAAAGAAACAAAGAAAGTAACTAATAAAGAAACTAAAGATATAATGAGAGAAGGTATGAAAGCTAGAATGAAAGATATCAAGAAAAAATGAAAGAAAGAAAGAATGTAATTAATAAAGAAACTAAAGATAGAATGAAAGAAGGTATGAAAGCTACAATGAAAGATATCAAGAAAGAATGAAAGAAAGAAAGAAAGTAATTAATAAAGAAACTAAAGATAGAATGAAAGAAGGTATGAAAGCTACAATGAAAGGTATCAAGAAAGAATGAAAGAAAGAAAGAAAGTAATAAAGAAACTAAAGAGAACGACTGAAGGTATGAAAGCTAGAATGTAAGATATCAAGAAAGAAAGAAATGAATGTAATTAAAAAAGAAAATAAAGATGGAATGAGAGAAGGTATGAAAGATAGAATCTAAGATATCAAGAAAGAAAGAAAGAAAGAAAGTAACTAATAAAGGAATTAAAGATAGAATGAGAGAAGGTATTAAAGCTAGAATTAAAGATATCAAGAAAGAATGAAAGAAACAAAGAAAGTAATTAATAAAGAAACTAAGGATAGAATGAAAGAAGGTATGAAAGCAAGAATGAAAGATATCAAGAAAGAATGATATGAATGTAATTAAAAAAGAAACTAAAGATAGAATGAGAGAAGGTATGATAGCTAGAATGAAAGATACCAAGGAAGAAAGAAAAAAAGAAATCAATAAAGAAATTAAAGTGGAAATGAGAGAAATATGAAAAATAGAATGCAAGATATCAAAAAAGAAAGAAAGAAAGAAAGTAATAAATAAACTAAAGATAGAATGAGAGAATGTATGAAAGCTAGAATGAAAGATATCAAGAAAGAATGAAAGAAAGAAAGAAAGTAATAAAGAAACTAAAGAGAAGGATTGAAGGTATGAAAGCTAGAATGCAAGATATAAAGAAAGAAAGAAATGAATGTAATTAAAAAAGAAACTAAAGATAGAATGAGAGAAGGTATAAAAGATAGAATCTAAGATATCAAGAAAGAAAGAACGAAAGAAAGTAACTAATAAAGGAATTAAAGATAGAATGACAGAAGGTATTAAAGCTAGAATGAAAGATATCAAGGAAGTAAGAAAAAAAGAAATCAATAAAGAAATTAAAGATGAAATGAGAGAAATATGAAACCTAGAATGAAAGATATCAAGAAACAAAGAAAGAAAGAAAGAGACTAATAAAGAAACTAAAGATAGAATGAGAGAATGTATGAAAGATAGAATGAAAGATATCAAGAAAGAAAGAAAAAATCAATAAAGAAACTAAAGATAAAATGAGAAAAGGTATGAAATACATAATGAAATATATCAAGAAAGAAACAAAGAAAGTAACTAATAAAGAAACTAAAGATAGAATGAGAGAAGGTATGAAAGCTAGAATGAAAGATATCAAGAAAGAATGAAAGAAACAAAGAAAGTAATTAATAAAGAAACTAAAGATAGAATGAAAGAAGGTATGAAAGCTAGAATGAAAGATATCAAGAAAGAATGAAACAAAGAAAGAAAGAAAGAAAGAAAGAAACTAAAGAGAAGGATTGAAGGTATGAAAGCTAGAATGTAAGATATCAAGAAAGAAAGAAATGAAAGTAAGTAAAAAAGAAACTAAAGATAGAATGAGAAAATGTATGAAATACATAATGAAATATATCAAGAAAGAAAGAAAGAAAGAAATCAATAAAGAATCTAAAGATAAAATGAGAGAAGTTATGAAAAACAGAATGAAATATATCAAGAAAGAAAGAAAGAAAGTAAATAATAAAGAAAATAAAGATAGAGTGAGAGAAGATATTAAAGCTAGAATGAAAGATATCAAGAAAGAAAGAAATGAAAGTAAGTAAAAAAGAAACTAAAGATAGAATGAGAGAAGGTATGATAGCTAGAATGAAAGATACCAAGGAAGAAAGAAAGAAAGAAATCAATAAAGAAATTAAAGAGGAAATGAGAGAAATATGAAACCTAGAATGCAAGATATCAAGAAAGAAAGAAAGTAATAAAGAAACTAAAGATAGAATGAGAGAATGTATGAAAGCTAGAATGAAAGATATCAAGAAAGAAAGAAAGAATTCAATAAAGAAACTAAAGATAAAAAGAGGGAAGGTATGAAAGATAGAATCTAAGATATCAAGAAAGAAAGAAAGAAAGAAAGTAACTAATAAAGGAATTAAAGATAGAATGAGAGAAGTTATGAAAGCTAGAATGAAAGATATCAAGAAAGAATGAAAGAAACAAAGAAAGTAATTAATAAAGAAACTAAAGATAGAATGAAAGAAGGTATGAAAGATAGAATCTAAGATATCAAGAAAGAAAGAAAGAAAGAAAGTAACTAATAAAGGAATTAAAGATAGAATGAGAGAAGGTATTAAAGCTAGAATGAAAGATATCAAGGAAGTAAGAAAAAAAGAAATCAATAAAGAAATTAAAGATGAAATGAAAGAAATATGAAACCTAGAATGAAAGATATCAAGAAACAAAGAAAGAAAGAAAGAAACTAATAAAGAAACTAAAGATAGAATGAGAGAATGTATGAAAGATAGAATGAAAGATATCAAGAAAGAAAGAAAGAAATCAATAAAGAAACTAAAGATAAAATGAGAGAAGGTATGAAATACATAATGAAATATATCAAGAAAGAAACAAAGAAAGTAACTAATAAAGAAACTAAAGATAGAATGAGAGAAGGTATGAAAGCTAGAATGAAAGATATCAAGAAAGAATGAAAGAAACAAAGAAAGTAATAAATAAAGAAACTAAAGATAGAATGAAAGAAGGTATGAAAGCTAGAATGAAAGATATCAAGAAAGAATGAAACAAAGAAAGAAAGAAAGAAAGAAACTAAAGAGAAGGATTGAAGGTATGAAAGCTAGAATGTAAGATATCAAGAAAGAAAGAAATGAAAGTAAGTAAAAAAGAAACTAAAGATAGAATGAGAAAATGTATGAAATACATAATGAAATATATCAAGAAAGAAAGAAAGAAAGAAATCAATAAAGAATCTAAAGATAAAATGAGAGAAGTTATGAAAAACAGAATGAAATATATCAAGAAAGAAAGAAAGAAAGTAAATAATAAAGAAAATAAAGATAGAGTGAGAGAAGATATTAAAGCTAGAATGAAAGATATCAAGAAAGAAAGAAATGAAAGTAAGTAAAAAAGAAACTAAAGATAGAATGAGAGAAGGTATGATAGCTAGAATGAAAGATACCAAGGAAGAAAGAAAGAAAGAAATCAATAAAGAAATTAAAGAGGAAATGAGAGAAATATGAAACCTAGAATGCAAGATATCAAGAAAGAAAGAAAGTAATAAAGAAACTAAAGATAGAATGAGAGAATGTATGAAAGCTAGAATGAAAGATATCAAGAAAGAAAGAAAGAATTCAATAAAGAAACTAAAGATGAAAAGAGGGAAGGTATGAAAGATAGAATCTAAGATATCAAGAAAGAAAGAAAGAAAGAAAGTAACTAATAAAGGAATTAAAGATAGAATGAGAAAAGTTATGAAAGCTAGAATGAAAGATATCAAGAAAGAATGAAAGAAACAAAGAAAGTAATTAATAAAGAAACTAAAGATAGAATGAAAGAAGGTATGAAAGATAGAATCTAAGATATCAAGAAAGAAAGAAAGAAAGAAAGTAACTAATAAAGGAATTAAAGAAAGAATGAGAGAAGGTATTAAAGCTAGAATGAAAGATATCAAGGAAGTAAGAAAAAAAGAAATCAATAAAGAAATTAAAGATGAAATGAGAGAAATATGAAACCTAGAATGAAAGATATCAAGAAACAAAGAAAGAAAGAAAGAAACTAATAAAGAAACTAAAGATAGAATGAGAGAATGTATGAAAGATAGAATGAAAGATATCGAGAAAGAAAGAAAGAAATCAATAAAGAAACTAAAGATAAAATGAGAGAAGGTATGAAATACATAATGAAATATATCAAGAAAGAAACAAAGAAAGTAACTAATAAAGAAACTAAAGATAGAATGAGAGAAGGTATGAAAGCTAGAATGAAACATATCAAGAAAGAATGAAAGAAACGAAGAAAGTAATTAATAAAGAAACTAAAGATAGAATGAAAGAAGGTATGAAAGCTAGAATGAAAGATATCAAGAAAGAATGAAACAAAGAAAGAAAGTAATAAAGAAACTAACGAGAAGGATTGAAGATATGAAAGCTAGAATGTAAGATATCAAGAAAGAAAGAAATGAATGTAATTAAAAAAGAAACTAAAGATAGAATGAGAGAAGGTATGAAAGATAGAATCTAAGATATCAAGAAAGAAAGAAAGAAAGAAAGTAACTAATAGAGGAATTAAAGATAGAATGAGAGAAGGTATGAAAGCTAGAATGAAAGATATCAAGAAAGAAAGAAAGAGAGACATTAAGAAAGAAATTAAAGATGAAATGAGAGAAGGTATGAAAGCTAGAAGGAAATATAACAAGAAAGAAAGAAAGAAAGAATGAAAGAAAGAAAGAAAGAAAGAAAGAGAGAAAGAAAGTAATAAAGAACCTAAAGATAAAATGAGAGGAGGTATGAAATCCAGAATGAAAGGTATCAAGAAACAAACAAAGAAAGAAAGAAACTAATAAAGAAACTAAAGATAGAATGAAAGTATTAAAGCTAGAATGAAAAATATCAAGAATGAAAGAAAGTAAGAAAGTAATAAAGAAACTAAAGATAGTACGCGAGAAGGTATGAGAGCTAGAATGAAAGATATCAAGAAAGGAAAAAGGAAGAAAGTAGTAAAGAAATTAAAGATGAAATGAGAGAAGTTATGAAAGCTAGAATGAAAGATATCAATAAAAAAGAAAAAAAGAAAGAATGTTATAAAGAAACTACAGATAGAATGAGAGAACATATGAAAGCTAGAATGAAAGATATCAAGAAAGAAAGAAATAAAAGTAAGTAAAATAGAAACTAAAGATAGATTGAGAGAAGGTATGATAGCTAGATTGAAAGATGTCAAGGAAGAAAGAAAAAAAGAAATCAATAAAGAAATTAAAGTGGAAATGAGAGAAATTTGAAACCTAGACTGCAAGATATCAAGAAAGAAAGAAAGAAAGAAAGAAAGTAATAAAGAAACTAAAGATACAATGAGAGAAGGTATGAAATCTAGAATGAAAGATATCAAGAAAGAAAGAAAGTAAGTAACTAATAAAGAAACTAAAGATAGAATGAGAGAAGGTATGAATGCTAGAATGAAAGATATCAAGAAAGAAAGAAAGACAATAAGAAAGTAATTCAGAAACTAAAGATGTAACGAGAGATGTTATGCGAGCTAGAATGAAAGCTATCAAGAAAGAAAGAAAGAAAGAAAGAATGTAATAAAGAAACTAAAGATAGAATGAGAGAAGGTATGAATGCTAGAATGAAATATATCAAGAAAGAAAAAAGGAAGAAAGTAGAAACAAAGTAATAAAGAAACTAATGATTGAATGAGTGAAGATATGAATGTTAGAATGAAAGATATCTAGAAAGAAATAAAAAAAGAAATGAAGTAGTAAAGAAACTAAAGATAGAATCAGAGAAGTTATGAGAGCTGAAATGAAAGATATCAAGAAAGAAAGAAAGAAGGAACGAAAGTAATTAATAAAGAATCTAGAGATAGAATGTAAGAAGGTATGAAAGCTAGAATGAAAGATATCAAGAAAGAAAGAAAGAAAGAAATCACTAGAGAAACTAAAGATGAAATGAGAGAAGGTATGAAAGCTAGAATGAAAGACATCGAGATAGAAAGAAAGTAATAAAGAAACTAAAGATGCAATGAGAGAGGGAATGAAATCTAGAATGAAAGATATCAAGAAAGAATGAAAGAAAGAAAAAAAGAAAGAACGATAGTAATTAGAAAAGAAACTAAAGATAGAATGAAAGAAGGTATGAAATCTAGAATGAAAGATATCAATTAAAAAAAAGAAAGAAAGTAATAAAGAAACTAAAGATAGAATGAGAGAAGGTATGAAAGATAGAATCTAAGATATCAAGAAAGAAAGAAAGAAAGAAATCAATAAAGAAACTAAAGATAAAATGAGAGAAGGTATGAAATCGAGAATGAAAGATATGAAGAAAGAAAGAGAGAAAGAAAGTAACTAATAAAGAAACTAAAGATAGAATGAGAGAGCGTATTAAAGCTAGAATGAAAGATATCAAGAAAGAAAGAAATGAAAGTAAGTAAAAAAGAAACTAAAGATAGAATGAGAGAAGATTTGAAAGATAGAATCTAAGATATCAAGAAAGAAAGAAAGAAAGAAAAAAAGAAAGAACAAAAGTAATTAGTAAAGAAACTAAAGATAGAATGAAAGAAGGTATGAAATCTAGAATGAAAGATATCAATTAAAAAAAAGAAAGAAAGTAATAAAGAAACTAAAGATAGAATGAGAGAAGGTATAAAAGCTAGAATGAAAGATATCAAGAAAGAAAGAAAGAAAGAAATCACTAGAGAAACTAAAGATGAAATGAGAGAAGGTATGAAAGCTAGAATGAAAGATATCAAGAAAGAAAGAAAGTAATAAAGAAACTACAGATACAATGAGAGAAGGTATGAAATCTAGAATAAAAGATATCAAGAAAGAAAGAAAGAAAGTAACTAATAAAGAAACTAAAGATAGAATGAGAGAATGTATTAAAGCTAGAATGAAATATATCAAGAAAGAAAAAAGGAAGAAAGTAGAAACAAAGTAATAAAGAAACTAAAGATTGAATGAGTGAAGATATGAATGCTAAAATGAAAGATATCTAGATAGAAATAAAAAAATAAATTAAGTAGTAAAGAAACTAAAGATAGAATCAGAGAAGTTATGAGAGCTGGAATGAAAGATATCAAGAAAGAAAGAAAGAAAGAAAGAAGGAACGAATGTAATTAATAAAGAAACTAACGATAGAATGAAAGAAGGTATGAAAGCTGGAATGAAAGATATCAAGAAAGAAAGAAATGAAAGTAAGTAAAAAAGAAACTAAAGATAGAATGAGAGGAGGTATTAAAGCTAGAATGAAAGCTATCAAGAAAGAAAGAAAGAGAGAAATCAAGAAAGAAATTAAAGATGAAATGAAAGAAGGTATGAAAGATAGAAGGAAATATATCAAGAAAGAAAGAATGAAAGAAAGAAAGAAAGAAAGAAAGTAATAAAGAAACCAAAGATAGAATGAGAGAATATATGAAAGCTAGAATGAAAGATATCAAGAAAGCAAGAAAGAAATCAATAAAGAAACCAAAGATAAAATGAGAGAAGGTATGAAATCCAGAATGAAAGATATCAAGAAACAAAGAAAGAAAGAAAGAAAGTAATAAAGAAACTAAAGATAGAATGAGAGAAGGTATTAAAGCTAGAATGAAAAATATCAAGAATGAAAAAAAGTAAGAAAGTAAAAAAGAAACTAAAGATAGTACGCGAGAATGTATGAGAGCTAGAATGAAAGATATCAAGAAAGGAAAAAGGAAGAAAGTAGAAATGAAGTAATAAAGAAACTTAAGATAGAATGAGTGAAGATATGAAAGCTAGAATGAAAGATATCAGGAAAGAAAGAAAGAAAGAAAGTAGTAAAGAAACTAAAGATGATATGAGAGAACTTATGAAAGCTAGAATGAAAGATATCAATAAAAAAGAAAGAAAGAAAGAACGTAATAAAGAAACTAAAGATAGAATGAGAGAATATATGAAAGCTAGAATGAAAGATATCAAAAAAGAAAGAAATAAAAGTAAGTAAAATAGAAACTAAAGATAGAATGAGAGAAGGTATGATAGCTTGAATGAAAGATATCAAGGAAGAAAGAAAAAAAGAAATCAATAAAGAAATTAAAGAGCAAATGAGAGAAATATGAAACCTAGAATGCTAGATATCAAGAAAGAAAGAAAGAAAGTAATAAAGAAACTAAAGATAGAATGAGAGAATGTGTGAAAGCTAGAATGAAAGATATCAAGGAAGAAAGAAAGAAATCAATAAAGAAACTAAAGATAAAATGAGAGAAAGTATGAAATATATTATGAAATATATCAAGAAAGAAAAAAAGAAAGTAACTAATAAAGAAACTAAAGATAGAATGAGAGAAGGTATGAAACCTACAATGAAAGATATCAAGAAAGAATGAAAGAAACAAAGAAAGTAATTAATAAAGAAACTAAAGATAGAATGAAAGAAGGTATGAAAGCTAGAATGGAAGATATCAAGAAAGAATGTATGAAAGAAAGAAAGTCATAAAGAAACTAAAGAGAATGATTGAAGGTATGAAGGCTAGAATGTAAGATATCAAGAAAGAAAGAAATGAATGTAGTTAAAAAAGAAACTAAAGATAGAATGAGAGAAGGTATGAAAGATAGAATCTAAGATATCAAGAAAGAAAGAAAGAAAGAAATCAATAAAGAAACTAAATATAAAATGAGAGAAGGTATGAAATCGAGATGAAAGATATGAAGAAAGAAAGAGAGAAAGAAAGTAACTAATAAAGAAACTAAAGATAGAATGAGAGAGCATATTAAAGCTAGAATGAAAGATATCAAGAAAGAAAGAAATGAAAGTAAGTAAAAAAGAAACTAAAGATAGAATGAGAGAAGGTATGATAGCTAGAATGAAAGATTTCAAGGAAGAAAGAAAAAAAGAAATCAATAAAGAAATTAAAGAGGAAATGAGAGAAATATGAAACCTACAATGCAAGATATCAAGAAAGAAAGAAAGTAATAAAGAAACTAAAGATAGCATGAGAGAATGTATGAAAGCTAGAATGAAAGATATCAAGGATGAAAGAAAGAAAGAAATCGATAAAGAAACTAAAGATAAAATGAGAGAAGGTATGAAATACATAATGAAATATATCAAGAAAGAAACAAAGAAAGTAACTAATAAAGAAACTAAAGATAGAATGAGAGAAGGTATTGAAGCTAGAATGAAAGATATCAAGAAAGAATGAAAGAAACAAAGAAAGTAATTAATAAAGAAATTAAAGATAGAATGAAAGAAGGTATGAATGCTAGAATGAAAGATATCAAGAAAGAATGAAAGAAAGAAAGAAAGTAATAAAGAAACTAAAGAGAATGATTGAAGGTATGAAAGCGAGAATGTAAGATATCAAGAAAGAAAGAAATGAATGTAATTAAAAAAGGAACTAAAGATGAAATGAGAGAAGGTATGAAAGCTAGAATGAAAGATATCAAGAAAGAAAGAAAGTAATAAAGAAACTACAGATACAATGAGAGAAGGTATGAAATCTAGAATAAAAGATATCAAGAAAGAAAGAAAGAAAGTAACTAATAAAGAAACTAAAGATAGAATGAGAGAATGTATTAAAGCTAGAATGAAATATATCAAGAAAGAAAAAAGGAAGAAAGTAGAAACAAAGTAATAAAGAAACAAAAGATTGAATGAGTGAAGATATGAATGCTAAAATGAAAGATATCTAGATAGAAATAAAAAATAAATTAAGTAGTAAAGAAACTAAAGATAGAATCAGAGAAGTTATGAGAGCTGGAATGAAAGATATCAAGAAAGAAAGAAAGAAAGAAAGAAAGAAGGAACGAATGTAATTAATAAAGAAACTAACGATAGAATGAAAGAAGGTATGAAAGCTGGAATGAAAGATATCAAGAAAGAAAGAAATGAAAGTAAGTAAAAAAGAAACTAAAGATAGAATGAGAGGAGGTATTAAAGCTAGAATGAAAGATATCAAGAAAGAAAGAAAGAGAGAAATCAAGAAAGAAATTAAAGATGAAATGAAAGAAGGTATGAAAGATAGAAGGAAATATATCAAGAAAGAAAGAATGAAAGAAAGAAAGAAAGAAAGAAAGAAAGTAATAAAGAAACCAAAGATAGAATGAGAGAATATATGAAAGCTAGAATGAAAGATATCAAGAAAGCAAGAAAGAAATCAATAAAGAAACCAAAGATAAAATGAGAGAAGGTATGAAATCCAGAATGAAAGATATCAAGAACAAAGAAAGAAAGAAAGAAAGTAATAAAGAAACTAAAGATAGAATGAGAGAAGGTATTAAAGCAAGAATGAAAAATATCAAGAATGAAAAAAAGTAAGAAAGTAAAAAAGAAACTAAAGATAGTACGCGAGAATGTATGAGAGCTAGAATGAAAGATATCAAGAAAGGAAAAAGGAAGAAAGTAGAAATGAAGTAATAAAGAAACTTAAGATAGAATGAGTGAAGATATGAAAGCTAGAATGAAAGATATCAGGAAAGAAAGAAAGAAAGAAAGTAGTAAAGAAACTAAAGATGAAATGAGAGAAGGTATGAAAGCTAGAATG
This sequence comes from Intellagama lesueurii, assembly GCA_037013535.1. Classification (NCBI taxonomy): domain Eukaryota; kingdom Metazoa; phylum Chordata; class Lepidosauria; order Squamata; family Agamidae; genus Intellagama; species Intellagama lesueurii. Next base: position 93,288,263 of record JBAJHW010000002.1, read on the forward strand.
AAAGATATCAATAAAAAAGAAAGAAAGAACGTAATAAAGAAACTAAAGATAGAATGAGAGAATATATGAAAGCTAGAATGAAAGATATCAAAAAAGAAAGAAATAAAAGTAAGTAAAATAGAAACTAAAGATAGAATGAGAGAAGGTATGATAGCTTGAATGAAAGATATCAAGGAAGAAAGAAAAAAAGAAATCAATAAAGAAATTAAAGAGGAAATGAGAGAAATATGAAACCTAGAATGCAAGATATCAAGAAAGAAAGAAAGAAAGTAATAAAGAAACTAAAGATAGAATGAGAGAATGTGTGAAAGCTAGAATGAAAGATATCAAGGAAGAAAGAAAGAAATCAATAAAGAAACTAAAGATAAAATGAGAGAAAGTATGAAATATATTATGAAATATATCAAGAAAGAAAAAAAGAAAGTAACTAATAAAGAAACTAAAGATAGAATGAGAGAAGGTATGAAAGCTAGAATGAAAGATATCAAGAAAGAATGAAAGAAACAAAGAAAGTAATTAATAAAGAAACTAAAGATAGAATGAAAGAAGGTATGAAAGCTAGAATGGAAGATATCAAGAAAGAATGTATGAAAGAAAGAAAGTCATAAAGAAACTAAAGAGAATGATTGAAGGTATGAAAGCTAGAATGTAAGATATCAAGAAAGAAAGAAATGAATGTAATTAAAAAAGAAATTAAAGATAGAATGAGAGAAGGTATGAAAGATAGAATCTAAGATATCAAGAAAGAAAGAAAGAAAGAAATCAATAAAGAAACTAAATATAAAATGAGAGAAGGTATGAAATCGAGATGAAAGATATGAAGAAAGAAAGAGAGAAAGAAAGTAACTAATAAAGAAACTAAAGATAGAATGAGAGAGCATATTAAAGCTAGAATGAAAGATATCAAGAAAGAAAGAAATGAAAGTAATAAAGAAACTAAAGATAGAATGAGAGAATGTATGAAAGCTAGAATGAAAGATATCAAGGATGAAAGAAAGAAAGAAATCGATAAAGAAACTAAAGATAAAATGAGAGAAGGTATGAAATACATAATGAAATATATCAAGAAAGAAACAAAGAAAGTAACTAATAAAGAAACTAAAGATAGAATGAGAGAAGGTATTGAAGCTAGAATGAAAGATATCAAGAAAGAATGAAAGAAACAAAGAAAGTAATTAATAAAGAAATTAAAGATAGAATGAAAGAAGGTATGAATGCTAGAATGAAAGATATCAAGAAAGAATGAAAGAAAGAAAGAAAGTAATAAAGAAACTAAAGAGAATGATTGAACGTATGAAAGCTAGAATGTAAGATATCAAGAAAGAAAGAAATGAATGTAATTAAAAAAGAAACTAAAGATAGAATGAGAGAAGGTATGAAAGATAGAATCTAAGATATCAAGAGAGAAAGAAAGAAAGAAAAAAGAAAGAACGAAAGTAATTAATAAAGAAACTAAAGATAGAATGAAAGAAGGTACGAAAGCTAGAATGAAAGATATCAATTAAAAAAAGAAAGAAAGAAAGTAATAAAGAAACTAAAGATAGAATGAGAGAAGATATGATAGCTAGAACGAAAGATATCAAGAAAGAAAGAAAGAAAGAAATCAATAAAGAAACTAAAGATAAAATGAGAGAAGGTATGAAATCGAGAATGAAAGATATGAAGAAAGAAAGAGAGAAAGAAAGTAACTAATAAAGAAACTAAAGATAGAATGAGAGAACGTATAAAAGCTAGAATGAAAGATATCAAGAAAGAAAGAAATGAAAGTAAGTAAAAAAGAAACTAAAGATAGAATGAGAGAAGGTATGATAGCTAGAATGAAATATTTCAAGGAAGAAAGAAAAAAGAAATCAATAAAGAAATTAAAGAGGAAATGAGAGAAATATGAAACCTAGAATTCAAGATATCAAGAAAGAAAGAAATTAATAAAGAATCTAAAGATAGAATGAGAGAATGTATGAAAGCTAGAATGAAAGATATCAAGAAAGAAAGAAAGTAAGAAATCAATAAAGAAACTAAAGATAAAATGAGAGAAGGAATGAAATACATAATGAAATATATCAAAAAAGAAACAAAGAAAGTAACTAATAAAGAATCTAAAGATAGAATGAGAGAGCGTATTAAAGCTAGAATGAAAGATATCAAGACAGAAAGAAATGAAAGAAAGTAAAAAAGAAACTAAAGATAGAATGAGAGAAGGTATGATAGCTAGAATGAAAGATTTCAAGGAAGAAAGAAAAAAGAAATCAATAAAGAAATTAAAGAGGAAATGAGAGAAATATGAAACCTAGAATGCAAGATATCAAGTAAGAAAGAAAGTAACAAAGAAACTAAAGATAGAATGAGAGAATGTATGAAAGCTAGAATGAAAGATATCAAGAAAGAAAGAAAGAAAGAAATCAATAAAGAAACTAAAGATTAAATGAGAGAAGGAATGAAATACATAATAAAATATATCGAGAAAGAAACAAAGAAAGTAACTAATAAAGAAACTAAAGATAGAATGAGAGAAGGTATGAAAGCCAGAATGAAAGATATCAAGAAAGAATGAAAGAAACAAAGAAAGTAATTAATAAAGAAACTAAAGATAGAATGAAAGAAGGTATGAATGCTAGAATGAAAGATATCAAGATAGAATGAAAGAAAGAAAGAATGTAATAAAGAAACTAAAGAGAATGATTGAAGGTATGAAAGCTAGAATGTAAGATATCAAGAAAGAAAGAAATGAATGTAATTAAAAAAGAAACTAAAGATAGAATGAGAGAAGGTATGAAAGCTAGAATGAAAGATATCAATTAAAAAAAGAAAGAAAGAAAGTAATAAAGAAACTAAAGATAGAATGAGAGAAGATATGATAGCTAGAATGAAAGATATCAAGAAAGAAAGAAAGAAAGAAATCAATAAAGAAACTAAAGATAAAATGAGAGAAGGTATGAAATCGAGAATGAAGGATATGAAGAAAGAAAGAGAGAAAGAAAGTAACTAATAAAGAAACTAAAGATAGAATGAGAGAGCATATTAAAGCTAGAATGAAATATATCAAGAAAGAAAGAAAGAAAGAAATCAATAAAGAATCTAAAGATAAAATGAGAGAAGTTATGAAAAACAGAATGAAATATATCAAGAAAGAAAGAAAGAAAGTAAATAATAAAGAAAATAAAGATAGAGTGAGAGAAGGTATTAAAGCTAGATTGAAAGATATCAAGAAATAAAGAAATGAAAGTAAGTAAAAAAGAAACTAAAGATAGAATGAGAGAAGGTATGATAGCTAGAATGAAAGATATCAAGAAAGAATGAAAGAAACAAAGAAAGTAATTAATAAAGAAACTAAAGATAGAATGAAAGAAGGTATGAAAGCTAGAATGAAAGATATCAAGAAAGAATGAAAGAAAGAAAGAAAGTAATAAAGAAACTAAAGAGAAGGATTGAATTTATGAAAGCTAGAATGTAAGATATCAAGAAAGAAAGAAATGAATGTAATTAAAAAAGAAACTAAAGATAGAATGAGAGAAGGTATGAAAGCTAGAATGTAAGATATCAAGAAAGAAAGAAAGAAAGAAAGTAACTAATAAAGGAATTAAAGATAGAATGAGAGAAGGTATTAAAGCTAGAATGAAAGATATCAAGGAAGTAAGAAAAAAGAAATCAATAAAGAAATTAAAGATGAAATGAGAGAAGGTATGAAAGCTAGAAGGAAATATAACAAGAAAGAAAGAAAGAAAGAATGAAAGAAAGAAAGAAAGAAAGAGAGAAAGAAAGTAATAAAGAACCTAAAGATAAAATGAGAGAAGGTATGAAATCCAGAATGAAAGATATCAAGAAACAAAGAAAGAAAGAAAGAAACTAATAAAGGAACTAAAGATAGAATGAGACAAGGTATTAAAGCTAGAATGAAAAATATCAAGAATGAAAGAAAGTAAGAAAGTAATAAAGAAACTAAAGATAGTACGCGAGAAGGTATGAGAGCTAGAATGAAAGATATCAAGAAAGGAAAAAGGAAGAAAGTAGTAAAGAAACTAAAGATGAAATGAGAGAAGTTATGAAAGCGAGAATGAAAGATATCAATAAAAAAGAAAGAAAGAAAGAATGTTATAAAGAAATTAAAGATAGAATGAGAGAACATATGAAAGCTAGAATGAAAGATATCAAGAGAGAAAGAAATAAAAGTAAGTAAAATACAAACTAAAGATAGATTGAGAGAATGTATGATAGCTAGAATGAAAGATATCAAGGAAGAAAGAAAAAAAGAAATCAATAAAGAAATTAAAATGGAAATGAGAGAAATATGAAAACTAGACTGCAAGATATCAAGAAAAAAGAAAGAAAGAAAGTAATAAAGAAACTAAAGATAGAATGAGATAATGTATGAAAGCTAGAATGAAAGATATCAAGAAAGAAAGAAAGAAAGAAATCAATAAAGAAACTAAAGATAAAATGAGAGAAGGTATGAAAGCTAGAATGAAAGATATCAAGAAAGAAAGAAAGTAATAAAGAAACTAAAGATACAATGAGAGAAGGTATGAAATCTAGAATGAAAGATATCAAGAAAGAAAGAAAGTAAGTAACTAATAAAGAAACTAAAGATAGAATGAGAGAAGGTATGAATGCTAGAATGAAAGATATCAAGAAAGAAAGAAAGAAAATGAGAAAGTAATTCAGAAACTAAAGATGGAACGAGAGATGTTATGCGAGCTAGAATGAAAGCTATCAAGAAAGAAAGAAAGAAAGAAAGAATGTAATAAAGAAACTAAAGATAGAATGAGAGAAGGTATGAATGCTAGAATGAAATATATCAAGAAAGAAAAAAGGAAGAACGTAGAAACAAAGTAATAAAGAAACTAAAGATTGAATGAGTGAAGATATGAATGTTAGAATGAAAGATATCTAGAAAGAAATAAAAAAGAAATTAAGTAGTAAAGAAACTAAAGATAGAATCAGAGAAGTTATGAGAGCTGAAATGAAAGATATCAAGAAAGAAAGAAAGAAGGAACGAAAGTAATTAATAAAGAATCTAGAGATAGAATGTAAGAAGGTATGAAAGCTAGAATGAAAGATATCAAGAAAGAAAGAAAGAAAGAAATCACTAGAGAAACTAAAGATGAAATGAGAGAAGGTATGAAAGCTACAATGAAAGAAATCAAGAAAGAAAGAAAGTAATAAAGAAACTAAAGATGCAATGAGATAAGGTATGAAAGATAGGGTTGAGAGAGCATATTAAAGATAGAATGAGAGAGCATATTAAAGCTAGAATGAAATATATCAAGAAAGAAAGAAATCAATAAAGAATCTAAAGATAAAATGAGAGAAGTTATGAAAAACAGAATGAAATATATCAAGAAAGAAAGAAAGAAAGTAAATAATAAAGAAAATAAAGATAGAGTGAGAGAAGGTATTGAAGCTAGAATGAAAGATATCAAGAAAGAAAGAAATGAAAGTAAGTAAAAAAGAAACTAAAGATAGAATGAGAGAAGGTATGATAGCTAGTATGAAAGATACCAAGGAAGAAAGAAAAAAAGAAATCAATAAAGAAATTAAAGAGGAAATGAGAGAAATATGAAACCTAGAATGCAAGATATCAAGAAAGAAAGAAAGTAATAAAGAAACTAAAGATAGAATGAGAGAATGTATGAAAGCTAGAATGAAAGATATCAAGAAATAAAGAAAGAATTCAATGAAGAAACTAAAGATAAAATGAGAGAAGGTATGAAAGATAGAATCTAAGATATCAAGAAAGAAAGAAAGAAAGAAAGTAACTAATAAAGGAATTAAAGATAGAATGAGAGAAGGTATGAAAGCTAGAATGAAAGATATCAAGAAAGAATGAAAGAAACAAAGAAAGTAATTAATAAAGAAACTAAAGATAGAATGAAAGAAGGTATGAAAGCTAGAATGAAAGATATCAAGAAAGAATGAAAGAAAGAAAGAAAGTAATAAAGAAACTAAAGAGAAGGATTGAATTTATGAAAGCTAGAATGTAAGATATCAAGAAAGAAAGAAATGAATGTAATTAAAAAAGAAACTAAAGATAGAATGAGAGAAGGTATGAAAGATAGAATCTAAGATATCAAGAAAGAAAGAAAGAAAGAAAGTAACTAATAAAGGAATTAAAGATAGAATGAGAGAAGGTATTAAAGCTAGAATGAAAAATATCAAGAATGAAAGAAAGTAAGAAAGTAATAAAGAAACTAAAGATAGTACGCGAGAAGGTATGCGAGCTAGAATGAAAGCTATCAAGAAAGAAAGAAAGAAAGAAAGAAAGAATGTAATAAAGAAATTAAAGATAGAATGGGAGAAGGTACGAAAGCTAGAATGAAAGATATCAAGAAAGAAAGAAAAAAAGAAATCAATAAAGAAATTAAAGATGAAATGAGAGATGGTATGAAAGCTAGAATGAAAAATATCAAGATAGAATGAAAGAAAGAAAGAAAGAAAGTAATAAAGAAACTAAATATAGAATGAGTGAAGGTATGAAAGCTAGAATGAAAGATATCAAGAAAGAAAGAAAAAAAGAAATCAATAAAGAAATTAAAGATGAAATGAGAGATGGTCTGAAAGCTAGAATGAAAAATATCAAGAAAGAAAGAAAGAAAGAAAGAAAAAAAAAGAAAGAAAGTAATAAAGAAACTAAAGATAGAATGAGTGAAGGTATGAAAGCTAGCATGTAAGATATGAAGAGATAAAGAAATGAAAGTAAGTAAAAAAGAAACTAAAGACAGAATAAGAGAAGGTATGAAAGCTAGAATGAAAGATATCAAGAAAGAAAGAAAGAAAGAAAGAAAGTAATAAAGAAATTAAAGATAAAATTAGAGAAGATATGAAATACATAATGAAAAATATCAAGAAAGAAAGAAAGAAAGAAATCAATAAAGAATCTAAAGATAAAATGAGAGAAGTTATGAAGTACAGAATGAAATATATCAAGAAAGAAAGAAAGAATGTAACTAATAAAGAAAATAAAGATAGAATGAGAGAAGGTATTGAAGCTAGAATGAAAGATAACAAGAATGAAAGAAAGTAAGAAAGTAATAAAGAAACTAAAGATAGAACGCGAGAAGGTAGGAGAGCTAGAATGAAAGATATCAAGAAAGGAAAAAGGAAGAAAGTAGAAATGAAGTAATAAAGAAATTTAAGATAGAATGAGTGAAGATATGAAAGCTAGAATGAAAGATATCAGGAAAGACAGAAAGAAAGAAAGTAGTAAAGAAACTAAAGATGAAATTTGAGAAGGTATGAAAGCTAGAATGAAAGATATCAATAAAAAAGAAAGAAAGAAAGAACGTAATAAAGAAACTAAAGATAGAATGAGAGAAGATATGAAAGCTAGAATGAAAGATATCAAGAAAGAAAGAAATGAAAGTAAGTAAAATAGAAACTAAAGATAGAATGAGAGAAGGTATGAAAGCTAGAATGAAAGATATCAAGAAAGAAAGAAAGAAAGAAATCAATAAAGAAACTAAAGATAAAATGAGAGAATGTATGAAAGCTAGAATGAAAGATATCAAGAAAGAAAAAAAGTAATAAAGAAACTAAAGATACATTGAGAGAAGGTATGAAATCTAGAATGAAAGATATCAAGAAAGAAAGAAAGTAACTAATAAAGAAACTAAAGATAGAATGAGAGAAGGTATTAAAGCTAGAATGAAAGATATCAAGAAAGAAAGAAAGAAAATAAGAAAGAAATTTAGAAACTAAAGATGGAGCGAGAGAAGGTATGCGAGCTAGAATAAAAGCTATCAAGAAAGAAAGAAAGAAAGAATGTAATTAAATAACTAAAGATAGAATGAGAGAAGGTATGAATACTAGAATGAAATATATCAAGAAAGAAAAAAGGAAGAAAGTAGAAACAAAGTAATAAAGAAACTAAAAATTGAATGAGTGAAGATATGAATGCTAGAATGAAAGATATCTAGAAAGAAATAAAAAAAGAAATTAAGTACTAAAGAAACTAAAGATAGAATCAGAGAAGTTATGAGAGCTGAAATGAAAGATATCAAGAAAGAAAGAAAGAAAGAAAGACAGAAGGAACGAAAGTAATTAATAAAGAAACTAAAGATAGAATGAAAGAAGGTATGAAAACAAGAATGAAAGATATCAAGAAAGAAAGAAATAAAGAAAGTAATAAAGAAACTAAAGATAGAATGTGAGAAGGTATTAAAGCTAGAATGAAAGATATCAAGAGAGAAAGAAATGAAAGTATGTAAAAAAGAACTAAAAATAGAATGGGAGAAGGTATGAAAGATAGAATCTAAGAGATCAAGAAAGAAAGAAAAAAAGAAAGAAAGAAAGAACGAAAGTAACTAATAAAGAAACTAAAGATAGAATGAGGGAAGTTTTGAAATCTAGAATGAAAGATATAAGTAAGTAAGAAAGAAAGAAAGTAATAAAGAAACTAAAGATAGAATGAGAGAAGGTATGAAAGCTAGAATGAAAGATATCAAGGAAGTAAGAAAAAAAGAAATCAATAAAGAAATTAAAGATGAAATGAGAGAAATATGAAACCTAGAATGAAAGATATCAAGAAACAAAGAAAGAAAGAAAGAAACTAATCAAGAAACTAAAGATATCAAGAAAGAAGGAAAGAAAGAAGGAAAGAAAGAAAGAAAAAAGAAAGAAAGAAAGAAAGAAAGAAAGTAATAAAGAAACTAAAGATGGAATGAGAGAATGTATGAAAGCTAGAATGAAAGATATAAAGAAAGAAAGAAAGAAATCAATAAAGAAACTAAAGATAAAATTAGAGAAGGTATGAAATACATAACGAAATATATCAAGAAAGAAACAAAAAAAGTAACTAATAAAGATACTAAAGATAGAATGAGAGAAGGTATGAAAGCTAGAATGAAAGATATCAAGAAAGAATGAAAGAAACAAAGAAAGTAATTATTAAAGAAACTAAAGATAGAATGAGAAAAGGTATGAAAGCTAGAATGAAAGATATCAAGAAAGAATGAAAGAAACAAAGAAAGTAATTATAAAAGAAACTAAAGATAGAATGAAAGAAGGTATGAAAGCTAGAATGAAAGATATCAAGAAAGAAAGAAAGAAAGAAATCAATAAAGAAACTAAAGATAAAATGAGAGAAGGTATGAAATACATAATGAAATATATCAAGAAAGAAATAAAGAAAGTAACTAATAAAGAAACTAAAGATAGAATGAGAGAAGGTATGAAAGCTAGAATGAAAGGTATCAAGAAAGAATGAAAGAAAGTAATACAGAAACTGAAGATAGAATGATTGAAGGTATGAAAGCTAGAATGAAAGCTATCAAGAAAGAGTGAAAGAAAGAAAGAAAGTAATAAAGAAACTAAAGACAGAATTATTGAAGGTATGAAAGCTAGAATGTAAGATATGAAGAAAGATAGAAATGAAAGTAAGTAAAAAAGAAACCATAGGTAGAATGAGAGAACATAAGAAAACTAGAATGAAAGATATCAAGAAAGAAAGAAAAAAGAAATCAATAAAGAATTTAAAGATGAAATTAGAGAAGGTATGAAAGCTAGAAGGAAAGATATCAAGAAAGAAAGAAAGAAAGAAAGGAATAAAGAAACTAAAGATGAAATGAGAGAAGGTATAAGAGCTAGAATGAGAGCTATCTAGAAAGAAAGAATGAAAGAAAGAAAGAAAGAAAGAAAGTAATAAAGAAATTAAAGATGAAATGAGAGAAGGTATGAAATCTAGAATGAAAGATATCAAGAACGAAAGAAAGAAAGTGACTAATAAAGAAACTAAAGATAGAATGAGAGAAAGTATGAAAGCTAGAATGAAAGATATCAAGGAAGAAAAAAGAAAGTAAGAAGGTAATAAAGAAACTAAAGATAGAACGAGAGAAGGTATGAGAGCTAGAATGAAAGCTATCAAGAAAGAAAGAAAGAAAGAAAGAAAGAAAGAAAGAAAGAAAGAAAGAAAGAAAGAAGGAAAGAAAGAAAGAATGTAATAAAGAAAATAAACATAGAATGAGAGAAGGTATGAAAGCTAGAATGAAATATATCATGAAAGAAAACAGGAAGAAAGTAGAAATAAAGTAATAAAGAAATTAAAGATAGAATGGGAGAAGGTACGAAAGCTAGAATGAAAGATATCAAGAAAGAAAGAAAAAAAGAAATCAATAAAGAAATTAAAGATGAAATGAGAGATGGTATGAAAGCTAGAATGAAAAATATCAAGATAGAATGAAAGAAAGAAAGAAAGAAAGTAATAAAGAAACTAAATATAGAATGAGTGAAGGTATGAAAGCTAGAATGAAAGATATCAAGAAAGAAAGAAAAAAAGAAATCAATAAAGAAATTAAAGATGAAATGAGAGATGGTCTGAAAGCTAGAATGAAAAATATCAAGAAAGAAAGAAAGAAAGAAAGAAAGAAAAAAAAAGAAAGAAAGTAATAAAGAAACTAAAGATAGAATGAGTGATGGTATGAAAGCTAGCATGTAAGATATGAAGAGATAAAGAAATGAAAGTAAGTAAAAAAGAAACTAAAGACAGAATGAGAGAAGGTATGAAAGCTAGAATGAAAGATATCAAGAAAGAAAGAAAGAAAGAAATCAATAAAGAATCTAAAGATAAAATGAGAGAAGTTATGAAGTACAGAATGAAATATATCAAGAAAGAAAGAAAGAATGTAACTAATAAAGAAAATAAAGATAGAATGAGAGAAGGTATTGAAGCTAGAATGAAAGATAACAAGAATGAAAGAAAGTAAGAAAGTAATAAAGAAACTAAAGATAGAACGCGAGAAGGTAGGAGAGCTAGAATGAAAGATATCAAGAAAGGAAAAAGGAAGAAAGTAGAAATGAAGTAATAAAGAAACTTAAGATAGAATGAGTGAAGATATGAAAGCAAGAATGAAAGATATCAGGAAAGACAGAAAGAAAGAAAGTAGTAAAGAAACTAAAGATGAAATTTGAGAAGGTATGAAAGCTAGAATGAAAGATATCAATAAAAAAGAAAGAAAGAAAGAACGTAATAAAGAAACTAAAGAAAGAATGAGAGAAGATATGAAAGCTAGAATGAAAGATATCAAGAAAGAAAGAAATGAAAGTAAGTAAAATAGAAACTAAAGATAGAATGAGAGAAGGTATGAAAGCTAGAATGAAAGATATCAAGAAAGAAAGAAAGAAAGAAATCAATAAAGAAACTAAAGATAAAATGAGAGAATGTATGAAAGCTAGAATGAAAGATATCAAGAAAGAAAGAAAGTAATAAAGAAACTAAAGATACATTGAGAGAAGGTATGAAATCTAGAATGAAAGATATCAAGAAAGAAAGAAAGTAACTAATAAAGAAACTAAAGATAGAATGAGAGAAGATATTAAAGCTAGAATGAAAGATATCAAGAAAGAAAGAAAGAAAATAAGAAAGTAATTTAGAAACTAAAGATGGAGCGAGAGAAGGTATGCGAGCTAGAATAAAAGCTATCAAGAAAGAAAGAAAGAAAGAATGTAATTAAATAACTAAAGATAGAATGAGAGAAGGTATGAATACTAGAATGAAATATATCAAGAAAGAAAAAAGGAAGAAAGTAGAAACAAAGTAATAAAGAAACTAAAAATTGAATGAGTGAAGATATGAATGCTAGAATGAAAGATATCTAGAAAGAAATAAAAAAAGAAATTAAGTACTAAAGAAACTAAAGATAGAATCAGAGAAGTTATGAGAGCTGAAATGAAAGATATCAAGAAAGAAAGAAAGAAAGAAAGAAGGAACGAAAGTAATTAATAAAGAAACTAAAGATAGAATGAGTGAAGATATGACAGGTAGAATGAAAGATATCAAGAAAGAAAGAAATAAAGAAAGTAATAAAGAAACTAAAGATAGAATGAGAGAAGGTATTAAAGCTAGAATGAAAGATATCAAGAGAGAAAGAAATGAAAGTATGTAAAAAAGAACTAAAAATAGAATGGGAGAAGGTATGAAAGATAGAATCTAAGAGATCAAGAAAGAAAGAAAAAAAGAAAGAAAAAAAGAACGAAAGTAATTAATAAAGAAACTAAAGATAGAATGAGTGAAGATATGACAGGTAGAATGAAAGATATCAAGAAAGAAAGAAAGAAAGATTGTAATAAAGAAACTAAAGATGAAATGAGAGAAGGTATGAAACCTAGAATGAAAGATATCAAGAAAGAAAGAAAGACAGAAAGAAAGAAAGAAAGAAAGAAAGAAATAAAGAAAGAAAGTAATAAAGAAACTAAAGATGGAATGAGAGAATGTATGAAAGCTAGAATGAAAGATATCAAGAAAGAAAGAAAGAAATCAATAAAGAAACTAAAGATAAAATGAGAGAAGGTATGAAATACAGAATGAAATATATCAAGAATGAAAGAAAGAAAGTAACTAATAAAGAAAATAAAGATAGAATGAGAGAAGGTATTAAAGCTAGAATGAAAGATATCAAGAAAGAAAGAAATGAAAGTAAGTAAAAAAGAAACTAAAGATAGAATGAGAGAAGGTATTAAAGCTAGAATGAAAGATATCAAGAATGAAAGAAAGTAAGAAAGTAATAAAGAAATTAAAGAGCAAATGAGAGAAATATGAAACCTAGATTGCAAGATATCAAGAAAGAAAGAAAGAAAGAAAGTAATAAAGAAACTAAAGATAGAATGAGAGAAGGTATGAAAGCTAGAATGAAAGATATCAAGGAAATAAGAATAAAAGAAATCAATAAAGAAATTAAAGATGAAATGAGAGAAATATGAAACCTAGAATGAAAGATATCAAGAAACAAAGAAAGAAAGAAAGAAACTAATAAAGAAACTAAAGATATCAAGAAAGAAAGAAAGAAGGAAAGAAAGAAAGAAAAAAAGAAAGAAAGAAAGAAAGACAGAAAGTAATAAAGAAACTAAAGATAGAATGAGAAAATGTATGAAATACATAATGAAATATATCAAGAAAGAAAGAAAGAAAGAAATCAATAAAGAATCTAAAGATAAAATGAGAGAAGTTATGAAATACAGACTGAAATATATCAAGAATGAAAGAAAGAAAGTAACTAATAAAGAAAATAAAGATAGAGTGAGAGAAGGTATTAAAGCTAGAATGAAAGATATCAAGAAAGAAAGAAATGAAAGTAAGTAAAAAAGAAACTAAAGATAGAATGAGAGAAGGTATTAAAGCTAGAATGAAAGATATCAAGAATGAAAGAAAGTAAGAAAGTAATAAAGAAATTAAAGAGCAAATGAGAGAAATATGAAACCTAGATTGCAAGATATCAAGAAAGAAAGAAAGAAAGAAAGTAATAAAGAAACTAAAGATGGAATGAGAGAATGTATGAAAGCTAGAATGAAAGATATAAAGAAAGAAAGAAAGAAAGAAATCAATACAGAAACGAAAGATAGAATGAGAGAAGGTATGAAACCTAGAATGAAAGATATCAAGAAAGAATGAAAGAAACAAAGAAAGTAATTATTAAAGAAACTAAAGATACAATGAGAGAAGGTATGAAAGCTAGAATGAAGGATATCAAGAAAGAATGAAAGAAACAAAGAAAGTAATTATTAAAGAAACTAAAGATAGAATGAAAGAAGGTATGAAAGCTAGAATGAAAGATATCAAGAAAGAAAGAAAGAGAGAAATCAATAAAGAAACTAAAGATAAAATGAGAGAAGGTATGAAATACATAATGAAATATATCAAGAAAGAAACAAAGAAAGTAACTAATAAAGAAACTAAAGATAGAATGAGAGAAGGTATGAAAGCTAGAATGAAAGGTATCAAGAAAGAATGAAAGAAAGTAATACAGAAACTGAAGATAGAATGATTGAAGGTATGAAAGCTAGAATGAAAGCTATCAAGAAAGAGTGAAAGAAAGAAAGAAAGTAATAAAGAAACTAAAGATAGAATTATTGAAGGTATGAAAGCTAGAATGTAAGATATGAAGAAAGATAGAAATGAAAGTAAGTAAAAAAGAAACTAAAGGTAGAATGAGAGAAGGTATGAAAGCTAGAATGAAAGATATCAAAGAAGTAAGAAAAAAAGAATTCAATAAAGAAATTAAAGATGAAATGAGAGAAATATGAAACCTTGAATGAAAGATATCAAGAATCAAAGAAACTAAGAAAGAAACTAATAAAGAAACTAAAAATATCAAGAAAGAAAGAAAGAAAGAAGGAAGGAAAGAAAGAAAGAAAGAAAGAAATCAATAAAGAATCTAAAGATAAAATGAGAGAAGGTATGAAATACAGAATGAATTATATCAAGAAAGAAAGAAATAGAGTAAGTAAAAAAGAAACTAAAGATAGAATGAGAGAAGGTATGAAAGCTAGAATGAAAGATATCAAGAAAGAAAGAAAGAGAGAAATCAAGAAAGAAATTAAAGATGAAATGAGAGAAGGTATGAAAGCTAGAAGGAAAGATATCAAGAAAGAAAGAAAGAAAGAAAGTAATAAAGAAACTAAAGATAGAATGAGAGAATATATGAAAGTAGAATGAAAGATATGAAGAAAGAAAGAAAGAAATCAAATAAGAAACTAAAGATAAAATGAGAGAATGTATGAAATCCAGAATGAAAGATATCAAGAAACAAAGAAAGAAAGAAAGAAAGAAAGTAATACAGAAACAAAAGATAGAATGAGAGAAGGTATGAAAGCTAGAATGAAAGATATCAAGGAAGAAAAAAGGAAGAAAGTAGAAATAAAGTAATAAAGAAACTAAAGATAGAATGAGAGAAGGTATTAAAGCTGGAATGTAAGAAATCAAGAACGAAAGAAATGAAAGTAAGTAAAAAAGAAACTAAAGATATAATGGGAGAAGGTATGAAAGCTAGAATGAACGATATCAAGAAAAAAAGAAAAAAAATCATTAAAGAAATTAAAGGTGAAATGAGACAAGGTATTAAAGCTAGAATGAAAGATATCAAGAGAGAAAGAAATGAAAGTATGTAAAAAAACTAAAAATAGAATGAGAGAAGGTATGAAAGATAGAATCAAAGAGATCAAGAAAGAAAGAAAGAAAGAAAGAAAGAAAGAACGAAAGTAATTAATAAAGGAACTAAAGATAGAATGAGTGAAGTTATGACAGGTAGAATGAAAGATATCAAGAAAGAAAGAAAGAAAGAAAGATTGTAATAAAGAAACTAAAGATGAAATGAGAGAAGGTATAAAACCTAGAATGAAAGATATCAATAAAGAAAGAAAGAAAGGAAGGAAGTAAAGAAAGAAACTAAAGATAGAATGAGAGAATGTATGAAAGCTAGAATGAAAGATATCAAGAAAGAAAGAAAGAAAGAAATCAATAAAGAAACTAAAGATAAAATGAGAGAAGATATGAAATACAGAATGAAATATATCAAGATAGAAATAAAGAATGTAACTAATAAAGAAAATAAAGATAGAATGAGAGAAGTTATTAAATCTAGAATGAAAGATATAAGAAAGAAAGAAAGAAAGAAAGAAAGAAACTTATAAATAAATTAAAGATAGAATGAGAGAATGTATGAAAGCTAGAATGAAAGATATCAAAGAAGTAAGAAAAAAAGAATTCAATAAAGAAATAAAAGATGAAATGAGAGAAATATGAAACCTAGAATGAAAGATATCAAGAAACAAAGAAAGAAAGAAAGAAACTAATAAAGAAACTAAAGAGATCAAGAAAGAAAGAAAGAAAGAAAGAAGGAAAGAAAGAAAGAAAGAAAGTAATAAAGAAACTAAAGATAGAATGAGAAAATGTATGAAATACATAATGAAATATATCAAGAAAGAAAGAAAGAAAGAAATCAATAAAGAATCTAAAGATAAAATGAGAGAAGGTATGAAATACAGAATGAAATATATCAAGAAAGAAAGAAAGAAAGTTACTAATAAAGGAATTAAAGATAGAATGGGGGAAGGTATTAAAGCTAGAATGAAAGATATCAAGAAAGAAACAAATGAAAGTAAGTAAAAAAGAAACTAAAGATAGAATGAGAGAAGGTATGAAAGCTAGAATGAAAGATATCAGGAAAGAAAGAGAGAAATCAAGAAAGAAATTAAAGATGAAATGAGAGAAGGTATGAAAGCTAGAAGGAAAGATATCAAGAAAGAAAGAAAGAAAGAAAGAAAGAAAGAAAGAAAGTAATAAAGAAACTAAAGATAGAATGAGAGAATATATGAAAGCTAGAATGAAAGACATCAATCAAGAATGAAAGAAATCATTAAAGAAAATAAAGATAAAATGAGAGAAGGTATGAAATCCAGATTGAAAGATATCAAGAAATAAACAAAGAAAGAAAGAAACTAATAAAGAAACTAAAGATAGAATGAGAGAAGGTATTAAAGCTAGAATGAAAAATATCAAGAATGAAAGAAAGTAAGAAAGTAATAAAGAAACTAAAGATAGTACGCGAGAAGTTATGAGAGCTAGAATGGAAGATATCAAGAAAGGAAAAAGGAAGAAAGTAGTAAAGAAACTAAAGATGAAATAAGAGAAGGTATGAAAGCTAGAATGAAAGATATCAATAAAAAGAAAGAAAGAAAGAACGTTATAAAGAAACTAAAGATAGAATGAGAGAACATATGAAAGCTAGAATGAAAGATATCAAGAAAGAAAGAAATAAAAGTAAGTAAAATAGAAACTAAAGATAGAATGAGACAAGGTATGATAGCTAGAATGAAAGATATCAAGGAAGAAAGAAAAAAAAGAAATCAATAAAGAAATTAAAGAGGAAATGAGAGAAATATGAAACCTAGAATGCAAGATATCAAGAAAGAAAGAAAGAAAGAAAGTAATAAAGAAACTAAAGATGGAATGAGAGAATGTATGAAAGCTGGAATGAAAGACATCAAGAAAGAAAGAAAGAAAGAAATCAATAAAGAAACTAAAGATAAAATGAGAGAAGGTATGAAAGCTAGAATGAAAGATATCAAGAAAGAAAGAAAGAAATAAAGAAACTAAAGATACAATGAGAGAAGGTATGAAATCTAGAATGATAGATATCAAGAAAGAAAGAAAGTAAGTAACCAATAAAGAAACTAAAGATAGAATGAGAGAAGGTATTAAAGCTAGAATGAAAGATATCAAGAAAGAAAGAAAGAAAATAAGAAAGTAATTTAGAAACTAAAGATGGAACGAGAGAAGGTATGAATGCTAGAATGAAATATATCAAGAAAGAAAAAAGGAAGAAAGTAGAAACAAAGTAATAAAGAAACTAAAGATTGAATGAGTGAAGATATGAATGCTAGAATGAAAGATATCTAGAAAGAAATAAAAAAAGAAATTGAGTAGTAACGAAACTAAAGATAGAATCAGAGAAGTTATGAAAGCTGAAATGAAAGATATCAAGAAAGAAAGAAAGAAAGAAAGAAGGAACGAAAGTAATTAATAAAGAAACTAAAGATAGAATGAAAGAAGGTATGAAAGCTAGAATGAAATATATCAAGAAAGAAAGAAAGAAAGAAAGTAATAAAGAAACTAAAGATAGAATCAGAGAGCGTACTAAAGCGAGAAAGAAAGATATCAAGAAAGAAAGAAATGAAAGTAAGTAAAAAAGAAACTAAAGATAGAATGAGAGAAGGAATGAAATCTAGAATGAAAGATAACATGAAAGAAAGAAAGAAAGAAATCAATAGAGAAACTAAAGATGAAATGAGAGGAGGTATGAAAGCTAGAATGAAAGATATCAAAGAAGAAAGAAAAAAAGAAATCAATAAAGAAATTAAAGAGGAAATGAGAGAAATATGAAACCTAGAATGGAAGATATCAAGAAAGAAAGAAAGAAAGAAAGAAAGAAAGAAAGAAAGTAATAAAGAAACTAAAGATAGAATGAGAGAATGTATGAAAGCTAGAATGAAATATATCAAGAAAGAAAGAAAGAAATCAATAAAGAAACTAAAGATAAAATGAGAGAATTTATGAAATACATAATGAAATATATAAAGAAAGAAACAAAGAAAGTAACTAATAAAGAAACTAAAGATAGAATGAGAGAAGGTTTGAAAGCTAGAATGAAAGATATCAAGAAAGAATGAAAGAAACAAAGTAATTAATAAAGAAACTAAAGATAGAATGAAAGAAGGTATGAAAGATAGAATGAAAGATATCAAGAAAGAATGAAAGAAAGAAAGTCATAAAGAAACTAAAGAGAATGATTGAATTTATGAAAGCTAGAATGTAAGATATCAAGAAAGAAAGAAATGAATGTAATTAAAAAGAAACGAAAGATAGAATGAGAAAAGGTATGAAAGAAATAATGAAAGATATCAAGAAAGAAAGAAAGAGAGAAATGAAGAAAGAAATTAAAGATGAAATGACAGAAGGTATGAAAGCTAGAAGGAAAGATATCAAGAAAGAAAGAATGCAAGAAAGAAAAAAAGAAATTAATAAAGAAACCAAAGATAGAATGAGAGACTATACGAAAGCTAGAATGAAAGATATCAAGAAAGAAAGAAAGAAATCAATAAAGAAACTAAAGATAAAATGAGAGAAGGTAAAAAATCCAGAATGAAAGATATCAAGAAATAAAGAAAGAAAGAAAGAAAGTAATAAAGAAACTAAAGATAGAATGAGAGAAGGTATTAAAGCTAGAATGAAAAATATCAAGAATGAAAGAAAGTAAGAAAGTAATAAAGAAACTAAAGATAGAATGAGAGAAGGTATGAAAGCTAGAATGAAAGATATCAAGAAAGAAAGAAAGTAATAAAGAAACTACAGATACAATGAGAGAAAGTATAAAATCTAGAATGAAAGATATCAAGAAAGAAAGAAAGAAAGTAACTAATAAAGAAACTAAAGAAAGAATGAGAGAAGGTATTAAAGAGAGAATGAAAGATATCACGAAAGACAGAAAGAAAATAAGAAAGTAATTTAGAAACTAAAAATGGAACGAGAGAAGGTATGCGAGCTAGAATGAAAGCTATCAAGAAAGAAAGAAAGATACGAATGTAATAAAGAAACTATAGAAAGAATGAGAGAAGGTATGAATACTAGAATGAAATATATCAAGAAAGAAAAAAGGAAGAAAGTAGAAACAAAGTAATAAAGAAACTAAAGATTGAATGAGTGAAGATATGAATGCTAAAATGAAAGATATCTAGATAGAAAAAAAATTAAATTAAGTAATAAAGAAACTAAAGATAGAATCAGAGAAGATATGAGAGCTGGAATGAAAGATATCAAGAAAGAAAGAAAGAAAGAAAGAAAGAAGGAACAAAAGTTATTAATAAAGAAAGGAAAGATAGAATGAAAGAAGGTATGAAAGCTGGAATGAAAGATATCAAGAAAGAAAGAAAGAAAGAAAGAAAGTAATAAAGAAACTAAAGATAGAATGAGAAAACATATGAAAGCTAGAATGAAAGATATCAAGAAAGAAAGAAATAAAAGTAAGTAAAATAGAAACTAAAGATAGAATGAGACAAGGTATGATAGCTAGAATGAAAGATATCAAGGAAGAAAGAAAAAAAGAAATCAATAAAGAAATTAAAGAGGAAATGAGAGAAATATGAAACCTAGAATGCAAGATATCAAGAAAGAAAGAAAGAAAGAAAGTAATAAAGAAACTAAAGATGGAATGAGAGAATGTATGAAAGCTGGAATGAAAGACATCAAGAAAGAAAGAAAGAAAGAAATCAATAAAGAAACTAAAGATAAAATGAGAGAAGGTATGAAAGCTAGAATGAAAGATATCAAGAAAGAAAGAAAGAAATAAAGAAACTAAAGATACAATGAGAGAAGGTATTAAAGCTAGAATGAAAGATATCAAGAAAGAAAGAAAGAAAATAAGAAAGTAATTTAGAAACTAAAGATGGAACGAGAGAAGGTATGAATGCTAGAATGAAATATATCAAGAAAGAAAAAAGGAAGAAAGTAGAAACAAAGTAATAAAGAAACTAAAGATTGAATGAGTGAAGATATGAATGCTAGAATGAAAGATATCTAGAAAGAAATAAAAAAAGAAATTGAGTAGTAAAGAAACTAAAGATAGAATCAGAGAAGTTATGAAAGCTGAAATGAAAGATATCAAGAAAGAAAGATATCAAGAAAGAAAGAAATGAAAGTAAGTAAAAAAGAAACTAAAGATAGAATGAGAGAAGGTATGAAAGCTAGAATGAAAGATAACATGATAGAAAGAAAGAAAGAAATCAATAGAGAAACTAAAGATGAAATGAGAGGAGGTATGAAAGCTAGAATGAAAGATATCAAAGAAGAAAGAAAAAAAGAAATCAATAAAGAAATTAAAGAGGAAATGAGAGAAATATGAAACCTAGAATGGAAGATATCAAGAAAGAAAGAAAGAAAGAAAGAAAGTAATAAAGAAACTAAAGATAGAATGAGAGAATGTATGAAAGCTAGAATGAAATATATCAAGAAAGAAAGAAAGAAATCAATAAAGAAACTAAAGATAAAATGAGAGAATTTATGAAATACATAATGAAATATATAAAGAAAGAAACAAAGAAAGTAACTAATGAAGAAACTAAAGATAGAATGAGAGAAGGTTTGAAAGCTAGAATGAAAGATATCAAGAAAGAATGGAAGAAACAAAGTAATTAATAAAGAAACTAAAGATAGAATGAAAGAAGGTATGAAAGATATAATGAAAGATATCAAGAAAGAATGAAAGAAAGAAAGTCATAAAGAAACTAAAGAGAATGATTGAATTTATGAAAGCTAGAATGTAAGATATCAAGAAAGAAAGAAATGAATGTAATTAAAAAGAAACTAAAGATAGAATGAGAGAAGGTATGAAAGATAGAATCTAACATATCAAGAAAGAAAGAAAGACAGAAATGAAGAAAGAAATTAAAGATGAAATGACAGAAGGTATGAAAGCTAGAAGGAAAGATATCAAGAAAGAAAGAATGAAAGAAAGAAAAAAAGAAAGTAATAAAGAAACCAAAGATAGAATGAGAGACTATATGAAAGGTAGAATGAAAGATATCATGAAAGAAAGAAAGAAATCAATAAAGAAACTAAAGATAAAATGAGAGAAGGTAAAAAATCCAGAATGAAAGATATCAAGAAATAAAGAAAGAAAGAAAGAAAGTAATAAAGAAACTAAAGATAGAATGAGAGAAGGTATTAAAGCTAGAATGAAAAATATCAAGAATGAAAGAAAGTAAGAAAGTAATAAAGAAACTAAAGATAGAATGAGAGAAGGTATGAAAGCTAGAATGAAAGATATCAAGATAGAAAGAAAGTAATAAAGAAACTACAGATACAATGAGAGAAAGTATGAAATCTAGAATGAAAGATATCAAGAAAGAAAGAAAGAAAGTAACTAATAAAGAAACTAAAGAAAGAATGAGAGAAGGTATTAAAGAGAGAATGAAAGATATCAAGAAAGACAGAAAGAAAATAAGAAAGTAATTTAGAAACTAAAAATGGAACGAGAGAAGGTATGCGAGCTAGAATGAAAGCTATCAAGAAAGAAAGAAAGATACGACTGTAATAAAGAAACTATAGAAAGAATGAGAGAAGGTATGAATACTAGAATGAAATATATCAAGAAAGAAAAAAGGAAGAAAGTAGAAACAAAGTAATAAAGAAACTAAAGATTGAATGAGTGAAGATATGAATGCTAAAATGAAAGATATCTAGATAGAAAAAAAATTAAATTAAGTAATAAAGAAACTAAAGATAGAATCAGAGAAGATATGAGAGCTGGAATGAAAGATATCAAGAAAGAAAGAAAGAGAGAAAGAAGGAACGAAAGTTATTAATAAAGAAAGTAAAGATAGAATGAAAGAAGGTATGAAAGCTGGAATGAAAGATATCAAGAAAGAAAGAAAGAAAGAAAGAAAATAATAAAGAAACTAAAGATAGAATGAGAGAAGGTATGAAAGCTGGAATGTAAGATATCAAGAAAGAAAGAAATAAAAGTAAGTAAAATAGAAACTAAAGATAGAATGAGAGAAGGTATGATAGCTAGAATGAAAGATATCAAGGAAGAAAGAAAAAAAGAAATCAATAAAGAAATTAAAGAGGAAATGAGAGAAATATGAAACCTAGAATGCAAGATATCAAGAGAGAAAGCAAGAAAGAAAGTAATAAAGAAACTAAAGATGGAATGAGAGAATGTATGAAAGCTGGAATGAAAGACATCAAGAAAGAAAGAAAGAAAGAAATCAATAAAGAAACTAAAGATAAAATGAGAGAAGGTATGAAAGCCAGAATGAAAGATATCAAGAAAGAAAGAAAGAAATAAAGAAACTAAAGATACAATGAGAGAAGGTATGAAATCTAGAATGATAGATATCAAGAAAGAAAGAAAGTACGTAACCAATAAAGAAACTAAAGATAGAATGAGAGAAGGTATTAAAGCTAGAATGAAAGATATCAAGAAAGAAAGAAAGAAAATAAGAAAGTAATTTAGAAACTAAAGATGGAACGAGAGAAGGTATGAATGCTAGAATGAAATATATCAAGAAAGAAAGAAAGAAATCAATAAAGAAACTAAAGATAAAATGAGAGAAGGTATGAAATACAGAATGAAATATATCAAGATAGAAAGAAAGAAAGTAACTAATAAAGAAAATAAAGATAGAATGAGGGAAGTTTTGAAATCTAGAATGAAAGAAATAAGTAAGTAAGAAAGAAAGAAACTAATGAAGAAACTAAAGATAGAATGAGAGAAGGTATGAAAGCTAGAATGAAAGATATCAAGGAAATAAGAATAAAAGTAATCAATAAAGAAATTAAAGATGAAATGAGAGAAATATGAAACCTAGAATGAAAGATATCAAGAAACAAAGAAAGAAAGAAAGAAACTAATAAAGAAAATAAAG
Organism: Intellagama lesueurii; assembly: GCA_037013535.1. NCBI lineage: Eukaryota > Metazoa > Chordata > Lepidosauria > Squamata > Agamidae > Intellagama > Intellagama lesueurii. The sequence goes on from JBAJHW010000002.1 coordinate 93,310,949, forward strand.
ATATCAAGAAAGAAAGAAAGAAGGAAAGAAAGAAAGAAAAAAAGAAAGAAAGAAAGAAAGACAGAAAGTAATAAAGAAACTAAAGATAGAATGAGAAAATGTATGAAATACATAATGAAATATATCAAGAAAGAAAGAAAGAAAGAAATCAATAAAGAATCTAAAGATAAAATGAGAGAAGTTATGAAATACAGACTGAAATATATCAAGAATGAAAGAAAGAAAGTAACTAATAAAGAAAATAAAGTTAGAATGAGAGAAGGTATTAAAGCTAGAATGAAAGATATCAAGAAAGAAAGAAATGAAAGTAAGTAAAAAAGAAACTAAAGATAGAATGAGAGAAGGTATTAAAGCTAGAATGAAAGATATCAAGAATGAAAGAAAGTAAGAAAGTAATAAAGAAATTAAAGAGCAAATGAGAGAAATATGAAACCTAGATTGCAAGATATCAAGAAAGAAAGAAAGAAAGAAAGTAATAAAGAAACTAAAGATGGAATGAGAGAATGTATGAAAGCTAGAATGAAAGATATAAAGAAAGAAAGAAAGAAACAAAAAAAGTAATTATTAAAGAAACTAAAGATAGAATGAGAGAAGGTATGAAAGCTAGAATGAAGGATATCAAGAAAGAATGAAAGAAACAAAGAAAGTAATTATTAAAGAAACTAAAGATAGAATGAAAGAAGGTATGAAAGCTAGAATGAAAGATATCAAGAAAGAAAGAAAGAGAGAAATCAATAAAGAAACTAAAGATAAAATGAGAGAAGGTATGAAATACATAATGAAATATATCAAGAAAGAAACAAAGAAAGTAACTAATAAAGAAACTAAAGATAGAATGAGAGAAGGTATGAAAGCTAGAATGAAAGGTATCAAGAAAGAATGAAAGAAAGTAATACAGAAACTGAAGATAGAATGATTGAAGGTATGAAAGCTAGAATGAAAGCTATCAAGAAAGAGTGAAAGAAAGAAAGAAAGTAATAAAGAAACTAAAGATAGAATTATTGAAGGTATGAAAGCTAGAATGTAAGATATGAAGAAAGATAGAAATGAAAGTAAGTAAAAAAGAAACTAAAGGTAGAATGAGAGAAGGTATGAAAGCTAGAATGAAAGATATCAAAGAAGTAAGAAAAAAAGAATTCAATAAAGAAATTAAAGATGAAATGAGAGAAATATGAAACCTTGAATGAAAGATATCAAGAATCAAAGAAACTAAGAAAGAAACTAATAAAGAAACTAAAAATATCAAGAAAGAAAGAAAGAAAGAAGGAAGGAAAGAAAGAAAGAAAGAAAGAAACAAAGAAATCAATAAAGAATCTAAAGATAAAATGAGAGAAGGTATGAAATACAGAATGAATTATATCAAGAAAGAAAGAAATAGAGTAAGTAAAAAAGAAACTAAAGATAGAATGAGAGAAGGTATGAAAGCTAGAATGAAAGATATCAAGAAAGAAAGAAAGAGAGAAATCAAGAAAGAAATTAAAGATGAAATGAGAGAAGGTATGAAAGCTAGAAGGAAAGATATCAAGAAAGAAAGAAAGAAAGAAAGTAATAAAGAAACTAAAGATAGAATGAGAGAATATATGAAAGTAGAATGAAAGATATGAAGAAAGAAAGAAAGAAATCAAATAAGAAACTAAAGATAAAATGAGAGAATGTATGAAATCCAGAATGAAAGATATCAAGAAACAAAGAAAGAAAGAAAGAAAGAAAGTAATACAGAAACAAAAGATAGAATGAGAGAAGGTATGAAAGCTAGAATGAAAGATATCAAGGAAGAAAAAAGAAAGTAAGAAGGTAATAAAGAAACTAAAGATAGAACGAGAGAAGGTATGAGAGCTAGAATGAAAGCTATCAAGAAAGAAAGAAAGAAAGAAAGAAGGAAAGAAAGAAAGAAAGAAAGAAAGAAAGAATGTAATAAAGAAACTAAACATAGAATGAGAGAAGGTATGAAAGCTAGAATGAAATATATCATGAAAGAAAAAAGGAAGAAAGTAGAAATAAAGTAATAAAGAAACTAAAGATAGAATGAGAGAAGGTATTAAAGCTGGAATGTAAGAAATCAAGAACGAAAGAAATGAAAGTAAGGAAAAAAGAAACTAAAGATATAATGGGAGAAGGTATGAAAGCTAGAATGAACGATATCAAGAAAAAAAGAAAAAAAATCATTAAAGAAATTAAAGGTGAAATGAGACAAGGTATTAAAGCTAGAATGAAAGATATCAAGAGAGAAAGAAATGAAAGTATGTAAAAAAACTAAAAATAGAATGAGAGAAGGTATGAAAGATAGAATCAAAGAGATCAAGAAAGAAAGAAAGAAAGAAAGAAAGAACGAAAGTAATTAATAAAGGAACTAAAGATAGAATGAGTGAAGTTATGACAGGTAGAATGAAAGATATCAAGAAAGAAAGAAAGAAAGAAAGATTGTAATAAAGAAACTAAAGATGAAATGAGAGAAGGTATAAAACCTAGAATGAAAGATATCAATAAAGAAAGAAAGAAAGGAAGGAAGTAAAGAAAGAAACTAAAGATAGAATGAGAGAATGTATGAAAGCTAGAATGAAAGATATCAAGAAAGAAAGAAAGAAAGAAATCAATAAAGAAACTAAAGATATAATGAGAGAAGATATGAAATACAGAATGAAATATATCAAGATAGAAAGAAAGAATGTAACTAATAAAGAAAATAAAGATAGAATGAGAGAAGTTATTAAATCTAGAATGAAAGATATAAGAAAGAAAGAAAGAAAGAAAGAAAGAAAGAAAGAAAGAAAGAAACTTATAAATAAATTAAAGATAGAATGAGAGAATGTATGAAAGCTAGAATGAAAGATATCAAAGAAGTAAGAAAAAAAGAATTCAATAAAGAAATAAAAGATGAAATGAGAGAAATATGAAACCTAGAATGAAAGATATCAAGAAACAAAGAAAGAAAGAAAGAAACTAATAAAGAAACTAAAGAGATCAAGAAAGAAAGAAAGAAAGAAAGAAGGAAAGAAAGAAAGAAAGAAAGTAATAAAGAAACTAAAGATAGAATGAGAAAATGTATGAAATACATAATGAAATATATCAAGAAAGAAAGAAAGAAAGAAATCAATAAAGAATCTAAAGATAAAATGAGAGAAGGTATGAAATACAGAATGAAATATATCAAGAAAGAAAGAAAGAAAGTTACTAATAAAAGAATTAAAGATAAAATGGGGGAAGGTATTAAAGCTAGAATGAAAGATATCAAGAAAGAAACAAATGAAAGTAAGTAAAAAAGAAACTAAAGATAGAATGAGAGAAGGTATGAAAGCTAGAATGAAAGATATCAGGAAAGAAAGAGAGAAATCAAGAAAGAAATTAAAGATGAAATGAGAGAAGGTATGAAAGCTAGAAGGAAAGATATCAAGAAAGAAAGAAAGAAAGAAAGAAAGAAAGAAAGAAAGAAAGAAAGAAAGAAAGAAAGTAATAAAGAAACTAAAGATAGAATGAGAGAATATATGAAAGCTAGAATGAAAGACATCAATCAAGAATGAAAGAAATCATTAAAGAAAATAAAGATAAAATGAGAGAAGGTATGAAATCCAGATTGAAAGATATCAAGAAATAAACAAAGAAAGAAAGAAACTAATAAAGAAACTAAAGATAGAATGAGAGAAGGTATTAAAGCTAGAATGAAAAATATCAAGAATGAAAGAAAGTAAGAAAGTAATAAAGAAACTAAAGATAGTACGCGAGAAGTTATGAGAGCTAGAATGGAAGATATCAAGAAAGGAAAAAGGAAGAAAGTAGTAAAGAAACTAAAGATGAAATAAGAGAAGGTATGAAAGCTAGAATGAAAGATATCAATAAAAAGAAAGAAAGAAAGAACGTTATAAAGAAACTAAAGATAGAATGAGAGAACATATGAAAGCTAGAATGAAAGATATCAAGAAAGAAAGAAATAAAAGTAAGTAAAATAGAAACTAAAGATAGAATGAGACAAGGTATGATAGCTAGAATGAAAGATATCAAGGAAGAAAGAAAAAAAAGAAATCAATAAAGAAATTAAAGAGGAAATGAGAGAAATATGAAACCTAGAATGCAAGATATCAAGAAAGAAAGAAAGAAAGAAAGTAATAAAGAAACTAAAGATGGAATGAGAGAATGTATGAAAGCTGGAATGAAAGACATCAAGAAAGAAAGAAAGAAAGAAATCAATAAAGAAACTAAAGATAAAATGAGAGAAGGTATGAAAGCTAGAATGAAAGATATCAAGAAAGAAAGAAAGAAATAAAGAAACTAAAGATACAATGAGAGAAGGTATGAAATCTAGAATGATAGATATCAAGAAAGAAAGAAAGTAAGTAACCAATAAAGAAACTAAAGATAGAATGAGAGAAGGTATTAAAGCTAGAATGAAAGATATCAAGAAAGAAAGAAAGAAAATAAGAAAGTAATTTAGAAACTAAAGATGGAACGAGAGAAGGTATGAATGCTAGAATGAAATATATCAAGAAAGAAAAAAGGAAGAAAGTAGAAACAAAGTAATAAAGAAACTAAAGATTGAATGAGTGAAGATATGAATGCTAGAATGAAAGATATCTAGAAAGAAATAAAAAAAGAAATTGAGTAGTAACGAAACTAAAGATAGAATCAGAGAAGTTATGAAAGCTGAAATGAAAGATATCAAGAAAGAAAGAAAGAAAGAAAGAAGGAACGAAAGTAATTAATAAAGAAACTAAAGATAGAATGAAAGAAGGTATGAAAGCTAGAATGAAATATATCAAGAAAGAAAGAAAGAAAGAAAGTAATAAAGAAACTAAAGATAGAATCAGAGAGCGTACTAAAGCGAGAAAGAAAGATATCAAGAAAGAAAGAAATGAAAGTAAGTAAAAAAGAAACTAAAGATAGAATGAGAGAAGGAATGAAATCTAGAATGAAAGATAACATGAAAGAAAGAAAGAAAGAAATCAATAGAGAAACTAAAGATGAAATGAGAGGAGGTATGAAAGCTAGAATGAAAGATATCAAAGAAGAAAGAAAAAAAGAAATCAATAAAGAAATTAAAGAGGAAATGAGAGAAATATGAAACCTAGAATGGAAGATATCAAGAAAGAAAGAAAGAAAGAAAGAAAGAAAGTAATAAAGAAACTAAAGATAGAATGAGAGAATGTATGAAAGCTAGAATGAAATATATCAAGAAAGAAAGAAAGAAATCAATAAAGAAACTAAAGATAAAATGAGAGAATTTATGAAATACATAATGAAATATATAAAGAAAGAAACAAAGAAAGTAACTAATAAAGAAACTAAAGATAGAATGAGAGAAGGTTTGAAAGCTAGAATGAAAGATATCAAGAAAGAATGAAAGAAACAAAGTAATTAATAAAGAAACTAAAGATAGAATGAAAGAAGGTATGAAAGATAGAATGAAAGATATCAATAAAGAAAGAAAGAAAGGAAGGAAGTAAAGAAAGAAACTAAAGATAGAATGAGAGAATGTATGAAAGCTAGAATGAAAGATATCAAGAAAGAAAGAAAGAAAGAAAGATTGTAATAAAGAAACTAAAGATGAAATGAGAGAAGGTATAAAACCTAGAATGAAAGATATCAATAAAGAAAGAAAGAAAGGAAGGAAGTAAAGAAAGAAACTAAAGATAGAATGAGAGAATGTATGAAAGCTAGAATGAAAGATATCAAGAAAGAAAGAAAGATAGAAATCAATAAAGAAACTAAAGATATAATGAGAGAAGATATGAAATACAGAATGAAATATATCAAGATAGAAAGAAAGAATGTAACTAATAAAGAAAATAAAGATAGAATGAGAGAAGTTATTAAATCTAGAATGAAAGATATAAGAAAGAAAGAAAGAAAGAAAGAAAGAAAGAAACTTATAAATAAATTAAAGATAGAATGAGAGAATGTATGAAAGCTAGAATGAAAGATATCAAAGAAGTAAGAAAAAAAGAATTCAATAAAGAAATAAAAGATGAAATGAGAGAAATATGAAACCTAGAATGAAAGATATCAAGAAACAAAGAAAGAAAGAAAGAAACTAATAAAGAAACTAAAGAGATCAAGAAAGAAAGAAGGAAAGAAAGAAGGAAAGAAAGAAAGAAAGAAAGTAATAAAGAAACTAAAGATAGAATGAGAAAATGTATGAAATACATAATGAAATATATCAAGAAAGAAAGAAAGAAAGAAATCAATAAAGAATCTAAAGATAAAATGAGAGAAGGTATGAAATACAGAATGAAATATATCAAGAAAGAAAGAAAGAAAGTTACTAATAAAAGAATTAAAGATAAAATGGGGGAAGTTATTAAAGCTAGAATGAAAGATATCAAGAAAGAAACAAATGAAAGTAAGTAAAAAAGAAACTAAAGATAGAATGAGAGAAGGTATGAAAGCTAGAATGAAAGATATCAGGAAAGAAAGAGAGAAATCAAGAAAGAAATTAAAGATGAAATGAGAGAAGGTATGAAAGCTAGAAGGAAAGATATCAAGAAAGAAAGAAAGAAAGAAAGAAAGAAAGAAAGAAAGAAAGAAAGAAAGAAAGAAAGAAAGAAAGAAAGAAAGAAAGAAAGAAAGTAATAAAGAAACTAAAGATAGAATGAGAGAATATATGAAAGCTAGAATGAAAGACATCAATCAAGAATGAAAGAAATCATTAAAGAAAATAAAGATAAAATGAGAGAAGGTATGAAATCCAGATTGAAAGATATCAAGAAATAAACAAAGAAAGAAAGAAACTAATAAAGAAACTAAAGATAGAATGAGAGAAGGTATTAAAGCTAGAATGAAAAATATCAAGAATGAAAGAAAGTAAGAAAGTAATAAAGAAACTAAAGATAGTACGCGAGAAGTTATGAGAGCTAGAATGGAAGATATCAAGAAAGGAAAAAGGAAGAAAGTAGTAAAGAAACTAAAGATGAAATAAGAGAAGGTATGAAAGCTAGAATGAAAGATATCAATAAAAAGAAAGAAAGAAAGAACGTTATAAAGAAACTAAAGATAGAATGAGAGAACATATGAAAGCTAGAATGAAAGATATCAAGAAAGAAAGAAATAAAAGTAAGTAAAATAGAAACTAAAGATAGAATGAGACAAGGTATGATAGCTAGAATGAAAGATATCAAGGAAGAAAGAAAAAAAAGAAATCAATAAAGAAATTAAAGAGGAAATGAGAGAAATATGAAACCTAGAATGCAAGATATCAAGAAAGAAAGAAAGAAAGAAAGTAATAAAGAAACTAAAGATGGAATGAGAGAATGTATGAAAGCTGGAATGAAAGACATCAAGAAAGAAAGAAAGAAAGAAATCAATAAAGAAACTAAAGATAAAATGAGAGAAGGTATGAAAGCTAGAATGAAAGATATCAAGAAAGAAAGAAAGAAATAAAGAAACTAAAGATACAATGAGAGAAGGTATGAAATCTAGAATGATAGATATCAAGAAAGAAAGAAAGTAAGTAACCAATAAAGAAACTAAAGATAGAATGAGAGAAGGTATTAAAGCTAGAATGAAAGATATCAAGAAAGAAAGAAAGAAAATAAGAAAGTAATTTAGAAACTAAAGATGGAACGAGAGAAGGTATGAATGCTAGAATGAAATATATCAAGAAAGAAAAAAGGAAGAAAGTAGAAACAAAGTAATAAAGAAACTAAAGATTGAATGAGTGAAGATATGAATGCTAGAATGAAAGATATCTAGAAAGAAATAAAAAAAGAAATTGAGTAGTAACGAAACTAAAGATAGAATCAGAGAAGTTATGAAAGCTGAAATGAAAGATATCAAGAAAGAAAGAAAGAAAGAAAGAAGGAACGAAAGTAATTAATAAAGAAACTAAAGATAGAATGAAAGAAGGTATGAAAGCTAGAATGAAATATATCAAGAAAGAAAGAAAGAAAGAAAGTAATAAAGAAACTAAAGATAGAATCAGAGAGCGTACTAAAGCGAGAAAGAAAGATATCAAGAAAGAAAGAAATGAAAGTAAGTAAAAAAGAAACTAAAGATAGAATGAGAGAAGGAATGAAATCTAGAATGAAAGATAACATGAAAGAAAGAAAGAAAGAAATCAATAGAGAAACTAAAGATGAAATGAGAGGAGGTATGAAAGCTAGAATGAAAGATATCAAAGAAGAAAGAAAAAAAGAAATCAATAAAGAAATTAAAGAGGAAATGAGAGAAATATGAAACCTAGAATGGAAGATATCAAGAAAGAAAGAAAGAAAGAAAGAAAGAAAGTAATAAAGAAACTAAAGATAGAATGAGAGAATGTATGAAAGCTAGAATGAAATATATCAAGAAAGAAAGAAAGAAATCAATAAAGAAACTAAAGATAAAATGAGAGAATTTATGAAATACATAATGAAATATATAAAGAAAGAAACAAAGAAAGTAACTAATAAAGAAACTAAAGATAGAATGAGAGAAGGTTTGAAAGCTAGAATGAAAGATATCAAGAAAGAATGAAAGAAACAAAGTAATTAATAAAGAAACTAAAGATAGAATGAAAGAAGGTATGAAAGATAGAATGAAAGATATCAAGAAAGAATGAAAGAAAGAAAGTCATAAAGAAACTAAAGAGAATGATTGAATTTATGAAAGCTAGAATGTAAGATATCAAGAAAGAAAGAAATGAATGTAATTAAAAAGAAACGAAAGATAGAATGAGAAAAGGTATGAAAGAAATAATGAAAGATATCAAGAAAGAAAGAAAGAGAGAAATGAAGAAAGAAATTAAAGATGAAATGACAGAAGGTATGAAAGCTAGAAGGAAAGATATCAAGAAAGAAAGAATGAAAGAAAGAAAAAAAGAAATTAATAAAGAAACCAAAGATAGAATGAGAGACTATACGAAAGCTAGAATGAAAGATATCAAGAAAGAAAGAAAGAAATCAATAAAGAAACTAAAGATAAAATGAGAGAAGGTAAAAAATCCAGAATGAAAGATATCAAGAAATAAAGAAAGAAAGAAAGAAAGTAATAAAGAAACTAAAGATAGAATGAGAGAAGGTATTAAAGCTAGAATGAAAAATATCAAGAATGAAAGAAAGTAAGAAAGTAATAAAGAAACTAAAGATAGAATGAGAGAAGGTATGAAAGCTAGAATGAAAGATATCAAGAAAGAAAGAAAGTAATAAAGAAACTACAGATACAATGAGAGAAAGTATAAAATCTAGAATGAAAGATATCAAGAAAGAAAGAAAGAAAGTAACTAATAAAGAAACTAAAGAAAGAATGAGAGAAGGTATTAAAGAGAGAATGAAAGATATCAAGAAAGACAGAAAGAAAATAAGAAAGTAATTTAGAAACTAAAAATGGAACGAGAGAAGGTATGCGAGCTAGAATGAAAGCTATCAAGAAAGAAAGAAAGATACGAATGTAATAAAGAAACTATAGAAAGAATGAGAGAAGGTATGAATACTAGAATGAAATATATCAAGAAAGAAAAAAGGAAGAAAGTAGAAACAAAGTAATAAAGAAACTAAAGATTGAATGAGTGAAGATATGAATGCTAAAATGAAAGATATCTAGATAGAAAAAAAATTAAATTAAGTAATAAAGAAACTAAAGATAGAATCAGAGAAGATATGAGAGCTGGAATGAAAGATATCAAGAAAGAACGAAAGAAAGAAAGAAAGAAGGAACAAAAGTTATTAATAAAGAAAGGAAAGATAGAATGAAAGAAGGTATGAAAGCTGGAATGAAAGATATCAAGAAAGAAAGAAAGAAAGAAAGAAAGTAATAAAGAAACTAAAGATAGAATGAGAGAACATATGAAAGCTAGAATGAAAGATATCAAGAAAGAAAGAAATAAAAGTAAGTAAAATAGAAACTAAAGATAGAATGAGACAAGGTATGATAGCTAGAATGAAAGATATCAAGGAAGAAAGAAAAAAAGAAATCAATAAAGAAATTAAAGAGGAAATGAGAGAAATATGAAACCTAGAATGCAAGATATCAAGAAAGAAAGAAAGAAAGAAAGTAATAAAGAAACTAAAGATGGAATGAGAGAATGTATGAAAGCTGGAATGAAAGACATCAAGAAAGAAAGAAAGAAAGAAATCAATAAAGAAACTAAAGATAAAATGAGAGAAGGTATGAAAGCTAGAATGAAAGATATCAAGAAAGAAAGAAAGAAATAAAGAAACTAAAGATACAATGAGAGAAGGTATTAAAGCTAGAATGAAAGATATCAAGAAAGAAAGAAAGAAAATAAGTAATTTAGAAACTAAAGATGGAACGAGAGAAGGTATGAATGCTAGAATGAAATATATCAAGAAAGAAAAAAGGAAGAAAGTAGAAACAAAGTAATAAAGAAACTAAAGATTGAATGAGTGAAGATATGAATGCTAGAATGAAAGATATCTAGAAAGAAATAAAAAAAGAAATTGAGTAGTAAAGAAACTAAAGATAGAATCAGAGAAGTTATGAAAGCTGAAATGAAAGATATCAAGAAAGAAAGATATCAAGAAAGAAAGAAATGAAAGTAAGTAAAAAAGAAACTAAAGATAGAATGAGAGAAGGTATGAAAGCTAGAATGAAAGATAACATGATAGAAAGAAAGAAAGAAATCAATAGAGAAACTAAAGATGAAATGAGAGGAGGTATGAAAGCTAGAATGAAAGATATCAAAGAAGAAAGAAAAAAAGAAATCAATAAAGAAATTAAAGAGGAAATGAGAGAAATATGAAACCTAGAATGGAAGATATCAAGAAAGAAAGAAAGAAAGAAAGAAAGTAATAAAGAAACTAAAGATAGAATGAGAGAATGTATGAAAGCTAGAATGAAATATATCAAGAAAGAAAGAAAGAAATCAATAAAGAAACTAAAGATAAAATGAGAGAATTTATGAAATACATAATGAAATATATAAAGAAAGAAACAAAGAAAGTAACTAATGAAGAAACTAAAGACAGAATGAGAGAAGGTTTGAAAGCTAGAATGAAAGATATCAAGAAAGAATGGAAGAAACAAAGTAATTAATAAAGAAACTAAAGATAGAATGAAAGAAGGTATGAAAGATATAATGAAAGATATCAAGAAAGAATGAAAGAAAGAAAGTCATAAAGAAACTAAAGAGAATGATTGAATTTATGAAAGCTAGAATGTAAGATATCAAGAAAGAAAGAAATGAATGTAATTAAAAAGAAACTAAAGATAGAATGAGAGAAGGTATGAAAGATAGAATCTAACATATCAAGAAAGAAAGAAAGACAGAAATGAAGAAAGAAATTAAAGATGAAATGACAGAAGGTATGAAAGCTAGAAGGAAAGATATCAAGAAAGAAAGAATGAAAGAAAGAAAAAAAGAAAGTAATAAAGAAACCAAAGATAGAATGAGAGACTATATGAAAGGTAGAATGAAAGATATCAAGAAAGAAAGAAAGAAATCAATAAAGAAACTAAAGATAAAATGAGAGAAGGTAAAAAATCCAGAATGAAAGATATCAAGAAATAAAGAAAGAAAGAAAGAAAGTAATAAAGAAACTAAAGATAGAATGAGAGAAGGTATTAAAGCTAGAATGAAAAATATCAAGAATGAAAGAAAGTAAGAAAGTAATAAAGAAACTAAAGATAGAATGAGAGAAGGTATGAAAGCTAGAATGAAAGATATCAAGATAGAAAGAAAGTAATAAAGAAACTACAGATACAATGAGAGAAAGTATGAAATCTAGAATGAAAGATATCAAGAAAGAAAGAAAGAAAGTAACTAATAAAGAAACTAAAGAAAGAATGAGAGAAGGTATTAAAGAGAGAATGAAAGATATCAAGAAAGACAGAAAGAAAATAAGAAAGTAATTTAGAAACTAAAAATGGAACGAGAGAAGGTATGCGAGCTAGAATGAAAGCTATCAAGAAAGAAAGAAAGATACGACTGTAATAAAGAAACTATAGAAAGAATGAGAGAAGGTATGAATACTAGAATGAAATATATCAAGAAAGAAAAAAGGAAGAAAGTAGAAACAAAGTAATAAAGAAACTAAAGATTGAATGAGTGAAGATATGAATGCTAAAATAAAAGATATCTAGATAGAAAAAAAATTAAATTAAGTAATAAAGAAACTAAAGATAGAATCAGAGAAGATATGAGAGCTGGAATGAAAGATATCAAGAAAGAAAGAAAGAGAGAAAGAAGGAACGAAAGTTATTAATAAAGAAAGTAAAGATAGAATGAAAGAAGGTATGAAAGCTGGAATGAAAGATATCAAGAAAGAAAGAAAGAAAGAAAGAAAATAATAAAGAAACTAAAGATAGAATGAGAGAAGGTATGAAAGCTGGAATGTAAGATATCAAGAAAGAAAGAAATAAAAGTAAGTAAAATAGAAACTAAAGATAGAATGAGAGAAGGTATGATAGCTAGAATGAAAGATATCAAGGAAGAAAGAAAAAAAGAAATCAATAAAGAAATTAAAGAGGAAATGAGAGAAATATGAAACCTAGAATGCAAGATATCAAGAAAGAAAGAAAGAAAGAAAGTAGTAAAGAAACTAAAGATAGAATGAGAGAATGTATGAAAGCTAGAATGAAAGATATCAAGAAAGAAAGAAAGAAAGAAATCAATAAAGAAACTAAAGATAAAATGAGAGAAGGTATGAAAGCTAGAATGAAAGAAATCAAGAAAGAAAGAAAGTAATAAAGAAACTAAAGATACAATGAGAGAAGGTATGAAATACATAATGAAATATATCAAGAAAGAAACAAAGAAAGTAACTAATAAAGAAACTAAAGATATAATGAGAGAAGGTATGAAAGCTAGAATGAAAGATATCAAGAAAAAATGAAAGAAAGAAAGAAAGTAATTAATAAAGAAACTAAAGATAGAATGAAAGAAGGTATGAAAGCTAGAATGCAAGATATCAAAAAAGAAAGAAAGAAAGAAAGTAATAAAGAAACTAAAGATAGAATGAGAGAATGTATGAAAGCTAGAATGAAAGATATCAAGAAAGAATGAAAGAAAGAAAGAAAGTAATAAAGAAACTAAAGAGAAGGATTGAAGATATGAAAGCAAGAATGAAAGATATCAAGAAAGAATGATATGAATGTAATTAAAAAAGAAACTAAAGATAGAATGAGAGAAGGTATGATAGCTAGAATGAAAGATAATAAAGAAGAAATAAAAAAAGAAATCAATAAAGAAATTAAAGTGGAAATGAGAGAAATATGAAACCTAGAATGCAAGATATCAAAAAAGAAAGAAAGAAAGAAAGTAATAAAGAAACTAAAGATAGAATGAGAGAATGTATGAAAGCTAGAATGAAAGATATCAAGAAAGAATGAAAGAAAGAAAGAAAGTAATAAAGAAACTAAAGAGAAGGATTGAAGGTATGAAAGCTAGAATGTAAGATATAAAGAAAGAAAGAAATGAATGTAATTAAAAAAGAAACTAAAGATAGAATGAGAGAAGGTATGAAAGACAGAATCTAAGATATCAAGAAAGAAAGAACGAAAGAAAGTAACTAATAAAGGAATTAAAGATAGAATGACAGAAAGTATTAAAGCTAGAATGAAAGATATCAAGAAAGAAAGAAAGAGAGACATTAAGAAAGAAATTAAAGATGAAATGAGAGAAGGTATGAAAGCTAGAAGGAAATATAACAAGAAAGAAAGAAAGAAAGAATGAAAGAAAGAAAGAAAGAAAGAGAGAAAGAAACTAATAAAGAAACTAAAGATAGAATGAGAGAAAGTATTAAAGCTAGAATGAAAAATATCAAAAATGAAAGAAAGTAAGAAAGTAATAAAGAAACTAAAGATAGTACGCGAGAAGGTATGAGAGCTAGAATGAAAGATATCAAGAAAGGAAAAAGGAAGAAAGTAGTAAAGAAACTAAAGATGAAATGAGAGAAGTTATGAAAGCTAGAATGAAAGATATCAATAAAAAAGAAAAAAAGAAAGAATGTTATAAAGAAACTAAAGATAGAATGAGAGAACATATGAAAGCTAGAATGAAAGATATCAAGAAAGAAAGAAATAAAAGTAAGTAAAATAGAAACTAAAGATAGATTGAGAGAAGGTATGATAGCTAGAATGAAAGATATCAAGGAAGAAAGAAAAAAAGAAATCAATAAAGAAATTAAAGTGGAAATGAGAGAAATTTGAAACCTAGACTGCAAGATATCAAGAAAGAAAGAAAGTAAGAAAGAAAGTAATAAAGAAACTAAAGATAGAATGAGATAATATTTGAAAGCTAGAATGAAAGATATCAAGAAAGAAAGAAAGAAAGAAATCAATAAAGAAACTAAAGATAAAATGAGAGAAGGTATGAAAGCTAGAATGAGAGGTATCAAGAAAGAAAGAAAGTAATAAAGAAACTAAAGATACAATGAGAGAAGGTATGAAATCTAGAATGAAAGATATCAAGAAAGAAAGAAAGACAATAAGAAAGTAATTCAGAAACTAAAGATGTAACGAGAGATGTTATGCGAGCTAGAATGAAAGCTATCAAGAAAGAAAGAAAGAAAGAAAGAATGTAATAAAGAAACTAAAGATAGAATGAGAGAAGGTATGAATGCTAGAATGAAATATATCAAGAAAGAAAAAAGGAAGAAAGTAGAAACAAAGTAATAAAGAAACTAAAGATTGAATGAGTGAAGATATGAATGTTAGAATGAAAGATATCTAGAAAGAAATAAAAAAAGAAATTAAGTAGTAAAGAAACTAAAGATAGAATCAGAGAAGTTATGAGAGCTGAAATGAAAGATATCAAGAAAGAAAGAAAGAAGGAACGAAAGTAATTAATAAAGAATCTAGAGATAGAATGTAAGAAGATGAAATGAGAGAAGGTATGAAAGCTAGAATGAAAGACATCGAGAAAGAAAGAAAGTAATAAAGAAACTAAAGATGCAATGAGAGAGGGAATGAAATCTAGAATGAAAGATATCAAGAAAGAATGAAAGAAAGAAAGTAATAAAGAAAATAAAGAGAATGATTGTAGGTATGAAATCTAGAATGTAAGATATCAAGATAGAAAGAAATGAATGTAATTAAAAAAGAAACGAAAGATAGAATGAGAGAAGGTATGAAAGATAGAATCTAAGATATCAAGAAAGAAAGAAAGAAAAAAAGAAAGAACGATAGTAATTAGTAAAGAAACTAAAGATAGAATGAAAGAAGGTATGAAATCTAGAATGAAAGATATCAATTAAAAAAAAGAAAGAAAGTAATAAAGAAACTAAAGATGGAATGAGAGAAGGTATGAAAGATAGAATCTAAGATATCAAGAAAGAAAGAAAGAAAGAAATCAATAAAGAAACTAAAGATAAAATGAGAGAAGGTATGAAATCGAGAATGAAAGATATGAAGAAAGAAAGAGAGAAAGAAAGTAACTAATAAAGAAACTAAAGATAGAATGAGAGAGCGTATTAAAGCTAGAATGAAAGATATCAAGAAAGAAAGAAATGAAAGTAAGTAAAAAAGAAACTAAAGATAGAATGAGAGAAGGTTTGAAAGATAGAATCTAAGATATCAAGAAAGAAAGAAAGAAAGAAAAAAAGAAAGAACAAAAGTAATTAGTAAAGAAACTAAAGATAGAATGAAAGAAGGTATGAAATCTAGAATGAAAGATATCAATTAAAAAAAAGAAAGAAAGTAATAAAGAAACTAAAGATAGAATGAGAGAAGGTATAAAAGATAGAATGAAAGATATCAAGAAAGAAAGAAAGAAAGAAATCACTAGAGAAACTAAAGATGAAATGAGAGAAGGTATGAAAGCTAGAATGAAAGATATCAAGAAAGAAAGAAAGTAATAAAGAAACTACAGATACAATGAGAGAAGGTATGAAATCTAGAATAAAAGATATCAAGAAAGAAAGAAAGAAAGTAACTAATAAAGAAACTAAAGATAGAATGAGAGAATGTATTAAAGCTAGAATGAAAGATATCAAGAAAGAAAGAAAGAAAGAAAATAAGAAAGTAATTTATAAACTAAAGATGGAACGAGAGAAGGTATGCGAGCTAGAATGAAATATATCAAGAAAGAAAAAAGGAAGAAAGTAGAAACAAAGTAATAAAGAAACTAAAGATTGAATGAGTGAAGATATGAATGCTAAAATGAAAGATATCTAGATAGAAATAAAAAAAGAAATTAAGTAGTAAAGAAACTAAAGATAGAATCAGAGAAGTTATGAGAGCTGGAATGAAACATATCAAGAAAGAAAGAAAGAAAGAAAGAAGGAACGAATGTAATTAATAAAGAAACTAACGATAGAATGAAAGAAGGTATGAAAGCTGGAATGAAAGATATCAAGAAAGAAAGAAATGAAAGTAAGTAAAAAAGAAACTAAAGATAGAATGAGAGGAGGTATTAAAGCTAGAATGAAAGATATCAAGAAAGAAAGAAAGAGAGAAATCAAGAAAGAAATTAAAGATGAAATGAAAGAAGGTATGAAAGATAGAAGGAAATATATCAAGAAAGAAAGAATGAAAGAAAGAAAGAAAGAAAGAAAGTAATAAAGAAACCAAAGATAGAATGAGAGAATATATGAAAGCTAGAATGAAAGATATCAAGAAAGCAAGAAAGAAATCAATAAAGAAACCAAAGATAAAATGAGAGAAGGTATGAAATCCAGAATGAAAGATATCAAGAACAAAGAAAGAAAGAAAGAAAGTAATAAAGAAACTAAAGATAGAATGAGAGAAGGTATTAAAGCAAGAATGAAAAATATTAAGAATGAAAAAAAGTAAGAAAGTAAAAAAGAAACTAAAGATAGTACGCGAGAATGTATGAGAGCTAGAATGAAAGATATCAAGAAAGGAAAAAGGAAGAAAGTAGAAATGAAGTAATAAAGAAACTTAAGATAGAATGAGTGAAGATATGAAAGCTAGAATGAAAGATATCAGGAAAGAAAGAAAGAAAGAAAGTAGTAAAGAAACTAAAGATGAAATGAGAGAAGGTATGAAAGCTAGAATGAAAGATATCAATAAAAAAGAAAGAAAGAACGTAATAAAGAAACTAAAGATAGAATGAGAGAATATATGAAAGCTAGAATGAAAGATATCAAAAAAGAAATAAATAAAAGTAAGTAAAATAGAAACTAAAGATAGAATGAGAGAAGGTATGATAGCTTGAATGAAAGATATCAAGGAAGAAAGAAAAAAAGAAATCAATAAAGAAATTAAAGAGGAAATGAGAGAAATATGAAACCTAGAATGCAAGATATCAAGAAAGAAAGAAAGAAAGTAATAAAGAAACTAAAGATAGAATGAGGAGAATGTGTGAAAGCTAGAATGAAAGATATCAAGGAAGAAGAAGAAATCAATAAGAACTAAAGATAAAAGAGTAGAAAGAAGAAAGAAAGAAAAAAAAAGAAACTAAAGATAAAATGAGAGAAAGTATGAAATATATTATGAAATATATCAAGAAAGAAAAAAAGAAAGTAACTAATAAAGAAACTAAAGATAGAATGAGAGAAGGTATGAAAGCTAGAATGAAAGATATCAAGAAAGAATGAAAGAAACAAAGAAAGTAATTAATAAAGAAACTAAAGATAGAATGAAAGAAGGTATGAAAGCTAGAATGAAAGATATCAAGAAAGAATGAAAGAAAGAAAGAAAGTAATAAAGAAAATGAAGATAGAATGATAGAAGGTATGAAAGCTAGAATGAAAGATATCAAGAAAGAATGAAAGAAAGAAACTAATAAAGAAACGAAAGATAGAATGAGAGAAGGTAGGAAAGCTAGAATGAAAGATATCAAGAAAGAATGAAAGAAAGAAAGTAACTAATAAAGAAACGAAAGATAGAATGAGAGAAGGTATTAAAGCTAGAATGAAAGATATCAAGGAAGTAAGAAAAAAGAAAGAAAGTAATAAAGAAACTAAAGATAGAATGAGACAATGTATGAAAGCTAGAATGAAAGATATCAAGAAAGAAAGAAAGTAAGAAATCAATGAAGAAACTAAAGATAAAATGAGAGAAGGAATGAAATACATAATGAAATATATCAAAAAAGAAACAAAGAAAGTAACTAATAAAGAATCTAAAGATAGAATGAGAGAGCGTATTAAAGCTAGAATGAAAGATATCAAGAAAGAAAGAAATGAAAGAAAGTAAAAAAGAAACTAAAGATAGAATGAGAGAAGGTATGATAGCTAGAATGAAAGATTTCAAGGAAGAAAGAAAAAAAGAAATCAATTAAGAAATTAAAGAGGAAATGAGAGATATATGAAACCTAGAATGCAAGATATCAAGTAAGAAAGAAAGTAAGAAAGAAACTAAAGATAGAATGAGAGAATGTATGAAAGCTAGAATGAAAGATATCAAGAAAGAAAGAAAGAAAGAAATCAATAAACTAAAGATTAAATGAGAGAAGGAATGAAATACATAATGAAATATATCGAGAAAGAAACAAAGAAAGTAACTAATAAAGAAACTAAAGATAGAATGAGAGAAGGTATGAAAGCCAGAATGAAAGATATCAAGAAAGAATGAAAGAAACAAAGAAAGTAATTAATAAAGAAACTAAAGATAGAATGAAAGAAGGTATGAATGCTAGAATGAAAGATATCAAGATAGAATGAAAGAAAGAAAGAAAGTAATAAAGAAACTAAAGAGAATGATTGAAGGTATGAAAGCTAGAATGTAAGATATCAAGAAAGAAAGAAATGAATGTAATTAAAAAAGAAACTAAAGATAGAATGAGAGAAGGTATGAAAGCTAGATTGAAAGATATCAATTAAAAAAAGAAAGAAAGAAAGTAATAAAGAAACTAAAGATAGAATGAGAGAAGATATGATAGCTAGAATGAAAGATATCAAGAAAGAAAGAAAGAAAGAAATCAATAAAGAAACTAAAGATAAAATGAGAGAAGGTATGAAATCGAGAATGAAGGATATGAAGAAAGAAAGAGAGAAAGAAAGTAACTAATAAAGAAACTAAAGATAGAATGAGAGAGCATATTAAAGCTAGAATGAAATATATCAAGAAAGAAAGAAAGAAATCAATAAAGAATCTAAAGATAAAATGAGAGAAGTTATGAAAAACAGAATGAAATATATAAAGAAAGAAAGAAAGAAAGTAAATAATAAAGAAAATAAAGATAGAGTGAGAGAAGGTATTAAAGCTAGAATGAAAGATATCAAGAAATAAAGAAATGAAAGTAAGTAAAAAAGAAACTAAAGATAGAATGAGAGAAGGTATGATAGCTAGAATGAAAGATACCAAGGAAGAAAGAAAAAAAGAAATCAATAAAGAAATTAAAGAGGAAATGAGAGAAATATGAAACCTACCTAGAATGCAAGATATCAAGAAAGAAAGAAAGAAAGTAATAAAGAAACTAAAGATAGAATGAGAGAATGTGTGAAAGCTAGAATGAAAGATATCAAGGAAGAAAGAAAGAAATCAATAAAGAAACTAAAGATAAAATGAGAGAAAGTATGAAATATATTATGAAATATATCAAGAAAGAAAAAAAAAAGTAACTAATAAAGAAACTAAAGATAGAATGAGAGAAGGTATGAAAGCTAGAATGAAAGATATCAAGAAATAAAGAAAGAATTCAATAAAAAAACTAAAGATAAAATGAGAGATGGTATGAAAGATAGAATCTAAGATATCAAGAAAGAAAGAAAGAAAGTAACTAATAAAGGAATTAAAGATAGAATGAGAGAAGGTATGAAAGCTAGAATGAAAGATATCAAGAAAGAATGAAAGAAACAAAGAAAGTAATTAATAAAGAAACTAAAGATAGAATGAAAGAAGGTATGAAAGCTAGAATGAAAGATATCAAGAAAGAATGAAAGAAAGAAAGAAAGTAATAAAGAAACTAAAGAGAAGGATTGAATTTATGAAAGCTAGAATGTAAGATATCAAGAAAGAAAGAAATGAATGTAATTAAAAAAGAAACTAAAGATAGAATGAGAGAAGGTATGAAAGATAGAATCTAAGATATCAAGAAAGAAAGAAAGAAAGAAAGTAACTAATAAAGGAATTAAAGATAGAATGAGAGAAGGTATTAAAGCTAGAATGAAAGATATCAAGGAAGTAAGAAAAAAAGAAATCAATAAAGAAATTAAAGATGAAATGAGAGAAGATATGAAAGCTCGAAGGAAATATAACAAGAAAGAAAGAAAGAAAGAATGAAAGAAAGAAAGAAAGAAAGAGAGAAAGAAAGTAATAAAGAACCTAAAGATAAAATGAGAGAAGGTATGAAATCCAGAATGAAAGATATCAAGAAACAAAGAAAGAAAGAAAGAAACTAATAAAGAAACTAAAGATAGAATGAGACAAGGTATTAAAGCTAGAATGAAAAATATCAAGAATGAAAGAAAGTAAGAAAGTAATAAAGAAACTAAAGATAGTACGCGAGAAGGTATGAGAGCTAGAATGAAAGATATCAAGAAAGGAAAAAGGAAGAAAGTAGTAAAGAAACTAAAGATGAAATGAGAGAAGTTATGAAAGCGAGAATGAAAGATATCAATAAAAAAGAAAGAAAGAAAGAATGTTATAAAGAAATTAAAGATAGAATGAGAGAACATATGAAAGCTAGAATGAAAGATATCAAGAGAGAAAGAAATAAAAGTAAGTAAAATACAAACTAAAGATAGATTGAGAGAAGGTATGATAGCTAGAATGAAAGATATCAAGGAAGAAAGAAAAAAAGAAATCAATAAAGAAATTAAAATGGAAATGAGAGAAATATGAAAACTAGACTGCAAGATATCAAGAAAAAAGAAAGAAAGAAAGTAATAAAGAAACTAAAGATAGAATGAGATAATGTATGAAAGCTAGAATGAAAGATATCAAGAAAGAAAGAAAGAAAGAAATCAATAAAGAAACTAAAGATAAAATGAGAGAAGGTATGAAAGCTAGAATGAAAGATATCAAGAAAGAAAGAAAGTAATAAAGAAACTAAAGATACAATGAGAGAAGGTATGAAATCTAGAATGAAAGATATCAAGAAAGAAAGAAAGTAAGTAACTAATAAAGAAACTAAAGATAGAATGAGAGAAGGTATGATTGCTAGAATGAAAGATATCAAGAAAGAAAGAAAGAAAATAAGAAAGTAATTCAGAAACTAAAGATGGAACGAGAGATGTTATGCGAGCTAGAATGAAAGCTATCAAGAAAGAAAGATAGAAAGAAAGAATGTAATAAAGAAACTAAAGATAGAATGAGAGAAGGTATGAATGCTAGAATGAAATATATCAAGAAAGAAAAAAGGAAGAACGTAGAAACAAAGTAATAAAGAAACTAAAGATTGAATGAGTGAAGATATGAATGTTAGAATGAAAGATATCTAGAAAGAAATAAAAAAGAAATTAAGTAGTAAAGAAACTAAAGATAGAATCAGAGAAGTTATGAGAGCTGAAATGAAAGATATCAAGAAAGAAAGAAAGAAGGAACGAAAGTAATTAATAAAGAATCTAGAGATAGAATGTAAGAAGGTATGAAAGCTAGAATGAAAGATATCAAGAAAGAAAGAAAGAAAGAAATCACTAGAGAAACTAAAGATAAAATGAGAGAAGGTATGAAATTGAGAATGAAAGATATGAAGAAAGAAAGAGAGAAGGAAAGTAACTAATAAAGAAACTAAAGATAGAAAGAGAGAGCGTATTAAAGCTAGAATGAAAGATATCAAAAAAAAGAAATGAAAGTAAGTAAAAAAGAATCTAAAGATAGAATGAGAGAAGGTTTGAAAGATAGAATCTAAGATATCAAGAAAGAAAGAAAGAAAGAAAAAAAGAAAGAACGAAAGTAATTAGTAAAGAAACTAAAGATAGAATGAAAGAAGGTATGAAATCTAGAATGAAAGATATCAATTAAAAAAAAGAAAGAAAGTAATAAAGAAACTAAAGATAGAATGAGAGAAGGTATAAAAGCTAGAATGAAAGATATCAAGAAAGAAAGAAAGAAAGAAATCACTAGAGAAACTAAAGATGAAATGAGAGAAGGTATGAAAGCTAGAATGAAAGATATCAAGAAAGAAAGAAAGTAATAAAGAAACTACAGATACAATGAGAGAAGGTATGAAATCTAGAATAAAAGATATCAAGAAAGAAAGAAAGAAAGAAACTAATAAAGAAACTAAAGATAGAATGAGAGAATGTATTAAAGCTAGAATGAAAGATATCAAGAAAGAAAGAAAGAAAGAAAATAAGAAAGTAATTTATAAACTGAAGATGGAACGAGAGAAGGTATGCGTGCTAGAATGAAATATATCAAGAAAGAAAAAAGAAAGAAAGTAGAAACAAAGTAATAAAGAAACTAAAGATTGAATGAGTGAAGATATGAATGCTAAAATGAAAGATATCTAGATAGAAATAAAAAAAGAAATTAAGTAGTAAAGAAACTAAAGATAGAATCAGAGAAGTTATGAGAGCTGGAATGAAAGATATCAAGAAAGAAAGAAAGAAAGAAGGAACGAAAGTAATTAATAAAGAAACTAAAGATAGAATAAAAGAAGGTATGAAAGCTGGAATGAAAGATATCAAGAAAGAAAGAAATGAAAGTAAGTAAAAAAGAAACTAAAGATAGAATGAGAGGAGGTATTAAAGCTAGAATGAAAGATATCAAGAAAGAAAGAAAGAGAGAAATCAAGAAAGAAATTAAAGATGAAATGAAAGAAGGTATGAAAGATAGAAGGAAATATATCAAGAAAGAAAGAATGAAAGAAAGAAAGAAAGAAAGTAATAAAGAAACCAAAGATAGAATGAGAGAATATATGAAAGCTAGAATGAAAGATATCAAGAAAGCAAGAAAGAAATCAATAAAGAAACCAAAAATAAAATGAGAGAAGGTATGAAATCCAGAATGAAAGATATCAAGAAACAAAGAAAGAAAGAAAGAAAGTAATAAAGAAAATAAAGATAGAATGAGAGAAGGTATTAAAGCTAAAATGAAAGATATCTGGAAAGAAAGAAAGAAAGAAAGTAGTAAAGAAACTAAAGATGAAATGAGAGAAGGTATGAAAGCTAGAATGAAAGATATCAATAAAAAAGAAAGAAAGAAAGAACGTAATAAAGAAACGAAAGATAAAATGAGAGAAATTATGAAAGCTAGAATGAAAGATATCAAGAAAGAATGAAAGAAACAAAGAAAGTAATTAATAAAGAAACTAAAGATAGAATGAAAGAAGGTATGAATGCTAGAATGAAAGATATCCAGAAAGAATGAAAGAAAGTAACTAATAAAGAAACTAAAGATAGAATGAGAGAAGGTATGAAAGCTAGAATGAAAGATATCAAGAAAGAATGAAAGAAAGAAAGAAAGTAATAAAGAAACTAAAGAGAATGATTGAAGGTATGAATGCTAGAATGTAAGATATCAAGATAGAAAGAAAGAAAGAAAGAAAGAAAGAAAGTAAGTAATAAAGAAACGAAAGATAGAATGAGAGAAGGTAGGAAAGCTAGAATGAAAGATATCAAGAAAGAATGAAAGAAAGAAAGAAAGTAATAAAGAAACTAAAGATAGAATGAGACAATGTATGGAAGCTAGAATAAAAGATGTCATGAAAGAAAGAAAGAAAGAAATCAAAAAAGAAACTAAAGTTAAATGAGAGAAGGTATGAAATACAGAATGAAATATATCAAGAAAGAAAGAAAGAAAGTAATAAAGAAACTAAAGATAGAATGAGAGATTATATGAAAGCTAGAATGAAAGATATCAAGAAAGAAAGAAAGAAATCAATAAAGAAACTAAAGATAAAATGAGAGAAGGTATGAAATCCAGAATGAAAGATATCAAGAAACAAAGAAAGAAAGAAAGAAACTAATAAAGAAACTAAAGATAGAATGAGAGAAGGTATTAAAGCTAAAATGAAAGATATCAAGAATGAAAGAAAGTAAGAAAGTAATAGAGAACCTAAAGATAGAACGCGAGAAGGTATGAGAGCGAGAATGAAAGATATCAAAAAAGGAAAAAGGAAGAAAGTAGAAAGGAAGTAATAAAGAAACTTAAGGTCGAATGAGTGAAGATATGAAAGCTAGAATGAAAGATATCTGGAAAGAAAGAAAGAAAGAAAGTAGTAAAGAAACTAAAGATGAAATGAGAGAAGATATGAAAGCTAGAATGAAAGATATCAATAAAAAAGAAAGAAAGAAAGAACGTAATAAAGAAACTAAAGATAAAATGGGAGAAGGTATGAAAGCTAGAATGAAAGATATCAAGAAAGAATGAAAGAAACAAAGAAAGTAATTAATAAAGAAACTAAAGATAGAATGAAAGAAGGTATGAAAGCTAGAATGAAAGATATCAAGAAAGAATGAAAGAAAGAAAGTAATTAATAAAGAAACTAAAGATAGAATGAAAGAAGGTATGAAAGCTAGAATGAAAGATATCAAGAAAGAATGAAAGAAAGAAAGAAAGTAATTAATAAAGAAACTAAAGATAGAATGAAAGAAGGTATGAAAGCTAGAATGAAAGATATCAAGAAAGAATGAAAGAAAGAAAGAAAGTAATAAAGAAACTAAAGAGAATGATTGAACTTATGAATGCTAGAATGTAAGATATCAAGAAAGAAAGAAAGAAAGAAAGAAAGAAAGAAAGTAATAAAGAAAATGAAGATAGAATGATTGAAGGTATGAAAGCTAGAATGAAAGATATCCAGAAAGAATGAAAGAAAGTAACTAATAAAGAAACTAAAGATAGAATGAGAGAAGGTAGGAAAGCTAGAATGAAAGATATCCAGAAAGAATGAAAGAAAGTAACTAATAAAGAAACTAAAGATAGAATGAGAGAAGGTATGAAAGCTAAAATGAAAGATATCAAGAAAGAATGAAAGAAAGAAAGAAAGTAATTAATAAAGAAACTAAAGATAGAATGAAAGAAGGTATGAAAGCTAGAATGAAAGATATCAAGAAAGAATGAAAGAAAGAAAGAAAGTAATAAAGAAACTAAAGAGAATGATTGAACTTATGAATGCTAGAATGTAAGATATCAAGAAAGAAAGAAAGAAAGAAAGAAAGTAATAAAGAAAATGAAGATAGAATGATTGAAGGTATGAAAGCTAGAATGAAAGATATCAAGAAAGAATGAAAGAAAGAAAGTAATTAATAAAGAAACGAAAGATAGAATGAGAGAAGGTAGGAAAGCTAGAATGAAAGATATCAAGGAAGTAAGAAAAAAGAAAGAAAGTAATAAAGAAACTAAAGATAGAATGAGAGAAGGTATGAAAGCTAGAATGAAAGATATCAAGAAAGAAAGAAAGAAAGAAAGAAAGAAAGAAAGAAAGAAAGAAAGAAAATAAAGATAAAATGAGAGAAGGTATGAAATACAGAATGAAATATATCAAGAAAGAAAGAAAGAAAGTAATAAAGAAACTAAAGATAGAATGAGAGAATATATGAAAGCTAGAATGAAAGATATCAAGAATGAAAGAAAGTAAGAAAGTAATGAAGAAACTATAGATAGAACGCGAGAAGGTATGAAAGCGAGAATGAAAGATATCAAGAAAGGAAAAATTAAGAAAGTAGAAATGAAGTAATAAAGAAACTTAAGATAGAATGAGTGAAGATATGAAAGCTAGAATGAAAGATATCTGGAAAGAAAGAAAGAAAGAAAGTAGTAAAGAAACTAAAGATGAAATGAGAGAAGGTATGAAAGCTAGAATGAAAGATATCAATAAAAAAGAAAGAAAGAAAGAACGTAATAAAGAAACTAAAGATAGAATGAGAGAAGGTATGAAAGCTGGAATGTAAGATATCAAGAAAGAAAGAAATGAAAGCAAGTAAAAAAAAAACTAAAGATAGAATGAGAGAAGGTATGAAAGCTAGAATGAAAGATATCAAGAAAGAAAGAAAGAATGTAACTAATAAAGAAACTAAAGATAGAATGAGAGAAGGTATTAAAGCTAGAATGAAAGATATCAAGAGAGAAAGAAATGAAAGTATGTAAAAAAGAAAGTAAAAATAGAATGAGAGAAGGTATGAAAGATAGAATTTAAGAGATCAAGAAAGAAAGAAAAAAAGAAAGAAAGAAAGAATGAAAGTAATTAATAAAGAAACTAAAGATAGAATGAGTGAAGATATGACAGGTAGAATGAAAGATATCAAGAAAGAAAGAAAGAAAGAAAGATTGTAATAAAGAAACTAAAGATGAAATGAGAGAAGGTATGAAACCTAGAATGAAAGATATCAAGAAAGAAAGAAAGTAAGAAAGAAAGAAAGAAAGA
Source organism: Intellagama lesueurii (assembly GCA_037013535.1). NCBI lineage: Eukaryota > Metazoa > Chordata > Lepidosauria > Squamata > Agamidae > Intellagama > Intellagama lesueurii. The sequence continues at coordinate 93,337,029 of JBAJHW010000002.1, forward strand.
AAGAAAGAAAGAAAGAAAGAAAGAAAGAAAGAAAGAAAGAAAGTAATAAAGAAACTAAAGAGAGAATGAGAGATTGTAAGCAAGCAAGAATGAAAGATATCAAGAAAGAAAGAAAGAAAGATATCAATAAAGAAACTAAAGATAAAATGAGAGAAGGTATGAAAAACAGAATGAAATATATCAAGATAGAAAGAAAGAAACAAAGAAAGTAATTAAAAAAGAAACTAAAGATAGAATGAAAGAAGGTATGAAAGCTAGAATGAAAGATATCAAGGAAGTAAGAAAAAAAGAAATCAATAAAGAAATTAAAGATGAAATGAGAGAAATATGAAACCTAGAATGAAAGATATCAAGAAACAAAGAAAGAAAGAAAGAAACTAATTAAGAAACTAAAGATATCAAGAAAGAAAGAAAGAAAGAAAGAAAGTAATAAAGAAACTAAAGATAGAATGAGAGAATGTATGAAAGCAAGAATGAAAGATATCAAGAAAGAAAGAAAGAAAGATATCAATAAAGAAACTAAAGATAAAATGAGAGAAGGTATGAAATACATAATGAAATATATCAAGAAAGAAAGAAAGAAACAAAGAAAGTAATTAAAAAAGAAACTAAAGATAGAATGAAAGAAGGTATGAATGCTAGAATGAAAGATATACAGAAAGAATGAAAGAAAGTAACTAATAAAGAAACTAAAGATAGAATGAGAGAAGGTATGAAAGCTAAAATGAAAGAAATCAAGAAAGAATAAAAGAAAGAAAGAAAGTAATAAAGAAACTAAAGAGAATGATTGAAGGTATGAATGCTAGAATGTAAGATATCAAGAAAGAAAGAAAGAAAGAAAGAAAGAAAGAAAGAAAGAAAGAAAGAAAGAAAGAAAGAAAGAAAGAAAGTAATAAAGAAAATGAAGATAGAATGATTGAAGGTATTAAAGCTAGAATGAAAGATATCAAGAAAGAATGAAAGAAAGGAAGTAACTAATATAGAAACGAATGATAGAATGAGAAGGTAGGAAAGCTAGAATGAAAGATATCAAGAAAGTAAGAAAAAAGAAAGAAAGTAATAAAGAAACTAAAGATAGAATGAGACAATGTATGAAAGCTAGAATGAAAGATGTGAAGAAAGAAACAAAGAAAGAAATCAAAAAAGAAACTAAAGTTAAATGAGAGAAGGTATGAAATACAGAATGAAATATATCAAGAAAGAAAGAAAGTAATAAAGAAACTAAAGATAGAATGAGAGAATATATGAAAGCTAGAATGAAAGATATCAAGAAAGAAAGAAAGAAATCAATAAAGAAACTAAAGATAAAATGAGAGAAGGTATGAAATCCAGAATGAAAGCTATCAAGAAACAAAGAAAGAAAGAAAGAAACTAATAAAGAAACTAAAGATAGAATGAGAGAAGGTATTAAAGCTAAAATGAAAGATATCAAGAATGAAATAAAGTAAGAAAGTAATAAAGAACTAAAGATAGAACGCGAGAAGGTATGAGAGCGAGAATGAAAGATATCAAAAAAGAAAGAAATGAAAGTAAGTAAAATAGAAACTAAAGATAAATTGAGAGAAGGTATGAAATACATAATGAAATATATCAAGAAAGAAACAAAGAAAGTAACTAATAAAGAAACTAAAGATAGAATAAGAGAAGGTATGAAAGCTAGAATGAAAGATATCAAGGAAGAAAGAAAAAAAATCAATAAAGAAATTAAAGAGGAAATGAGAGAAATATGAAACCTAGAATGCAAGATATCCTGAAAGAAAGAAAGTAATAAAGAACCTAATGATAGAATGAGAGAATGTATGAAAGCTAGAATGAAAGATATCAAGAAAGAAAGAAAGAAAGTAACTAATAAAGAAACGAAAGATAGAATGAGAGAAGGTAGGAAAGCAAGAATGAAATATATCAAGGAAGTAAGAAAAAAGAAAGAAAGTAATAAAGAAACTAAAGATAGAATGAGACAATGTATGAAAGCTAGAATGAAAGATGTCAAGAAAGAAAGAAAGAAAGAAATCAAAAAAGTAACTAAAGTTAAATGAGAGAAGGTATGAAATACAGAATGAAATATATCAAGAAAGAAAGAAAGACAGAAAGTAATAAAGAAACTAAAGATAGAATGAGAGAATATATGAAAGCTAGAATGAAAGATATCAAGAAAGAAAGGAAGAAATCAATAAAGAAACTAAAGATAAAATGAGAGAAGGTATGAAATCCAGAATGAAAGATATCAAGAAACAAAGAAAGAAAGAAAGAAACTAATAAAGAAACTAAAGATAGAATGAGAGAAGGTATGAATGCTAGAATGAAAGATATCAAGAAAGAATGAAAGAAAGTAACTAATAAAGAAACTAAAGATAGAATGAGAGAAGGTATGAAAGCTAGAATGAAAGATATCAAGAAACAAAGAAAGAAAGAAAGAAACTAATAAAGAAACTAAAGATAGAATGAGAGAAGGTATGAATGCTAGAATGAAAGATATCCAGAAAGAATGAAAGAAAGAAACTAATAAAGAAACTAAAGATAGAATGAGAGAAGGTATGAAAGCTAAAATGAAAGATATCAAGAAAGAATGAAAGAAAGAAAGAAAGTAATTAATAAAGAAACTAAAGATAGAATGAAAGAAGGAATGAAAGCTAGAATGAAAGATATCAAGAAAGAATGAAAGAAAGAAAGAAAGTAATAAAGAAACTAAAGAGCATGATTGAAGGAATGAATGCTAGAATGAAAGATATCAAAAAAGAAAGAAAGAAAGAAAGAAAGTAATAAAGAAAATGAAGATAGAATGATTGAAGGTATGAAAGCTAGAATGAAAGATATCAAGAAAGAATGAAAGAAAGAAAGTAACTAATAAAGAAACGAAAGATAGAATGAGAGAAGGTAGGAAAGCTAGAATGAAAGATATCAAGGAAGTAAAAAAAAAGAAAGAAAGTAATAAAGAAACTAAAGATAGAATGAGAGAAGGTATGAAAGCTAGAATGAAAGATATCAAGAAAAAAAGAAAGAAAGAAATCAATAAAGAAATTAAAGATGAAATGAGAGAAGGTATGAAAGCTAGAATGAAAGATATCAATAAAAAAGAAAGAAAGAAAGAAAGTAATAAAGAAAATGAAGATAGAATGATTGAAGGTATGAAAGCTAGAATGAAAGATATCAAGAAAGAATGAAAGAAAGAAAGTAACTAATAAAGAAACGAAAGATAGAATGAGAGAAGGTAGGAAAGCTAGAATGAAAGATATCAAGGAAGTAAGAAAAAAGAAAGAAAGTAATAAAGAAACTAAAGATAGAATGAGAGAAGGTATGAAAGCTAGAATGAAAGATATCAAGAAAAAAAGAAAGAAAGAAATCAATAAAGAAATTAAAGATGAAATGAGAGAAGGTATGAAAGCTAGAATGAAAGATATCAATAAAAAAGAAAGAAAGAAAGAACGTAATAAAGAAACTAAAGATAGAATGAGAGAAGATATGAAAGTTAGAATGAAAGATATCAAGAAAGAAAGAAATGAAAGTAAGTAAAATAGAAAGTAAAGATTAATTGAGAGAAGGTATGAAATACATAATGAAATATATCAAGAAAGAAACAAAGAAAGTAACTAATAAAGAAACTAAAGATAGAATGAGAGAAGGTATGAAAGCTAGAATGAAAGATATCAAGGAAGAAAGAAAAAAAATCAATAAAGAAATTAAAGAGGAAATGAGAGAAATATGAAACCTAGAATGCAAGATATCAAGAAAGAAAGAAAGTAATAAAGAACCTAATGATAGAATGAGAGAATGTATGAAAGCTAGAATGAAAGATATCAAGAAAGAAAGAAAGAAAGTAACTAATAAAGAAACTAAAGATAGAATGAGAGAAGGTATGAAAGCTAGAATGAAAGATATCAAGAAAGAATGAAAGAAAGAAAGAAAGTAATTAATAAAGAAACTAATGATAGAATGAAAGAAGGTATGAAAGCTAGAATGAAAGATATCAAGAAAGAATGAAAGAAAGAAAGTAACTAATAAAGAAACGAAAGATAGAATGAGAGAAGGTATTAAAGCTAGAATGAAAGATATCAAGGAAGTAAGAAAAAAGAAAGAAAGAAAGTAATAAAGAAACTAAAGATAGAATGAGACAATGTATGAAAGCTAGAATGAAAGATATCAAGAAAGAAAGAAAGAAAGAAAGATTGTAATAAAGAAACTAAAGACGAAATGAGAGAAGGTATGAAACCTAGAATGAAAGATATCAAGAAAGAAAGAAAGAAAGAAAGAAAGTAATAAAGAAACTAAAGATAGAATGAGAGAAGGTATGAAAGATAGAATGAAAGATATCAAGGAAGTAAGAAAAAAAGAAATCAATAAAGAAATTAAAGATGAAATGAGAGAAATATGAAACCTATAATGAAAGATATCAAGAAACAAAGAAAGAAAGAAAGAAACTAATAAAGAAACTAAAGATATCAAGAAAGAAAGAAAGAAAGAAAGAAAGAAAGAAAGAAAGTAATAAAGAAACTAAAGATAGAATGAGAGAATGTATGAAAGCAAGAATGAAAGATATCAAGAAAGAAAGAAATGAAAGTAAGTAAAAAAGAAACTAAAGATAAAATGAGAGAAGTTATGAAATACAGAATGAAATATATCAAGAAAGAAAGAAAGAAAGTAAATAATAAAGAAAATAAAGATAGAATGAGAGAAGGTATTGAAACTAGAATGAAAGATATCAAGAAAGAAAGAAATGAAAGTAAGTAAAAAAGAAACTAAAGATAGAATGAGAGAAGGTATGAAAGCTGGAATGAAATATATCAAGAAAGAAAGAAATCAAGAAAGAAATTAAATATGAAATGAGAGAAGGTATGAAAGCTAGAAGGAAAGATATCAAGAAAGAAAGAAAGAAAGAAAGAAAGAAAGAAAGAAAGAAAGAAAGAAAGAAAGAAAGAAAGAAAGAAAGAAAGAAAGAAAGAAAGTAAGTAATAAAGAAACTAAAGATAGAATGAGAGAATATATGAAAGCTAGAATGAAAGATATCAAGAAAGAAAGAAAGAAATCAATAAAGAAACTAAAGATAAAATGAGAGAAGGTATGAAATCCAGAATGAAAGATATCAAGAAACAAAGAAAGAAAGAAAGAAACTAATAAAGAAACTAAAGATAGAATGAGAGAAGGTATGAAAGCTGGAATGAAAGATATCAAGAAAGAAAGAAATCAAGAAAGAAATTAAATATGAAATGAGAGAAGGTATGAAAGCTAGAAGGAAAGATATCAAGAAAGAAAGAAAGAAAGAAAGAAAGAAAGAAAGAAAGAAAGTAAGTAATAAAGAAACTAAAGATAGAATGAGAGAATATATGAAAGCTAGAATGAAAGATATCAAGAAAGAAAGAAAGAAATCAATAAAGAAACTAAAGATAAAATGAGAGAAGGTATGAAATCCAGAATGAAAGATATCAAGAAACAAACAAAGAAAGAAAGAAACTAATAAAGAAACTAAAGATAGAATGAGAGAAGGTTTTAAAGCTAGAATGAAAGATATCAAGAATGAAAGAAAGTAAGAAAGTAATAAAGAAACTAAAGAGAGAACGCGACAAGGTATGAGAGCGAGAATGAAAGATATCAAGAAAGGAAAAAGGAAGAAGGTAGAAATGAAGTAATAAAGAAACTTAAGATAGAATGAGTGAAGATATGAAAGCTAGAATGAAAGATATCTGGAAAGAAAGAAAGAAAGAAAGTAGTAAAGAAACTAAAGATGAAATGAGAGAAGGTATGAAACCTAGAATGAAAGATATCAATAAAAAAGAAAGAAAGAAAGAACGTAATAAAGAAACTAAAGATAGAATGAGAGAAGGTATGAAAGCTGGAATGTAAGATATCAAGAAAGAAAGAAATGAAAGTAAGTAAAATAGAAACTAAAGATAAATTGAGAGAAGGTATGAAATACATAATGAAATATATCAAGAAAGAAACAAAGAAAGTAAATAATAAAGAAACTAAAGATAGAATGAGAGAAGGTATGAACGCTAGAATGAAAGATATCAAGGAAGAAAGAAAAAAAATCAATAAAGAAATTAAAGAGGAAATGAGAGAAATATGAAACCTAGAATGCAAGATATCAAGAAAGAAAGAAAGTAATAAAGAACCTAATGATAGAATGAGAAAATGTATGAAAGCGAGAATGAAAGATATCAAGAAAGAAAGAAAGAAAGTAACTAATAAAGAAACTAAAGATAGAATGAGAGAAGGTATGAAAGCTAGAATGAAAGATATCAAGAAAGAATGAAAGAAAGAAAGAAAGTAATTAATAAAGAAACTAAAGATAGAATGAAAGAAGGTATGAAAGCTAGAATGAAAGATATCAAGAAAGAATGAAAGAAAGAAAGAAAGTAATAAAGAAACTAAAGAGAATGATTGAAGGTATGAATGCTAGAATGTAAGATATCAAGAAAGAAAGAAAGAAAGAAAGAAAGAAAGAAAGAAAGAAAGAAAGTAATAAAGAAAATGAAGATAGAATGATTGAAGGTATGAAAGCTAGAATGAAAGATATCAAGAAAGAATGAAAGAAAGAAAGTTACTAATAAAGAAACGAAAGATAGAATGAGAGAAGGTAGGAAAGCTAGAATGAAAGATATTAAGGAAGTAAGAAAGAAGAAAGAAAGTAATAAAGAAACTAAAGATAGAATGAGACAATGTATGGAAGCTAGAATGAAACATGTCAAGAAAGAAAGAAAGAAAGAGATCAAAAAAGAAACTAAAGTTAAATGAGAGAAGTTATGAAATACAGAATGAAATATATCAAGAAAGAAAGAAAGAAAGAAAGTAATAAAGAAACTAAAGATAGAATGAGAGATTATATGAAAGCTAGAATGAAAGATATCAAGAAAGAAAGAAAGAAATCAATAAAGAAACTAAAGATAAAATGAGAGAAGGTATGAAATCCAGAATGAAAGATATCAAGAAACAAAGAAAGAAAGAAAGAAACTAATAAAGAAACTAAAGATAGACTGAGAGAAGGTATGAAAGCTGGAATGTAAGATATCAAGAAAGAAAGAAATGAAAGAAAGTAAAAAAAAAAACTAAAGATAGAATGAGAGAAGGTATGAAAGCTAAAATGAAAGATATCAAGAATGAAAGAAAGTAAGAAAGTAATAAAGAAACTAACGATAGAACGCGAGAAGGTATGAGAGCGAGAATGAAAGATATCAAGAAAGGAAAAAGGAAGAAAGTAGAAATGAAGTAATAAAGAAACTTAAGATAGAATGAGTGAAGATATGAAAGCTAGAATGAAAGATATCTGGAAAGAAAGAAAGAAAGAAAGTAGTAAAGAAACTAAAGATGAAATGAGAGAAGGTATGAAAGCTAGAATGAAAGATATCTGGAAAGAAAGAAAGAAAGAAAGTAGTAAAGAAACTAAAGATGAAATGAGAGAAGGTATGAAAGCTAGAATGAAAGATATCAATAAAAAAGAAAGAAAGAAAGAACGTAATAAAGAAACTAAAGATAGAATGAGAGAAGGTATGAAAGCTAGAATGAAAGATATCAAGAAAGAAAGAAAGAAAGTAATTAATAAAGAAACTAAAGATAGAATAAGAGAAGTTATTACAGCTAGAATGAAAGATATCAAGAGAGAAAGAAATGAAAGTATGTAAAAAAGAAACTAAAAATAGAATGAGAGAAGGTATGAAAGATAGAATCTAAGAGATCAAGAAAGAAAGAAAAAAAGAAAGAAAGAAAGAATGAAAGTAATTAATAAAGAAACTAAAGATAGAATGAGTGAAGATATGACAGGTAGAATGAAAGATATCAAGAAAGAAAGAAAGAAAGAAAGATTGTAATAAAGAAACTAAAGATGAAATGAGAGAAGTTATGAAACCTAGAATGAAAGATATCAAGAAAGAAAGAAAGAAAGAAAGAAAGAAAGAAAGAAAGAAAGAAAGTAATAAAGAAACTAAAGATAGAATGAGAGAATGTAAGCAAGCAAAAATGAAAGATATCAAGAAAGAAAGAAAGAAAGATATCTATAAAGAAACTAAAGATAAAATGAGAGAAGGTATGAAAAACAGAATGAAATATATCAAGATAGAAAGAAAGAAAGTACCTAATAAAGAAAATAAAGATAGAATGAGGGAAGTTATTACATCTAGAATGAAAGATAGAGGAAAGAAAGAAAGAAAGAAACTAATAAAGAAACTAAAGATAGAATGAGAGAAGGTATGAAAGACAGAATGAAAGATATCAAGGAAGTAAGAAAAAAAGAAATCAATAAAGAAATTAAAGATGAAATGAGAGAAATATGAAACCTAGAATGAAAGATATCAAGAAACAAAGAAAGAAAGAAAGAAACTAATGAAGAAAATAAAGATATCAAGAAAGAAAGAAAGAAAGAAAGAAAGTAATAAAGAAACGAAAGATAGAATGAGAGAATGTATGAAAGCAAGAATGAAAGATATCAAGAAAGAAAGAAAGAAAGATATCAATAAAGAAACTAAAGATAAAATGAGAGAAGGTATGAAATACATAATGAAATATATCAAGAAAGAAAGAAAGAAAGTATCTAATAAAGAAAATAAAGATAGAATGAGAGAAGGTATTGAAGCTAGAATGAAAGATATCAAGAAAGAAAGAAATGAAAGTAAGTAAAAAAGAAACTAAAGATAGAATGAGAGAAGGTATGAAAGCTGGAATGAAAGATATCAAGAAAGAAAGAAATCAAGAAAGAAATTAAAGATGAAATGAGAGAAGGTATGAAAGCTAGAAGGAAAGATATCAAGAAAGAAAGAAAGAAAGAAAGAAAGAAAGAAAGAAAGTAAGTAAGTAAGTAATAAAGAAACTAAAGATAGAATGAGAGAATATATGAAAGCTAGAATGAAAGATATCAAGAAAGAAAGAAAGAAATCAATAAAGAAACTAAAGATAGAATGAGAGAAGGTATGAAATCCAGAATGAAAGATATCAAGAAACAAAGAAAGAAAGAAAGAAACTAATAAAGAAACTAAAGATAGAACGCGACAAGGTATGAGAGCGAGAATGAAAGATATCAAGAAAGGAAAAAGGAAGAAGGTAGAAATGAAGTAATAAAGAAACTTAAGATAGAATGAGAGAAGGTATGAACGCTAGAATGAAAGATATCAAGGAAGAAAGAAAAAAAATCAATAAAGAAATTAAAGAGGATATGAGAGAAATATGAAACCTAGAATGCAAGATATCAAGAAAGAAAGAAAGTAATAAAGAACCTAATGATAGAATGAGAAAATGTATGAAAGCTAGAATGATAGATATCAAGAAAGAAAGAAAGAAAGTAACTAATAAAGAAACTAAAGATAGAATGAGAGAAGTTATGAAAGCTAGAATGAAAGATACAAAAAAGAATGAAAGAAAGAAAGTAATTAATAAAGAAACTAAAGATAGAATGAAAGAAGGTATGAAAGCTAGAATGAAAGATATCAAGAAAGAATGAAAGAAAGAAAGAAAGTAATAAAGAAACTAAAGAGAATGATTGAAGGTATGAATGCTAGAATGTAAGATATCAAGAAAGAAAGAAAGAAAGAAAGAAAGTAATAAAGAAAATTAAGATAGAATGATTGAAGGTATGAAAGCTAGAATGAAAGATATCAAGAAAGAATGAAAGAAAGAAGGTTACTAATAAAGAAACGAAAGATAGAATGAGAGAAGGTAGGAAAGCTAGAATGCAAGATATCAAGGAAGTAAGAAAAAAGAAAGAAAGTAATAAAGAAACTAAAGATAGAATGAGACAATGTATGGAAGCTAGAATGAAAGATGTCAAGAAAGAAAGAAAGAAAGAAATCAAAAAAGAAACTAAAGTTAAATGAGAGAAGGTATGAAATACAGAATGAAATATATCAAGAAAGAAAGAATGAAAGAAAGTAATAAGGAAACTAAAGATAGAATGAGAGATTATATGAAAGCTAGAATGAAAGATATCAAGAAAGAAAGAAAGAAATCAATAAAGAAACTAAAGATAAAATGAGAGAAGGTATGAAATCCAGAATGAAAGATATCAAGAAACAAAGAAAGAAAGAAAGAAACTAATAAAGAAACTAAAGATAGACTGAGAGAAGGTATTAAAGCTAAAATGAAAGATATCAAGAATGAAAGAAAGTAAGAAAGTAATAAAGAAACTAACGATAGAACGCGAGAAGGTATGAGAGCGAGAATGAAAGATATCAAGAAAGGAAAAAGGAAGAAAGTAGAAATGAAGTAATAAAGAAACTTAAGATAGAATGAGTGAAGATATGAAAGCTAGAATGAAAGATATCTGGAAAGAAAGAAAGAAAGAAAGTAGTAAAAAAACTAAAGATGAAATGAGAGAAGGTATGAAAGCTAGAATGAAAGATATCAATAAAAAAGAAGAAAGAAAGAACGTAATAAAGAAACTAAAGATAAAATGAGAGAAGGTATGAAAGCTAGAATGAAAGATATCAAGAAAGAATGAAAGAAACAAAGAAAGTAATTAATAAAGATACTAAAGATAGAATGAGAGAAGGTATGAAAGCTAAAATGAAAGATATCAAGAAAGAATGAAAGAAAGAAAGAAAGTAATTAATAAAGAAACTAAAGATAGAATGAAAGAAGGTATGAATGCTAGAATGAAAGATATACAGAAAGAATGAAAGAAAGTAACTAATAAAGAAACTAAAGATAGAATGAGAGAAGGTATGAAAGCCAAAATGAAAGATATCAAGAAAGAATGAAAGAAAGAAAGAAAGTAATTAATAAAGAAACTAAAGATAGAATGAAAGAAGGTATGAAAGCTAGAATGAAAGATATCAAGAAAGAATGAAAGAAAGAAAGAAAGTAATAAAGAAACTAAAGAGAATGATTGAAGGTATGAATGCTAGAATGTAAGATATCAAGAAAGAAAGAAAGAAAGAAAGAAAGAAAGAAAGAAAGAAAGTAATAAAAAAATGAAGATAGAATGATTGAAGTTATGAAAGCTAGAATGAAAGATTTCAAGAAAGAATGAAAGAAAGGAAGTAACTAATATAGAAACGAATGATAGAATGAGAGAAGGTAGGAAAGCTAGAATGAAAGATATCAAGGAAGTAAGAAAAAAGAAAGAAAGTAATAAAGAAACTAAAGATAGAATGAGACAATGTATGAAAGCTAGAACGAAAGATGTCAAGAAAGAAACAAAGAAAGAAATCAAAAAAGAAACTAAAGTTAAATGAGAGAAGGTATGAAATACAGAATGAAATATATCAAGAGAGAAAGAAAGAAAGAAAGTAATAAAGAAACTAAAGATAGAATGAGAGAATATATGAAAGCTAGAATGAAAGATATCAAGAAAGAAAGAAAGAAATCAATAAAGAAACTAAAGATAACATGAGAGAAGGTATGAAATCCAGAATGAAAGATATCAAGAAACAAAGAAAGAAAGAAAGAAACTAATAAAGAAACTAAAGATAGAATGAGAGAAGGTATTAAAGCTAAAATGAAAGATATCAAGAATGAAATAAAGTAAGAAAGTAATAAAGAACTAAAGATAGAACGCGAGAAGGTATGAGAGCGAGAATGAAAGATATCAAGAAAGGAAAAAGGAAGAAAGTAGAAATGAAGTAATAAAGAAATTTAAGATAGAATGAGTGAAGATATGAAAGCTAGAATGAAAGATATCTGGAAAGAAAGAAGGATAGAAAGTAGTAAAGAAACGAAAGATGAAATGAGAGAAGGTATGAAAGCTAGAATGAAAGATATCAATAAAAAAGAAAGAAAGAAAGAACGTAATAAAGAAACTAAAGATAGAATGAGAGAAGATATGAAAGCTAGAATGAAAGATATCAAGAAAGAAAGAAATGAAAGTAAGTAAAATAGAAACTAAAGATAAATTGAGAGAAGGTATGAAATACATAATGAAATATATCAAGAAAGAAACAAAGAAAGTAACTAATAAAGAAACTAAAGATAGAATGAGAGAAGGTATGAAAGCTAGAATGAAAGATATCAAGGAAGAAAGAAAAAAAATCAATGAAGAAATTAAAGAGGAAATGAGAGAAATATGAAACCTAGAATGCAAGATATCCTGAAAGAAAGAAAGTAATAAAGAACCTAATGATAGAATTAGAGAATGTATGAAAGCTAGAATGAAAGATATCAAGAAAGAAAGAAAGAAAGGAACTAATAAAGAAACGAAAGATAGAATGAGAGAAGGTAGGAAAGCTAGAATGAAAGATATCAAGGAAGTAAGAAAAAAGAAAGAAAGTAATAAAGAAACTAAAGATAGAATGAAACATTGTATGAAAGCTAGAATGAAAGATGTCAAGAAAGAAAGAAAGAAAGAAATCAAAAAAGTAACTAAAGTTAAATGAGAGAAGGTATGAAATACAGAATGAAATATATCAAAGAAAGAAAGAAAGAAAGTAATAAAGAAACTAAAGATAGAATGAGAGAATATATGAAAGCTAGAATGAAAGATATCAAGAAAGAAAGGAAGAAATCAATAAAGAAACTAAAGATAAAATGAGAGAAGTTATGAAATCCAGAATGAAAGATATCAAGAAACAAAGAAAGAAAGAAAGAAACTAATAAAGAAACTAAAGATAGAATGAGAGAAGGTATGACTGCTAGAATGAAAGATATCAAGAAAGAATGAAAGAAAGTAACTAATAAAGAAACTAAAGATAGAATGAGAGAAGGTATGAAAGCTAGAATGAAAGATATCTGCAAAGAAAGAAAGAAAGAAAGTAGTAAAGAAACTAAAGATGAAATGAGAGAAGTTATGAAAGCTAGAATGAAAGATATCAATAAAAAAGAAAGAAAGAAAGAACGTAATAAAGAAACTAAAGATATAATGAGAGAAGGTATGAAAGCTAGAATGAAAGATATCAAGAAAGAATGAAAGAAACAAAGAAAGTAATTAATAAAGAAACTAAAGATAGAATGAAAGAAGGTATGAATGCTAGAATGAAAGATATCAAGAAAGAATGAAAGAAAGTAACTAATAAAGAAACTAAAGATAGAATGAGAGAAGGTATGAAAGCTAGAATGAAAGATATCAAGAAAGAATGAAAGAAAGAAAGAAAGAAATTAATAAAGAAACTAAAGATAGAATGAAAGAAGGTATGATAGCTAGAATGAAAAATATCATGAAAGAATGAAAGAAAGAAAGAAAGTAATAAAGAAACTAAAGAGAATGATTGAAGGTATGAATGCTAGAATGAAAGATGTCAAGAAAGAAAGAAAGAAAGAAATCAAAAAAGAAACTAATGTTAAATGAGAGAAGGTATGAAATACAGAATGAAATATATCAAAGAAGGAAAGAAAGAAAGTAATAAAGAAACTAAAGATAGAATGAGAGAATATATGAAAGCTAGAATGAAAGATATCAAGAAAGAAAGAAAGAAATCAATAAAGAAACTAAAGATAAAATGAGAGGGTATGAAATCCAGAATGAAAGATATCAAGAAACAAAGAAAGAAAGAAAGAAACTAATAAAGAAACTAAAGATAGACTGAGAGAAGGTATTAAAGCTAAAATGAAAGATATCAAGAATGAAAGAAAGTAAGAAAGTAATAAAGAAACTAACGATAGAACGCGAGAAGGTATGAGAGCGAGAATGAAAGATATCAAGAAAGGAAAAAGGAAGAAAGTAGAAATGAAGTAATAAAGAAACTTAAGATAGAATGAGTGAAGATATGAAAGCTAGAATGAAAGACATCTGGAAAGAAAGAAAGAAAGAAAGTAGTAAAGAAACTAAAGATGAAATGCGAGAAGGTATGAAAGCTAGAATGAAAGATATCAATAAAAAAGAAAGAAAGAAAGAACGTAATAAAGAAACTAAAGATAGAATGAGAGAAGATATGAAAGCTAGAATGAAAGATATCAAGAAAGAAAGAAATGAAAGTAAGTAAAATAGAAACTAAAGATAAATTGAGAGAAGGTATGAAATACATAATGAAATATATCAAGAAAGAAACAAAGAAAGTAACTAATAAAGAAACTAAAGATAGAATGAGAGAAGGTATGAAAGCTAGAATGAAAGATATCAATAAAAAAGAAAGAAAGAAAGAACGTAATAAAGAAACTAAAGATAGAATGAGAGAAGATATGAAAGCTAGAATGAAAGATATCAAGAAAGAAAGAAATGAAAGTAAGTAAAATAGAAACTAAAGATAAATTGAGAGAAGGTATGAAATACATAATGAAATATATCAAGAAAGAAACAAAGAAAGTAACTAATAAAGAAACTAAAGATAGAATGAGAGAAGGTATGAAAGCTAGAATGAAAGATATCAAGGAAGAAAGAAAAAAAATCAATGAAGAAATTAAAGAGGAAATGAGAGAAATATGAAACCTAGAATGCAAGATATCCTGAAAGAAAGAAAGTAATAAAGAACCTAATGATAGAATTAGAGAATGTATGAAAGCTAGAATGAAAGATATCAAGAAAGAAAGAAAGAAAGGAACTAATAAAGAAACGAAAGATAGAATGAGAGAAGGTAGGAAAGCTAGAATGAAAGATATCAAGGAAGTAAGAAAAAAGAAAGAAAGTAATAAAGAAACTAAAGATAGAATGAAACATTGTATGAAAGCTAGAATGAAAGATGTCAAGAAAGAAAGAAAGAAAGAAATCAAAAAAGTAACTAAAGTTAAATGAGAGAAGGTATGAAATACAGAATGAAATATATCAAAGAAAGAAAGAAAGAAAGTAATAAAGAAACTAAAGATAGAATGAGAGAATATATGAAAGCTAGAATGAAAGATATCAAGAAAGAAAGGAAGAAATCAATAAAGAAACTAAAGATAAAATGAGAGAAGTTATGAAATCCAGAATGAAAGATATCAAGAAACAAAGAAAGAAAGAAAGAAACTAATAAAGAAACTAAAGATAGAATGAGAGAAGGTATGACTGCTAGAATGAAAGATATCAAGAAAGAATGAAAGAAAGTAACTAATAAAGAAACTAAAGATAGAATGAGAGAAGGTATGAAAGCTAGAATGAAAGATATCTGCAAAGAAAGAAAGAAAGAAAGTAGTAAAGAAACTAAAGATGAAATGAGAGAAGTTATGAAAGCTAGAATGAAAGATATCAATAAAAAAGAAAGAAAGAAAGAACGTAATAAAGAAACTAAAGATATAATGAGAGAAGGTATGAAAGCTAGAATGAAAGATATCAAGAAAGAATGAAAGAAACAAAGAAAGTAATTAATAAAGAAACTAAAGATAGAATGAAAGAAGGTATGAATGCTAGAATGAAAGATATCAAGAAAGAATGAAAGAAAGTAACTAATAAAGAAACTAAAGATAGAATGAGAGAAGGTATGAAAGCTAGAATGAAAGATATCAAGAAAGAATGAAAGAAAGAAAGAAAGAAATTAATAAAGAAACTAAAGATAGAATGAAAGAAGGTATGATAGCTAGAATGAAAAATATCATGAAAGAATGAAAGAAAGAAAGAAAGTAATAAAGAAACTAAAGAGAATGATTGAAGGTATGAATGCTAGAATGAAAGATGTCAAGAAAGAAAGAAAGAAAGAAATCAAAAAAGAAACTAATGTTAAATGAGAGAAGGTATGAAATACAGAATGAAATATATCAAAGAAGGAAAGAAAGAAAGTAATAAAGAAACTAAAGATAGAATGAGAGAATATATGAAAGCTAGAATGAAAGATATCAAGAAAGAAAGAAAGAAATCAATAAAGAAACTAAAGATAAAATGAGAGGGTATGAAATCCAGAATGAAAGATATCAAGAAACAAAGAAAGAAAGAAAGAAACTAATAAAGAAACTAAAGATAGACTGAGAGAAGGTATTAAAGCTAAAATGAAAGATATCAAGAATGAAAGAAAGTAAGAAAGTAATAAAGAAACTAACGATAGAACGCGAGAAGGTATGAGAGCGAGAATGAAAGATATCAAGAAAGGAAAAAGGAAGAAAGTAGAAATGAAGTAATAAAGAAACTTAAGATAGAATGAGTGAAGATATGAAAGCTAGAATGAAAGACATCTGGAAAGAAAGAAAGAAAGAAAGTAGTAAAGAAACTAAAGATGAAATGCGAGAAGGTATGAAAGCTAGAATGAAAGATATCAATAAAAAAGAAAGAAAGAAAGAACGTAATAAAGAAACTAAAGATAGAATGAGAGAAGATATGAAAGCTAGAATGAAAGATATCAAGAAAGAAAGAAATGAAAGTAAGTAAAATAGAAACTAAAGATAAATTGAGAGAAGGTATGAAATACATAATGAAATATATCAAGAAAGAAACAAAGAAAGTAACTAATAAAGAAACTAAAGATAGAATGAGAGAAGGTATGAAAGCTAGAATGAAAGATATCAATAAAAAAGAAAGAAAGAAAGAACGTAATAAAGAAACTAAAGATAGAATGAGAGAAGATATGAAAGCTAGAATGAAAGATATCAAGAAAGAAAGAAATGAAAGTAAGTAAAATAGAAACTAAAGATAAATTGAGAGAAGGTATGAAATACATAATGAAATATATCAAGAAAGAAACAAAGAAAGTAACTAATAAAGAAACTAAAGATAGAATGAGAGAAGGTATGAAAGCTAGAATGAAAGATATCAAGGAAGAAAGAAAAAAAATCAATGAAGAAATTAAAGAGGAAATGAGAGAAATATGAAACCTAGAATGCAAGATATCCTGAAAGAAAGAAAGTAATAAAGAACCTAATGATAGAATTAGAGAATGTATGAAAGCTAGAATGAAAGATATCAAGAAAGAAAGAAAGAAAGGAACTAATAAAGAAACGAAAGATAGAATGAGAGAAGGTAGGAAAGCTAGAATGAAAGATATCAAGGAAGTAAGAAAAAAGAAAGAAAGTAATAAAGAAACTAAAGATAGAATGAAACATTGTATGAAAGCTAGAATGAAAGATGTCAAGAAAGAAAGAAAGAAAGAAATCAAAAAAGTAACTAAAGTTAAATGAGAGAAGGTATGAAATACAGAATGAAATATATCAAAGAAAGAAAGAAAGAAAGTAATAAAGAAACTAAAGATAGAATGAGAGAATATATGAAAGCTAGAATGAAAGATATCAAGAAAGAAAGGAAGAAATCAATAAAGAAACTAAAGATAAAATGAGAGAAGTTATGAAATCCAGAATGAAAGATATCAAGAAACAAAGAAAGAAAGAAAGAAACTAATAAAGAAACTAAAGATAGAATGAGAGAAGGTATGACTGCTAGAATGAAAGATATCAAGAAAGAATGAAAGAAAGTAACTAATAAAGAAACTAAAGATAGAATGAGAGAAGGTATGAAAGCTAGAATGAAAGATATCTGCAAAGAAAGAAAGAAAGAAAGTAGTAAAGAAACTAAAGATGAAATGAGAGAAGTTATGAAAGCTAGAATGAAAGATATCAATAAAAAAGAAAGAAAGAAAGAACGTAATAAAGAAACTAAAGATATAATGAGAGAAGGTATGAAAGCTAGAATGAAAGATATCAAGAAAGAATGAAAGAAACAAAGAAAGTAATTAATAAAGAAACTAAAGATAGAATGAAAGAAGGTATGAATGCTAGAATGAAAGATATCAAGAAAGAATGAAAGAAAGTAACTAATAAAGAAACTAAAGATAGAATGAGAGAAGGTATGAAAGCTAGAATGAAAGATATCAAGAAAGAATGAAAGAAAGAAAGAAAGAAATTAATAAAGAAACTAAAGATAGAATGAAAGAAGGTATGATAGCTAGAATGAAAAATATCATGAAAGAATGAAAGAAAGAAAGAAAGTAATAAAGAAACTAAAGAGAATGATTGAAGGTATGAATGCTAGAATGAAAGATGTCAAGAAAGAAAGAAAGAAAGAAATCAAAAAAGAAACTAATGTTAAATGAGAGAAGGTATGAAATACAGAATGAAATATATCAAAGAAGGAAAGAAAGAAAGTAATAAAGAAACTAAAGATAGAATGAGAGAATATATGAAAGCTAGAATGAAAGATATCAAGAAAGAAAGAAAGAAATCAATAAAGAAACTAAAGATAAAATGAGAGGGTATGAAATCCAGAATGAAAGATATCAAGAAACAAAGAAAGAAAGAAAGAAACTAATAAAGAAACTAAAGATAGACTGAGAGAAGGTATTAAAGCTAAAATGAAAGATATCAAGAATGAAAGAAAGTAAGAAAGTAATAAAGAAACTAACGATAGAACGCGAGAAGGTATGAGAGCGAGAATGAAAGATATCAAGAAAGGAAAAAGGAAGAAAGTAGAAATGAAGTAATAAAGAAACTTAAGATAGAATGAGTGAAGATATGAAAGCTAGAATGAAAGACATCTGGAAAGAAAGAAAGAAAGAAAGTAGTAAAGAAACTAAAGATGAAATGCGAGAAGGTATGAAAGCTAGAATGAAAGATATCAATAAAAAAGAAAGAAAGAAAGAACGTAATAAAGAAACTAAAGATAGAATGAGAGAAGATATGAAAGCTAGAATGAAAGATATCAAGAAAGAAAGAAATGAAAGTAAGTAAAATAGAAACTAAAGATAAATTGAGAGAAGGTATGAAATACATAATGAAATATATCAAGAAAGAAACAAAGAAAGTAACTAATAAAGAAACTAAAGATAGAATGAGAGAAGGTATGAAAGCTAGAATGAAAGATATCAAGGAAGAAAGAAAAAAAATCAAAAAAGAAATTAAAGAGGAAATGAGAGAAATATGAAACCTAGAATGCAAGATATCCTGAAAGAAAGAAAGTAATAAAGAACCTAATGATAGAATGAGAGAATGTATGAAAGCTAGAATGAAAGATATCAAGAAAGAAAGAAAGAAAGGAACTAATAAAGAAACGGAAGATAGAATGAGAGAAGGTAGGAAAGCTAGAATGAAAGATATCAAGGAAGTAAGAAAAAAGAAAGAAAGTAATAAAGAAACTAAAGATAGAATGAAACATTGTATGAAAGCGAGAATGAAAGATGTCAAGAAAGAAAGAAAGAAAGAAATCAAAAAAGTAACTAAAGTTAAATGAGAGAAGGTATGAAATACAGAATGAAATATATCAAAGAAAGAAAGAAAGAAAGTAATAAAGAAACTAAAGATAGAATGAGAAAATATATGAAAGCTAGAATGAAAGATATCAAGAAAGAAAGGAAGAAATCAATAAAGAAACTAAAGATAAAATGAGAGAAGTTATGAAATCCAGAATGAAAGATATCAAGAAACAAAGAAAGAAAGAAAGAAACTAATAAAGAAACTAAAGATAGAATGAGAGAAGGTATGAATGCTAGAATGAAAGATATCAAGAAAGAATGAAAGAAAGTAACTACTAAAGATACTAAAGATAGAATGAGAGAAGGTATGAAAGCTAGAATGAAAGATATCTGCAAAGAAAGAAAGAAAGAAAGTAGTAAAGAAACTAAAGATGAAATGAGAGAAGTTATGAAAGCTAGAATGAAAGATATCAATAAAAAAGAAAGAAAGAAAGAACGTAATAAAGAAACTAAAGATATAATGAGAGAAGGTATGAAAGGTAGAATGAAAGATATCAAGAAAGAATGAAAGAAACAAAGAAAGTAATTAATAAAGAAACTAAAGACAGAATGAAAGAAGGTATGAATGCTAGAATGAAAGATATCAAGAAAGAATGAAAGAAAGTAACTAATAAAGAAACTAAAGATAGAATGAGAGAAGGTATGAAAGCTAGAATGAAAGATATCAAGAAAGAATGAAAGAAAGAAAGAAAGTAATTAATAAAGAAACTAAAGATAGAATGAAAGAAGGTATGATAGCTAGAATGAAAGATATCATGAAAGAATGAAAGAAATAAAGAAAGTAATAAAGAAACTAAAGAGAATGATTGAAGGTATGAATGCTAGAATGAAAGATGTCAAGAAAGAAAGAAAGAAAGAAATCAAAAAAGAAACTAATGTTAAATGAGAGAAGGTATGAAATACAGAATGAAATATATCAAAGAAGGAAAGAAAGAAAGTAATAAAGAAACTAAAGATAAAATGAGAGAATATTTGAGAGCTAGAATGAAAGATATCAAGAAAGAAAGAAAGAAATCAATAAGGAAACTAAAGATAAAATGAGAGAAGGTATGAAATCCAGAATGAAAGATATCAAGAAACAAAGAAAGAAAGAAAGAAACTAATAAAGAAACAAAAGATAGAATGAGAGAAGGTATTAAAGCTAAAATGAAAGATATCAAGATTGAAAGTAAGAAAGTAATAAAGAAACTAAAGATAGAACGCGAGAAGGTATGAGAGCGAGAATGAAAGATATCAAGGAAGGAAAAAGGAAGAAAGTAGAATTGAAGTAATAAAGAAACTTAAGATAGAATGAGTGAAGATATGAAAGGTAGAATGAAAGATATCTGGAAAGAAAGAAAGAAAGAAAGTAGTAAAGAAACTAAAGATGAAATGAGAGAAGGTATGAAAGCTAGAATGAAAGATATCAATAAAAAAGAAAGAAAGAAAGAAAGTAATAAAGAAACGAAAGATAGAATGAGAGAAGGTAGGAAAGCTAGAATGAAAGATATCAAGGAAGTAAGAAAAAAGAAAGAAAGTAATAAAGAAACTAAAGATAGAATGAAACATTGTATGAAAGCTAGAATGAAAGATGTCAAGAAAGAAAGAAAGAAAGAAATCAAAAAAGTAACTAAAGTTAAATGAGAGAAGGTATGAAATACAGAATGAAATATATCAAAGAAAGAAAGAAAGAAAGTAATAAAGAAACTAAAGATAGAATGAGAGAATATATGAAAGCTAGAATGAAAGATATCAAGAAAGAAAGGAAGAAATCAATAAAGAAACTAAAGATAAAATGAGAGAAGTTATGAAATCCAGAATGAAAGATATCAAGAAACAAAGAAAGAAAGAAACTAATAAAGAAACTAAAGATAGAATGAGAGAAGGTATGAATGCTAGAATGAAAGATATCAAGAAAGAATGAAAGAAAGTATCTAATAAAGAAACTAAAGATAGAATGAGAGAAGGTATGAAAGCTAGAATGAAAGATATCTGCAAAGAAAGAAAGAAAGAAAGTAGTAAAGAAACTAAAGATGAAATGAGAGAAGTTATGAAAACTAGAATGAAAGATATCAATAAAAAAGAAAGAAAGAAAGAACGTAAAAAAGAAACTAAAGATATAATGAGAGAAGGTATGAAAGCTAGAATGAAAGATATCAAGAAAGAATGATAGAAACAAAGAAAGTAATTAATAAAGAAACTAAAGATAGAATGAAAGAAGGTATGAATGCTAGAATGAAAGATATCAAGAAAGAATGAAAGAAAGTAACTAATAAAGAAACTAAAGATAGAATGAGAGAAGGTATGAAAGCTAGAATGAAAGATATCAAGAAAGAATGAAAGAAATAAAGAAAGTAATTAATAAAGAAACTAAAGATAGAATGAAAGAAGGTATGAAAGCTAGAATGAAAGATATCAAGAAAGAATGAAAGAAAGAAAGAAAGTAATAAAGAAACTAAAGAGAATGATTGAAGGTATGAATGCTAGAATGTAAGATATCAAGAAAGAAAGAAATAAAGAAAGAAAGAAAGAAAGAAAGTAATAAAAAAATGAAGATAGAATGATTGAAGTTATGAAAGCTAGAATGAAAGATATCAAGAAAGAATGAAAGAAAGGAAGTAACTAATATAGAAACGAATGATAGAATGAGAGAAGGTAGGAAAGCTAGAATGAAACATATCAAGGAAGTAAGAAAAAAGAAAGAAAGTAATAAAGAAACTAAAGATAGAATGAGACAATGTATGAAAGCTAGAATGAAAGATGTCAAGAAAGAAACAAAGAAAGAAATCAAAAAAGAAACTAAAGTTAAATGAGAGAAGGTATGAAATACAGAATGAAATATATCAAGAGAGAAAGAAAGAAAGAAAGTAATAAAGAAACTAAAGATAGAATGAGAGAATATATGAAAGCTAGAATGAAAGATATCAAGAAAGAAAGAAAGAAATCAATAAAGAAACTAAAGATAACATGAGAGAAGGTATGAAATCCAGAATGAAAAATATCAAGAAACAAAGAAAGAAAGAAAGAAACTAATAAAGAAACTAAAGATAGAATGAGAGAAGGTATTAAAGCTAAAATGAAAGATATCAAGAATGAAATAAAGTAATAAAGAACTAAAGATAGAACGCGAGTAGGTATGAGAGCGAGAATGAAAGATATCAAGAAAGGAAAAAGGAAGAAAGTAGAAATGAAGTAATAAAGAAATTTAAGATAGAATGAGTGAAGATATGAAAGCTAGAATGAAAAATATCTGGAAAGAAAGAAGGAAAGAAAGTAGTAAAGAAACTAAAGATGAAATGAGAGAAGGTATGAAAGCTAGAATGAAAGATATCAATAAAAAAGAAAGAAAGAAAGAACGTAATAAAGAAACTAAAGATAGAATGAGAGAAGATATGAAAGCTAGAATGAAAGATATCAAGAAAGAAAGAAATGAAAGTAAGTAAAATAGAAACTAAAGATAAATTGAGAGAAGGTATGAAATACATAATGAAATATATCAAGAAAGAAACAAAGAAAGTAACTAATAAAGAAACTAAAGATAGAATGAGAGAAGGTATGAAAGCTAGAATGAAAGATATCAAGGAAGAAAGAAAAAAAATCAATAAAGAAATTAAAGAGGAAATGAGAGAAATATGAAACCTAGAATGCAAGATATCCTGAAAGAAAGAAAGTAATAAAGAACCTAATGATAGAATGAGAGAATGTATGAAAGTTAGAATGAAAGATATCAAGAAAGAAAGAAAGAAAGGAACTAATAAAGAAACGAAAGATAGAATGAGAGAAGGTAGGAAAGCTAGAATGAAAGATATCAAGGAAGTAAGAAAAAAGAAAGAAAGTAATAAAGAAACTAAAGATAGAATGAAACATTGTATGAAAGCTAGAATGAAAGATGTCAAGAAAGAAAGAAAGAAAGAAATCAAAAAAGTAACTAAAGTTAAATGAGAGAAGGTATGAAATACAGAATGAAATATATCAAAGAAAGAAAGAAAGAAAGTAATAAAGAAACTAAAGATAGAATGAGAGAATATATGAAAGCTAGAATGAAAGAGATCAAGAAAGAAAGGAAGAAATCAATAAAGAAACTAAAGATAAAATGAGAGAAGTTATGAAATCCAGAATGAAAGATATGAAGAAACAAAGAAAGAAAGAAAGAAACTAATAAAGAAACTAAAGATAGAATGAGAGAAGGTATGACTGCTAGAATGAAAGATATCAAGAAAGAATGAAAGAAAGTAACTAATAAAATAACTAAAGATAGAATGAGAGAAGGTATGAAAGCTAGAATGAAAGATATCTGCAAAGAAAGAAAGAAAGAAAGTAGTAAAGAAACTAAAGATGAAATGAGAGAAGTTATGAAAGCTAGAATGAAAGATATCAATAAAAAAGAAAGAAAGAAAGAACGTAATAAAGAAACTAAAGATATAATGAGAGAAGGTATGAAAGCTAGAATGAAAGATATCAAGAAAGAATGAAAGAAACAAAGAAAGTAATTAATAAAGAAACTAAAGATAGAATGAAAGAAGGTATGAATGCTAGAATGAAAGATATCAAGAAAGAATGAAAGAAAGTAACTAATAAAGAAACTAAAGATAGAATGAGAGAAGGTATGAAAGCTAGAATGAAAGATATCAAGAAAGAATGAAAGAAAGAAAGAAAGTAATTAATAAAGAAACTAAAGATAGAATGAAAGAAGGTATGATAGCTAGAATGAAAGATATCATGAAAGAATGAAAGAAAGAAAGAAAGTAATAAAGAAACTAAAGAGAATGATTGAAGGTATGAATGCTAGAATGAAAGATGTCAAGAAAGAAAGAAAGAAAGAAATCAAAAAAGAAACTAATGTTAAATGAGAGAAGGTATGAAATACAGAATGAAATATATCAAAGAAGGAAAGAAAGAAAGTAATAAAGAAACTAAAGATAGAATGAGAGAATATATGAAAGCTAGAATGAAAGATATCAAGAAAGAAAGAAAGAAATCAATAAAGAAACTAAAGATAAAATGAGAGAAGGTATGAAATCCAGAATGAAAGATATCAAGAAACAAAGAAAGAAAGAAAGAAAGTAATAAAGAAACTAAAGATAGACTAAGAGAAGGTATTAAAGCTAAAATGAAAGATATCAAGAATGAAAGAAAGTAAGAAAGTAATAAAGAAACTAACGATAGAACGCGAGAAGGTATGAGAGCGAGAATGAAAGATATCAAGAAAGGAAAAAGGAAGAAAGTAGAAATGAAGTAATAAAGAAACTTAAGATAGAATGAGTGAAGATATGAAAGCTAGAATGAAAGATATCTGGAAAGAAAGAAAGAAAGAAAGTAGTAAAGAAACTAAAGATGAAATGAGAGAAGTTATGAAAGCTAGAATGAAAGATATCAATAAAAAACAAAGAAAGAAAGAACGTAATAAAGAAACTAAAGATATAATGAGAGAAGGTATGAAAGCTAGAATGAAAGATATCAAGAAAGAATGAAAGAAACAAAGAAAGTAATTAATAAAGAAACTAAAGATAGAATGAAAGAAGGTATGAATGCTAGAATGAAAGATATCAAGAAAGAATGAAAGAAAATAACTAATAAAGAAACTAAAGATAGAATGAGAGAAGGTATGAAAGCTAGAATGAAAGATATCAAGAAAGAATGAAAGAAAGAAAGAAAGTAATTAATAAAGAAACTAAAGATAGAATGAAAGAAGGTATGATAGCTAGAATGAAAGATATCATGAAAGAATGAAAGAAAGAAAGAAAGTAATAAAGAAACTAAAGAGAATGATTGAAGGTATGAATGCTAGAATGAAAGATGTCAAGAAAGAAAGAAAGAAAGAAATCAAAAAAGAAACTAATGTTAAATGAGAGAAGGTATGAAATACAGAATGAAATATATCAAAGAAGGAAAGAAAGAAAGTAATAAGGAAACTAAAGATAGAATGAGAGAATATATGAAAGCTAGAATGAAAGATATCAAGAAAGAAAGAAAGAAATCAATAAAGAAACTAAAGATAAAATGAGAGAAGGTATGAAATCCAGAATGAAAGATATCAAGAAACAAAGAAAGAAAGAAAGAAACTAATAAAGAAACTAAAGATAGACTGAGAGAAGGTATGAAAGCTAAAATGAAAGATATCAAGAATGAAACAAAGTAAGAAAGTAATAAAGAAACTAACGATAGAACGCGAGAAGGTATGAGAGCGAGAATGAAAGATATCAAGAAAGGAAAAAGGAAGAAAGTAGAAATGAAGTAATAAAGTAACTTAAGATAGAATGAGTGAAGATATGAAAGCTAGAATGAAAGATATCTGGAAAGAAAGAAAGAAAGAAAGTAGTAAAGAAACTAAAGATGAAATGAGAGAAGGTATGAAAGCTAGAATGAAAGATATCAATAGAAAAGAAGAAAGAAAGAACGTAATAAAGAAACTAAAGATAAAATGAGAGAAGGTATGAAAGCTAGAATGAAAGATATCAAGAAAGAATGAAAGAAACAAAGAAAGTAATTAATAAAGAAACTAAAGATAGAATGAAAGAAGGTATGAATGCTAGAATGAAAGATATACAGAAAGAATGAAAGAAAGTAACTAATAAAGAAACTAAAGATAGAATGAGAGAAGGTATGAAAGCTAAAATGAAAGATATCAAGAAAGAATGAAAGAAAGAAAGAAAGTAATTAATAAAGAAACTAAAGATAGAATGAAAGAAGATATGAAAGCTAGAATGAAAGATATCAAGAAAGAATGAAAGAAAGAAAGAAAGTAATGAAGAAACTAAAGAGAATGATTGAAGGTATGAATGCTAGAATGTAAGATACCAAGAAAGAAAGAAAGAAAGAAAGAAAGAAAGAAAGTAATAAAAAAATGAAGATAGAATGATTGAAGTTATGAAAGCTAGAATGAAAGATATCAAGAAAGAATGAAAGAAAGGAAGTAACTAATATAGAAACGAATGATAGAATGAGAGAAGGTAGGAAAGCTAGAATGAAAGATATCAAGGAGGTAAGAAAAAAGAAAGAAAGTAATAAAGAAACTAAAGATAGAATGAGACAATGTATGAAAGCTAGAATGAAAGATGTCAAGAAAGAAACAAAGAAAGAAATCAAAAAAGAAACTAAAGTTAAATGAGAGAAGGTATGAAATACAGAATGAAATATATCAAGAGAGAAAGAAAGAAAGAAAGTAATAAAGAAACTAAAGATAGAATGAGAGAATATATGAAAGCTAAAATGAAAGATATCAAGAAAGAAAGAAAGAAATCAATAAAGAAACTAAAGATAACATGAGAGAAGGTATGAAATCCAGAATGAAAGATATCAAGAAACAAAGAAAGAAAGAAAGAAACTAATAAAGAAACTAAAGATAGAATGAGAGAAGGTATTAAAGCTAAAATGAAAGATATCAAGAATGAAATAAAGTAAGAAGGTAATAAAGAACTAAAGATAGAACGCGAGAAGGTATGAGAGCGAGAATGAAAGATATAAAGAAAGGAAAAAGGAAGAAAGTAGAAATGAAGTAATAAAGAAATTTAAGATAGAATGAGTGAAGATATGAAAGCTAGAATGAAAGATATCTGGAAAGAAAGAAAGAAAGAAAGTAGTAAAGAAACTAAAGAGGAAATGAGAGAAGGTATGAAAGCTAGAATGAAAGATATCAATAAAAAAGAAAGAAAGAAAGAACGTAATAAAGAAACTAAAGATAGAATGAGAGAAGATATGAAAGCTAGAATGAAAGATATCAAGAAAGAAAGAAATGAAAGTAAGTAAAATAGAAACTAAAGATAAATTGAGAGAAGGTATGAAATACATAATGAAATATATCAAGAAAGAAACAAAGAAAGTAATTAATAAAGAAACTAAAGATAGAATGAGAGAAGGTATGAAAGCTAGAATGAAAGATATCAAGGAAGAAAGAAAAAAAATCAATAAAGAAATTAAAGAGGAAATGAGAGAAATATGAAACCTAGAATGCAAGATATCCTGAAAGAAAGAAAGTAATAAAGAACCTAATGATAGAATGAGAGAATGTATGAAAGCTAGAATGAAAGATATCAAGAAAGAAAGAAAGAAAGGAACTAATAAAGAAACGAAAGATAGAATGAGAGAAGGTAGGAAAGCTAGAATGAAAGATATCAAGGAAGTAAGAAAAAAGAAAGAAAGTAATAAAGAAACTAAAGATAGAATGAAACATTATATGAAAGCTAGAATGAAAGATGTCAAGAAAGAAAGAAAGAAAGAAATCAAAAAAGTAACTAAAGTTAAATGAGAGAAGGTATGAAATACAGAATGAAATATATCAAAGAAAGAAAGAAAGAAAGTAATAAAGAAACTAAAGATAGAATGAGAGAATATATGAAAGCTAGAATGAAAGATATCAAGAAAGAAAGGAAGAAATCAATAAAGAAACTAAAGATAAAATGAGAGAAGTTATGAAATCCAGAATGAAAGATATCAAGAAACAAAGAAAGAAAGAAAGAAACTAATAAAGAAACTAAAGATAGAATGAGAGAAGGTATGAATGCTAGAATGAAAGATATCAAGAAAGAATGAAAGAAAGTAACTAATAAAGAAACTAAAGATAGAATGAGAGAAGGTATGAAAGCTAGAATGAAAGATATCTGCAAAGAAAGAAAGAAAGAAAGTAGTAAAGAAACTAAAGATGAAATGAGAGAAGTTATGAAAGCTAGAATGAAAGATATCAATAAAAAAGAAAGAAAGAAAGAACGTAATAAAGAAACTAAAGATATAATGAGAGAAGGTATGAAAGCTAGAATGAAAGATATCAAGAAAGAATGAAAGAAACAAAGAAAGTAATTAATAAAGAAACTAAAGATAGAATGAAAAAAGGTATGAATGCTAGAATGAAAGATATCAAGAAAGAATGAAAGAAAGTAACTAATAAAGAAACCAAAGTTAGAATGAGAGAAGGTATGAAAGCTAGAATGAAAGATATCAAGAAAGAATGAAAGAAAGAAAGAAAGTAATAAAGAAACTAAAGAGAATGATTGAAGGTATGAATGCTAGAATGTAAGATATCAAGAAAGAAAGAAAGAAAGAAAGAAAGAAAGAAAGAAAGTAATAAAAAAATGAAGATAGAATGATTGAAGTTATGAAAGCTAGAATGAAAGATATCAAGAAAGAATGAAAGAAAGGAAGTAACTAATATAGAAACGAATGATAGAATGAGAGAAGGTAGGAAAGCTAGAATGAAAGATATCAAGGAAGTAAGAAAAAAGAAAGAAAGTAATAAAGAAACTAAAGATAGAATGAGACAATGTATGAAAGCTAGAATGAAAGATGTCAAGAAAGAAACAAAGAAAGAAATCAAAAAAGAAACTAAAGTTAAATGAGAGAAGGTATGAAATACAGAATGAAATATATCAAGAGAGAAAGAAAGAAAGAAAGTAATAAAGAAACTAAAGATAGAATGAGAGAATATATGAAAGCTAGAATGAAAGATATCAAGAAAGAAAGAAAGAAATCAATAAAGAAACTAAAGATAACATGAGAGAAGGTATGAAATCCAGAATGAAAAATATCAAGAAACAAAGAAAGAAAGAAAGAAACTAATAAAGAAACTAAAGATAGAATGAGAGAAGGTATTAAAGCTAAAATGAAAGATATCAAGAATGAAATAAAGTAAGAAAGTAATAAAGAACTAAAGATAGAACGCGAGTAGGTATGAGAGCGAGAATGAAAGATATCAAGAAAGGAAAAAGGAAGAAAGTAGAAATGAAGTAATAAAGAAATTTAAGATAGAATGAGTGAAGATATGAAAGCTAGAATGAAAGATATCTGGAAAGAAAGAAGGAAAGAAAGTAGTAAAGAAACTAAAGATGAAATGAGAGAAGGAATGAAAGCTAGAATGAAAGATATCAATAAAAAAGAAAGAAAGAAAGAACGTAATAAAGAAACTAAAGATAGAATGAGAGAAGATATGAAAGCTAGAATGAAAGATATCAAGAAAGAAAGAAATGAAAGTAAGTAAAATAGAAACTAAAGATAAATTGAGAGAAGGTATGAAATACATAATGAAATATATCAAGAAAGAAACAAAGAAAGTAACTAATAAAGAAACTAAAGATAGAATGAGAGAAGGTATGAAAGCTAGAATGAAAGATATCAAGGAAGAAAGAAAAAAAATCAATAAAGAAATTAAAGAGGAAATGAGAGAAATATGAAACCTAGAATGCAAGATATCCTGAAAGAAAGAAAGTAATAAAGAACCTAATGATAGAATGAGAGAATGTATGAAAGTTAGAATGAAAGATATCAAGAAAGAAAGAAAGAAAGGAACTAATAAAGAAACGAAAGATAGAATGAGAGAAGGTAGGAAAGCTAGAATGAAAGATATCAAGGAAGTAAGAAAAAAGAAAGAAAGTAATAAAGAAACTAAAGATAGAATGAAACATTGTATGAAAGCTAGAATGAAAGATGTCAAGAAAGAAAGAAAGAAAGAAATCAAAAAAGTAACTAAAGTTAAATGAGAGAAGATATGAAATACAGAATGAAATATATCAAAGAAAGAAAGAAAGAAAGTAATAAAGAAACTAAAGATAGAATGAGAGAATATATGAAAGCTAGAATGAAAGATATCAAGAAAGAAAGGAAGAAATCAATAAAGAAACTAAAGATAAAATGAGAGAAGTTATGAAATCCAGAATGAAAGATATGAAGAAACAAAGAAAGAAAGAAAGAAACTAATAAAGAAACTAAAGATAGAATGAGAGAAGGTATGACTGCTAGAATGAAAGATATCAAGAAAGAATGAAAGAAAGTAACTAATAAAATAACTAAAGATAGAATGAGAGAAGGTATGAAAGCTAGAATGAAAGATATCTGCAAAGAAAGAAAGAAAGAAAGTAGTAAAGAAACTAAAGATGAAATGAGAGAAGTTATGAAAGCTAGGATGAAAGATATCAATAAAAAAGAAAGAAAGAAAGAACGTAATAAAGAAACTAAAGATATAATGAGAGAAGGTATGAAAGCTAGAATGAAAGATATCAAGAAAGAATGAAAGAAACAAAGAAAGTAATTAATAAAGAAACTAAAGATAGAATGAAAGAAGGTATGAATGCTAGAATGAAAGATATCAAGAAAGAATGAAAGAAAGTAACTAATAAAGAAACTAAAGATAGAATGAGAGAAGGTATGAAAGCTAGAATGAAAGATATCAAGAAAGAATGAAAGAAAGAAAGAAAGTAATTAATAAAGAAACTGAAGATAGAATGAAAGAAGGTATGATAGCTAGAATGAAAGATATCATGAAAGAATGAAAGAAAGAAAGAAAGTAATAAAGAAACTAAAGAGAATGATTGAAGGTATGAATGCTAGAATGAAAGATGTCAAGAAAGAAAGAAAGAAAGAAATCAAAAAAGAAACTAATGTTAAATGAGAGAAGGTATGAAATACAGAATGAAATATATCAAAGAAGGAAAGAAAGAAAGTAATAAAGAAACTAAAGATAGAATGAGAGAATATATGAAAGCTAGAATGAAAGATATCAAGAAAGAAAGAAAGAAATCAATAAAGAAACTAAAGATAAAATGAGAGAAGGTATGAAATCCAGAATGAAAGATATCAAGAAACAAAGAAAGAAAGAAAGAAACTAATAAAGAAACTAAAGATAGACTGAGAGAAGGTATTAAAGCTAAAATGAAAGATATCAAGAATGAAAGAAAGTAAGAAAGTAATAAAGAAACTAACGATAGAACGCGAGAAGGTATGAGAGCGAGAATGAAAGATATCAAGAAAGGAAAAAGGAAGAAAGTAGAAATGAAGTAATAAAGAAACTTAAGATAGAATGAGTGAAGATATGAAAGCTAGAATGAAAGACATCTGGAAAGAAAGAAAGAAAGAAAGTAGTAAAGAAACTAAAGATGAAATGAGAGAAGTTATGAAAGCTAGAATGAAAGATATCAATAAAAAAGAAAGAAAGAAAGAACGTAATAAAGAAACTAAAGATATAATGAGAGAAGGTATGAAAGCTAGAATGAAAGATATCAAGAAAGAATGAAAGAAACAAAGAAAGTAATTAATAAAGAAACTAAAGATAGAATGAAAGAAGGTATGAATGCTAGAATGAAAGATATCAAGAAAGAATGAAAGAAAATAACTAATAAAGAAACTAAAGATAGAATGAGAGAAGGTATGAAAGCTAGAATGAAAGATATCAAGAAAGAATGAAAGAAAGAAAGAAAGTAATTAATAAAGAAACTAAAGATAGAATGAAAGAAGGTATGAAAGCTAGAATGAAAGATATCAAGAAAGAATGAAAGAAAGAAAGAAAGTAATGAAGAAACTAAAGAGAATGATTGAAGGTATGAATGCTAGAATGTAAGATACCAAGAAAGAAAGAAAGAAAGAAAGAAAGAAAGTAATAAAAAAATGAAGATAGAATGATTGAAGTTATGAAAGCTAGAATGAAAGATATCAAGAAAGAATGAAAGAAAGGAAGTAACTAATATAGAAACGAATGATAGAATGAGAGAAGGTAGGAAAGCTAGAATGAAAGATATCAAGGAAGTAAGAAAAAAGAAAGAAAGTAATAAAGAAACTAAAGATAGAATGAGACAATGTATGAAAGCTAGAATGAAAGATGTCAAGAAAGAAACAAAGAAAGAAATCAAAAAAGAAACTAAAGTTAAATGAGAGAAGGTATGAAATACAGAATGAAATATATCAAGAGAGAAAGAAAGAAAGAAAGTAATAAAGAAACTAAAGATAGAATGAGAGAATATATGAAAGCTAGAATGAAAGATATCAAGAAAGAAAGAAAGAAATCAATAAAGAAACTAAAGATAACATGAGAGAAGGTATGAAATCCAGAATGAAAGATATCAAGAAACAAAGAAAGAAAGAAAGAAACTAATAAAGAAACTAAAGATAGAATGAGAGAAGGTATTAAAGCTAATATGAAAGATATCAAGAATGAAATAAAGTAAGAAGGTAATAAAGAACTAAAGATAGAACGCGAGAAGGTATGAGAGCGAGAATGAAAGATATAAAGAAAGGAAAAAGGAAGAAAGTAGAAATGAAGTAATAAAGAAATTTAAGATAGAATGAGTGAAGATATGAAAGCTAGAATGAAAGATATCTGGAAAGAAAGAAAGAAAGAAAGTAGTAAAGAAACTAAAGAGGAAATGAGAGAAGGTAGAAAGCTAGAATGAAAGATATCAATAAAAAAGAAAGAAAGAAAGAACGTAATAAAGAAACTAAAGATAGAATGAGAGAAGATATGAAAGCTAGAATGAAAGATATCAAGAAAGAAAGAAATGAAAGTAAGTAAAATAGAAACTAAAGATAAATTGAGAGAAGGTATGAAATACATAATGAAATATATCAAGAAAGAAACAAAGAAAGTAACTAATAAAGAAACTAAAGATAGAATGAGAGAAGGTATGAAAGCTAGAATGAAAGATATCAAGGAAGAAAGAAAAAAATCAATAAAGAAATTAAAGAGGAAATGAGAGAAATATGAAACCTAGAATGCAAGATATCCTGAAAGAAAGAAAGTAATAAAGAACCTAATGATAGAATGAGAGAATGTATGAAAGCTAGAATGAAAGATATCAAGAAAGAAAGAAAGAAAGGAACTAATAAAGAAACGAAAGATAGAATGAGAGAAGGTAGGAAAGCTAGAATGAAAGATATCAAGGAAGTAAGAAAAAAGAAAGAAAGTAATAAAGAAACTAAAGATAGAATGAAACATTGTATGAAAGCTAGAATGAAAGATGTCAAGAAAGAAAGAAAGAAAGAAATCAAAAAAGTAACTAAAGTTAAATGAGAGAAGGTATGAAATACAGAATGAAATATATCAAAGAAAGAAAGAAAGAAAGTAATAAAGAAACTAAAGATAGAATGAGAGAATATATGAAAGCTAGAATGAAAGATATCAAGAAAGAAAGGAAGAAATCAATAAAGAAACTAAAGATAAAATGAGAGAAGTTATGAAATCCAGAATGAAAGATATGAAGAAACAAAGAAAGAAAGAAAGAAACTAATAAAGAAACTAAAGATAGAATGAGAGAAGGTATGAATGCTAGAATGAAAGATATCAAGAAAGAATGAAAGAAAGTAACTAATAAAGAAACTAAAGATAGAATGAGAGAAGGTATGAAAGCTAGAATGAAAGATATCTGCAAAGAAAGAAAGAAAGAAAGTAGTAAAGAAACTAAAGATGAAATGAGAGAAGTTATGAAAGCTAGAATGAAAGATATCAATAAAAAAGAAAGAAAGAAAGAACGTAATAAAGAAACTAAAGATATAATGAGAGAAGGTATGAAAGCTAGAATGAAAGATATCAAGAAAGAATGAAAGAAACAAAGAAAGTAATTAATAAAGAAACTAAAGATAGAATGAAAAAAGGTATGAATGCTAGAATGAAAGATATCAAGAAAGAATGAAAGAAAGTAACTAATAAAGAAACTAAAGATAGAATGAGAGAAGGTATGAAAGCTAGAATGAAAGATATCAAGAAAGAATGAAAGAAAGAAAGAAAGTAATTAATAAAGAAACTAAAGATAGAATGAAAGAAGGTATGATAGCTAGAATGAAAGATATCATGAAAGAATGAAAGAAAGAAAGAAAGTAATAAAGAAACTAAAGAGAATGATTGAAGGTATGAATGCTAGAATGAAAGATAGAAAGAAAGAAAGAAAGAAAGAAATCAAAAAAGAAACTAATGTTAAATGAGAGAAGGTATGAAATACAGAATGAAATATATCAAAGAAGGAAAGAAAGAAAGTAATAAAGAAACTAAAGATAGAATGAGAGAATATATGAAAGCTAGAATGAAAGATATCAAGAAAGAAAGAAAGAAATCAATAAAGAAACTAAAGATAAAATGAGAGAAGGTATGAAATCCAGAATGAAAGATATCAAGAAACAAACAAAGAAAGAAAGAAACTAATAAAGAAACAAAAGATAGAATGAGAGAAGGTATTAAAGCTAAAATGAAAGATATCAAGATTGAAAGAAAGTAAGAAAGTAATAAAGAAACTAAAGATAGAACGCGAGAAGGTATGAGAGCGAGAATGAAAGATATCAAGGAAGGAAAAAGGAAGAAAGTAGAAATGAAGTAATAAAGAAACTTAAGATAGAATGAGTGAAGATATGAAAGGTAGAATGAAAGATATCTGGAAAGAAAGAAAGAAAGAAAGTAGTAAAGAAACTAAAGATGAAATGAGAGAAGGTATGAAAGCTAGAATGAAAGATATCAATAAAAAAGAAAGAAAGAAAGAACGTAATAAAGAAACGAAAGATAGAATGAGAGAAGGTAGGAAAGCTAGAATGAAAGATATCAAGGAAGTAAGAAAAAAGAAAGAAAGTAATTAAGAAACTAAAGATAGAATGAAACATTGTATGAAAGCTATAATGAAAGATGTCAAGAAAGAAAGAAAGAAAGAAATCAAAAAAGTAACTAAAGTTAAATGAGAGAAGGTATGAAATACAGAATGAAATATATCAAAGAAAGAATGAAAGAAAGTAATAAAGAAACTAAAGATAGAATGAGAGAATATATGAAAGCTAGAATGAAAGATATCAAGAAAGAAAGGAAGAAATCAATAAAGAAACTAAAGATAAAATGAGAGAAGTTATGAAATCCAGAATGAAAGATATCAAGAAACAAAGAAAGAAAGAAAGAAACTAATAAAGAAACTAAAGATAGAATGAGAGAAGGTATGAATGCTAGAATGAAAGATATCAAGAAAGAATGAAAGAAAGTAACTAATAAAGAAACTAAAGATAGAATGAGAGAAGGTATGAAAGCTAGAATGAAAGATATCTGCAAAGAAAGAAAGAAAGAAAGTAGTAAAGAAACTAAAGATGAAATGAGAGAAGTTATGAAAGCTAGAATGAAAGATATCAATAAAAAAGAAAGAAAGAAAGTAACTAATAAAGAAACTAAAGATAGAATGAGAGAAGGTATGAAAGCTAGAATGAAAGATATCAAGAAAGAATGAAAGAAAGAAAGAAAGTAATTAATAAAGAAACTAAAGATAGAATGAAAGAAGGTATGATAGCTAGAATGAAAGATATCATGAAAGAATGAAAGAAAGAAAGAAAGTAATAAAGAAACTAAAGAGAATGATTGAAGGTATGAATGCTAGAATGAAAGATGTCAAGAAAGAAAGAAAGAAAGAAATCAAAAAAGAAACTAATGTTAAATGAGAGAAGGTATGAAATACAGAATGAAATATATCAAAGAAGGAAAGAAAGAAAGTAATAAAGAAACTAAAGATAGAATGAGAGAATATATGAAAGCTAGAATGAAAGATATCAAGAAAGAAAGAAAGAAATCAATAAAGAAACTAAAGATAAAATGAGAGAAGGTATGAAATCCAGAATGAAAGATATCAAGAAACAAAGAAAGAAAGAAAGAAACTAATAAAGAAACAAAAGATAGAATGAGAGAAGGTATTAAAGCTAAAATGAAAGATATCAAGATTGAAAGAAAGTAAGAAAGTAATAAAGAAACTAAAGATAGAACGCGAGAAGGTATGAGAGCGAGAATGAAAGATATCAAGGAAGGAAAAAGGAAGAAAGTAGAAATGAAGTAATAAAGAAACTTAAGATAGAATGAGTGAAGATATGAAAGGTAGAATGAAAGATATCTGGAAAGAAAGAAAGAAAGAAAGTAGTAAAGAAACTAAAGATGAAATGAGAGAAGGTACGAAAGCTAGAATGAAAGATATCAATAAAAAAGAAAGAAAGAAAGAACGTAATAACGAAACTAAAGATAAAATGAGAGAAGGTATGAAAGCTAGAATGAAAGATATCAAGAAAGAATGAAAGAAACAAAGAAAGTAATTAATATAGAAACTAAAGATAGAATGAAAGAAGGTATAAATGCTAGAATGAAAGATATCAAGAAAGAATGAAAGAAAGAAAGAAAGCAATAAAGAAACTAAAGAGAATGATTGAAGGTATGAAAGCTAGAATGTAAGATATCAAGAAAGAAAGAAATGAATGTAATTAAAAAAGAAACTAAAGATAGAATGAGAGAAGGTATGAAAGACAGAATCTAAGATTTCAAGAAAGAAAGAAAGAAAGAAAGGAAAAAGAAAGAACGAAAGTAATTAATAAAGAAACTAAAGATAGAATGAAAGAAGGTATGAATGCTAGAATGAAAGATATACAGAAAGAATGAAAGAAAGTAACTAATAAAGAAACTAAAGATAGAATGAGAGAAGGTATGAAAGCTAAAATGAAAGATATCAAGAAAGAATGAAAGAAATAAAGAAAGTAATTAATAAAGAAACTAAAGATAGAATGAAAGAAGGTATGAAAGCTAGAATGAAAGATATCAAGAAAGAATGAAAGAAAGTAACTAATAAAGAAACTAAAGATAGAATGAGAGAAGGTATGAAAGCTAGAATGAAAGATATCAAGAAAGAATGAAAGAAAGAAAGAAAGTAATTAAGAAAGAAACTAAAGATAGAATGAAAGAAGGTATGAATGCTAGAATGAAAGATATACAGAAAGAATGAAAGAAAGTAACTAATAAAGAAACTAAAGATAGAATGAGAGAAGGTATGAAAGCTAAAATGAAAGATATCAAGAAAGAATGAAAGAAATAAAGAAAGTAATTAATAAAGAAACTAAAGATAGAATGAAAGAAGGTATGAAAGCTAGAATGAAAGATATCAAGAAAGAATGAAAGAAAGAAAGAAAGTAATAAAGAAACTAAAGAGAATGATTGAAGGTATGAATGCTAGAATGTAAGATATCAAGAAAGAAAGAAAGAAAGAAAGAAAGAAAGAAAGTAATAAAAAATGAAGATAGAATGGTTGAAGTTATGAAAGCTAGAATGAAAGATATCAAGAAAGAATGAAAGAAAGGAAGTAACTAATATAGAAACGAATGATAGAATGAGAGAAGGTAGGAAAGCTAGAATGAAAGATATCAAGGAAGTAAGAAAAAAAAAAGAAAGTAATAAAGAAACTAAAGATAGAATGAGACAATGTATGAAAGCTAGAATGAAACATGTCAAGAAAGAAACAAAGAAAGAAATCAAAAAAGAAACTAAAGTTAAATGAGAGAAGGTATGAAATACAGAATGAAATATATCAAGAGAGAAAGAAAGAAAGAAAGTAATAAAGAAACTAAAGATAGAATGAGAGAATATATGAAAGCTAGAATGAAAGATATCAAGAAAGAAAGAAAGAAATCAATAAAGAAACTAAAGATAAATGAGAGAAGGTATGAAATACAGAATGAAATATATCAAAGAAAGAAAGAAAGAAAGTAATAAAGAAACTAAAGATAGAATGAGAGAATATATGAAAGCTAGAATGAAAGATATCAAGAAAGAAAGAAAGAAAGAAAGAAAGAAACTAATAAAGAAACTAAAGATAGAATGAGAGAAGGTATTAAAGCTAAAATGAAAGATATCAAGAATGAAATAAAGTAAGAAAGTAATAAAGAACTAAAGATAGAACGCGAGTAGGTATGAGAGCGAGAATGAAAGATATCAAGAAAGGAAAAAGGAAGAAAGTAGAAATGAAGTAATAAAGAAATTTAAGATAGAATGAGTGAAGATATGAAAGCTAGAATGAAAGATATCTGGAAAGAAAGAAGGAAAGAAAGTAGTAAAGAAACTAAAGATGAAATGAGAGAAGGTATGAAAGCTAGAATGAAAGATATCAATAAAAAAGAAAGAAAGAAAGAACGTAATAAAGAAACTAAAGATAGAATGAGAGAAGATATGAAAGCTAGAATGAAAGATATCAAGAAAGAAAGAAATGAAAGTAAGTAAAATAGAAACTAAAGATAAATTGAGAGAAGGTATGAAATACATAATGAAATATATCAAGAAAGAAACAAAGAAAGTAACTAATAAAGAAACTAAAGATAGAATGAGAGAAGGTATGAAAGCTAGAATGAAAGATATCAAGGAAGAAAGAAAAAAAATCAATAAAGAAATTAAAGAGGAAATGAGAGAAATATGAAACCTAGAATGCAAGATATCCTGAAAGAAAGAAAGTAATAAAGAACCTAATGATAGAATGAGAGAATGTATGAAAGTTAGAATGAAAGATATCAAGAAAGAAAGAAAGAAAGGAACTAATAAAGAAACGAAAGATAGAATGAGAGAAGGTAGGAAAGCTAGAATGAAAGATATCAAGGAAGTAAGAAAAAAGAAAGAAAGTAATAAAGAAACTAAAGATAGAATGAAACATTGTATGAAAGCTAGAATGAAAGATGTCAAGAAAGAAAGAAAGAAAGAAATCAAAAAAGTAACTAAAGTTAACTGAGAGAAGGTATGAAATACAGAATGAAATATATCAAAGAAAGAAAGAAAGAAAGTAATAAAGAAACTAAAGATAGAATGACAGAATATATGAAAGCTAGAATGAAAGATATCAAGAAAGAAAGG
Source organism: Intellagama lesueurii (assembly GCA_037013535.1). Classification (NCBI taxonomy): domain Eukaryota; kingdom Metazoa; phylum Chordata; class Lepidosauria; order Squamata; family Agamidae; genus Intellagama; species Intellagama lesueurii. The sequence continues at coordinate 93,375,297 of JBAJHW010000002.1, forward strand.
AAGAAATCAATAAAGAAACTAAAGATAAAATGAGAGAAGTTATGAAATCCAGAATGAAAGATATGAAGAAACAAAGAAAGAAAGAAAGAAACTAATAAAGAAACTAAAGATAGAATGAGAGAAGGTATGACTGCTAGAATGAAAGATATCAAGAAAGAATGAAAGAAAGTAACTAATAAAATAACTAAAGATAGAATGAGAGAAGGTATGAAAGCTAGAATGAAAGATATCTGCAAAGAAAGAAAGAAAGAAAGTAGTAAAGAAACTAAAGATGAAATGAGAGAAGTTATGAAAGCTAGAATGAAAGATATCAATAAAAAAGAAAGAAAGAAAGAACGTAATAAAGAAACTAAAGATATAATGAGAGATGGTATGAAAGCTAGAATGAAAGATATCAAGAAAGAATGAAAGAAACAAAGAAAGTAATTAATAAAGAAACTAAAGATAGAATGAAAGAAGGTATGAATGCTAGAATGAAAGATATCAAGAAAGAATGAAAGAAAGTAACTAATAAAGAAACTAAAGATAGAATGAGAGAAGGTATGAAAGCTAGAATGAAAGATATCAAGAAAGAATGAAAGAAAGAAAGAAAGTAATTAATAAAGAAACTAAAGATAGAATGAAAGAAGGTATGATAGCTAGAATGAAAGATATCATGAAAGAATGAAAGAAAGAAAGAAAGTAATAAAGAAACTAAAGAGAATGATTGAAGGTATGAATGCTAGAATGAAAGATGTCAAGAAAGAAAGAAAGAAAGAAATCAAAAAAGAAACTAATGTTAAATGAGAGAAGGTATGAAATACAGAATGAAATATATCAAAGAAGGAAAGAAAGAAAGTAATAAAGAAACTAAAAATAGAATGAGAGAATATATGAAAGCTAGAATGAAAGATATCAAGAAAGAAAGAAAGAAATCAATCAAGAAACTAAAGATAAAATGAGAGAAGGTATGAAATCCAGAATGAAAGATATCAAGAAACAAAGAAAGAAAGAAAGAAACTAATAAAGAAACTAAAGATAGACTGAGAGAAGGTATTAAAGCTAAAATGAAAGATATCAAGAATGAAAGAAAGTAAGAAAGTAATAAAGAAACTAACGATAGAACGCGAGAAGGTATGAGAGCGAGAATGAAAGATATCAAGAGAGGAAAAAGGAAGAAAGTAGAAATGAAGTAATAAAGAAACTTAAGATAGAATGAGTGAAGATATGAAAGCTAGAATGAAAGATATCTGGAAAGAAAGAAAGAACGAAAGTAGTAAAGAAACTAAAGATGAAATGAGAGAAGGTATGAAAGCTGGAATGAAAGATATCAATAAAAAAGAAAGAAAGAACGTAATAAAGAAACTAAAGATAAAATGAGAGAAGGTATGAAAGCTAGAATGAAAGATATCAAGAAAGAATGAAAGAAACAAAGAAAGTAATTAATAAAGAAACTAAAGATAGAATGAAAGAAGGTATGAATGCTAGAATGAAAGATATACAGAAAGAATGAAAGAAAGTAACTAGTAAAGAAACTAAAGATAGAATGAGAGAAGGTATGAAAGCTAAAATGAAAGATATCAAGAAAGAATGAAAGAAAGAAAGAAAGTAATTAATAAAGAAACTAAAGATAGAATGAAAGAAGGTATGAAAGCTAGAATGAAAGATATCAAGAAAGAATGAAAGAAAGAAAGAAAGTAATGAAGAAACTAAAGAGAATGATTGAAGGTATGAATGCTAGAATGTAAGATACCAAGAAAGAAAGAAAGAAAGAAAGAAAGAAAGAAAGAAAGAAAGAAAGTAATAAAAAAATGAAGATAGAATGATTGAAGTTATGAAAGCTAGAATGAAAGATATCAAGAAAGAATGAAAGAAAGGAAGTAACTAATATAGAAACGAATGATAGAATGAGAGAAGGTTGGAAAGCTAGAATGAAAGATATCAAGGAAGTAAGAAAAAAGAAAGAAAGTAATAAAGAAACTAAAGATAGAATGAGACAATGTATGAAAGCTAGAATGAAAGATGTCAAGAAAGAAACAAAGAAAGAAATCAAAAAAGAAACTAAAGTTAAATGAGAGAAGGTATGAAATACAGAATGAAATATATCAAGAGAGAAAGAAAGAAAGAAAGTAATAAAGAAACTAAAGATAGAATGAGAGAATATATGAAAGCTAGAATGAAAGATATCAAGAAAGAAAGAAAGAAATCAATAAAGAAACTAAAGATAACATGAGAGAAGGTATGAAATCCAGAATGAAAGATATCAAGAAACAAAGAAAGAAAGAAAGAAACTAATAAAGAAACTAAAGATAGAATGAGAGAAGGTATTAAAGCTAAAATGAAAGATATCAAGAATGAAATAAAGTAAGAAGGTAATAAAGAACTAAAGATAGAACGCGAGAAGGTATGAGAGCGAGAATGAAAGATATAAAGAAAGGAAAAAGGAAGAAAGTAGAAATGAAGTAATAAAGAAATTTAAGATAGAATGAGTGAAGATATGAAAGCTAGAATGAAAGATATCTGGAAAGAAAGAAAGAAAGAAAGTAGTAAAGAAACTAAAGAGGAAATGAGAGAAGGTATGAAAGCTAGAATGAAAGATATCAATAAAAAAGAAAGAAAGAAAGAACGTAATAAAGAAACTAAAGATAGAATGAGAGAAGATATGAAAGCTAGAATGAAAGATATCAAGAAAGAAAGAAATGAAAGTAAGTAAAATAGAAACTAAAGATAAATTGAGAGAAGATATGAAATACATAATGAAATATATGAAGAAAGAAACAAAGAAAGTAACTAATAAAGAAACTAAAGATAGAATGAGAAAAGGTATGAAAGCTAGAATGAAAGATATCAAGGAAGAAAGAAAAAAAATCTATAAAGAAATTAAAGTGGAAATGAGAGAAATATGAAACCTAGAATGCAAGATATCCTGAAAGAAAGAAAGTAATAAAGAACCTAATGATAGAATGAGAGAATGTATGAAAACTAGAATGAAAGATATCAAGAAAGAAAGAAAGAAAGGAACTAATAAAGAAACGAAAGATAGAATGAGAGAAGGTAGGAAAGCTAGAATGAAAGATATCAAGGAAGTAAGAAAAAAGAAAGAAAGTAATAAAGAAACTAAAGATAGAATGAAACATTGTATGAAAGCTAGAATGAAAGATGTCAAGAAAGAAAGAAAGAAAGAAATCAAAAAAGTAACTAAAGTTAAATGAGAGAAGGTATGAAATACAGAATGAAATATATCAAAGAAAGAAAGAAAGAAAGTAATAAAGAAACTAAAGATAGAATGAGAGAATATATGAAAGCTAGAATGAAAGATATCAAGAAAGAAAGGAAGAAATCAATAAAGAAACTAAAGATAAAATGAGAGAAGTTATGAAATCCAGAATGAAAGATATCAAGAAACAAAGAAAGAAAGAAAGAAACTAATAAAGAAACTAAAGATAGAATGAGAGAAGGTATGAATGCTAGAATGAAAGATATCAAGAAAGAATGAAAGAAAGTAACTAATAAAGAAACTAAAGATAGAATGAGAGAAGGTATGAAAGCTATAATGAAAGATATCTGCAAAGAAAGAAAGAAAGAAAGTAGTAAATAAACTAAAGATGAAATGAGAGAAGTTATGAAAGCTAGAATGAAAGATATCAATAAAAAAGAAAGAAAGAAAGAACGTAATAAATAAACTAAAGATATAATGAGAGAAGGTATGAAAGCTAGAATGAAAGATATCAAGAAAGAATGAAAGAAACAAAGAAAGTAATTAATAAAGAAACTAAAGATAGAATGAAAAAAGGTATGAATGCTAGAATGAAAGATATCAAGAAAGAATGAAAGAAAGTAACTAATAAAGAAACTAAAGAGAGAATGAGAGAAGGTATGAAAGCTAGAATGAAAGATATCAAGAAAGAATGAAAGAAAGAAAGAAAGTAATTAATAAAGAAACTAAAGATAGAATGAAAGAAGGTATGATAGCTAGAATGAAAGATATCATGAAAGAATGAAAGAAGGAAAGAAAGTAATAAAGAAACTAAAGAGAATGATTGAAGGTATGAATGCTAGAATGAAAGATGTCAAGAAAGAAAGAAAGAAAGAAATCAAAAAAGAAACTAATGTTAAATGAGAGAAGGTATGAAATACAGAATGAAATATATCAAAGAAGGAAAGAAAGAAAGTAATAAAGAAAATAAAGATAGAATGAGAGAATATATGAAAGCTAGAATGAAAGATATCAAGAAAGAAAGAAAGAAATCAATAAAGAAACTAAAGATAAAATGAGAGAAGGTATGAAATCCAAAATGAAAGATATCAAGAAACAAACAAAGAAAGAAAGAAACTAATAAAGAAACAAAAGATAGAATGAGAGAAGGTATTAAAGCTAAAATGAAAGATATCAAGATTGAAAGAAAGTAAGAAAGTAATAAAGAAACTAAAGATAGAACGCGAGAAGGTATGAGAGCGAGAATGAAAGATATCAAGGAAGGAAAAAGGAAGAAAGTAGAAATGAAGTAATAAAGAAACTTAAGAGAGAATGAGTGAAGATATGAAAGGTAGAATGAAAGATATCTGGAAAGAAAGAAAGAAAGAAAGTAGTAAAGAAACTAAAGATGAAATGAGAGAAGGTATGAAAGCTAGAATGAAAGATATCAATAAAAAAGAAAGAAAGAAAGAACGTAATAAAGAAACGAAAGATAGAATGAGAGAAGGTAGGAAAGCTAGAATGAAAGATATCAAGGAAGTAAGAAAAAAGAAAGAAAGTAATAAAGAAACTAAAGATAGAATGAAACATTGTATGAAAGCTAGAATGAAAGATGTCAAGAAAGAAAGAAAGAAAGAAATCAAAAAAGTAACTAAAGTTAAATGAGAGAAGGTATGAAATACAGAATGAAATATATCAAAGAAAGAATGAAAGAAAGTAATAAAGAAACTAAAGATAGAATGAGAGAATATATGAAAGCTAGAATGAAAGATACCAAGAAAGAAAGGAAGAAATCAATAAAGAAACTAAAGATAAAATGAGAGAAGTTATGAAATCCAGAATGAAAGATATCAAGAAACAAAGAAAGAAAGAAAGAAACTAATAAAGAAACTAAAGATAGAATGAGAGAAGGTATGAATGCTAGAATGAAAGATATCAAGAAAGAATGAAAGAAAGTAACTAATAAAGAAACTAAAGATAGAATGAGAGAAGGTATGAAAGCTAGAATGAAAGATATCTGCAAAGAAAGAAAGAAAGAAAGTAGTAAAGAAACTAAAGATGAAATGAGAGAAGTTATGAAAGCTAGAATGAAAGATATCAATAAAAAAGAAAGAAAGAAAGTAACTAATAAAGAAACTAAAGATAGAATGAGAGAAGGTATGAAAGCTAGAATGAAAGATATCAAGAAAGAATGAAAGAAAGAAAGAAAGTAATTAATAAAGAAACTAAAGATAGAATGAAAGAAGGTATGATAGCTAGAATGAAAGATATAATGAAAGAATGAAAGAAAGAAAGAAAGTAATAAAGAAACTAAAGAGAATGATTGAAGGTATGAATGCTAGAATGAAAGATGTCAAGAAAGAAAGAAAGAAAGAAATCAAAAAAGAAACTAATGTTAAATGAGAGAAGGTATGAAATACAGAATGAAATATATCAAAGAAGGAAAGAAAGAAAGTAATAAAGAAACTAAAGATAGAATGAGAGAATATATGAAAGCTAGAATGAAAGATATCAAGAAAGTAAGAAATCAATAAAGAAACTAAAGATAAAATGAGAGAAGGTATGAAATCCAGAATGAAAGATATCAAGAAACAAAGAAAGAAAGAAAGAAACTAATAAAGAAACAAAAGATAGAATGAGAGAAGGTATTAAAGCTAAAATGAAAGATATCAAGATTGAAAGAAAGTAAGAAAGTAATAAAGAAACTAAAGATAGAACGCGAGAAGGTATGAGAGCGAGAATGAAAGATATCAAGGAAGGAAAAAGGAAGAAAGTAGAAATGAAGTAATAAAGAAACTTAAGATAGAATGAGTGAAGATATGAAAGGTAGAATGAAAGATATCTGGAAAGAAAGAAAGAAAGAAAGTAGTAAAGAAACTAAAGATGAAATGAGAGAAGGTATGAAAGCTAGAATGAAAGAGATCAATAAAAAAGAAAGAAAGAAAGAACGTAATAAAGAAACTAAAGATAAAATGAGAGAAGGTATGAAAGCTAGAATGAAAGATATCAAGAAAGAATGAAAGAAACAAAGAAAGTAATTAATATAGAAACTAAAGATAGAATGAAAGAAGGTATAAATGCTAGAATGAAAGATATCAAGAAAGAATGAAAGAAAGAAAGAAAGCAATAAAGAAACTAAAGAGAATGATTGAAGGTATGAAAGCTAGAATGTAAGATATCAAGAAGGAAAGAAATGAATGTAATTAAAAAAGAAACTAAAGATAGAATGAGAGAAGGTATGAAAGACAGAATCTAAGATATCAAGAAAGAAAGAAAGAAAGGAAAAAGAAAAAATGAAAGTAATTAATAAAGAAACTAAAGATAGAATGAAAGAAGGTATGAAAGCTAGAATGAAAGATATCAATTAAAAAAAGAGAAAGAAAGTAGTAAAGAAACTAAAGATAGAATGAGAGAAGATATGATAGCTACAATGAAAGATATCAAGAAAGAAAGAAAGAAAGAAATCAATAAAGAAACTAAAGATAAAATGAGAGAAGGTATGAAATCGAGAACGAAAGATATGAAGAAAGAAAGAGAGAAAGAAAGTAACTAATAAAGAAACTAAAGATAGAATGAGAGAGCGTATTAAAGCTAGATTGAAAGATATCAAGAAAGAAAGAAAGAAAGTAAGTAATAAAGAAACTAAAGATAGAATGAGAGAAGGTATGAAAGCTGGAATGTAAGATATCAAGAAAGAAATAAATAAAAGTAAGTAAAATAGAAACTAAAGATAGAATGAGAGAAGGTATGATAGCTAGAATGAATGATATCAAGGAAGAAAGAAAAAAAGAAATCAATAAAGAAATTAAAGAGGAAATGAGAGAAATATGAAACCTAGAATGCAAGATATCAAGAAAGAAAGAAAGAAAGTAATAAAGAAACTAAAGATAGAATGAGAGAATGTATGAAAGCTACAATGAAAGATATCAAGAAAGAAAGAAAGAAAGAAATCAATAAAGAAACTAAAGATAAAATGAGAGAAGGTATGAAATACATAATGAAATATATCTAGAAAGAAAAAAAGAAAGTAACTAATAAAGAAACTAAAGATAGAATGAGAGAATGTATGAAAGCTAGAATGAAAGATATCAAGAAAGAATGAAAGAAACAAAGAAAGTAATTAATAAAGAAACTAAAGATAGAATGAGAGAAGATATGATAGCTACAATGAAAGATATCAAGAAAGAAAGAAAGAAAGAAATCAATAAAGAAACTAAAGATAAAATGAGAGAAGGTATGAAATCGAGAAAAAAAGATATGAAAAAAGAAAGAGAGAAAGAAAGTAACTAATAAAGAAACTAAAGATAGAATGAGAGAGCGTATTAAAGCTATAATGAAAGATATCAAGAAAGAAAGAAGTGAAAGTAAGTAAAAAAGAAACTAAAGATACAATGAGAGAAGTTAATAAAGCTAGAATGAATGATATCAAGAAAGAAAGAAAGAAAATAAGAAAGTAATTTATAAACTAAAGATGGAACGAGAGAAGATATGCGAGCTAGAATGAAAGCTATCAAGAAAGAAAGAAAGAAAGAATGTAATAAAGAAACTAAAGATAGAATGAGAGAAGGTATGAATGCTTGAATTAAATATATCAAGAAAGAAAAAAGGAAGAAAGTAGAAACAATGTAATAAAGAAACTAAAGATTGAATGAGTGAAGATATGAATGCTAGAATGAAAGATATCTAGAAAGAAATAAAAAAAGAAATTAAGTAGTAAAGGAACTAAAGAATCAGAGAAGTTATGAGAGCTGGAATGAAAGATATCAAAAAAGAAAGAAAGAAAGAAAGAAGGAACGAAAGTAATTAATAAAGAAACTAAAGATAGAATGAAAGAAGGTATGAAAGCTAGAATGAAAGATATCAAGAAAGAAAGAAAGAAAGAAAGCAATAAAGAAACTAAAGATAGAATGAGAGAAGGTATGAAAGCTGGAATGTAAGATATCAAGAAAGAAAGAAATGAAAGAAAGTAAAAAAGAAACTAAAAATAGAATGAGAGAAGGTATGAAAGATAGAATCTAAGAGATCAAGAAAGAAAGAAAAAAAGAAAGAAAGAAAGAACGAAAGGAATTAATAAAGAAACTAAAGATAGAATGAGTGAAGATATGACAGGTAGAATGAAAGATATCAAGAAAGAAAGAAAGAAAGAAAGATTGTAATAAAGAAAAACTAAAGATGAAAGGAGAGAAGGTATGAAATACAGAATGAAATATATCAAGATAGAAAGAAAGAAAGTAACTAATAAAGAAAATAAAGATAGAATGAGGGAAGTTATTAAATCTGGAATGAAAGATAGAAGAAAGAAAAAAAGAAAGAAACTAATAAAGAAACTAAAGATAGAATGAGAGAAGGTATGAAAGCTGGAATGTAAGATATCAAGAAAGAAAGAAATAAAAGTTAGAAAAATAGAAACTAAAGATAGAATGAGAGAAGGTATGATAGCTAGAATGAAAGATATCAAGGAAGTAAGAAAAAAAGAAATCAATAAAGAAATTAAAGATGAAATGAGAGAAATATGAAACCTAGAATGAAAGATATGAAGAAAGAAAGAGAGAAAGAAAGTAACTAATAAAGAAACTAAAGATAGAATGAGAGAAGGTATGAAAGCTGGAATGTAAGATATCAAGAAAGAAAGAAATAAAAGTAAGTTAAATAGAAACTAAAGATAGAATGAGAGAAGGTATAATAGCTAGAATGAATGATATCAAGGAAGAAAGAAAAAAAGAAATCAATAAAGAAATTAAAGAGGAAATGAGAGAAATATGAAACCTGGAATGCAAGATATCAAGAAAGAAAGAAAGAAAGTAATAAAGAAACTAAAGATAGAATGAGAGAATGTATGAAAGCTACAATGAAAGATATCAAGAAAGAAAGAAAGAAATCAATAAAGAAACTAAAGATAAAATGAGAGAAGGTATGAAATACATAATGAAATATATCAAGAAAGAAACAAAGAAAGTAACTAATAAAGAAACTAAAGATAGAATGAGAGAATGCATGAAAGCTAGAATGAAAGATATCAAGAAAGAAAGAAAGAAAGAAAGTAGTAAAGAAACTAAAGATGAAATGAGAGAAGGTATGAAAGCTAGAATGAAAGATATCAATAAAAAAGAAAGAAAGAAAGAACGTAATAAAGAAACTAAAGATAGAATGAGAGAAGATATGAAAGCTAGAATGAAAGATATCAAGAAAGAAAGAAATAAAAGTAAGTAAAACAGAAACTAAAGATAGAATGAGAGAAGGTATGTTAGCTAGAATGAAAGATATCAAGGAAGAAAGAAAAAAAGAAATCAATAAAGAAACTAAAGATAAAATGAGAGAAGGTATGAAATCGAGAACGTAAGATATGAAGAAAGAAAGAGAGAAAGAAAGTAACTAATAAAGAAACTAAAGATAGAATGAGAGAGCGTATTAAAGCTAGAATGTAAGATATCAAGAAAGAAAGAAATGAATGTAATTAAAAAAGAAACTAAAGACAGAATGAGAGAAGGTATGTAAGATAGAATCTAAGATATCAAGAAAGAAAGAAAGAAAGAAAGTAACTAATAATGGAATTAAAGATAGAATGAGAGAAGGTATTAAAGCTAGAATGAAAGATATCAAGGAAGTAAGAAAAAAAGAAATCAATAAAGAAATTAAAGATGAAATGAGAGAAGGTATGAAAGCTAGAAGGAAATATAACAAGAAAGAAAGAAAGAAAGAATGAAAGAAAGAAAGAAAGAAAGAGAGAAAGAAAGTAATAAAGAACCTAAAGATAAAATGAGAGAAGGTATCAAATCCAGAATGAAAGATATCAAGAAACAAAGAAAGAAAGAAAGAAACTAATAAAGAAACTAAAGATAGAATGAGACAAGGTATTAAAGCTAGAATGAAAGATATCAGGAAAGAAAGAAAGAAAGAAAGTAGTAAAGAAACTAAAGATGAAATGAGAGAAGGTATGAAAGCTAGAATGAAAGATATCAATAAAAAAGAAAGAAAGAAAGAACGTAATAAAGAAACTAAAAATAGAATGAGAGAAGATATGAAAGCTAGAATGAAAGATATCAAGAAAGAAAGAAATAAAAGTAAGTAAAATAGAAACTAAAGATAGAATGAGAGAAGGTATGTTAGCTAGAATGAAAGATATCAAGGAAGGAAGAAAAAAAGAAATCAATAAAGAAATTAAAGAGGAAATAAGAGAATGTATGAAATACATTATGAAATATATCAAAAAAGAAAAAAAGTAAGTAACTAATAAAGAAACTAAAGAAAGAATGAGAGAAGGTATGAAAGCTAGAATGAAAGATATCAAGAAAGAATGAAAGAAACAAAGAAAGTAATTAATAAAGAAACTAAAGATAGAATGAAAGAAGGTATGAAAGCTAGAATGGAAGATATCAAGAAAGAATGAATGAAAGAAAGAAAGTCATAAAGAAACTAAAGAGAATGATTGAAGGTATGAAAGCTAGAATGTAAGATATCAAGAAAGAAAGAAAGAAAGAAAAAATAAAGAACGAAAGTAATTAATAAAGAAACTAAAGATAGAATGAAAGAAGGTATGAAAGCTAGAATGAAAGATATCAATTAAAAAAAGAAAGAAAAAAGTAATAAAGAAACTAAAGATAGAATGAGAGAAGATATGATAGCTAGAATGAAAGATATCAAGAAAGAAAGAAAGAAAGAAAGAAATCAATAAAGAAACTAAAGATAAAATGAGAGAAGGTATGAAATCGAGAACGAAAGATATGAAGAAAGAAAGAGAGAAAGAAAGTAACTAATAAAGAAACTAAAGATAGAATGAGAGAGCATATTAAAGCTAGAATGAAAGATATCAAGAAAGAAAGAAATGAAAGTAAGTAAAAAAGAAACTAAAGATAGAATGAGAGAAGGTATGATAGCTAGAATGAAAGATTTCAAGGAAGAAAGAAAAAAATAAATCAATAAAGAAATTAAAGAGGAAATGAGTGAAATATGAAACCTAGAATGCAAGATATCAAGAAAGAAAGAAAGTAATAAAGAAACTAAAGATAGAATGAGAGAATGTATGAAAGCTGAAATGAAAGATATCAAGAAAGAAAGAAAGAAAGAAATCAATAAAGAAACTAAAGATAAAATGAGAGAAGGTATGAAATACATAATGAAATATATCAAGAAAGAAACAAAGAAAGTAACTAATAAAGAAACTAAAGATAGAATGAGAGAAGGTATGAAAGCTAGAATGAAACATATCAAGAAAGAATGAAAGAAACAAAGAAAGTAATTAATAAAGAAACTAAAGAGAATGATTGAAGGTATGAAAGCTAGAATGTAAGATATCAAGAAAGAAAGAAATGAATGTAATTAAAAAAGAAACTAAAGATAGAATGAGAGAAGGTATGAAAGATAGAATCTAAGATATCAAGAAAGAAAGAAAGAAAGAAAGTAACTAATAAAGGAATTAAAGATAGAATGAGAGAAGGTATTAAAGCTAGAATGAAAGATATCAAGGAAGTAAGAAAAAAAGAAATCAATAAAGAAATTAAAGATGAAATGAGAGAAATATGAAACCTAGAATGAAAGATATCAAGAAACAAAGAAAGAAAGAAAGAAACTAATAAAGAAACTAAAGATAGAATGAGAGAATGTATGAAAGATAGAATGAAAGATGTCAAGAAAGAAAGAAAGAAAGAAATCAAAAAAGAAACTAAAGTTAAATGAGAGAAGGTATGAAATACAGAATGAAAGATATCAAGAAACAAAGAAAGAAAGAACGAGACTAATAAAGAAACTAAAGATAGAATGAGAGAATGTATGAAAGATAGAATGAAAGATATCAAGAAAGAAAGAAAGAAATCAATAAAGAAACTAAAGATAAAATGAGAGAAGGTATGAAATACATAATGAAATATATCAAGAAAGAAACAAAGAAAGTAACTAATAAAGAAACTAAAGATAGAATGAGAGAAGGTATGAAAGCTAGAATGAAAGATATCAAGAAAGAATGAAAGAAACAAAGAAAGTAATTAATAAAGAAACTAAAGATAGAATGAAAGAAGGTATGAAAGCTAGAATGAAAGATATGAAGAAAGAATGAAACAAAGAAAGAAAGAAAGAAAGAAACTAAAGAGAAGGATTGAAGGTATGAAAGCTAGAATGTAAGATATCAAGAAAGAAAGAAATGAAAGTAAGTAAAAAAGAAACTAAAGATAGAATGAGAAAATGTATGAAATACATAATGAAATATATCAAGAAAGAAAGAAAGAAAGAAATCAATAAAGAATCTAAAGATAAAATGAGAGAAGTTATGAAAAACAGAATGAAATATATCAAGAAAGAAAGAAAGAAAGTAAATAATAAAGAAAATAAAGATAGAGTGAGAGAAGGTATTAAAGCTAGAATGAAAGATATCAAGAAAGAAAGAAATGAAAGTAAGTAAAAAAGAAACTAAAGATAGAATGAGAGAAGGTATGATAGCTAGAATGAAAGATACCAAGGAAGAAAGAAAAAAAGAAATCAATAAAGAAATTAAAGAGGAAATGAGAGAAATATGAAACCTAGAATGCAAGATATCAGGAAAGAAAGAAAGTAATAAAGAAACTAAAGATAGAATGAGAGAATGTATGAAAGCTAGAATGAAAGATATCAAGAAAGAAAGAAAGAATTCAATAAAGAAACTAAAGATAAAATGAGAGAAGGTATGAAAGATAGAATCTAAGATATCAAGAAAGAAAGAAAGAAAGAAAGTAACTAATAAAGGAATTGAAGATAGAATGAGAGAAGGTATGAAAGCTACAATGAAAGATATCAAGAAAGAATGAAAGAAACAAAGAAAGTAATTAATAAAGAAACTAAAGATAGAATGAAAGAAGGTATGAAAGCTAGAATGAAAGATATCAAGAAAGAATGAAAGAAAGAAAGAAAGTAATAAAGAAACTAAAGGGAAGGATTGAATTTATGAAAGCTAGAATGTAAGATATCAAGAAAGAAAGAAATGAATGTAATTAAAAAAGAAACTAAAGATAGAATGAGAGAAGGTATGAAAGATAGAATCTAAGATATCAAGAAAGAAAGAAAGAAAGAAAGTAACTAATAAAGGAATTAAAGATAGAATGAGAGAAGGTATTAAAGCTAGAATGAAAGATATCAAGGAAGTAAGAAAAAAAGAAATCAATAAAGAAATTAAAGATGAAATGAGAGAAATATGAAACCTAGAATGAAAGATATCAAGAAACAAAGAAAGAAAGAAAGAAACTAATAAAGAAACTAAAGATAGAATGAGAGAATGTATGAAAGATAGAATGAAAGATGTCAAGAAAGAAAGAAAGAAATCAATAAAGAAACTAAAGATAAAATGAGAGAAGGTATGAAATACATAATGAAATATATCAAGAAAGAAACAAAGAAAGTAACTAATAAAGAAACTAAAGATAGAATGAGAGAAGGTATGAAAGCTAGAATGAAAGATATCAAGAAAGAATGAAAGAAACAAAGAAAGTAATAAATAAAGAAACTAAAGATAGAATGAAAGAAGGTATGAAAGCTAGAATGAAAGATATCAAGAAAGAATGAAACAAAGAAAGTAATAAAGAAACTAAAGAGAAGGATTGAAGGTATGAAAGCTAGAATGTAAGATATCAAGAAAGAAAGAAATGAATGTAATTTAAAAAGAAACTAAAGATAGAATGAGAGAAGGTATGAAAGATAGAATCTAAGATATCAAGAAAGAAAGAAAGAAGGAAAGTAACTAATAAAGGAATTAAAGATAGAATGAGAGAAGGTATGAAAGCTAGAATGAAAGATATCAAGAAAGAAAGAAAGAGAGACATTAAGAAAGAAATTAAAGATGAAATGAGAGAAGGTATGAAAGCTAGAAGGAAATATAACAAGAAAGAAAGAAAGAAAGAATGAAAGAAAGAAAGAAAGAAAGAGAGAAAGAAAGTAATAAAGAACCTAAAGATAAAATGAGAGAAGGTATGAAATCCAGAATGAAAGATATCAAGAAACAAACAAAGAAAGAAAGAAACTAATAAAGAAACTAAAGATAGAATGAGAGAAAGTATTAAAGCTAGAATGAAAAATATCAAGAATGAAAGAAAGTAAGAAAGTAATAAAGAAACTAAAGATAGTACGCGAGAAGGTATGAGAGCTAGAATGAAAGATATCAAGAAAGGAAAAAGGAAGAAAGTAGTAAAGAAACTAAAGATGAAATGAGAGAAGTTATGAAAGCTAGAATGAAAGATATCAATAAAAAAGAAAAAAAGAAAGAATGTTATAAAGATACTAAAGATAGAATGAGAGAACATATGAAAGCTAGAATGAAAGATATCAAGAAAGAAAGAAATAAAAGTAAGTAAAATAGAAACTAAAGATAGATTGAGAGAAGGTATGATAGCTAGAATGAAAGATATCAAGGAAGAAAGAAAAAAAGAAATCAATAAAGAAATTAAAGTGGAAATGAGGGAAATTTGAAACCTAGACTGCAAGATATCAAGAAAGAAAGAAAGAAAGAAAGAAAGTAATAAAGAAACTAAAGATAGAATGAGATAATGTATGAAAGCTAGAATGAAAGATATCAAGAAAGAAAGAAAAAAAGAAATCAATAAAGAAACTAAAGATAAAATGAGAGAAGGTATGAAAGCTAGAATGAAAGATATCAAGAAAGAAAGAAAGTAATAAAGAAACTAAAGATACAATGAGAGAAGGTATGAAATCTAGAATGAAAGATATCAAGAAAGAAAGAAAGTAAGTAACTAATAAAGAAACTAAAGATAGAATGAGAGAAGGTATGAATGCTAGAATGAAAGATATCAAGAAAGAAAGAAAGACAATAAGAAAGTAATTCAGAAACTAAAGATGTAACGAGAGATGTTATGCGAGCTAGAATGAAAGCTATCAAGAAAGAAAGAAAGAAAGAAAGAATGTAATAAATAAACTAAAGATAGAATGAGAGAAGGTATGAATGCTAGAATGAAATATATCAAGAAAGAAAAAAGGAAAAAAGTAGAAACAAAGTAATAAAGAAACTAAAGATTGAATGAGTGAAGATATGAATGTTAGAATGAAAGATATCTAGAAAGAAATAAAAAAAGAAATTAAGTAGTAAAGAAACTAAAGATAGAATCAGGGAAGTTATGAGAGCTGAAATGAAAGATATCAAGAAAGAAAGAAAGAAGGAACGAAAGTAATTAATAAAGAATCTAGAGATAGAATGTAAGAAGGTATGAAAGCTAGAATGAAAGATATCAAGAAAGAAAGAAAGAAAGAAATCACTAGAGAAACTAAAGATGAAATGAGAGAAGATATGATAGCTAGAATGAAAGATATCAAGAAAGAAAGAAAGAAAGAAAGAAATCAATAAAGAAACTAAAGATAAAATGAGAGAAGGTATGAAATCGAGAACGAAAGATATGAAGAAAGAAAGAGAGAAAGAAAGTAACTAATAAAGAAACTAAAGATAGAATGAGAGAGCATATTAAAGCTAGAATGAAAGATATCAAGAAAGAAAGAAATGAAAGTAAGTAAAAAAGAAACTAAAGATAGAATGAGAGAAGGTATGATAGCTAGAATGAAAGATTTCAAGGAAGAAAGAAAAAAATAAATCAATAAAGAAATTAAAGAGGAAATGAGTGAAATATGAAACCTAGAATGCAAGATATCAAGAAAGAAAGAAAGTAATAAAGAAACTAAAGATAGAATGAGAGAATGTATGAAAGCTGAAATGAAAGATATCAAGAAAGAAAGAAAGAAAGAAATCAATAAAGAAACTAAAGATAAAATGAGAGAAGGTATGAAATACATAATGAAATATATCAAGAAAGAAACAAAGAAAGTAACTAATAAAGAAACTAAAGATAGAATGAGAGAAGGTATGAAAGCTAGAATGAAACATATCAAGAAAGAATGAAAGAAACAAAGAAAGTAATTAATAAAGAAACTAAAGAGAATGATTGAAGGTATGAAAGCTAGAATGTAAGATATCAAGAAAGAAAGAAATGAATGTAATTAAAAAAGAAACTAAAGATAGAATGAGAGAAGGTATGAAAGACAGAATCTAAGATATCAAGAAAGAAAGAAAGAAAGAAAAAACAAAGAACGAAAGTAATTAATTAAGAAACTAAAGATAGAATGAAAGAAGGTATGAAAGCTAGAATGAAAGATATCAATTAAAAAAAAGAAAGAAAGAAAGTAATAAAGAAACTAAAGATAGAATGAGAGAAGATATGATAGCTAGAATGAAAGATATCAAGAAAGAAAGAAAGAAAGAAATCAATAAAGAAACTAAAGATAAAATGAGAGAAGGTATGAAATCGAGAATGAAAGATATGAAGAAAGAAAGAGAGAAAGAAAGTAACTAATTAAGAAACTAAAGATAGAATGAGAGAGCGTATTAAAGCTAGAATGAAAGCTATTAAGAAAGAAAGAAAGAAAGAAAGAATGTAATAAAGAAACTAAAGATAGAATGAGAGAAGGTATGAATGCTAGAATAAAATATATCAAGAAAGAAAAAAGGAAGAAAGTAGAAACAAAGTAATAAAGAAACTAAAGATTGAATGAGTGAAGATATGAATGCTAGAATGGAAGATATCTAGAAAGAAATAAAAAAAGAAATTAAGTAGTAAAGAAACTAAAGATAGAATCAGAGAAGTTACGAGAGCTGGAATGAAAGATATCAAAAAAGAAAGAAAGAAAGAAAGAAAGAAGGAACGAAATAATTAATAAAGAAACTAAAGATAGAATGAAAGAAGGTATGAAAGCTAGAATGAAAGATATCAAGAAAGGAAAAAGGAAGAAAGTAGTAAAGAAACTAAAGATGAAATGAGAGAAGTTATGAAAGCGAGAATGAAAGATATCAAAAAAAAAGAAAGAAAGAAAGAAATAAAGAAAATAAAGATAAAATGAGAGAAGGTATGAAATACAGAATGAAATATATCAAGAAAGAAAGAAAGAAAGTAATAAAGAAACTAAAGATAGAATGAGAGAATATATGAAAGCTAGAATGAAAGATATCAAGAAAGAAAGGAAGAAATCAATAAAGAAACTAAAGATAAAATGAGAGAAGGTATGAAATCCAGAATGAAAGATATCAAGAAACAAAGAAAGAAAGAAACTAATAAAGAAACTAAAGATAGAATGAGAGAAGGTATTAAAGGTAAAATGAAAGATATCAAGAATGAAAGAAATTAAGAAAGTAATAAAGAAACTATAGATAGAACGCGAGAAGGTATGAGAGCGAGAATGAAAGATATCAAGAAAGGAAAAAGGAAGAAAGTAGAAATGAAGTAATAAAGAAACTTAAGATAGAATGAGTGAAGATATGAAAGCTAGAATGAAAGATATCTGGAAAGAAAGAAAGAAAGAAAGTAGTAAAGAAACTAAAGATGAAATGAGAGAAGGTATGAAAGCTAGAATGAAAGATATCAATAAAAAAGAAAGAAAGAAAGAACGTAATAAAGAAACTAAAGATAGAATGAGAGAAGGTATGAAAGCTGGAATGTAAGATATCAAGAAAGAAAGAAATGAAAGCAAGTAAAAAAAAAACTAAAGATAGAATGAGAGAAGGTATGAAAGCTAGAATGAAAGATATCAAGAAAGAAAGAAAGAAAGTAACTAATAAAGAAACTAAAGAAATGAGAGAAGGTATTAAAGCTAGAATGAAAGATATCAAGAGAGAAAGAAATGAAAGTATGTAAAAAAGAAAGTAAAAATATTATGAGAGAAGGTATGAAAGATAGAATCTAAGAGATCAAGAAAGAAAGAAAAAAAGAAAGAAAGAAAGAATGAAAGTAATTAATAAAGAAACTGAAGATAGAATGAGTGAAGATATGACAGGTAGAATGAAAGATATCAAGAAAGAAAGAAAGAAAGATTGTAATAAAGAAACTAAAGATGAAATGAGAGAAGGTATGAAACCCAGAATGAAAGATATCAAGAAAGAAAGATATCAAGAAAGAAAGAAAGAAAGAAAGAAAGAAAGAAAGAAAGAAAGAAAGAAAGTAATAAAGAAACTAAAGAGAGAATGAGAGAATGTAAGCAAGCAAGAATGAAAGATATCAAGAAAGAAAGAAAGAAAGATATCAATAAAGAAACTAAAGATAAAATGAGAGAAGGTATGAAAAACTGAATGAAATATATCAAGATAGAAAGAAAGAAAGTAACTAATAAAGAAAATAAAGATAGAATGAGGGAAGTTATTACATCTAGAATGAAAGATAGAGGAAAGAAAGAAAGAAAGAAACTAATAAAGAAACTAAAGATAGAATGAGAGAAGGTATGAAAGCTAGAATGAAAGATATCAAGGAAGTAAGAAAAAAAGAAATCAATAAAGAAAATAAAGATGAAATGAGAGAAATATGAAACCTAGAATGAACGATATCAAGAAACAAAGAAAGAAAGAAAGAAACTAATTAAGAAACTAAAGATATCAAGAAAGAAAGAAAGAAAGAAAGAAAGAAAGTAATAAAGAAACTAAAGATAGAATGAGAGAATGTATGAAAGCAAGAATGAAAGATATCAAGAAAGAAAGAAAGAAAGATATCAATAAAGAAACTAAAGATAACATGAGAGAAGGTATGAAATACATAATGAAATATATCAAGAAAGAAAGAAAGAAACAAAGAATGTAATTAATAAAGAAACTAAAGATAGAATGAAAGAAGGTATGAATGCTAGAATGAAAGATATACAGAAAGAATGAAAGAAAGTAACTAATAAAGAAACTAAAGATAGAATGAGAGAAGGTATGAAAGCTAAAATGAAAGAAATCAAGAAAGAATGAAAGAAAGAAAGAAAGTAATAAAGAAACTAAAGAGAATGATTGAAGGTTTGAATGCTAGAATGTAAGATATCAAGAAAGAAAGAAAGAAAGAAAGAAAGAAAGAAAGAAAGAAAGAAAGAAAGAAAGAAAGAAAGAAAGAAAGAAAGAAAGAAAGAAAGTAATAAAGAAAATGAAGATAGAATGATTGAAGGTATTAAAGCTAGAATGAAAGATATCAAGAAAGAATGAAAGAAAGGAAGTAACTAATATAGAAACGAATGATAGAATGAGAAGGTAGGAAAGCTAGAATGAAAGATATCAAGGAAGTAAGTAAAAAGAAAGAAAGTAATAAAGAAACTAAAGATAGAATGAGACAATGTATGAAAGCTAGAATGAAAGATGTCAAGAAAGAAACAAAGAAAGAAATCAAAAAAGAAACTAAAGTTAAATGAGAGAAGGTATGAAATACAGAATGAAAGATATCAAGAAACAAAGAAAGAAAGAACGAGACTAATAAAGAAACTAAAGATAGAATGAGAGAATGTATGAAAGATAGAATGAAAGATATCAAGAAAGAAAGAAAGAAATCAATAAAGAAACTAAAGATAAAATGAGAGAAGGTATGAAATACATAATGAAATATATCAAGAAAGAAACAAAGAAAGTAACTAATAAAGAAACTAAAGATAGAATGAGAGAAGGTATGAAAGCTAGAATGAAAGATATCAAGAAAGAATGAAAGAAACAAAGAAAGTAATTAATAAAGAAACTAAAGATAGAATGAAAGAAGGTATGAAAGCTAGAATGAAAGATATGAAGAAAGAATGAAACAAAGAAAGAAAGAAAGAAAGAAACTAAAGAGAAGGATTGAAGGTATGAAAGCTAGAATGTAAGATATCAAGAAAGAAAGAAATGAAAGTAAGTAAAAAAGAAACTAAAGATAGAATGAGAAAATGTATGAAATACATAATGAAATATATCAAGAAAGAAAGAAAGAAAGAAATCAATAAAGAATCTAAAGATAAAATGAGAGAAGTTATGAAAAACAGAATGAAATATATCAAGAAAGAAAGAAAGAAAGTAAATAATAAAGAAAATAAAGATAGAGTGAGAGAAGGTATTAAAGCTAGAATGAAAGATATCAAGAAAGAAAGAAATGAAAGTAAGTAAAAAAGAAACTAAAGATAGAATGAGAGAAGGTATGATAGCTAGAATGAAAGATACCAAGGAAGAAAGAAAAAAAGAAATCAATAAAGAAATTAAAGAGGAAATGAGAGAAATATGAAACCTAGAATGCAAGATATCAGGAAAGAAAGAAAGTAATAAAGAAACTAAAGATAGAATGAGAGAATGTATGAAAGCTAGAATGAAAGATATCAAGAAAGAAAGAAAGAATTCAATAAAGAAACTAAAGATAAAATGAGAGAAGGTATGAAAGATAGAATCTAAGATATCAAGAAAGAAAGAAAGAAAGAAAGTAACTAATAAAGGAATTAAAGATAGAATGAGAGAAGGTATGAAAGCTACAATGAAAGATATCAAGAAAGAATGAAAGAAACAAAGAAAGTAATTAATAAAGAAACTAAAGATAGAATGAAAGAAGGTATGAAAGCTAGAATGAAAGATATCAAGAAAGAATGAAAGAAAGAAAGAAAGTAATAAAGAAACTAAAGGGAAGGATTGAATTTATGAAAGCTAGAATGTAAGATATCAAGAAAGAAAGAAATGAATGTAATTAAAAAAGAAACTAAAGATAGAATGAGAGAAGGTATGAAAGATAGAATCTAAGATATCAAGAAAGAAAGAAAGAAAGAAAGTAACTAATAAAGGAATTAAAGATAGAATGAGAGAAGGTATTAAAGCTAGAATGAAAGATATCAAGGAAGTAAGAAAAAAAGAAATCAATAAAGAAATTAAAGATGAAATGAGAGAAATATGAAACCTAGAATGAAAGATATCAAGAAACAAAGAAAGAAAGAAAGAAACTAATAAAGAAACTAAAGATAGAATGAGAGAATGTATGAAAGATAGAATGAAAGATGTCAAGAAAGAAAGAAAGAAATCAATAAAGAAACTAAAGATAAAATGAGAGAAGGTATGAAATACATAATGAAATATATCAAGAAAGAAACAAAGAAAGTAACTAATAAAGAAACTAAAGATAGAATGAGAGAAGGTATGAAAGCTAGAATGAAAGATATCAAGAAAGAATGAAAGAAACAAAGAAAGTAATAAATAAAGAAACTAAAGATAGAATGAAAGAAGGTATGAAAGCTAGAATGAAAGATATCAAGAAAGAATGAAACAAAGAAAGTAATAAAGAAACTAAAGAGAAGGATTGAAGGTATGAAAGCTAGAATGTAAGATATCAAGAAAGAAAGAAATGAATGTAATTTAAAAAGAAACTAAAGATAGAATGAGAGAAGGTATGAAAGATAGAATCTAAGATATCAAGAAAGAAAGAAAGAAAGAAAGTAACTAATAAAGGAATTAAAGATAGAATGAGATAAGGTATGAAAGCTAGAATGAAAGATATCAAGAAAGAAAGAAAGAGAGACATTAAGAAAGAAATTAAAGATGAAATGAGAGAAGGTATGAAAGCTAGAAGGAAATATAACAAGAAAGAAAGAAAGAAAGAATGAAAGAAAGAAAGAAAGAAAGAGAGAAAGAAAGTAATAAAGAACCTAAAGATAAAATGAGAGAAGGTATGAAATCCAGAATGAAAGATATCAAGAAACAAACAAAGAAAGAAAGAAACTAATAAAGAAACTAAAGATAGAATGAGAGAAAGTATTAAAGCTAGAATGAAAAATATCAAGAATGAAAGAAAGTAAGAAAGTAATAAAGAAACTAAAGATAGTACGCGAGAAGGTATGAGAGCTAGAATGAAAGATATCAAGAAAGGAAAAAGGAAGAAAGTAGTAAAGAAACTAAAGATGAAATGAGAGAAGTTATGAAAGCTAGAATGAAAGATATCAATAAAAAAGAAAAAAAGAAAGAATGTTATAAAGATACTAAAGATAGAATGAGAGAACATATGAAAGCTAGAATGAAAGATATCAAGAAAGAAAGAAATAAAAGTAAGTAAAATAGAAACTAAAGATAGATTGAGAGAAGGTATGATAGCTAGAATGAAAGATATCAAGGAAGAAAGAAAAAAAGAAATCAATAAAGAAATTAAAGTGGAAATGAGGGAAATTTGAAACCTAGACTGCAAGATATCAAGAAAGAAAGAAAGAAAGAAAGAAAGTAATAAAGAAACTAAAGATAGAATGAGATAATGTATGAAAGCTAGAATGAAAGATATCAAGAAAGAAAGAAAAAAAGAAATCAATAAAGAAACTAAAGATAAAATGAGAGAAGGTATGAAAGCTAGAATGAAAGATATCAAGAAAGAAAGAAAGTAATAAAGAAACTAAAGATACAATGAGAGAAGGTATGAAATCTAGAATGAAAGATATCAAGAAAGAAAGAAAGTAAGTAACTAATAAAGAAACTAAAGATAGAATGAGAGAAGGTATGAATGCTAGAATGAAAGATATCAAGAAAGAAAGAAAGACAATAAGAAAGTAATTCAGAAACTAAAGATGTAACGAGAGATGTTATGCGAGCTAGAATGAAAGCTATCAAGAAAGAAAGAAAGAAAGAAAGAATGTAATAAATAAACTAAAGATAGAATGAGAGAAGGTATGAATGCTAGAATGAAATATATCAAGAAAGAAAAAAGGAAAAAAGTAGAAACAAAGTAATAAAGAAACTAAAGATTGAATGAGTGAAGATATGAATGTTAGAATGAAAGATATCTAGAAAGAAATAAAAAAAGAAATTAAGTAGAAAAGAAACTAAAGATAGAATCAGGGAAGTTATGAGAGCTGAAATGAAAGATATCAAGAAAGAAAGAAAGAAGGAACGAAAGTAATTAATAAAGAATCTAGAGATAGAATGTAAGAAGGTATGAAAGCTAGAATGAAAGATATCAAGAAAGAAAGAAAGAAAGAAATCACTAGAGAAACTAAAGATGAAATGAGAGAAGGTATGAAAGCTAGAATGAAAGACATCGAGAAAGAAAGAAAGTAATAAAGAAACTAAAGATGCAATGAGAGAGGGAATGAAATCTAGAATGAAAGATATCAAGAAAGAATGAAAGAAAGAAAGTAATAAAGAAAATAAAGAGAATGATTGTAGGTATGAAATCTAGAATGTAAGATATCAAGAAAGAAAGAAATGAATGTAATTAAAAAAGAAACTAAAGATAGAATGAGAGAAGGTATTAAAGCTAGAATGAAAGATATCAAGAAAGAAAGAAATGAAAGTAAGTAAAAAAGAAACTAAAGATAAAATGAGAGAAGGTTTGAAAGATAGAATCTAAGATATCAAGAAAGAAAGAAAGAAAGAAAAAAAGAAAGAACAAAAGTAATTAGTAAAGAAACTAAAGATAGAATGAAAGAAGGTATGAAATCTAGAATGAAAGATATCAATTAAAAAAAAGAAAGAAAGTAATAAAGAAACTAAAGATAGAATGAGAGAAGGTATAAAAGCTAGAATGAAAGATATCAAGAAAGAAAGAAAGAAATCACTAGAGAAACTAAAGATGAAATGAGAGAAGGTATGAAAGCTAGAATGAAAGATATCAAGAAAGAAAGAAAGTAATAAAGAAACTACAGATACAATGAGAGAAGGTATGAAATCTAGAATAAAAGATATCAAGAAAGAAAGAAAGAAAGTAACTAATAAAGAAACTAAAGATAGAATGAGAGAATGTATTAAAGCTAGAATGAAAGATATCAAGAAAGAAAGAAAGAAAGAAAATAAGAAAGTAATTTATAAACTAAAGATGGAACGAGAGAAGGTATGCGAGCTAGAATGAAATATATCAAGAAAGAAAAAAGGAAGAAAGTAGAAACAAAGTAATAAAGAAACTAAAGATTGAATGAGTGAAGATATGAATGCTAAAATGAAAGATATCTAGATAGAAATAAAAAAAGAAATTAAGTAGTAAAGAAACTAAAGATAGAATCAGAGAAGTTATGAGAGCTGGAATGAAACATATCAAGAAAGAAAGAAAGAAAGAAAGAAGGAACGAATGTAATTAATAAAGAAACTAACGATAGAATGAAAGAAGGTATGAAAGCTGGAATGAAAGATATCAAGAAAGAAAGAAATGAAAGTAAGTAAAAAAGAAACTAAAGATAGAATGAGAGGAGGTATTAAAGCTAGAATGAAAGATATCAAGAAAGAAAGAAAGAGAGAAATCAAGAAAGAAATTAAAGATGAAATGAAAGAAGGTATGAAAGATAGAAGGAAATATATCAAGAAAGAAAGAATGAAAGAAAGAAAGAAAGAAAGAAAGAAAGTAATAAAGAAACCAAAGATAGAATGAGAGAATATATGAAAGCTAGAATGAAAGATATCAAGAAAGCAAGAAAGAAATCAATAAAGAAACCAAAGATAAAATGAGAGAAGGTATGAAATCCAGAATGAAAGATATCAAGAAACAAAGAAAGAAAGAAAGAAAGTAATAAAGAAACTAAAGATAGAATGAAAGAAGGTATTAAAGCTAGAATGAAAAATATCAAGAATGAAGAAAAGTAAGAAAGTAAAAAAGAAACTAAAGATAGTACGCGAGAATGTATGAGAGCTAGAATGAAAGATATCAAGAAAGGAAAAAGGAAGAAAGTAGAAATGAAGTAATAAAGAAACTTAAGATAGAATGAGTGAAGATATGAAAGCTAGAATGAAAGATTTCAGGAAAGAAAGAAAGAAAGAAAGTAGTAAAGAAACTAAAGATGAAATGAGAGAAGGTATGAAAGCTAGAATGAAAGATATCAATAAAAAAGAAAGAAAGAAAGAACGTAATAAAGAAACTAAAGATAGAATGAGAGAATATATGAAAGCTAGAATGAAAGATATCAAAAAAGAAGGAAATAAAAGTAAGTAAAATAGAAACTAAAGATAGAATGAGAGAAGGTATGATAGCTAGAATGAAAGATATCAAGAAAGAAAGAAAGAAAGTAACTAATAAAGAAACTAAAGATAGAATGAGAGAAGGTATTAAAGCTAGAATGAAAGATATCAAGAGAGAAAGAAATGAAAGAATGTAAAAAAGAAACTAAAAATAGAAGGAGAGAAGGTATGAAAGATAGAATCTAAGAGATCAAGAAAGAAAGAAAAAAAGAAAGAAAGAAAGAACAAAAGGAATTAATAAAGAAACTAAAGATAGAATGAGTGAAGATATGACAGGTAGAATGAAAGATATCAAGAAAGAAAGAAAGAAAGAAAGATTGTAATAAAGAAAAACTAAAGATGAAATGAGAGAAGGTATGAAATACAGAATGAAATATATCAAGATAGAAAGAAAGAAAGTAACTAATAAAGAAAATAATGATAGAATGAGGGAAGTTATTAAATCTAGAATGAAAGAGAGAAGAAAGAAAGAAAGAAAGAAACTAATAAAGAAACTAAAGATAGAATGAGAGAAGATATGATAGCTACAATGAAAGATATCAAGAATGAAAGAAAGAAATCAATAAAGAAACTAAGGATAGAATGAAAGAAGGTATGAAAGCTTGAATGGAAGATATCAAGAAAGAATGAATGAAAGAAAGAAAGTCATAAAGAAACTAAAGAGAATGATTGAAGGTATGAAAGCTAGAATGTAAGATATCAAGAAAGAAAGAAATGAATGTAATTAAAAAAGAAACTAAAGATAGAATGAGAGAAGGTATGAAAGCTAGAATGTAAGATATCAAGAAAGAAAGAAAGAAAGAAAAAGGAAAGAACGAAAGTAATTAATAAAGAAACTAAAGATAGAATGAAAGAAGGTATGAAAGCTAGAATGAAAGATATCAATTAAAAAAAGAAAGAAAAACGTAATAAGGAAACTAAAGATAGAATGAGAGAAGATATGATAGCTACAATGAAAGATATCAAGAAAGAAAGAAAGAAAGAAATCAATAAAGAAACTAAAGATAAAATGAGAGAAGGTATGAAATCGAGAAAAAAAGATATGAAAAAAGAAAGAGAGAAAGAAAGTAAATAATAAAGAAACTAAAGATAGAATGAGAGAGCGTATTAAAGATATAATGAAAGATATCAAGAAAGAAAGAAGTGAAAGTAAGTAAAAAAGAAACTAAAGATAGAATGAGAGAAGGTATGAAAGCTAGAACGAAAGATATCAAGAAAGAAAGTAATAAGAAACTAAAGATAGAATGAGAGAAGTTATTAAAGCTAGAATGAATGATATCAAGAAAGAAAGAAAGAAAATAAGAAAGTAATTTATAAACTAAAGATGGAACGAGAGAAGATATGCGAGCTAGAATGAAAGCTATCAAGAAAGAAAGAAAGAAAGAATGTAATAAAGAAACTAAAGAAAAAATGAGAGAAGGTATGAAAGCTAGAACGAAAGATATCAAGAAAGAAAGTAATAAGAAACTAAAGATAGAATGAGAGAAGTTATTAAAGCTAGAATGAATGATATCAAGAAAGAAAGAAAGAAAATAAGAAAGTAATTTATAAACTAAAGATGGAACGAGAGAAGATATGCGAGCTAGAATGAAAGCTATCAAGAAAGAAAGAAAGAATGTAATAAAGAAACTAAAGATAGAATGAGAGAAGGTATGAAAGCTGGAATGTAAGATATCAAGAAAGAAAGAAATAAAAGTAAGTAAAATAGAAACTAAAGATAGAATGGGAGAAGGTATGATAGCTAGAATGAAAGATATCAAGGAAGTAAGAAAAAAAGAAATCAATAAAGAAATTAAAGATGAAATGAGAGAAATTTGAAACCTAGAATGAAAGATATCAAGAAAGAAAGAAAGAAAGAAAGAAAGAAACTAAAGATAGAATGAGAGAAGGTATGATAGCTAGAATGAATGATATCAAGGAAGAAAGAAAAAAAGAAATCAATAAAAAATTAAAGAGGAAATGAGAGAAATATGAAACCTAGAATGCAAGATATCAAGAAAGAAAGAAAGAAAGAAAGTAATAAAGAAACTAATGATAGAATGAGAGAATGTATGGAAGCTACAATGAAAGATATCAAGAAAGAAAGAAAGAAAGAAATCAATAAAGAAACTAAAGATAAAATGAGAGAAGGTATGAAATACATAATGAAATATATCAAGAAAGAAACAAAGAAAGTAACTAATAAAGAAACTAAAGATAGAATGAGAGAATGTATGAAAGCTAGAATGAAAGATATCAAGAAAGGAAAAAGGAAGAAAGTAGAAATGAAGTAATAAAGAAACTTAAGATAGAATGAGAGAAGATATGAAAGCTAGAATGAAAGATATCAGGAAAGAAAGAAAGAAAGAAAGTAGTAAAGAAACTAAAGATGAAATGAGAGATGGTATGAAAGCTAGAATGAAAGATATCAATAAAAAAGAAAGAAAGAAAGAACGTAATAAAGAAACTAAAGATAGAATGAGAGAAGATATGAAAGCTAGAATGAAAGATATCAAGAAAGAAAGAAATAAAAGTAAGTAAAATAGAAACTAAAGATAGAATGAGAGAAGGTATGATAGCTAGAATGAAAGATATCAAGGAAGAAAGAAAAAAAGAACTCAATAAAGAAATTAAAGAGGAAATGAGAGAAATATGAAACCTAGAATGCAAGATATCAAGAAAGAAAGAAAGAAAGTAAAAAAGAAACTAAAGATAGAATGAGAGAATGTATGAAAGCTAGAATGAAAGATATCAAGAAAGAAAGAAAGAAATCAATAAAGAAACTAAAGATAAAATGAGAGAATGTATGAAATACATTATGAAATATATCAAAAAAGAAAAAAAGAAACTAATAAAGAAACTAAAGAAAGAATGAGAGAAGGTATGAAAGCTAGAATGAAAGATATCAAGAAAGAATGAAAGAAACAAAGAAAGTAATTAATGAAGAAACTAAAGATAGAATGAAAGAAGGTATGAAAGCTAGAATGGAAGATATCAAGAAAGAATGAATGAAAGAAAGAAAGTCATAAAGAAACTAAAGAGAATGATTGAAGGTATGAAAGCTAGAATGTAAGATATCAAGAAAGAAAGAAATGAATGTAATTAAAAAAGAAACTAAAAATAGAATGAGAGAAGGTATGAAAGATAGAATCTAAGATATCAAGAAAGAAAGAAAGAAAGAAAAAAGAAAGATCGAAAGGAATTAATAAAGAAACTAAAGATGGAATGAAAGAAGGTATGAAAGCTAGAATGAAAGATATCAATTAAAAAAGAAAGAAAGAAAGTAATAAAGAAACTAAAGATAGAATCAGAGAAGATATGATAGCTAGAATAAAAGATATCAAGAAAGAAAGAAAGAAAGAAATTAATAAAGAAATTAAAGATAAAATGAGAGAAGGTATGAAATCGAGAACGAAAGATATGAAGAAAGAAAGAGAGAAAGAAAGTAACTAATAAAGAAACTAAAGATAGAATGAGAGAGCATATTAAAGCTAGAATGAAAGATATCAAGAAAGAAAGAAATGAAAGTAAGTAAAAAAGAAACTAAAGATAGAATGAGAGAAGGTATGATAGCTAGAATGAAAGATTTCAAGGAAGAAAGAAAAAAAGAAATCAATAAAGAAATTAAAGAGGAAATGAGAGAAATACGAAACCTAGAATGCAAGATATCAAGAAAGAAAGAAAGTAATAAAGAAACTAAAGATAGAATGAGAGAATGTATGAAAGCTGAAATGAAAGATATCAAGAAAGAAAGAAAGAAAGAAATCAGTAAAGAAACTAAAGATAAAATGAGAGAAGGTATGAAATACATAATGAAATATATCAAGAAAGAAACAAAGAAAGTAACTAATAAAGAAACTAAAGATAGAATGAGAGAAGGTATGAAAGCTAGAATGAAACATATCAAGAAAGAATGAAAGAAACAAAGAAAGTAATTAATAAAGAAACTAAAGATAGAATGAAAGAAGGTATGAATGCTAGAATGAAAGATATCAAGAAAGAATGAATGAAAGAAAGAAAGTAATAAAGAAACTAAAGAGAATGATTGAAGGTATGAAAGCTAGAATGTAAGATATCAAGAAAGAAAGAAAAAAAGAAAGAAAGAAAGAACGAAAGGAATTAATAAAGAAACTAAAGATAGAATGAGTTAAGATATGACAGGTAGAATGAAAGATATCAAGAAAGAAAGAAATAAAGAAAGAAAGATTGTAGTAAAGAAAAACTAAAGATGAAATGAGAGAAGGTATGAAATACAGAATGAAATATATCAAGATAGAAAGAAAGAAAGTAACTAATAAAGAAAATAAAGATAGAATGAGGGAAGTTATTAAATCTAGAATGAAAGATAGAAGAAAGAAAGAAAGAAAGAAACTAATAAAGAAACTAAAGATAGAATGAGAGAAGGTATGAAAGCTAGAATGAAAGATATCAAGGATGTAAGAAAAAAAGAAATCAATAAAGAAATTAAAGATGAAATGAGAGAAATATGAAAACTAGAATGAAAGATATGAAGAAAGAAAGAGAGAAAGAAAGTAACTAATAAAGAAACTAAAGAGAGAATGAGAGAAGGTATGAAAGCTGTAATGTAAGATATCAAGAAAGAAAGAAATAAAAGTAAGTAAAATAGAAACTAAAGATAGAATGAGAGAAGGTATGATAGCTAGAATGAAAGATATCAAGGAAGTAAGAAAAAAAGAAATCAATAAAGAAATTAAAGATGAAATGAGAGAAATATGAAACCTAGAATGAAAGATATCAAGAAAGAAAGAAAGAAAGAAAGTAATAAAGAAACTAAAGATAGAATGAGAGAGCGTATTAAAGCTATAATGAAAGATATCAAGAAAGAAAGAAATGAAAGTAAGTAAAAAAGAAACTAAAGATAGAATGAGAGAAGGTATGAAAGCTAGAATGAAAGATATCAAGAAAGAAAGAAAGAAATCACTAGAGAAACTAAAGATGAAATGAGAGAAGGTATGAAAGCTAGAATGAAAGATATCAAGAAAGAAAGTAATAAGAAACTAAAGATACAATGAGAGAAGGTATTAAAGCTAGAATGAAAGATATCAAGAAAGAAAGAAAGAAAATAAGAAAGTATTTTAGAAACTAAAGATGGAACGAGAGAAGATATGCGTGCTAGAATGAAAGCTATCAAGAAAGAAAGAAAGAAAGTAATAAAGAAACTAATGATAGAATGAGAGAATGTATGGAAGCTACAATGAAAGATATCAAGAAAGAAAGAAAGAAAGAAATCAATAAAGAAACTAAAGATAAAATGAGAGAAGGTATGAAATACATAATGAAATATATCAAGAAAGAAACAAAGAAAGTAACTAATAAAGAAACTAAAGATAGAATGAGAGAATGTATGAAAGCTAGAATGAAAGATATCAAGAAAGGAAAAAGGAAGAAAGTAGAAATGAAGTAATAAAGAAACTTAAGATAGAATGAGAGAAGATATGAAAGCTAGAATGAAAGATATCAGGAAAGAAAGAAAGAAAGAAAGTAGTAAAGAAACTAAAGATGAAATGAGAGATGGTATGAAAGCTAGAATGAAAGATATCAATAAAAAAGAAAGAAAGAAAGAACGTAATAAAGAAACTAAAGATAGAATGAGAGAAGATATGAAAGCTAGAATGAAAGATATCAAGAAAGAAAGAAATAAAAGTAAGTAAAATAGAAACTAAAGATAGAATGAGAGAAGGTATGATAGCTAGAATGAAAGATATCAAGGAAGAAAGAAAAAAAGAACTCAATAAAGAAATTAAAGAGGAAATGAGAGAAATATGAAACCTAGAATGCAAGATATCAAGAAAGAAAGAAAGAAAGTAAAAAAGAAACTAAAGATAGAATGAGAGAATGTATGAAAGCTAGAATGAAAGATATCAAGAAAGAAAGAAAGAAATCAATAAAGAAACTAAAGATAAAATGAGAGAATGTATGAAATACATTATGAAATATATCAAAAAAGAAAAAAAGAAACTAATAAAGAAACTAAAGAAAGAATGAGAGAAGGTATGAAAGCTAGAATGAAAGATATCAAGAAAGAATGAAAGAAACAAAGAAAGTAATTAATGAAGAAACTAAAGATAGAATGAAAGAAGGTATGAAAGCTAGAATGGAAGATATCAAGAAAGAATGAATGAAAGAAAGAAAGTCATAAAGAAACTAAAGAGAATGATTGAAGGTATGAAAGCTAGAATGTAAGATATCAAGAAAGAAAGAAATGAATGTAATTAAAAAAGAAACTAAAAATAGAATGAGAGAAGGTATGAAAGATAGAATCTAAGATATCAAGAAAGAAAGAAAGAAAGAAAAAAGAAAGATCGAAAGGAATTAATAAAGAAACTAAAGATGGAATGAAAGAAGGTATGAAAGCTAGAATGAAAGATATCAATTAAAAAAGAAAGAAAGAAAGTAATAAAGAAACTAAAGATAGAATCAGAGAAGATATGATAGCTAGAATGAAAGATATCAAGAAAGAAAGAAAGAAAGAAATTAATAAAGAAACTAAAGATAAAATGAGAGAAGGTATGAAATCGAGAACGAAAGATATGAAGAAAGAAAGAGAGAAAGAAAGTAACTAATAAAGAAACTAAAGATAGAATGAGAGAGCATATTAAAGCTAGAATGAAAGATATCAAGAAAGAAAGAAATGAAAGTAAGTAAAAAAGAAACTAAAGATAGAATGAGAGAAGGTATGATAGCTAGAATGAAAGATTTCAAGGAAGAAAGAAAAAAAGAAATCAATAAAGAAATTAAAGAGGAAATGAGAGAAATACGAAACCTAGAATGCAAGATATCAAGAAAGAAAGAAAGTAATAAAGAAACTAAAGATAGAATGAGAGAATGTATGAAAGCTGAAATGAAAGATATCAAGAAAGAAAGAAAGAAAGAAATCAGTAAAGAAACTAAAGATAAAATGAGAGAAGGTATGAAATACATAATGAAATATATCAAGAAAGAAACAAAGAAAGTAACTAATAAAGAAACTAAAGATAGAATGAGAGAAGGTATGAAAGCTAGAATGAAACATATCAAGAAAGAATGAAAGAAACAAAGAAAGTAATTAATAAAGAAACTAAAGATAGAATGAAAGAAGGTATGAATGCTAGAATGAAAGATATCAAGAAAGAATGAATGAAAGAAAGAAAGTAATAAAGAAACTAAAGAGAATGATTGAAGGTATGAAAGCTAGAATGTAAGATATCAAGAAAGAAAGAAAAAAAGAAAGAAAGAAAGAACGAAAGGAATTAATAAAGAAACTAAAGATAGAATGAGTTAAGATATGACAGGTAGAATGAAAGAAATCAAGAATGAAAGAAATAAAGAAAGAAAGATTGTAATAAAGAAAAACTAAAGATGAAATGAGAGAAGGTATGAAATACAGAATGAAATATATCAAGATAGAAAGAAAGAAAGTAACTAATAAAGAAAATAAAGATAGAATGAGGGAAGTTATTAAATCTAGAATGAAAGATAGAAGAAAGAAAGAAAGAAAGAAACTAATAAAGAAACTAAAGATAGAATGAGAGAAGGTATGAAAGCTAGAATGAAAGATATCAAGGATGTAAGAAAAAAAGAAATCAATAAAGAAATTAAAGATGAAATGAGAGAAATATGAAACCTAGAATGAAAGATATGAAGAAAGAAAGAGAGAAAGAAAGTAACTAATAAAGTAACTAAAGAGAGAATGAGAGAAGGTATGAAAGCTGTAATGTAAGATATCAAGAAAGAAAGAAATAAAAGTAAGTAAAATAGAAACTAAAGATAGAATGAGAGAAGGTATGATAGCTAGAATGAAAGATATCAAGGAAGTAAGAAAAAAAGAAATCAATGAAGAAATTAAAGATGAAATGAGAGAAATATGAAACCTAGAATGAAAGATATCAAGAAAGAAAGAAAGAAAGAAAGTAATAAAGAAACTAAAGATAGAATGAGAGAGCGTATTAAAGCTATAATGAAAGATATCAAGAAAGAAAGAAATGAAAGTAAGTAAAAAAGAAACTAAAGATAGAATGAGAGAAGGTATGAAAGCTAGAATGAAAGATATCAAGAAAGAAAGAAAGAAATCACTAGAGAAACTAAAGATGAAATGAGAGAAGGTATGAAAGCTAGAATGAAAGATATCAAGAAAGAAAGTAATAAGAAACTAAAGATACAATGAGAGAAGGTATTAAAGCTAGAATGAAAGATATCAAGAAAGAAAGAAAGAAAATAAGAAAGTATTTTAGAAACTAAAGATGGAACGAGAGAAGATATGCGTGCTAGAATGAAAGCTATCAAGAAAGAAAGAAAGAAAGAAAGAATGTAATAAAGAAACTAAAGATAAAATGAGAGAAGGTATGAATGCTAGAATTAAATATATCAAGAACGAAAAAAGGAAGAAAGTAGAAACAAAGTAATAAAGAAACTAAAGATTGAATGAGTGAAGATATGAATGCTAGAATGAAAGATATCTAGAAAGAAATAAAAAAAGAAATTAAGTAGTAAAGAAACTAAAGATAGAATCAGAGAAGTTATGAGAGCTGGAATGAAAGATATCAAAAAAGAAAGAAAGAAAGAAAGAAGGAAACGAAATAATTAATAAAGAAACTAAAGATAGAATAAAAGAAGGTATGAAAGCTAGAATGAAAGATATCAAGAAAGAAAGAAAGAAAGAAAGTAATAAAGAAACTAAAGATAGAATGAGAGAAGGTATGAAAGCTGGAATGTAAGATAGCAAGAAAGAAAGAATTGAAAGAAAGTAAAAAAAACTAAAGATAGAATGAGAGAAGGTATGAAAGCTAGAATGAAAGATATCAAGAAAGAAAGAAAGAAAGTAACTAATAAAGAAACTAAAGATAGAATGAGAGAAGGTATTAAAGCTAGAATGAAAGATATCAAGAGAGAAAGAAATGAAAGTATGTAAAAAAGAAACTAAAAATAGAATGAGAGAAGGTATGAAAGATAGAATCTAAGAGATCAAGAAAGAAAGAAAAAAGAAAGAAAGAAAGAACGAAAGGAATTAATAAAGAAACTAAAGATAGGATGAGTGAAGATATGACAGGTAGAATGAAAGATATCAAGAAAGAAAGAAAGAAAGAAAGATTGTAATAAAGAGAAACTAAAGATGAAATGAGAGAAGGTATGAAATACAGAATGAAATATATCAAGATAGAAAGAAAGAAAGTAACTAATAAAGAAAATAAAGATAGAATGAGGGAAGTTATTAAATCTAGAATGAAAGATAGAAGAAAGAAAGAAAGAAAGAAACTAATAAAGAAACTAAATTTAGAATGAGAGAAGGTATGAAAGCTAGAATGTAAGATATCATGAAAGAAAGAAATAAAAGTAAGTAAAATAGAAACTAAAGATAGAATAAGAGAAGGTATGAAAGATAGAATCTAAGAGATCAAGAAAGAAAGAAAAAAGAAAGAAAGAAAGAACGAAAGGAATTAATAAAGAAACTAAAGATAGAATGAGTGAAGATATGACAGGTAGAATGAAAGATATCAAGAAAGAAAGAAAGAAAGAAAGATTGTAATAAAGAAAAACTAAAGATGAAATGAGAGAAGGTATGAAATACAGAATGAAATATATCAAGATAGAAAGAAAGAAAGTAACTAATAAAGAAAATAAAGATAGAATGAGGGAAGTTATTAAATCTAGAATGAAAGATAGAAGAAAGAAAGAAAGAAAGAAACTAATAAAGAAACTAAAGGTAGAATGAGAGAAGGTATGAAAGCTAGAATGTAAGATATCAAGAAAGAAAGAAATAAAAGTAAGTAAAATAGAAACTAAAGATAGAATGAGAGAAGGTATGATAGCTAGAATGAAAGATATCAAGATAGAAAGAAAGAAAGTAACTAATAAAGAAAATAAAGATAGAATGAGGGAAGTTATTAAATCTAGAATGAAAGATAGAAGAAAGAAAGAAAGAAAGAAACTAATAAAGAAACTAAAGGTAGAATGAGAGAAGGTATGAAAGCTAGAATGTAAGATATCAAGAAAGAAAGAAATAAAAGTAAGTAAAATAGAAACTAAAGATAGAATAAGAGAAGGTATGAAAGATAGAATCTAAGAGATCAAGAAAGAAAGAAAAAAGAAAGAAAGAAAGAACGAAAGGAATTAATAAAGAAACTAAAGATAGAATGAGTGAAGATACGACAGGTAGAATGAAAGATATCAAGAAAGAAAGAAAGAAAGAAAGATTGTAATAAAGAAAAACTAAAGATGAAATGAGAGAATGTATGAAATACAGAATGAAATATATCAAGATAGAAAGAAAGAAAGTAACTAATAAAGAAATTAAAGATGAAATGAGAGAAATATGAAACCTAGAATGAAAGATATCAAGAAAGAAAGAAAGAAAGAAAGTAATAAAGAAACTAAAGATAGAATGAGAGAAGGTATGAAAGCTGGAATGTAAGATATCAAGAAAGAAAGAAAGAAAAGTAAGTAAAATAGAAACTAAAGATAGAATGAGAGAATTTATGAAAGCTAGAATGAATGATATCAAGGAAGAAAGAAAAAAAGAAATCAATAAAGAAATTAAAGAGGAAATGAGAGAAATATGAAACCTAGAATGCAAGATATCAAGAAAGAAAGAAAGAAAGTAATAAAGAAACTAAAGATAGAATGAGAGAATGTATGAAAGCTATAATGAAAGATATCAAGAAAGGAAAAAGGAAGAAAGTAGAAATGAAGTAATAAAGAAACTTAAGATAGAATGAGAGAAGATATGAAAGCTAGAATGAAAGATATCAGGAAAGAAAGAAAGAAAGAAAGTAGTAAAGAAACTAAAAATGAAATGAGAGAAGTTATGAAAGCTAGAATGAAAGATATCAATAAAAAAGAAAGAAAGAAAGAACGTAATAAAGAAACTAAAGATAGAATGAGAGAAGATATGAAAGCTAGAATGAAAGATATCAAGAAATAAATAAATATAAGTAAGTAAAATAGAAACTAAAGATAGAATGAGAGAAGGTATGTTAGCTAGAATGAAAGATATCAAGGAAGAAAGAAAAAAAGAAATCAATAAAGAAATTAAAGAGGAAATGAGAGATATATGAAACCTAGAATGCAAGATATCAAGAAAGAAAGAAAGAAAGTAATAAAGAAACTAAAGATAGAATGAGACAATGTATGAAAGCTAGAATGAAAGATATCAAGAAAGAAAGAAAGAAATTAATAAAGAAACTAAAGATAAAATGAGAGAATGTATGAAATACATTATGAAATATATCAAAAAAGAAAAAAAGAAAGTAACTAATTAAGAAACTAAAGAAAGAATGAGAGAAGGTATGAAAGCTAGAATGAAAGATATCAAGAAAGAATGAAAGAAACAAAGAAAGTAATTAATAAAGAAACTAAAGATAGAATGAAAGAAGGTATGAAAGCTAGAATGGAAGATATCAAGAAAGAATGAATGAAAGAAAGAAAGTCATAAAGAAACTAAAGAGAATGATTGAAGGTATGAAAGCTAGAATGTAAGATATCAAGAAAGAAAGAAATGAATGTAATTAAAAAAGAAACTAAAGATAGAATGAGAGAAGGTATGAAAGATAGAATCTAAGATATCAATTAAAAAAAAGAAAGAAAGAAAGTAATAAAGAAACTAAAGATAGAATGAGAGAAGATATGATAGCTAGAATGAAAGATCAAGAAAGAAAGAAAGAAAGAAATCAATAAAGAAACTAAAGATAAAATGAGAGAAGGTATGAAATCGAGAATGAAAGATATGAAGAAAGAAAGAAAGAAAGAAAGTAACTAATAAAGAAACTAAAGATAGAATGAGAGAGCATATTGAAGGTAGAATGAAAGATATCAAGAAAGAAAGAAATGAAAGTAAGTAAAAAAGAAACTAAAGATAGAATGAGAGAAGGTATGAAAGACAGAATCTAAGATATCAAGAAAGAAAGAAAGAAAAAAAGAAAGAACCAAAGTAATTAATAAAGAAACTAAAGATAGAATGAAAGAAGGTATGAAAGCTAGAATGAAAGATATCAATTAAAAAAAAAAGAAAGAAAGTAATAAAGAAACTAAAGATAGAATGAGAGAATGTATGAAAGCTAGAATGAAAGATATCAAGAAAGAAAGAAAGAAAGAAATCAATAAAGAAATTAAAGAGGAAATGAGAGAAATATGAAACCTAGAATGCAAGATATCAAGAAAGAAAGAAAGTAATAAAGAAACTAAAGATAGAATGAGAGAATGTATGAAAGCTAGAATGAAAGATATCAAGAACGAAAGAAAGAAAGAAATCAAGAAAAAAACTAAAGAAAAAATGAGAGAAGGTATGAAATACATAATGAAATATATCAAGAATGAAACAAAGAAAGTAACTAATGAAGAAAATAAAGATAGAATGAGAGAAGGTATGAAAGCTAGAATGAATGATATCAAGAAAGAATGAAAGAAACAAAGAAAGTAATTAATAAACTAAAGATAGAATGAAAGAAGGTATGAATGCTAGAATGAAAGATATCAAGAAAGAATGAAAGAAAGAAAGTAATAAAGAAACTAAAGAGAATGATTGAAGGTATGAAAGCTAGAATGTAAGATATCAAGAAAGAAAGAAATGAATGTAATTAAAAAAGAAACTAAAGATAGAATGAGAGAAGGTATGAAAGATAGAATCTAAGATATCAAGAAAGAAAGAAAGAAAGAAAAAAGAAAGAACGAAAGTAATTAATAAAGAAACTAAAGATAGAATGAACGAAGGTATGAATGCTAGAATGAAAGATATAAATTAAAAAAAGAAATAAAGAAAGTAGTAAAGAAACTGAAGATAGAATGAGAGAAGATATGATAGCTACAATGAAAGATATCAAGAAAGAAAGAAAGAAAGAAATCAATAAAGAAACTAAAGATAAAATGAGAGATGGTATGAAATCGAGAATGAAAGATATGAAGAAAGAAAGAGAGAAAGAAAGTAACTAATAAAGAAACTAAAGATAGAATGAGAGAGCGTATTAAAGCTAGAATGAAAGATATCAAGAAAGAAAGAAAGAAAGTAAGTAATAAAGAAAATAAAGATAGAATGAGAGAAGGTATGAAAGCTGGAATGTAAGATATCAAGAAAGAAAGAAATAAAAGTAAGTAAAATAGAAACTAAAGATAGAATGAGAGAAGGTATGATAGCTAGAATGAATGATATCAAGGAAAAAAGAAAAAAGAAATCAATAAAGTAATTAAAGAGGAAATGAGAGAAATATGAAACCTAGAATGCAAGATATCAAGAAAGAAAGAAAGAAAGTAATAAAGAAACTAAAGATAGAATGAGAGAATGTATGAAAGCTACAATGAAAGATATCAAGAAAGAAAGAAAGAAAGAAATCAATAAAGAAACTAAAGATAAAATGAGAGAAGGTATGAAATACATAATGAAATATATCTAGAAAGAAACAAAGAAAGAAACTAATAAAGAAACTAAAAATAGAATGAGAGAATGTATGAAAGCTAGAATGAAAGATATCAAGAAAGAATGAAAGAAACAATGAAAGTAATTAATAAAAAACTAAAGACAGAATGAGAGAAGATATGATAGCTAGAATGAAAGGTATCAAGAAAGAAAGAAAGAAAGAAATCAATAAAGAAACAAAAGATAAAATGAGAGAAGGTATGAAATCGAGAATAAAAGATATGAAGAAAGAAAGAGAGAAAGAAAGTAACTAATAAAGAAACTAAAGATAGAATGAGAGAGCGTATTAAAGCTATAATGAAAGATATCAAGAAAGAAAGAAATGAAAGTAAGTAAAAAAGAAACGAAAGATAGAATGAGAGAAGGTATGAAAGCTAGAATGAAAGATATCAAGAAAGAAAGAAAGAAATCACTAGAGAAACTAAAGATGAAATGAGAGAAGGTATGAAAGCTAGAATGAAAGATATGAAGAAAGAAAGTAATAAGAAACTAAAGATACAATGAGAGAAGGTATTAAAGCTAGAATGAAAGATATCAAGAAAGAAAGAAAGAAAATAAGAAAGTAATTTAGAAACTAAAGATGGAACGAGAGAAGATATGCGAGCTAGAATGAAAGCTATCAAGAAAGAAAGAAAGAAAGAAAGAATGTAATAAAGAAACTAAAGATAGAATGAGAGAAGGTATGAATGCTAGAATTAAATATATCAAGAAAGAAAAAAGGAAGAAAGTAGAAACAAAGTAATAAAGAAACTAAAGATTGAATGAGTGAAGATATGAATGCTAGAATGAAAGATATCTAGAAAGAAATAAAAAAAGAAATTAAGTAGTAAAGAAACTAAAGATAGAATCAGAGAAGTTATGAGAGCTGGAATGAAAGATATCAAAAAAGAAAGAAAGAAAGAAAGAAGGAAACGAAATAATTAATAAAGAAACTAAAGATAGAATGAAAGAAGGTATGAAAGCTAGAATGAAAGATATCAAGAAAGAAAAAAAGAAAGAAAGTAATAAAGAAACTAAAGATAGAATGAGAGAAGGTATGAAAGCTGGAATGTAAGATATCAAGAAAAAAAGAAATGAAAGAAAGTAAAAAAAAAACTAAAGATAGAATGAGAGAAGGTATGAAAGCTAGAATGAAAGATATCAAGAAAGAAAGAAAGAAAGTAACTAATAAAGAAACTAAAGATAGAATGAGAGAAGGTATTAAAGCTAGAATGAAAGGTATCAAGAGAGAAAGAAACGAAAGTATGTAAAAAAGAAACTAAAAATAGAATGAGAGAAGGTATGAAAGATAGAATCTAAGAGATCAAGAAAGAAAGAAAAAAAGAAAGAAAGAAAGAACGAAAGGAATTAATAAAGAAACTAAAGATAGAATGAGTGAAGATATGACAGGTAGAATGAAAGATATCAAGAAAGAAAGAAAGAAAGAAAGATTGTAATAAAGAAAAACTAAAGATGAAATGAGAGAAGGTATGAAACACAGAATGAAATATATCAAGATAGAAAGAAAGAAAGTAACTAATAAAGAAAATAAAGATAGAATTAGGGAAGTTATTAAATCTAGAATGAAAGATAGAAGAAAGAAAGAAAGAAAGAAACTAATAAAGAAACTAAAGATAGAATGAGAGAAGGTAAGAAAGCTAGAATGAAAGATATCAAGGAAGTAAGAAAAAAAGAAATCAATAAAGAAATTAAAGATGAAATGAGAGAAATATGAAACCTAGAATGAAAGATATGAAGAAAGAAAGAGAGAAAGAAAGTAACTAATAAAGAAACTAAAGATAGAATGAGAGAAGGTATGAAAGCTGGAATGTAAGATATCAAGAAAGAAAGAAATAAAAGTAAGTAAAATAGAAACTAAAGATAGAATGAGAGAAGGTATGATAGCTAGAATGAAAGATATCAAGGAAGTAAGAAAAAAAGAAATCAATAAAGAAATTAAAGATGAAATGAGAGAAATATGAAACCTAGAATGAAAGATATCAAGAAAGAAAGAAAGAAAGAAAGTAATAAAGAAACTAAAGATAGAATGAGAGAAGGTATTAAAGCTGGAATGTAAGATATCAAGAAAGAAAGAAATAAAAGTAAGTAAAATAGAAACTAAAGATAGAATGAGAGAAGGTATGATAGCTAGAATGAATGATATCAAGGAAGAAAGAAAAAAAGAAATCAATAAAGAAATTAAAGAGGAAATGAGAGAAATATGAAACCTAGAATGCAAGATATTAAGAAAGAAAGAAAGAAAGAAATCAATAAAGAAACTAAAGATAAAATGAGAGAAGGTATGAAATACATAATGAAATATATCAAGAAAGAAACAAAGAAAGTAACTAATAAAGAAACTAAAGATAGAATGAGAGAATGCATGAAAGCTAGAATGAAAGATATCAAGAAAGGAAAAAGGAAGAAAGTAGAAATGAAGTAATAAAGAAAATTAAGATAGAATGAGAGAAGATATGAAAGCTAGAATGAAAGATATCAGGAAAGAAAGAAAGAAAGTAGTAAAGAAACTAAAAATGAAATGAGAGAAGGTATGAAAGCTAGAATGAAAGATATCAATAAAAAAGAAAGAAAGAAAGAACGTAATAAAGAAACTAAAGATAGAATGAGAGAAGATATGAAAGCTAGAATGAAAGATATCAAGAAAGAAAGAAATAAATGTAAGTAAAATAGAAACTAAAGATAGAATGAGAGAAGGTATGTTAGCTAGAATGAAAGATATGAAGGAAGAAAGAAAAAAAGAAATCAATAAAGAAATTAAAGAGGAAATGAGAGAAATATGAAACCTTGAATCCAAGATATCAAGAAAGAAAGAAAGAAAGTAATAAAGAAAGTAAAGATAGAATTAGAGAATGTATGAAAGCTAGAATGAAAGATATCAAGAAAGAAAGAAAGAAATCAATAAAGAAACTAAAGATAAAATGAGAGAAGGTATGAAATACAAAATGAAATATATCAATAAAGAAACAAAGAAAGTAACTAATAAAGAAACTAAAGATAGAATGAGAGAGCGTATTAAAGCTATAATGAAAGATATCAAGAAAGAAAGAAATGAAAGTAAGTAAAAAAGAAACTAATGATAGAATGAGAGAAGGTTTGAAAGCTAGAACGAAAGATATCAAGAAAGAAAGAAAGAAATCACTAGAGAAACTAAAGATGAAATGAGAGAAGGTATGAAAGCTAGAATGAAAGATATCAAGAAAGAAAGTAATAAGAAACTAAAGATACAATGAGAGAAGTTATTAAAGCTAGAATGAAAGATATCAAGAAAGAAAGAAAGAAAATAAGAAAGTAATTTATAAACTAAAGATGGAACGAGAGAAGATATGCGAGCTAGAATGAAAGCTATCAAGAAACAAAGAAAGAAAGAATGTAATAAAGAAACTAAAGATAGAATGAGAGAAGGTATGATAGCTAGAATGAAAGATTTCAAGGAAGAAAGAAAAAAAGAAATCAATAAAGAAATTAAAGAGGAAATGAGAGAAATATGAAATCTAGAATGCAAGATATCAAGAATGAAAGAAA
This sequence comes from Intellagama lesueurii, assembly GCA_037013535.1. NCBI lineage: Eukaryota > Metazoa > Chordata > Lepidosauria > Squamata > Agamidae > Intellagama > Intellagama lesueurii. The sequence continues at coordinate 93,417,048 of JBAJHW010000002.1, forward strand.
GTAATAAAGAAACTAAAGATAGAATGAGAGAATGTATGAAAGCTGAAATGAAAGATATCAAGAAAGAAAGAAAGGAAGAAATCAATAAAGAAACTAAAGATAAAATGAGAGAAGGTATGAAATACATAATGAAATATATCAAGAAAGAAACAAAGTAACTAATAAAGAAACTAAAGATAGAATGAGAGAAGGTATGAAAGCTAGAATGAAACATATCAAGAAAGAATGAAAGAAAGAAAGAAAGTAATTAATAAAGAAACTAAAGATAGAATGAAAGAAGGTATGAATGCTAGAATGAAAGATATCAAGAAAGAATGAAAGAAAGAAAGAAAGTAATAAAGAAACTAAAGAGAATGATTGAAGGTATGAAAGCTAGAATGTAAGATATCAAGAAAAAAAGAAATGAATGTAATTAAAAAAGAAATTAAAGATAGAATGAGTGAAGGTATGAAAGACAGAATGTAAGATATCAAGAAAGAAAGAAAGAAAGAAAAAAAGAAAGAACGAAAGTAATTAATAAATTAACTAAAGATAGAATGAGAGAAGATATGATAGCTAGAATGAAAGATATCAAGAAAGAAAGAAAGAAAGAAAGAAATATATAAAGAAACTAAAGATAAAATGAGAGAAGGTATGAAATTGAGAATGAAAGATATGAAGAAAGAAAGAGAGAAAGAAAGTAACTAATAAAGAAACTAAAGATAGAATGAGAGAGCGTATTAAAGCTAGAATGAAAGCTATCAAGAAAGAAAGAAAGAAAGAAAGAATGTAATAAAGAAACTAAAGATAGAATGAGAGAAGGTATGAATGCTAGAATTAAATATATCAAGAAAGAAAAAAGGAAGAAAGTAGAAACAAAGTAATAAAGAAACTAAAGATTGAATGAGTGAAGATATGAATGCTAGAATGAAAGATATCTAGAAAGAAATAAAAAAAGAAATTAAGTAGTAAAGAAACTAAAGATAGAATCAGAGAAGTTATGAGAGCTGGAATGAAAGATATCAAAAAAGAAAGAAAGAAAGAAAGAAGGAACGAAATAATTAATAAAGAAACTAAAGAGAGAATGAAAGAAGGTATGAAAGCTAGAATGAAAGATATCAAGAAAGAAAGAAAGAAAGAAAGTAATAAAGAAACTAAAGATAGAATGAGAGAAGGTATGAAAGCTGGAATGTAAGATATCAAGAAAGAAAGAAATGAAAGAAAGTAAAAAAAAACCTAAAGATAGAATGAGAGAAGTTATGAAAGCGAGAATGAAAGATATCAAGAAAGAAAGAAAGAAATTAATAAAGAAACTAAAGATAAAATGAGAGAATGTATGAAATACATTATGAAATATATCAAAAAAGAAAAAAAGAAAGTAACTAATAAAGAAACTAAAGAAAGAATGAGAGAAGGTATGAAAGCTAGAATGAAAGATATCAAGAAAGAATGAAAGAAACAAAGAAATTAATTAATAAAGAAACTAAAGATAGAATGAAAGAAGGTATGAAAGCTAGAATGGAAGATATCAAGAAAGAATGAATGAAAGAAAGAAAGTCATAAAGAAACTAAAGAGAATGATTGAAGGTATGAAAGCTAGAATGTAAGATATCAAGAAAGAAAGAAATGAATGTAATTAAAAAAGAAACTAAAGATAGAATGAGAGAAGGTATGAAAGATAGAATCTAAGATATCAAGAAAGAAAGAAAGAAAGAAAAAAGAAAGAACGAAAGTAATTAATAAAGAAACTAAAGATAGAATGAAAGAAGGTATGAAAGCTAGAATGAAAGATATCAATTAAAAAAAGAGAAAGAAAGTAGTAAAGAAACTAAAGATAGAATGAGAGAAGATATGATAGCTACAATGAAAGATATCAAGAAAGAAAGAAAGAAAGAAATCAATAAAGAAACTAAAGATAAAATGAGAGAAGGTATGAAATCGAGAATGAAAGATATGAAGAAAGAAAGAGAGAAAGAAAGTAACTAATAAAGAAACTAAAGATAGAATGAGAGAGCATATTAAAGGTAGAAAGAAAGATATCAAGAAAGAAAGAAATGAAAGTAAGTAAAAAATAAACTAAAGATAGAATGAGTGAAGGTATGATAGCTAGAATGAAAGATTTCAAGGAAGAAAGAAAAAAAGAAATCAATAAAGAAATTAAAGAGGAAATGAGAGAAATATGAAACCTAGAATGCAAGATATCAAGAAAGAAAGAAAGTAATAAAGAAACTAAAGATTGAATGAGAGAATGTATGAAAGCTGAAATGAAAGATATCAAGAAAGAAAGAAAGAAAGAAATCAATAAAGAAACTAAAGATAAAGTGAGAGAAGGTATGAAATACATAATGAAATATATCTAGAAAGAAACAAAGAAAGTAACTAATAAAGAAACTAAAGATAGAATGAGAGAAGGTATGAAAGCTAGAATGAAACATATCAAAAAAGAATGAAAGAAACAAAGAAAGTAATTAATAAAGAAACAAAAGATAGAATGAAAGAAGGTATGAATGCTAGAATGAAAGATATCAAGAAAGAATGAATGAAAGAAAGAAAGTAATAAAGAAACTAAAGAGAATGATTGAAGGTATGAAAGCTAGAATGTAAGATATCAAGAAAGAAAGAAATGAATGTAATTAAAAAAGAAATTAAAGATAGAATGAGAGAAGGTATGAAAGACAGAATCTAAGATATCAAGAAAGAAAGAAAGAAAAAAAGAAAGAACGAAAGTAATTAATAAAGAAACTAAGGATAGAATGAAAGAAGGTATGAAAGCTAGAATGAAAGATATCAATTAAAAAAAAGAAAGAAAGAAAGTTATAAAGAAACTAAAGATAGAATGAGAGAATGTATGAAAGCTAGAATGAAAGATATCAAGAAAGAAAGAAAGAAAGAAAGAAATAAAGAAATTAAAGAGGAAATGAGAGAAATATGAAACCTAGAATGCAAGATATCAAGAAAGAAAGAAAGTAATAAAGAAACTAAAGATAGAATGAGAGAATGTATGAAAGCTAGAATGAAAGATATCACGAAAGAAAGAAAGAAAGAAATCAAGAAAAAAACTAAAGAAAAAATGAGAGAAGGTATGAAATACATAATGAAATATATCAAGAATGAAACAAAGAAAGTAACTAATAAAGAAACTAAAGATAGAATGAGAGAGCTTATAAAAGCTAGAATGAAAGATATCAAGAAAGAAAGAAAGAAAGAAAGTAATAAAGAAACTAAAGATAGAATGAGAGAAGGTATGAAAGCTGGAATGTAAGATATCAAGATAGAAAGAAATAAAAGTAAGTAAAATAGAAACTAAAGATAGAATGAGAGAAGGTATGAAAGCTAGAATGAAAGATATCTGCAAAGAAAGAAAGATAGAAAGTAGTAAAGAAACTAAAGATGAAATGAGAGAAGTTATGAAAGCTAGAATGAAAGATATCAATAAAAAAGAAAGAAAGAAAGAACGTAATAAAGAAACTAAAGATATAATGAGAGAAGGTATGAAAGCTAGAATGAATGATATCAAGAAAGAATGAAAGAAACAAAGAAAGTAATTAATAAAGAAACTAAAGATAGAATGAAAGAAGGTATGAATGCTAGAATGAAAGATATCAAGAAGGAATGAAAGAAAGAAAGTAATAAAGAAACTAAAGAGAATGATTGAAGGTATGAAAGCTAGAATGTAAGATATCAAGAAAGAAGGAAATGAATGTAATTAAAAAAGAAACTAAAGATAGAATGAGAGAAGGTATGAAAGATAGAATGTAAGATATCAAGAAAGACAGAAATAAAAGTAAGTAAAATAGAAACTAAAGATAGAATGAGAGAAGGTATGATAGCTAGAATGAATGATATCAAGGAAAAAAGAAAAAAGAAATCAATAAAGTAATTAAAGAGGAAATGAGAGAAATATGAAACCTAGAATGCAAGATATCAAGAAAGAAAGAAAGAAAGTAATAAAGAAACTAAAGATAGAATGAGAGAATGTATGAAAGCTACAATGAAAGATATCAAGAAAGAAAGAAAGGAAGAAATCAATAAAGAAACTAAAGATAAAATGAGAGAAGGTATGAAATACATAATGAAATATATCTAGAAAGAAACAAAGAAAGAAACTAATAAAGAAACTAAAAATAGAATGAGAGAATGTATGAAAGCTAGAATGAAAGATATCAAGAAAGAATGAAAGAAACAATGAAAGTAATTAATAAAAAACTAAAGACAGAATGAGAGAAGATATGATAGCTAGAATGAAAGGTATCAAGAAAGAAAGAAAGAAAGAAATCAATAAAGAAACAAAAGATAAAATGAGAGAAGGTATGAAATCGAGAATAAAAGATATGAAGAAAGAAAGAGAGAAAGAAAGTAACTAATAAAGAAACTAAAGATAGAATGAGAGAGCGTATTAAAGCTATAATGAAAGATATCAAGAAAGAAAGAAATGAAAGTAAGTAAAAAAGAAACGAAAGATAGAATGAGAGAAGGTATGAAAGCTAGAATGAAAGATATCAAGAAAGAAAGAAAGAAATCACTAGAGAAACTAAAGATGAAATGAGAGAAGGTATGAAAGCTAGAATGAAAGATATGAAGAAAGAAAGTAATAAGAAACTAAAGATACAATGAGAGAAGGTATTAAAGCTAGAATGAAAGATATCAAGAAAGAAAGAAAGAAAATAAGAAAGTAATTTAGAAACTAAAGATGGAACGAGAGAAGATATGCGAGCTAGAATGAAAGCTATCAAGAAAGAAAGAAAGAAAGAAAGAATGTAATAAAGAAACTAAAGATAGAATGAGAGAAGGTATGAATGCTAGAATTAAATATATCAAGAAAGAAAAAAGGAAGAAAGTAGAAACAAAGTAATAAAGAAACTAAAGATTGAATGAGTGAAGATATGAATGCTAGAATGAAAGATATCTAGAAAGAAATAAAAAAAGAAATTAAGTAGTAAAGAAACTAAAGATAGAATCAGAGAAGTTATGAGAGCTGGAATGAAAGATATCAAAAAAGAAAGAAAGAAAGAAAGAAGGAAACGAAATAATTAATAAAGAAACTAAAGATAGAATGAAAGAAGGTATGAAAGCTAGAATGAAAGATATCAAGAAAGAAAAAAAGAAAGAAAGTAATAAAGAAACTAAAGATAGAATGAGAGAAGGTATGAAAGCTGGAATGTAAGATATCAAGAAAAAAAGAAATGAAAGAAAGTAAAAAAAAAACTAAAGATAGAATGAGAGAAGGTATGAAAGCTAGAATGAAAGATATCAAGAAAGAAAGAAAGAAAGTAACTAATAAAGAAACTAAAGATAGAATGAGAGAAGGTATTAAAGCTAGAATGAAAGGTATCAAGAGAGAAAGAAACGAAAGTATGTAAAAAAGAAACTAAAAATAGAATGAGAGAAGGTATGAAAGATAGAATCTAAGAGATCAAGAAAGAAAGAAAAAAAGAAAGAAAGAAAGAACGAAAGGAATTAATAAAGAAACTAAAGATAGAATGAGTGAAGATATGACAGGTAGAATGAAAGATATCAAGAAAGAAAGAAAGAAAGAAAGATTGTAATAAAGAAAAACTAAAGATGAAATGAGAGAAGGTATGAAATACAGAATGAAATATATCAAGATAGAAAGAAAGAAAGTAACTAATAAAGAAAATAAAGATAGAATTAGGGAAGTTATTAAATCTAGAATGAAAGATAGAAGAAAGAAAGAAAGAAAGAAACTAATAAAGAAACTAAAGATAGAATGAGAGAAGGTAAGAAAGCTAGAATGAAAGATATCAAGGAAGTAAGAAAAAAAGAAATCAATAAAGAAATTAAAGATGAAATGAGAGAAATATGAAACCTAGAATGAAAGATATGAAGAAAGAAAGAGAGAAAGAAAGTAACTAATAAAGAAACTAAAGATAGAATGAGAGAAGGTATGAAAGCTGGAATGTAAGATATCAAGAAAGAAAGAAATAAAAGTAAGTAAAATAGAAACTAAAGATAGAATGAGAGAAGGTATGATAGCTAGAATGAAAGATATCAAGGAAGTAAGAAAAAAAGAAATCAATAAAGAAATTAAAGATGAAATGAGAGAAATATGAAACCTAGAATGAAAGATATCAAGAAAGAAAGAAAGAAAGAAAGTAATAAAGAAACTAAAGATAGAATGAGAGAAGGTATTAAAGCTGGAATGTAAGAAATCAAGAAAGAAAGAAATAAAAGTAAGTAAAATAGAAACTAAAGATAGAATGAGAGAAGGTATGATAGCTAGAATGAATGATATCAAGGAAGAAAGAAAAAAAGAAATCAATAAAGAAATTAAAGAGGAAATGAGAGAAATATGAAACCTAGAATGCAAGATATCAAGAAAGAAAGAAAGAAAGAAATCAATAAAGAAACTAAAGATAAAATGAGAGAAGGTATGAAATACATAATGAAATATATCAAGAAAGAAACAAAGAAAGTAACTAATAAAGAAACTAAAGATAGAATGAGAGAATGCATGAAAGCTAGAATGAAAGATATCAAGAAAGGAAAAAGGAAGAAAGTAGAAATGAAGTAATAAAGAAAATTAAGATAGAATGAGAGAAGATATGAAAGCTAGAATGAAAGATATCAGGAAAGAAAGAAAGAAAGTAGTAAAGAAACTAAAAATGAAATGAGAGAAGGTATGAAAGCTAGAATGAAAGATATCAATAAAAAAGAAAGAAAGAAAGAACGTAATAAAGAAACTAAAGATAGAATGAGAGAAGATATGAAAGCTAGAATGAAAGATATCAAGAAAGAAAGAAATAAATGTAAGTAAAATAGAAACTAAAGATAGAATGAGAGAAGGTATGTTAGCTAGAATGAAAGATATCAAGGAAGAAAGAAAAAAAGAAATCAATAAAGAAATTAAAGAGGAAATGAGAGAAATATGAAACCTTGAATCCAAGATATCAAGAAAGAAAGAAAGAAAGTAATAAAGAAAGTAAAGATAGAATTAGAGAATGTATGAAAGCTAGAATGAAAGATATCAAGAAAGAAAGAAAGAAATCAATAAAGAAACTAAAGATAAAATGAGAGAAGGTATGAAATACAAAATGAAATATATCAATAAAGAAACAAAGAAAGTAACTAATAAAGAAACTAAAGATAGAATGAGAGAGCGTATTAAAGCTATAATGAAAGATATCAAGAAAGAAAGAAATGAAAGTAAGTAAAAAAGAAACTAATGATAGAATGAGAGAAGGTTTGAAAGCTAGAACGAAAGATATCAAGAAAGAAAGAAAGAAATCACTAGAGAAACTAAAGATGAAATGAGAGAAGGTATGAAAGCTAGAATGAAAGATATCAAGAAAGAAAGTAATAAGAAACTAAAGATACAATGAGAGAAGTTATTAAAGCTAGAATGAAAGATATCAAGAAAGAAAGAAAGAAAATAAGAAAGTAATTTATAAACTAAAGATGGAACGAGAGAAGATATGCGAGCTAGAATGAAAGCTATCAAGAAACAAAGAAAGAAAGAATGTAATAAAGAAACTAAAGATAGAATGAGAGAAGGTATGATAGCTAGAATGAAAGATTTCAAGGAAGAAAGAAAAAAAGAAATCAATAAAGAAATTAAAGAGGAAATGAGAGAAATATGAAATCTAGAATGCAAGATATCAAGAATGAAAGAAAGTAATAAAGAAACTAAAGATAGAATGAGAGAATGTATGAAAGCTGAAATGAAAGATATCAAGAAAGAAAGAAAGGAAGAAATCAATAAAGAAACTAAAGATAAAATGAGAGAAGGTATGAAATACATAATGAAATATATCAAGAAAGAAACAAAGTAACTAATAAAGAAACTAAAGATAGAATGAGAGAAGGTATGAAAGCTAGAATGAAACATATCAAGAAAGAATGAAAGAAAGAAAGAAAGTAATTAATAAAGAAACTAAAGATAGAATGAAAGAAGGTATGAATGCTAGAATGAAAGATATCAAGAAAGAATGAAAGAAAGAAAGAAAGTAATAAAGAAACTAAAGAGAATGATTGAAGGTATGAAAGCTAGAATGTAAGATATCAAGAAAAAAAGAAATGAATGTAATTAAAAAAGAAATTAAAGATAGAATGAGTGAAGGTATGAAAGACAGAATGTAAGATATCAAGAAAGAAAGAAAGAAAGAAAAAAAGAAAGAACGAAAGTAATTAATAAATTAACTAAAGATAGAATGAGAGAAGATATGATAGCTAGAATGAAAGATATCAAGAAAGAAAGAAAGAAAGAAAGAAATATATAAAGAAACTAAAGATAAAATGAGAGAAGGTATGAAATTGAGAATGAAAGATATGAAGAAAGAAAGAGAGAAAGAAAGTAACTAATAAAGAAACTAAAGATAGAATGAGAGAGCGTATTAAAGCTAGAATGAAAGCTATCAAGAAAGAAAGAAAGAAAGAAAGAATGTAATAAAGAAACTAAAGATAGAATGAGAGAAGGTATGAATGCTAGAATTAAATATATCAAGAAAGAAAAAAGGAAGAAAGTAGAAACAAAGTAATAAAGAAACTAAAGATTGAATGAGTGAAGATATGAATGCTAGAATGAAAGATATCTAGAAAGAAATAAAAAAAGAAATTAAGTAGTAAAGAAACTAAAGATAGAATCAGAGAAGTTATGAGAGCTGGAATGAAAGATATCAAAAAAGAAAGAAAGAAAGAAAGAAGGAACGAAATAATTAATAAAGAAACTAAAGAGAGAATGAAAGAAGGTATGAAAGCTAGAATGAAAGATATCAAGAAAGAAAGAAAGAAAGAAAGTAATAAAGAAACTAAAGATAGAATGAGAGAAGGTATGAAAGCTGGAATGTAAGATATCAAGAAAGAAAGAAATGAAAGAAAGTAAAAAAAAACCTAAAGATAGAATGAGAGAAGTTATGAAAGCGAGAATGAAAGATATCAAGAAAGAAAGAAAGAAATTAATAAAGAAACTAAAGATAAAATGAGAGAATGTATGAAATACATTATGAAATATATCAAAAAAGAAAAAAAGAAAGTAACTAATAAAGAAACTAAAGAAAGAATGAGAGAAGGTATGAAAGCTAGAATGAAAGATATCAAGAAAGAATGAAAGAAACAAAGAAATTAATTAATAAAGAAACTAAAGATAGAATGAAAGAAGGTATGAAAGCTAGAATGGAAGATATCAAGAAAGAATGAATGAAAGAAAGAAAGTCATAAAGAAACTAAAGAGAATGATTGAAGGTATGAAAGCTAGAATGTAAGATATCAAGAAAGAAAGAAATGAATGTAATTAAAAAAGAAACTAAAGATAGAATGAGAGAAGGTATGAAAGATAGAATCTAAGATATCAAGAAAGAAAGAAAGAAAGAAAAAAGAAAGAACGAAAGTAATTAATAAAGAAACTAAAGATAGAATGAAAGAAGGTATGAAAGCTAGAATGAAAGATATCAATTAAAAAAAGAGAAAGAAAGTAGTAAAGAAACTAAAGATAGAATGAGAGAAGATATGATAGCTACAATGAAAGATATCAAGAAAGAAAGAAAGAAAGAAATCAATAAAGAAACTAAAGATAAAATGAGAGAAGGTATGAAATCGAGAATGAAAGATATGAAGAAAGAAAGAGAGAAAGAAAGTAACTAATAAAGAAACTAAAGATAGAATGAGAGAGCATATTAAAGGTAGAAAGAAAGATATCAAGAAAGAAAGAAATGAAAGTAAGTAAAAAATAAACTAAAGATAGAATGAGTGAAGGTATGATAGCTAGAATGAAAGATTTCAAGGAAGAAAGAAAAAAAGAAATCAATAAAGAAATTAAAGAGGAAATGAGAGAAATATGAAACCTAGAATGCAAGATATCAAGAAAGAAAGAAAGTAATAAAGAAACTAAAGATTGAATGAGAGAATGTATGAAAGCTGAAATGAAAGATATCAAGAAAGAAAGAAAGAAAGAAATCAATAAAGAAACTAAAGATAAAGTGAGAGAAGGTATGAAATACATAATGAAATATATCTAGAAAGAAACAAAGAAAGTAACTAATAAAGAAACTAAAGATAGAATGAGAGAAGGTATGAAAGCTAGAATGAAACATATCAAAAAAGAATGAAAGAAACAAAGAAAGTAATTAATAAAGAAACAAAAGATAGAATGAAAGAAGGTATGAATGCTAGAATGAAAGATATCAAGAAAGAATGAATGAAAGAAAGAAAGTAATAAAGAAACTAAAGAGAATGATTGAAGGTATGAAAGCTAGAATGTAAGATATCAAGAAAGAAAGAAATGAATGTAATTAAAAAAGAAATTAAAGATAGAATGAGAGAAGGTATGAAAGACAGAATCTAAGATATCAAGAAAGAAAGAAAGAAAAAAAGAAAGAACGAAAGTAATTAATAAAGAAACTAAGGATAGAATGAAAGAAGGTATGAAAGCTAGAATGAAAGATATCAATTAAAAAAAAGAAAGAAAGAAAGTTATAAAGAAACTAAAGATAGAATGAGAGAATGTATGAAAGCTAGAATGAAAGATATCAAGAAAGAAAGAAAGAAAGAAAGAAATAAAGAAATTAAAGAGGAAATGAGAGAAATATGAAACCTAGAATGCAAGATATCAAGAAAGAAAGAAAGTAATAAAGAAACTAAAGATAGAATGAGAGAATGTATGAAAGCTAGAATGAAAGATATCACGAAAGAAAGAAAGAAAGAAATCAAGAAAAAAACTAAAGAAAAAATGAGAGAAGGTATGAAATACATAATGAAATATATCAAGAATGAAACAAAGAAAGTAACTAATAAAGAAACTAAAGATAGAATGAGAGAGCTTATAAAAGCTAGAATGAAAGATATCAAGAAAGAAAGAAAGAAAGAAAGTAATAAAGAAACTAAAGATAGAATGAGAGAAGGTATGAAAGCTGGAATGTAAGATATCAAGATAGAAAGAAATAAAAGTAAGTAAAATAGAAACTAAAGATAGAATGAGAGAAGGTATGAAAGCTAGAATGAAAGATATCTGCAAAGAAAGAAAGATAGAAAGTAGTAAAGAAACTAAAGATGAAATGAGAGAAGTTATGAAAGCTAGAATGAAAGATATCAATAAAAAAGAAAGAAAGAAAGAACGTAATAAAGAAACTAAAGATATAATGAGAGAAGGTATGAAAGCTAGAATGAATGATATCAAGAAAGAATGAAAGAAACAAAGAAAGTAATTAATAAAGAAACTAAAGATAGAATGAAAGAAGGTATGAATGCTAGAATGAAAGATATCAAGAAGGAATGAAAGAAAGAAAGTAATAAAGAAACTAAAGAGAATGATTGAAGGTATGAAAGCTAGAATGTAAGATATCAAGAAAGAAGGAAATGAATGTAATTAAAAAAGAAACTAAAGATAGAATGAGAGAAGGTATGAAAGATAGAATGTAAGATATCAAGAAAGACAGAAATAAAAGTAAGTAAAATAGAAACTAAAGATAGAATGAGAGAAGGTATGATAGCTAGAATGAATGATATCAAGGAAAAAAGAAAAAAGAAATCAATAAAGTAATTAAAGAGGAAATGAGAGAAATATGAAACCTAGAATGCAAGATATCAAGAAAGAAAGAAAGAAAGTAATAAAGAAACTAAAGATAGAATGAGAGAATGTATGAAAGCTACAATGAAAGATATCAAGAAAGAAAGAAAGGAAGAAATCAATAAAGAAACTAAAGATAAAATGAGAGAAGGTATGAAATACATAATGAAATATATCTAGAAAGAAACAAAGAAAGAAACTAATAAAGAAACTAAAAATAGAATGAGAGAATGTATGAAAGCTAGAATGAAAGATATCAAGAAAGAATGAAAGAAACAATGAAAGTAATTAATAAAAAACTAAAGACAGAATGAGAGAAGATATGATAGCTAGAATGAAAGGTATCAAGAAAGAAAGAAAGAAAGAAATCAATAAAGAAACAAAAGATAAAATGAGAGAAGGTATGAAATCGAGAATAAAAGATATGAAGAAAGAAAGAGAGAAAGAAAGTAACTAATAAAGAAACTAAAGATAGAATGAGAGAGCGTATTAAAGCTATAATGAAAGATATCAAGAAAGAAAGAAATGAAAGTAAGTAAAAAAGAAACGAAAGATAGAATGAGAGAAGGTATGAAAGCTAGAATGAAAGATATCAAGAAAGAAAGAAAGAAATCACTAGAGAAACTAAAGATGAAATGAGAGAAGGTATGAAAGCTAGAATGAAAGATATGAAGAAAGAAAGTAATAAGAAACTAAAGATACAATGAGAGAAGGTATTAAAGCTAGAATGAAAGATATCAAGAAAGAAAGAAAGAAAATAAGAAAGTAATTTAGAAACTAAAGATGGAACGAGAGAAGATATGCGAGCTAGAATGAAAGCTATCAAGAAAGAAAGAAAGAAAGAAAGAATGTAATAAAGAAACTAAAGATAGAATGAGAGAAGGTATGAATGCTAGAATTAAATATATCAAGAAAGAAAAAAGGAAGAAAGTAGAAACAAAGTAATAAAGAAACTAAAGATTGAATGAGTGAAGATATGAATGCTAGAATGAAAGATATCTAGAAAGAAATAAAAAAAGAAATTAAGTAGTAAAGAAACTAAAGATAGAATCAGAGAAGTTATGAGAGCTGGAATGAAAGATATCAAAAAAGAAAGAAAGAAAGAAAGAAGGAAACGAAATAATTAATAAAGAAACTAAAGATAGAATGAAAGAAGGTATGAAAGCTAGAATGAAAGATATCAAGAAAGAAAAAAAGAAAGTAATAAAGAAACTAAAGATAGAATGAGAGAAGGTATGAAAGCTGGAATGTAAGATATCAAGAAAAAAAGAAATGAAAGAAAGTAAAAAAAAAACTAAAGATAGAATGAGAGAAGGTATGAAAGCTAGAATGAAAGATATCAAGAAAGAAAGAAAGAAAGTAACTAATAAAGAAACTAAAGATAGAATGAGAGAAGGTATTAAAGCTAGAATGAAAGGTATCAAGAGAGAAAGAAACGAAAGTATGTAAAAAAGAAACTAAAAATAGAATGAGAGAAGGTATGAAAGATAGAATCTAAGAGATCAAGAAAGAAAGAAAAAAAGAAAGAAAGAAAGAACGAAAGGAATTAATAAAGAAACTAAAGATAGAATGAGTGAAGATATGACAGGTAGAATGAAAGATATCAAGAAAGAAAGAAAGAAAGAAAGATTGTAATAAAGAAAAACTAAAGATGAAATGAGAGAAGGTATGAAATACAGAATGAAATATATCAAGATAGAAAGAAAGAAAGTAACTAATAAAGAAAATAAAGATAGAATTAGGGAAGTTATTAAATCTAGAATGAAAGATAGAAGAAAGAAAGAAAGAAAGAAACTAATAAAGAAACTAAAGATAGAATGAGAGAAGGTAAGAAAGCTAGAATGAAAGATATCAAGGAAGTAAGAAAAAAAGAAATCAATAAAGAAATTAAAGATGAAATGAGAGAAATATGAAACCTAGAATGAAAGATATGAAGAAAGAAAGAGAGAAAGAAAGTAACTAATAAAGAAACTAAAGATAGAATGAGAGAAGGTATTAAAGCTGGAATGTAAGAAATCAAGAAAGAAAGAAATAAAAGTAAGTAAAATAGAAACTAAAGATAGAATGAGAGAAGGTATGATAGCTAGAATGAATGATATCAAGGAAGAAAGAAAAAAAGAAATCAATAAAGAAATTAAAGAGGAAATGAGAGAAATATGAAACCTAGAATGCAAGATATCAAGAAAGAAAGAAAGAAAGAAATCAATAAAGAAACTAAAGATAAAATGAGAGAAGGTATGAAATACATAATGAAATATATCAAGAAAGAAACAAAGAAAGTAACTAATAAAGAAACTAAAGATAGAATGAGAGAATGCATGAAAGCTAGAATGAAAGATATCAAGAAAGGAAAAAGGAAGAAAGTAGAAATGAAGTAATAAAGAAAATTAAGATAGAATGAGAGAAGATATGAAAGCTAGAATGAAAGATATCAGGAAAGAAAGAAAGAAAGTAGTAAAGAAACTAAAAATGAAATGAGAGAAGGTATGAAAGCTAGAATGAAAGATATCAATAAAAAAGAAAGAAAGAAAGAACGTAATAAAGAAACTAAAGATAGAATGAGAGAAGATATGAAAGCTAGAATGAAAGATATCAAGAAAGAAAGAAATAAATGTAAGTAAAATAGAAACTAAAGATAGAATGAGAGAAGGTATGTTAGCTAGAATGAAAGATATCAAGGAAGAAAGAAAAAAAGAAATCAATAAAGAAATTAAAGAGGAAATGAGAGAAATATGAAACCTTGAATCCAAGATATCAAGAAAGAAAGAAAGAAAGTAATAAAGAAAGTAAAGATAGAATTAGAGAATGTATGAAAGCTAGAATGAAAGATATCAAGAAAGAAAGAAAGAAATCAATAAAGAAACTAAAGATAAAATGAGAGAAGGTATGAAATACAAAATGAAATATATCAATAAAGAAACAAAGAAAGTAACTAATAAAGAAACTAAAGATAGAATGAGAGAGCGTATTAAAGCTATAATGAAAGATATCAAGAAAGAAAGAAATGAAAGTAAGTAAAAAAGAAACTAATGATAGAATGAGAGAAGGTTTGAAAGCTAGAACGAAAGATATCAAGAAAGAAAGAAAGAAATCACTAGAGAAACTAAAGATGAAATGAGAGAAGGTATGAAAGCTAGAATGAAAGATATCAAGAAAGAAAGTAATAAGAAACTAAAGATACAATGAGAGAAGTTATTAAAGCTAGAATGAAAGATATCAAGAAAGAAAGAAAGAAAATAAGAAAGTAATTTATAAACTAAAGATGGAACGAGAGAAGATATGCGAGCTAGAATGAAAGCTATCAAGAAACAAAGAAAGAAAGAATGTAATAAAGAAACTAAAGATAGAATGAGAGAAGGTATGATAGCTAGAATGAAAGATTTCAAGGAAGAAAGAAAAAAAGAAATCAATAAAGAAATTAAAGAGGAAATGAGAGAAATATGAAATCTAGAATGCAAGATATCAAGAATGAAAGAAAGTAATAAAGAAACTAAAGATAGAATGAGAGAATGTATGAAAGCTGAAATGAAAGATATCAAGAAAGAAAGAAAGGAAGAAATCAATAAAGAAACTAAAGATAAAATGAGAGAAGGTATGAAATACATAATGAAATATATCAAGAAAGAAACAAAGTAACTAATAAAGAAACTAAAGATAGAATGAGAGAAGGTATGAAAGCTAGAATGAAACATATCAAGAAAGAATGAAAGAAAGAAAGAAAGTAATTAATAAAGAAACTAAAGATAGAATGAAAGAAGGTATGAATGCTAGAATGAAAGATATCAAGAAAGAATGAAAGAAAGAAAGAAAGTAATAAAGAAACTAAAGAGAATGATTGAAGGTATGAAAGCTAGAATGTAAGATATCAAGAAAAAAAGAAATGAATGTAATTAAAAAAGAAATTAAAGATAGAATGAGTGAAGGTATGAAAGACAGAATGTAAGATATCAAGAAAGAAAGAAAGAAAGAAAAAAAGAAAGAACGAAAGTAATTAATAAATTAACTAAAGATAGAATGAGAGAAGATATGATAGCTAGAATGAAAGATATCAAGAAAGAAAGAAAGAAAGAAAGAAATATATAAAGAAACTAAAGATAAAATGAGAGAAGGTATGAAATTGAGAATGAAAGATATGAAGAAAGAAAGAAAGAAAGAAAGAATGTAATAAAGAAACTAAAGATAGAATGAGAGAAGGTATGAATGCTAGAATTAAATATATCAAGAAAGAAAAAAGGAAGAAAGTAGAAACAAAGTAATAAAGAAACTAAAGATTGAATGAGTGAAGATATGAATGCTAGAATGAAAGATATCTAGAAAGAAATAAAAAAAGAAATTAAGTAGTAAAGAAACTAAAGATAGAATCAGAGAAGTTATGAGAGCTGGAATGAAAGATATCAAAAAAGAAAGAAAGAAAGAAAGAAGGAACGAAATAATTAATAAAGAAACTAAAGAGAGAATGAAAGAAGGTATGAAAGCTAGAATGAAAGATATCAAGAAAGAAAGAAAGAAAGAAAGTAATAAAGAAACTAAAGATAGAATGAGAGAAGGTATGAAAGCTGGAATGTAAGATATCAAGAAAGAAAGAAATGAAAGAAAGTAAAAAAAAACCTAAAGATAGAATGAGAGAAGTTATGAAAGCTAGAATGAAAGATATCAAGAAAGAAAGAAAGAAATTAATAAAGAAACTAAAGATAAAATGAGAGAATGTATGAAATACATTATGAAATATATCAAAAAAGAAAAAAAGAAAGTAACTAATAAAGAAACTAAAGAAAGAATGAGAGAAGGTATGAAAGCTAGAATGAAAGATATCAAGAAAGAATGAAAGAAACAAAGAAATTAATTAATAAAGAAACTAAAGATAGAATGAAAGAAGGTATGAAAGCTAGAATGGAAGATATCAAGAAAGAATGAATGAAAGAAAGAAAGTCATAAAGAAACTAAAGAGAATGATTGAAGGTATGAAAGCTAGAATGTAAGATATCAAGAAAGAAAGAAATGAATGTAATTAAAAAAGAAACTAAAGATAGAATGAGAGAAGGTATGAAAGATAGAATCTAAGATATCAAGAAAGAAAGAAAGAAAGAAAAAAGAAAGAACGAAAGTAATTAATAAAGAAACTAAAGATAGAATGAAAGAAGGTATGAAAGCTAGAATGAAAGATATCAATTAAAAAAAGAGAAAGAAAGTAGTAAAGAAACTAAAGATAGAATGAGAGAAGATATGATAGCTACAATGAAAGATATCAAGAAAGAAAGAAAGAAAGAAATCAATAAAGAAACTAAAGATAAAATGAGAGAAGGTATGAAATCGAGAATGAAAGATATGAAGAAAGAAAGAGAGAAAGAAAGTAACTAATAAAGAAACTAAAGATAGAATGAGAGAGCATATTAAAAGTAGAAAGAAAGATATCAAGAAAGAAAGAAATGAAAGTAAGTAAAAAATAAACTAAAGATAGAATGAGTGAAGGTATGATAGCTAGAATGAAAGATTTCAAGGAAGAAAGAAAAAAAGAAATCAATAAAGAAATTAAAGAGGAAATGAGAGAAATATGAAACCTAGAATGCAAGATATCAAGAAAGAAAGAAAGTAATAAAGAAACTAAAGATTGAATGAGAGAATGTATGAAGGCTGAAATGAAAGATATCAAGAAAGAAAGAAAGAAAGAAATCAATAAAGAAACTAAAGATAAAATGAGAGAAGGTATGAAATACATAATGAAATATATCTAGAAAGAAACAAAGAAAGTAACTAATAAAGAAACTAAAGATAGAATGAGAGAAGGTATGAAAGCTAGAATGAAACATATCAAAAAAGAATGAAAGAAACAAAGAAAGTAATTAATAAAGAAACAAAAGATAGAATGAAAGAAGGTATGAATGCTAGAATGAAAGATATCAAGAAAGAATGAATGAAAGAAAGAAAGTAATAAAGAAACTAAAGAGAATGATTGAAGGTATGAAAGCTAGAATGTAAGATATCAAGAAAGAAAGAAATGAATGTAATTAAAAAAGAAATTAAAGATAGAATGAGAGAAGGTATGAAAGACAGAATCTAAGATATCAAGAAAGAAAGAAAGAAAAAAAGAAAGAACGAAAGTAATTAATAAAGAAACTAAGGATAGAATGAAAGAAGGTATGAAAGCTAGAATGAAAGATATCAATTAAAAAAAAGAAAGAAAGAAAGTTATAAAGAAACTAAAGATAGAATGAGAGAATGTATGAAAGCTAGAATGAAAGATATCAAGAAAGAAAGAAAGAAAGAAAGAAATAAAGAAATTAAAGAGGAAATGAGAGAAATATGAAACCTAGAATGCAAGATATCAAGAAAGAAAGAAAGTAATAAAGAAACTAAAGATAGAATGAGAGAATGTATGAAAGCTAGAATGAAAGATATCACGAAAGAAAGAAAGAAAGAAATCAAGAAAAAAACTAAAGAAAAAATGAGAGAAGGTATGAAATACATAATGAAATATATCAAGAATGAAACAAAGAAAGTAACTAATAAAGAAACTAAAGATAGAATGAGAGAGCTTATAAAAGCTAGAATGAAAGATATCAAGAAAGAAAGAAAGAAAGAAAGTAATAAAGAAACTAAAGATAGAATGAGAGAAGGTATGAAAGCTGGAATGTAAGATATCAAGATAGAAAGAAATAAAAGTAAGTAAAATAGAAACTAAAGATAGAATGAGAGAAGGTATGAAAGCTAGAATGAAAGATATCTGCAAAGAAAGAAAGATAGAAAGTAGTAAAGAAACTAAAGATGAAATGAGAGAAGTTATGAAAGCTAGAATGAAAGATATCAATAAAAAAGAAAGAAAGAAAGAACGTAATAAAGAAACTAAAGATATAATGAGAGAAGGTATGAAAGCTAGAATGAATGATATCAAGAAAGAATGAAAGAAACAAAGAAAGTAATTAATAAAGAAACTAAAGATAGAATGAAAGAAGGTATGAATGCTAGAATGAAAGATATCAAGAAGGAATGAAAGAAAGAAAGTAATAAAGAAACTAAAGAGAATGATTGAAGGTATGAAAGCTAGAATGTAAGATATCAAGAAAGAAGGAAATGAATGTAATTAAAAAAGAAACTAAAGATAGAATGAGAGAAGGTATGAAAGATAGAATGTAAGATATCAAGAAAGACAGAAAGAAAGAAAAAAGAAAGAACGAAAGTAATTAATAAAGAAACTAAAGATAGAATGAACGAAGGTATGAATGCTAGAATGAAAGATATAAATTAAAAAAAGAAATAAAGAAAGTAGTAAAGAAACTGAAGATAGAATGAGAGAAGATATGATAGCTACAATGAAAGATATCAAGAAAGAAAGAAAGAAATCAATAAAGAAACTAAAGATAAAATGAGAGATGGTATGAAATCGAGAATGAAAGATATGAAGAAAGAAAGAGAGAAAGAAAGTAACTAATAAAGAAACTAAAGATAGAATGAGAGAGCGTATTAAAGCTAGAATGAAAGATATCAAGAAAGAAAGAAAGAAAGTAAGTAATAAAGAAACTAAAGATAGAATGAGAGAAGGTATGAAAGCTGGAATGTAAGATATCAAGAAAGAAAGAAATAAAAGTAAGTAAAATAGAAACTAAAGATAGAATGAGAGAAGGTATGATAGCTAGAATGAATGATATCAAGGAAAAAAGAAAAAAGAAATCAATAAAGAAATTAAAGAGGAAATGAGAGAAATATGAAACCTAGAATGCAAGATATCAAGAAAGAAAGAAAGAAAGTAATAAAGAAACTAAAGATAGAATGAGAGAATGTATGAAAGCTACAATGAAAGATATCAAGAAAGAAAGAAAGAAAGAAATCAATAAAGAAACTAAAGATAAAATGAGAGAAGGTATGAAATACATAATGAAATATATGTAGAAAGAAACAAAGAAAGAAACTAATAAAGAAACTAAAAATAGAATGAGAGAATGTATGAAAGCTAGAATGAAAGATATCAAGAAAGAATGAAAGAAACAAAGAAAGTAATTAATAAAAAACTAAAGATAGAATGAGAGAAGATATGATAGCTAGAATGAAAGATATCAAGAAAGAAAGAAAGAAAGAAATCAATAAAGAAACTAAAGATAAAATGAGAGAAGGTATGAAATCGAGAATAAAAGATATGAAGAAAGAAAGAGAGAAAGAAAGTAACTAATAAAGAAACTAAAGATAGAATGAGAGAGCGTATTAAAGCTATAATGAAAGATATCAAGAAAGAAAGAAATGAAAGTAAGTAAAAAAGAAACGAAAGATAGAATGAGATAAGGTATGAAAGCTAGAATGAAAGATATCAAGAAAGAAAGAAAGAAATCACTAGAGAAACTAAAGATGAAATGAGAGAAGGTATGAAAGCTAGAATGAAAGATATCAAGAAAGAAAGTAATAAGAAACTAAAGATACAATGAGAGAAGGTATTAAAGCTAGAATGAAAGATATCAAAAAAGAAAGAAAGAAAATAAGAAAGTCATTTAGAAACTAAAAATGGAACGAGAGAAGATATGCGAGCTAGAATGAAAGCTATCAAGAAAGAAAGAAAGAAAGAAAGAATGTAATAAAGAAACTAAAGATAGAATGAGAGAAGGTATGAATGCTAGAATTAAATATATCAAGAAAGAAAAAAGGAAGAAAGTAGAAAAAAAGTAATAAAGAAACTAAAGATTGAATGAGTGAAGATATGAATGCTAGAATGAAAGATATCTAGAAAGAAATAAAAAAAGAAATTAAGTTGTAAAGAAACTAAAGATAGAATCAGAGAAGTTATGAGAGCTGGAATGAAAGATATCAAAAAAGAAAGAAAGAAAGAAAGAAGGAAACGAAATAATTAATAAAGAAACTAAAGATAGAATGAAAGAAGGTATGAAAGCTAGAATGAAAGATATCAAGAAAGAAAAAAAGAAAGAAAGTAATAAAGAAACTAAAGATAGAATGAGAGAAGGTATGAAAGCTGGAATGTAAGATATCAAGAAAGAAAGAAATGAAAGAAAGTAAAAAAAAACTAAAGATAGAATGAGAGAAGTTTTGAAAGCTAGAATGAAAGATATCAAGAAAGAAAGAAAGAAAGTAACTAATAAAGAAACTAAAGATAGAATGAGAGAAGGTATTAAAGCTAGAATGAAAGATATCAAGAGAGAAAGAAATGAAAGTATGTAAAAAAGAAACTAAAAATAGAATGAGAGAAGGTTTGAAAGATAGAATCTAAGAGATGAAGAAAGAAAGAAAAAAAGAAAGAAAGAAAGAACGAAAGGAATTAATAAAGAAACTAAAGATAGAATGAGTGAAGATATGACAGGTAGAATGAAAGATATCAAGAAAGAAAGAAAGAAAGAAAGATTGTAATAAAGAAAAACTAAAGATGAAATGAGAGAAGGTATGAAATACAGAATGAAATATATCAAGATAGAAAGAAAGAAAGTAACTAATAAAGAAAATAAAGATAGAATGAGGGAAGTTATTAAATCTAGAATGAAAGATAGAAGAAAGAAAGAAAGAAAGAAACTAATAAAGAAACTAAAGATAGAATGAGAGAAGGTATGAAAGCTAGAATGAAAGATATCAAGGAAGTAAGAAAAAAAGAAATCAATAGAGAAATTAAAGATGAAATGAGAGAAATATGAAACCTAGAATGAAAGATATGAAGAAAGAAAGAGAGAAAGAAAGTAACTAATAAAGAAACTAAAGATAGAATGAGAGAAGGTATGAAAGCTGGAATGTAAGATATCAAGAAAGAAAGAAATAAAAGTAAGTAAAATAGAAACTAAAGATAGAATGAGAGAAGGTATGATAGCTAGAATGAAAGATATCAAGGAAGTAAGAAAAAAAGAAATCAATAAAGAAATTAAAGATGAAATGAGAGAAATATGAAACCTAGAATGAAAGATATCAAGAAAGAAAGAAAGAAAGAAAGTAATAAAGAAAATAAAGATAGAATGAGAGAAGGTATGAAAGCTGGAACGTAAGATATCAAGAAAGAAAGAAATAAAAGTAAGTAAAATAGAAACTAAAGATAGAATGAGAGAAGGTATGATAGCTAGAATGAATGATATCAAGGAAGAAAGAAAAAAAGAAATCAATAAAGAAATTAAAGAGGAAATGAGAGAAATATGAAACCTAGAATGCAAGATATCAAGAAAGAAAGAAAGAAAGAAAGAAATCAATAAAGAAACTAAAGATAAAATGAGAGAAGGTATGAAATACATAATGAAATATATCAAGAAAGAAACAAAGAAAGTAACGAATAAAGAAACTAAAGATAGAATGTGAGAATGCATGAAAGCTAGAATGAAAGATATCAAGAAAGGAAAAAGGAAGAAAGTAGAAATGAAGTAATAAAGAAAATTAAGATAGAATGAGAGAAGATATGAAAGCTAGAATGAAAGATATCAGGAAAGAAAGAAAGAAAGAAAGTAGTAAAGAAACTAAAAATGAAATGAGAGAAGGTATGAAAGCTAGAATGAAAGATATCAATAAAAAAGAAAGAAAGAAAGAACGTAATAAAGAAACTAAAGATAGAATGAGAGAAGATATGAAAGCTAGAATGAAAGATATCAAGAAAGAAAGAAATAAATATAAGTAAAAGAGAAACTAAAGATAGAATGAGAGAAGGTATGTTAGCTAGAATGAAAGATATCAAGGAAGAAAGAAAAAAAGAAATCAATAAAGAAATTAAAGAGGAAATGAGAGAAATATGAAACCTTGAATGCAAGATATCAAGAAAGAAAGAAAAAAAGTAATAAAGAAAGTAAAGATAGAATGGGAGAATTATGAAAGCTAGAATGAAAGATATCAAGAAAGAAAGAAAGAAATCAATAAAGAAACTAAAGATAAAATGAGAGAAGGTATGAAATACAAAATGAAATATATCAATAAAGAAACAAAGAAAGTAACTAATAAAGAAACTAAAGATAGAATGAGAGAGCGTATTAAAGCTATAATGAAAGATATCAAGAAAGAAAGAAATGAAAGTAAGTAAAAAAGAAACTAAAGATAGAATGAGAGAAGGTTTGAAAGCTAGAACGAAAGATATCAAGAAAGAAAGAAAGAAATCACTAGAGAAACTAAAGATGAAATGAGAGAAGGTATGAAAGCTAGAATGAAAGATATCAAGAAAGAAAGTAATAAGAAACTAAAGATACAATGAGAGAAGTTATTAAAGCTAGAATGAAAGATATCAAGAAAGAAAGAAAGAAAATAAGAAAGTAATTTATAAACTAAAGATGGAACGAGTGAAGATATGCGAGCTAGAATGAAAGCTATCAAGAAAGAAAGAAAGAAAGAATGTAATAAAGAAACTAAAGATAGAATGAGAGAAGGTATGATAGCTAGAATGAAAGATTTCAAGGAAGAAAGAAAAAAAGAAATCAATAAAGAAATTAAAGAGGAAATGAGAGAAATATGAAATCTAGAATGCAAGATATCAAGAAAGAAAGAAAGTAATAAAGAAACTAAAGATAGAATTAGAGAATGTATGAAAGCTGAAATGAAAGATATCAAGATAGAAAGAAAGGAAGAAATCAATAAAGAAACTAAAGATAAAATGAGAGAAGGTATGAAATACATAATGAAATATATCAAGAAAGAAACAAAGAAAGTAATTAATAAAGAAACTAAAGATAGAATGAAAGAAGGTATGAATGCTAGAATGAAAGATATCAAGAAAGAATGAAAGAAAGAAAGAAAGTAATGAAGAAACTAAAGAGAATGATTGAAGGTATGAAAGCTAGAATGTAAGATATCAAGAAAAAAAGAAATGAATGTAATTAAAAAAGAAATTAAAGATAGAATGAGTGAAGGTATGAAAGAGAGAATCTAAGATATCAAGAAAGAAAGAAAGAAAGAAAAAAAGACAGAACGAAAGTAATTAATAAAGAAACTAAAGATAGAATGAGAGAAGATATGATAGCTAGAATGAAAGATATGAAGAAAGAAAGAGAGAAAGAAAGTAACTAATAAAGAAACTAAAGATAGAATGAGAGAGCGTATTAAAGCTAGAATGAAAGCTATCAAGAAAGAAAGAAAGAAAGAAAGAATGTAATAAAGAAACTAAAGATAGAATGAGAGAAGGTATGAATGCTAGAATTAAATATATCAAGAAAGAAAAAAGGAAGAAAGTAGAAACAAAGTAATAAAGAAACTAAAGATTGAATGAGTGAAGATATGAATGCTAGAATGAAAGATATCTAGAAAGAAATAAAAAAAGAAATTAAGTAGTAAAGAAACTAAAGATAGAATCAGAGAAGTTATGAGAGCTGGAATGAAAGATATCAAAAAAGAAAGAAAGAAAGAAAGAAGGAACGAAATAATTAATAAAGAAACTAAAGATAGAATGAAAGAAGGTATGAAAGCTAGAATGAAAGATATCAAGAAAGAAAGAAAGAAAGAAAGTAATAAAGAAACTAAAGATAGAATGAGAGAAGGTATGAAAGCTGGAATGTAAGATATCAAGAAAGAAAGAAATGAAAGAAAGTAAAAAAAACCCTAAAGATAGAATGAGAGAAGTTATGAAAGCTAGAATGAAAGATATCAAGAAAGAAAGAAAGAAAGTAACTAATAAAGAAACTAAAGATAGAATGAGAGAAGGTATTAAAGCTAGAATGAAAGATATCAAGAGAGAAAGAAATGAAAGTATGTAAAAAAGAAACTAAAAATAGAATGAGAGAAGGTATGAAAGATAGAATCTAAGAGATCAAGAAAGAAAGAAAAAAAGAAAGAAAGAAAGAAA
Organism: Intellagama lesueurii; assembly: GCA_037013535.1. Lineage (NCBI taxonomy): Eukaryota > Metazoa > Chordata > Lepidosauria > Squamata > Agamidae > Intellagama > Intellagama lesueurii. Next base: position 93,441,269 of record JBAJHW010000002.1, read on the forward strand.
GAAAGTAATTAATAAAGAAACTAAAGATAGAATGAGTGAAGATATGACAGGTAGAATGAGAGATATCAAGAAAGAAAGAAAGAAAGATTGTAATAAAGAAAAACTAAAGATGAAATGAGAGAAGGTATGAAATACAGAATGAAATATATCAAGATAGAAAGAAAGAAACTAATAAAGAAAATACAGATAGAATGATGGAAGTTATTGAATCTAGAATGAAAGATAGAAGAAAAAAAGAAAGAAAGAAACTAATAAAGAAACTAAAGATAGAATGAGAGAAGGTATGAAAGCTAGAATGAAAGATATCAAGGAAGTAAGAAAAAAAGGAATCAATAAAGAAATTAAAGATGAAATGAGAGAAATATGAAAACTAGAATGAAAGATATGAAGAAAGAAAGAGAGAAAGAAAGTAACTAATAAAGAAACTAAAGATAGAATGAGAGAAGGTATGAAAGCTGGAATGTAAGATATCAAGAAAGAAAGAAATAAAAGTAAGTAAAATAGAAACTAAAGATAGAATGAGAGAAGGTATGGTAGCTAGAATGAAAGATATCAAGGAAGAAAGAAAAAAAGAAATCAATTAAGAAATTAAAGAGGAAATGAGAGAAATATGAAACCTAGAATGCAAGATATCAAGAAAGAAAGAAAGTAATAAAGAAACTAAAGATAGAATGAGAGAATGTATGAAAGCTAGAATGAAAGATATCAAGAAAGAAAGAAAGAAATTAATAAAGAAACTAAAGATAAAATGAGAGAATGTATGAAATACATTATGAAATATATCAAAAAAGAAAAAAGAAAGTAATTAATAAAGAAACTAAAGATAGAATGAAAGAAGGTATGAAAGCTAGAATGGAAGATATCAAGAAAGAATGAATGAAAGAAAGAAAGTCATAAAGAAACTAAAGAGAATGATTGAAGGTATGAAAGCTAGAATGTAAGATATCAAGAAAGAATGAATGAAAGAAAGAAAGTAATACAGAAACTAAAGAGAATGAGAGAAGGTATGAAAGCTAGAATAAAAGATATCAAGAAAGAAAGAAATGAAAGTAAGTAAAAAAGAAACTAAAGATAGAATGAGAGAATGTATGATAGCTAGAATGAAAGATTTCAAGGAAGAAAGAAAAAAAGAAATCAATAAAGAAATTAAAGAGGAAATGAGAGAAATATGAAACCTAGAATGCAAGATATCAAGAAAGAAAGAAAGTAATAAAGAAACTAAAGATAGAATGAGAGAATGTATGAAAGCTGAAATGAAAGATATCAAGAAAGAAAGAAAGAAAGAAATCAATAAAGAAACTAAAGATAAAATGAGAGAATGTTTGAAATACATAATGAAATATATCAAGAAAGAAACAAAGAAAGTAACTAATAAAGAAACTAAAGATAGAATGAGAGAAGGTATGAAAGCGAGAATGAAACATATCAAGAAAGAATGAAAGAAACAAAGAAAGTAATTAATAACGAAACTAAAGATAGAATGAAAGAAGGTATGAATGCTAGAATGAAAGATATCAAGAAAGAATGAATGAAAGAAAGAAAGTAATACAGAAACTAAAGAGAATGATTGAAGGTATGAAAGCTAGAATGTAAGATATCAAGAAAGAAAAAATGAATGTAATTAAAAAAGAAACTAAAGATAGAATGAGAGAAGGTATGAAAGACAGAATCGAAGATATCAAGAAAGAAAGAAAGAAAGAAAAAAAGAAAGAACGAAAGTAATTAATAAAGAAACTAGATAGAATGAAAGAAGGTATGAAAGCTAGAATGAAAGATATCAATTAAAAAAAAGAAAGAAAGAAAGTAATAAAGAAACTAAAGATAGAATGAGAGAAGATATGATAGCTAGAATGAAAGATATCAAGAAAGAAAGAAAGAAAGAAATCAATAAAGAAACTAAAGATAAAATGAGAGACGGTATGAAATCGAGAATGAAAGATATGAAGAAAGAAAGAGAGAAAGAAAGTAACTAATAAAGAAACTATAGATAGAATGAGAGAGCATATTAAAGCTAGAATGAAAGATATCAAGAAAGAAAGAAATGAAAGTAAGTAAAAAAGAAACTAAAGATAGAATGAGAGAAGGTATGATATCTAGAATGAAAGATTTCAAGGAAGAAAGAAAAAAAGAAATCAATAAAGAAATTAAAGAGGAAATGAGAGAAATATGAAACCTAGAATGCAAGATATCAAGAAAGAAAGAAAGTAATAAAGAAACTAAAGATAGAATGAGAGAATGTATGAAAGCTGAAATGAAAGATATCAAGAAAGAAAGAAAGAAAGAAATCAATAAAGAAACTAAAGATAAAATGAGAGAAGGTATGAAATACATAATGAAATATATCAAGAAAGATACAAAGAAAGTAACTAATAAAGAAACTAAAGATAGAATGAGAGAAGGTATGAAAGCTAGAATGAAACATATCAAAAAAGAATGAAAGAAACAAAGAAAGTAATTAATAAAGAAACTAAAGATAGAATGAAAGAAGGTATGAATGCTAGAATGAAAGATATCAAGAAACAATGAATGAAAGAAAGAAAGTAAAAAAGAAACTAAAGAGAATGATTGAAGGTATGAAAGCTAGAATGTAAGATATCAAGAAAGAAAGAAATGAATGTAATTAAAAAGGAAACTAAAGATAGAATGAGAGAAGGTATGAAAGACAGAACCGAAGATATCAAGAAAGAAAGAAAGAAAGAAAGAAAGAAAGAAGGAACGAAAGTAATTAATAAAGAAACTACAGATAGAATGAGAGAATGTATGAAAGCTAGAATGAAAGATATCAAGAAAGGAAAAAGGAAGAAAGTAGAAATGAAGTAATAAAGAAACTTAAGATAGAATGAGAGAAGATATGAAAGCTAGAATGAAAGATATCAGGAAAGAAAGAAAGAAAGAAAGAAAGTAGTAAAGAATCTAAAGATGAAATGAGAGAAGGTATGAAAGCTAGAATGAAAGATATCAATAAAAAAGAAAGAAAGAAAGAACGTAATAAAGAAACTAAAGATAGAATGAGAGAAGATATGATAGCTAGAATGAAAGATATCAAGAAAGAAAGAAATAAAAGTAAGTAAAATAGAAACTAAAGATAGAATGGGAGAAGGTATGTTAGCTAGAATGAAAGATATCAAGGAAGAAAGAATAAAAGAAATCAATAAAGAAATTAAAGAGGAAATGAGAGAAATATGAAACCTAGAATGCAAGATATCAAGAAAGAAAGAAAGAAAGTAATAAAGAAACTAAAGATAGAATGAGAGAATATATGAAAGCTAGAATGAAATATATCAAGAAAGAAAGAAAGAAATCAATAAAGAAACTAAAGATAAAATGAGAGACTGTATGAAATACATTATGAAATATATCAAAAAAGAAAAAAAGAAAGTAACTAATAAAGAAACTAAAGAAAGAATGAGAGAAGGTATGAAAGTTAGAATGAAAGATATCAAGAAAGAATGAAAGAAAGAAAGTAATTAATAAAGAAACTAAAGATAGAATGAAAGAAGGTATGAAAGCTAGAATGAAAGATTTCAATGAAGAAAGAAAAAAAGAAATCAATAAAGAAATTAATGAGGAAATGAGAGAAATATGAAACCTAGAATGCAAGATATCAAGAAAGAAAGTAATAAAGAAACTAAAGATAGAATGAGAGAATGTATGAAAGCTGAAATGAAAGATATGAAGAAAGAAAGAAATCAATAAAGAAACTAAAGATAAAATGAGAGAAGGTATGAAATACATAATGAAATATATCAAGAAAGAAACAAAGAAAGTAACTAATAAAGAAACTAAAGATAGAATGAGAGAAGGTATGAAAGCTAGAATGAAACATATCAAGAAAGAATGAAAGAAACAAAGAAAGTAATTAATAAAGAAACTAAAGATAGAATGAGAGAGCGTATTAAAGCTAGAATGAAAGCTATCAAGAAAGAAAGAAAGAAAGAAAGAATGTAAAAAAGAAACTAAAGATAGAATGAGAGAAGGAATGAATGCTAGAATTAAATATATCAAGAAGGAAAAAAGGAAGAAAGTAGAAACAAAGTAATAAAGAAACTAAAGATTGAATGAGTAAAGATATGAATGCTAGAATGTAAGATATCAAGAAAGAAAGAAATGAATGTAATTAAAAAAGAAACTAAAGATAGAATGAGAGAAAGTATGAAAGATAGAATCTAAGATATCAAGAAAGAAAGAAAGAAAGAAATCAATAAAGAAACTAAATATAAAATGAGAGAAGGTATGAAATCGAGATGAAAGATATGAAGAAAGAAAGAGAGAAAGAAAGTAACTAATAAAGAAACTAAAGATAGAATGAGAGAGCATATTAAAGCTAGAATGAAAGATATCAAGAAAGAAAGAAATGAAAGTAAGTAATAAAGAAATTAAAGATAGAATGAGAGAATGTATGAAAGCTGAAATGAAAGATATCAAGAAAGAAAGAAAGAAAGAAATCAATAAAGAAATGAAAGATAAAATGTGAGAAGGTATGAAATACATAATGAAATATATCAAGAAAGAAACAAAGAAAGTAACTAATAAAGAAACTAAAGATAGAATGAGAGAAGGTATGAAAGCTAGAATGAAACATATCAAAAAAGAATGAAAGAAACAAAGAAAGTAATTAATAAAGAAACTAAAGATAGAATGAAAGAAGGTATGAATGCTAGAATGAAAGATATCAAGAAACAATGAATGAAAGAAAGAAAGTAATAAAGAAACTAAAGAGAATGATTGAAGGTATGAAAGCTAGAATGTAAGATATCAAGAAAGAAAGAAATGAATGTAATTAAAAAAGAAATTAAAGATAGAATGAGAGAAGGTATGAAAGACAGAATCTAAGATATCAAGAAAGAAAGAAAGAAAGAAAAAAAGAAAGAACGAAAGTAATTAATAAAGAAACTAAAGATAGAATGAAAGAAGGTATGAAAGTTAGATTGAAAGATATCAATAAAAAAAGAAAGAAAGAAAGTAATAAAGAAACTAAAGATAGAATGAGAGAATATATGATAGCTAGAGTGAAAGATATCAAGAAAGAAAGAAAGAAAGAAAGAAATCAATAAAGAAACTAAAGATAAAATTAGAGAAGGTATGAAATCGAGAATGAAAGATATGAAGAAAGAAAGAGAGAAAGAAAGTAACTAATAAAGAAACTAAAGATAGAATGAGAGAGCGTATTAAAGCTAGAATGAAAGCTATGAAGAAAGAAAGAAAGAAAGAAAGAATGTAATAAAGAAACTAAAGATAGAATGAGAGAAGGTATGAATGCTAGAATTAAATATATCAAGAAGGAAAAAAGGAAGAAAGTAGAAACAAAGTAATAAAGAAACTAAAGATTGAATGAGTAAAGATATGAATGCTAGAATGAAAGATATCTAGAAAGAAATAAAAAAAGAAATTAAGTAGTAAAGAAACTAAAGATAGAATCAGAGAAGTTATGAGAGCTGGAATGAAAGATATCAAAAAAGAAAGAAAGAAAGAAAGAAGGAACGAAATAATTAATAAAGAAACTTAAGATAGAATGAAAGAAGTTATGAAAGCTAGAATGAAAGATATCAAGAAAGAAAGAAAGAAAGAAAGTAATAAAGAAACTAAAGATAGAATGAGAGAAGGTATGAAAGCTGGAATGTAAGATATCAAGAAAGAAAGAAATGAAAGAAAGTAAAAAAAAAACTAAAGATAGAATGAGAGAAGGCATGAAAGCTAGAATGAAAGATATCAAGAAAGAAAAAAGGAAGAAAGTAGAAACAAAGTAATAAAGAAACTAAAGATAGAATGAGAGAAGGTATGAAAGCTAGAATGAAAGATATCGAGAAAGAAAGAAAGAAAGTAACTAATAAAGAAACTAAAGAGAGAATGAGAGAAGGTATTAAAGCTAGAATGAAAGATATCAAGAGAGAAAGAAATGAAAGTATGTAAAAAAGACAATAAAAATAGAATGAGAGAAGGTATGATAGATAGAATCTAAGAGATCAAGAAAGAAAGAAAAAAAGAAAGAAAGAAAGAACGAAAGGAATTAATAAAGAAACTAAAGATAGAATGAGTGAAGATATGACAGGTCGAATGAAAGATATCAAGAAAGAAAGAAAGAAAGAAAGATTGTAATAAAGAAAAACTAAAGATGACATGAGAGAAGGTATGAAATACAGAATGAAATATATCTAGATAGAAAGAAAGAAAGTAACTAATAAAGAAAATAAAGATAGAATGAGGGAAGTTATTAAATCTAGAATGAAAGATAGAAGAAAGAAAGAAAGAAAGAAACTAATAAAGAAACTAAAGATAGAATGAGAGAAGGTATGAAAGCTAGAATGAAAGATATCAAGGAAGTAAGAAAAAAAGAAATCAATAAAGAAATTAAAGATGAAATGAGAGAAATATGAAACCTAGAATGAAAGATATCAAGAAAGAAAGAAAGAAAGTAATAAAGAAACTAAAGATAGAATGAGAGAAGGTATGAAAGCTGGAATGTAAGATATCAAGAAAGAGAGAAATAAAAGTAAGTAAAATAGAAACTAAAGATAGAATGAGAGAAGGTATGATAGCTAGAATGAATGATATCAAGGAAGAAAGAAAAAAAGAAATTAATAAAGAAATTAAAGAAGAAATGAGAGAAATATGAAACCTAGAATGCAAGATATCAAGAAAGAAAGTAATAAAGAAACTAAAGATAGAATGAGAGAATGTATGAAAGCTGAAATGAAAGATATCAAGAAAGAAAGAAAGAAAGAAATCAATAAAGAAACTAAAGATAAAATGAGAGAAGGTATGAAAGTTAGAATGAAAGATATCAAGAAAGAATGAAAGAAAGAAAGATAATTAATAAAGAAACTAAAGATAGAATGAAAGAAGGTATGAAAGCTAGAATGAAAGATTTCAATGAAGAAAGAAAAAAAGAAATCAATAAAGAAATTAAAGAGGAAATGCGAGAAATATGAAACCTAGAATGCAAGATATCAAGAAAGAAAGTAATAAAGAAACTAAAGATAGAATGAGAGAATGTATGAAAGCTGAAATGAAAGATATCAAGAAAGAAAGAAAGAAAGAAATCAATGAAGAAACTAAAGATAAAATGAGAGAAGGTATGAAATACATAATGAAATATATCAAGAAAGAAACAAAGAAAGTAACTAATAAAGAAACTAAAGATAGAATGACAGAAGGTATGAAAGCTAGAATGAAACATATCAAGAAAGAATGAAAGAAACAAAGAAAGTAATTAATAAAGAAACTAAAGATAGAATGAGAGAGCATATTAAAGCTAGAATGAAAGCTATCAAGAAAGAAAGAAAGAAAGAATGTAAAAAAGAAACTAAAGATAGAATGAGAGGAATGAATGCTAGAATTAAATATATCAAGAAGGAAAAAAGGAAGAAAGTAGAAACAAAGTAATAAAGAAACTAAAGATTGAATGAGTAAAGATATGAATGCTAGAATGAAAGATATCAAGAAAGAAAGAAATGAAAGTAAGTAAAAAAGAAACTAAAGATAGAATGAGAGAAGGTATGATAGCTAGAATGAAAGATTTCAAGGAAGAAAGAAAAAAAGAAATCAATAAAGAAATTAAAGAGGAAATGAGAAAAATATGAAACCTAGAATGCAAGATATCAAGAAAGAAAGAAAGTAATAAAGAAACTAAAGATAGAATGAGACAATGTATGAAAGCTGAAATGAAAGATATCAAGAAAGAAAGAAAGAAAGAAATCAATAAAGAAACTTAAGATAAAATGAGAGAAGGTATGAAATACATAATGAAATATATCAAGAAAGAAACAAAGAAAGTAACTAATAAAGAAACTAAAGATAGAATGAGAGAAGGTATGAAAGCTAGAATGAAACATATCAAAAAAGAATGAAAGAAACAAAGAAAGTAATTAATAAAGAAACTAAAGATAGAATGAAAGAAGGTATGAATGCTAGAATGAAAGATATCAAGAAACAATGAATGAAAGAAAGAAAGTAATAAAGAAACTAAAGAGAATGATTGAAGGTATGAAAGCTAGAATGTAAGATATCAAGAAAGAAAGAAATGAATGTAATTAAAAAAGAAATTAAAGATAGAATGAGAGAAGGTATGAAAGACAGAATCTAAGATATCAAGAAAGAAAGAAAGAAAGAAAAAAAGAAAGAACGAAAGTAATTAATAAAGAAACTAAAGATAGAATGAAAGAAGGTATGAAAGTTAGAATGAAAGATATCAATAAAAAAAAGAAAGAAAGAAAGTAATAAAGAAACTAAAGATAGAATGAGAGAAGATATGATAGCTAGAGAGAAAGATATCAAGAAAGAAAGAAAGAAAGAAATCAATAAAGAAACTAAAGATAAAATGAGAGAAGGTATGAAATCGAGAATGAAAGATATGAAGAAAGAAAGAGAGAAAGAAAGTAACTAATAAAGAAACTAAAGATAGAATGAGAGAGCGTATTAAAGCTAGAATGAAAGCTATCAAGAAAGAAAGAAAGAAAGAATGTAATAAAGAAACTAAAGATAGAATGAGAGAAGGTATGAATGCTAGAATTAAATATATCAAGAAGGAAAAAAGGAAGAAAGTAGAAATGAAGTAATAAAGAAACTAAAGATTGAATGAGTAAAGATGTGAATGCTAGAATGAAAGATATCTAGAAAGAAATAAAAAAAGAAATTAAGTAGTAAAGAAACTAAAGATAGAATCAGAGAAGTTATGAGAGCTGGAATGAAAGATATCAAAAAAGAAAGAAAGAAAGAAAGAAGGAACGAAATAATTAATAAAGAAACTAAAGATAGAATGAAAGAAGGTATGAAAGCTAGAATGAAAGATATCAAGAAAGAAAGAAAGAAAGTAATAAAGAAACTAAAGATAGAATGAGAGAAGGTATCAAAGCTGGAATGTAAGACATCAAGAAAGAAAGAAATGAAAGAAAGTAAAAAAAAAACTAAAGATAGAATGAGAGAAGGTATGAAAGCTAGAATGAAAGATATCAAGAAAGAAAGAAAGAAAGTAACTAATAAAGAAACTAAAGATAGAATGAGAGAAGGTATTAAAGCTAGAATGAAAGATATCAAGAGAGAAAGAAATGAAAGTATGTAAAAAAGAAACTAAAAATAGAATGAGAGAAGGAATGAAAGATAGAATCTAAGAGATCAAGAAAGAAAAAAAAAGAAAGAAAGAAAGAACGAAAGGAATTAATAAAGAAACTAAAGATTTAATGAGTGAAGATATGACAGGTAGAATGAAAGATATCAAGAAAGAAAGAAAGAAAGAAAGATTGTAATAAAGAAAAACTAAAGATGAAATGAGAGAAGGTATGAAATACAGAATGAAATATATCAAGATAGAAAGAAGGAAAGTAACTAATAAAGAAAATAAAGATAGAATGAGGGAAGTTATTAAATCTAGAATGAAAGATAGAAGAAAGAAAGAAAGAAAGAAACTAATAAAGAAACTAAAGATAGAATGAGAGAAGGTATGAAAGCTAGAATGAAAGATATCAAGGAAGTAAGAAAAAAAGAAATCAATAAAGAAATTAAAGATGAAATGAGAGAAATAAGAAACCTAGAATGAAAGATATGAAGAAAGAAAGAGAGAAAGAAAGTAACTAATAAAGAAACTAAAGATAGAATGAGAGAAGGTATGAAAGCTGGAATGTAAGATATCAAGAAAGAAATAAATAAAAGTAAGTAAAATAGAAACTAAAGATAGAATGAGAGAAGGTATGATAGCTAGAATGAAAGATATCAAGGAAGTAAGAAAAAAAATCAATAAAGAAATTAAAGTTGAAATGAGAGAAATATGAAACCTAGAATGAAAGATATCAAGAAAGAAAGAAAGAAAGTAATAAAGAAACTAAAGATAGAATGAGAGAAGGTATGAAAGCTGGAATGTAAGATATAAAGAAAGAGAGAAATAAAAGTAAGTAAAATAGAAACGAAAGATAGAATGAGAGAATGTATGAAAGCTACAATGAAAGATATATCAAGAAAGAAAGAAAGAAAGAAATCAATAAAGAAACTAAAGATAAAATGAGAGAAGGTATGAAATACATAATGAAATATATCAAGAAAGAAACAAAGAAAGTAACTAATAAAGAAACTAAAGATAGAATGAGAGAATGTATGAAAGCTAGAATGAAAGATATCAAGAAAGGAAAAAGGAAGAAAGTAGAAATGAAGTAATAAAGAAACTTAAGATAGAATGAGAGAAGATATGAAAGCTAGAATGAAAGATATCAGGAAAGAAAGAAAGAAAGAAAGTAGTAAAGAAACTAAAGATGAAATGAGAGAAGGTATGAAAGCTAGAATGAAAGATATCAATAAAAAAGAAAGAAAGAACGTAATAAAGAAACTAAAGATAGAATGAGAGAAGATATGATAGCTAGAATGAAAGATATCAAGAAAGAAAGAAATAAAAGTAAGTAAAATAGAAACTAAAGATAGAATGGGAGAAGGTATGTTAGCTAGAATGAAAGATATCAAGGAAGAAAGAAAAAAAGAAATCAATAAAGAAATTAAATAGGAAATGAGAGAAATATGAAACCTAGAATGCAAGATATCAAGAAAGAAAGAAAGAAAGTAATAAAGAAACTAAAGATAGAATGAGAAAATGTATGAAAGCTAGAATGAAAGATATCAAGAAAGAAAGAAAGAAATCAATACAGAAACTAAAGATAAAATGAGAGAATGTATGAAATACATTATGAAATATATCAAAAAAGAAAAAAAGAAAGTAACTAATAAAGAAACTAAAGAAAGAATGAGAGAAGGTATGAAAGCTAGAATGAAACATATCAAGAAAGAATGAAAGAAACAAAGAAAGTAATTAATAAAGAAACTAAAGAGAATGATTGAAGGTATGAAAGCTAGAATGTAAGATATCAAGAAAGAAAGAAAGTAACTAATAAAGAAACTAAAGATAGAATGAGAGAAGGTATGAAAGCTAGAATGAAAGATATCAAGAAAGAAAGAAAGAAAGTAACTAATAAAGAAACTAAAGATAGAATGAGAGTAGGTATTAAAGCTAGAATGAAAGATATCAAGAGAGAAAGAAATGAAAGTATGTAAAAAAAGAAACTAAAAATAGAATGAGAGAAGGAATGAAAGATAGAATCTAAGAGATCAAGAAAGAAAAAAAAAAGAAAGAAAGAAAGAACGAAAGGAATTAATAAAGAAACTAAAGATTTAATGAGTGAAGATATGACAGGTAGAATGAAAGATATCAAGAAAGAAAGAAAGAAAGAAAGATTGTAATAAAGAAAAACTAAAGATGAAATGAGAGAAGGTATGAAATACAGAATGAAATATATCAAGATAGAAAGAAGGAAAGTAACTAATAAAGAAAATAAAGATAGAATGAGGGAAGTTATTAAATCTAGAATGAAAGATAGAAGAAAGAAAGAAAGAAAGAAACTAATAAAGAAACTAAAGATAGAATGAGAGAAGGTATGAAAGCTAGAATGAAAGATATCAAGGAAGTAAGAAAAAAAATCAATAAAGAAATTAAAGTTGAAATGAGAGAAATATGAAACCTAGAATGAAAGATATCAAGAAAGAAAGAAAGAAAGTAATAAAGAAACTAAAGATAGAATGAGAGAAGGTATGAAAGCTGGAATGTAAGATATAAAGAAAGAGAGAAATAAAAGTAAGTAAAATAGAAACTAAAGATAGAATGAGAGAATGTATGAAAGCTACAATGAAAGATATATCAAGAAAGAAAGAAAGAAAGAAATCAATAAAGAAACTAAAGATAAAATGAGAGAAGGTATGAAATACATAATGAAATATATCAAGAAAGAAACAAAGAAAGTAACTAATAAAGAAACTAAAGATAGAATGAGAGAATGTATGAAAGCTAGAATGAAAGATATCAAGAAAGGAAAAAGGAAGAAAGTAGAAATGAAGTAATAAAGAAACTTAAGATAGAATGAGAGAATATATGAAAGCTAGAATGAAAGATATCAGGAAAGAAAGAAAGAAAGAAAGTAGTAAAGAAACTAAAGATGAAATGAGAGAAGGTATGAAAGCTAGAATGAAAGATATCAATAAAAAAGAAAGAAAGAACGTAATAAAGAAACTAAAGATAGAATGAGAGAAGATATGATAGCTAGAATGAAAGATATCAAGAAAGAAAGAAATAAAAGTAAGTAAAATAGAAACTAAAGATAGAATGGGAGAAGGTATGTTAGCTAGAATGAAAGATATCAAGGAAGAAAGAAAAAAAGAAATCAATAAAGAAATTAAATAGGAAATGAGAGAAATATGAAACCTAGAATGCAAGATATCAAGAAAGAAAGAAAGAAAGTAATAAAGAAACTAAAGATAGAATGAGAAAATGTATGAAAGCTAGAATGAAAGATATCAAGAAAGAAAGAAAGAAATCAATACAGAAACTAAAGATAAAATGAGAGAATGTATGAAATACATTATGAAATATATCAAAAAAGAAAAAAAGAAAGTAACTAATAAAGAAACTAAAGAAAGAATGAGAGAAGGTATGAAAGCTAGAATGAAACATATCAAGAAAGAATGAAAGAAACAAAGAAAGTAATTAATAAAGAAACTAAAGAGAATGATTGAAGGTATGAAAGCTAGAATGTAAGATATCAAGAAAGAAAGAAATGAATGTAATTAAAAAAGAAATTAAAGATAGAATGAGAGAAGGTATGAAAGACACAATCTAAGATATCAAGAAAGAAAGAAAGAAAGAAAAAAAGAAAGAACGAAAGGAATCAATAAAGAAACTAAAGATAAAATGAGAGAAGGTATGACATCGAGAATGAAAGATATGAAGAAAGAAAGAGAGAAAGAAAGTAACTAATAAAGAAACTAAAGATAGAATGAGAGAGCGTATTAAAGCTAGAATGAAAGCTATCAAGAAAAAAAGAAAGAAAGAAAGAATGTAATAAAGAAACTAAAGATAGAATGAGAGAAGGTATGAATGCTAGAATTAAATATATCAAGAAAGAAAAAAGGAAGAAAGTAGAAACAAAGTAATAAAGAAACTAAAGATTGAATGAGTAAAGATATGAATGCTAGAATGAAAGATATCTAGAAAGAAATAAAAAAAGAAATTAAGTAGTAAAGAAACTAAAGATAGAATCAGAGAAGTTATAAGAGCTGGAATGAAAGATATCAAAAAAGAAAGAATGAAAGAAAGAAGGAATGAAATAATTAATAAAGAAACTAAAGATAGAATGAAAGAAGGTATGAAAGTTAGAATGAAAGATATCAATTAAAAAAAAGAAAGAAAGAAAGTAATAAAGAAACTAAAGATAGAATGAGAGAAGATATGATAGCTAGAGTGAAAGATATCAAGAAAGAAAGAAAGAAAGTAACTAATAAAGAAACTAAAGATAGAATGAGAGAAGGTATTAAAGCTAGAATGAAAGATATCAAGAGAGAAAGAAATGAAAGTATGTAAAAAAGAAACTAAAAATAGAATGAGAGAAGGTATGAAAGATAGAATCTAAGAGATCAAGAAAGAAAGAAAAAAAGAAAGAAAGAACGAAAGGAATCAATAAAGAAACTAAAGATAAAATGAGAGAAGGTATGAAATCGAGAATGAAAGATATGAAGAAAGAAAGAGAGAAAGAAAGTAACTAATAAAGAAACTAAAGATAGAATGAGAGAGCGTATTAAAGCTAGAATGAAAGCTATCAAGAAAGAAAGAAAGAAAGAATGTAATAAAGAAACAAAAGATAGAATGAGAGAACGTATGAATGCTAGAATTAAATATATCAAGAAAGAAAAAAGGAAGACAGTAGAAATAAAGTAATAAAGAAACTAAAGATTGAATGAGTAAAGATGTGAATGCTAGAATGAAAGATATCTAGAAAGAAATAAAAAAAGAAATTAAGTAGTAAAGAAACTAAAGATAGAATCAGAGAAGTTATGAGAGCTGGAATGAAAGATATCAAAAAAGAAAGAAAGAAAGAAAGATGGAACGAAATAATTAATAAAGAAACTAAAGATAGAATGAAAGAAGGTATGAAAGCTAGAATGAAAGATATCAAGAAAGAAAGAAAGAAAGAAAGTAATAAAGAAACTAAAGATAGAATGAGAGAAGGTATCAAAGCTGGAATGTAAGACATCAAGAAAGAAAGAAATGAAAGAAAGTAAAAAAAAACTAAAGATAGAATGAGAGAAGGTATGAAAGCTAGAATGAAAGATATCAAGAAAGAAAGAAAGAAAGTAACTAATAAAGAAACTAAAGATAGAATGAGAGAAGGTATTAAAGCTAGAATGAAAGATATCAAGAGAGAAAGAAATGAAAGTATGTAAAAAAGAAACTAAAAATAGAATGAGAGAAGGAATGAAAGATAGAATCTAAGAGATCAAGAAAGAAAGAAAAAAGAAAGAAAGAAAGAACGAAAGGAATTAATAAAGAAACTAAAGATTTAAGGAGTGAAGATATGACAGGTAGAATGAAAGATATCAAGAAAGAAAGAAAGAAAGAAAGATTGTAATAAAGAAAAACTAAAGATGAAATGAGAGAAGGTATGAAATACAGAATGAAATATATCAAGATAGAAAGAAGGAAAGTAACTAATAAAGAAAATAAAGATAGAATGAGGGAAGTTATTAAATCTAGAATGAAAGATAGAAGAAAGAAAGAAAGAAAGAAACTAATAAAGAAACTAAAGATAGAATGAGAGAAGGTATGAAAGCTAGAATGAAAGATATCAAGGAAGTAAGAAAAAAAGAAATTAATAAAGAAATTAAAGATGAAATGAGAGAAATAAGAAACCTAGAATGAAAGATATGAAGAAAGAAAGAGAGAAAGAAAGTAACTAATAAAGAAACTAAAGATAGAATGAGAGAAGGTATGAAAGCTGGAATGTAAGATATCAAGAAAGAAATAAATAAAAGTAAGTAAAATAGAAACTAAAGATAGAATGAGAGAAGGTATGATAGCTAGAATGAAAGATATCAAGGAAGTAAGAAAAAAAATCAATAAAGAAATTAAAGTTGAAATGAGAGAAATATGAAACCTAGAATGAAAGATATCAAGAAAGAAAGAAAGAAAGTAATAAAGAAACTAAAGATAGAATGAGAGAAGGTATGAAAGCTGGAATGTAAGATATAAAGAAAGAGAGAAATAAAAGTAAGTAAAATAGAAACTAAAGATAGAATGATAGAATGTATGAAAGCTACAATGAAAGATATATCAAGAAAGAAAGAAAGAAAGAAATCAATAAAGAAACTAAAGATAAAATGAGAGAAGGTATGAAATACATAATGAAATATATCAAGAAAGAAACAAAGAAAGTAACTAATAAAGAAACTAAAGATAGAATGAGAGAATGTATGAAAGCTAGAATGAAAGATATCAAGAAAAGAAAAAGGAAGAAAGTAGAAATGAAGTAATAAAGAAACTTAAGATAGAATGAGAGAAGATATGAAAGCTAGAATGAAAGATATCAGGAAAGAAAGAAAGAAAGAAAGTAGTAAAGAAACTAAAGATGAAATGAGAGAAGGTATGAAAGCTAGAATGAAAGATATCAATAAAAAAGAAAGAAAGAACGTAATAAAGAAACTAAAGATAGAATGAGAGAAGATATGATAGCTAGAATGAAAGATATCAAGAAAGAAAGAAATAAAAGTAAGTAAAATAGAAACTAAAGATAGAATGGGAGAAGGTATGTTAGCTAGAATGAAAGATATCAAGGAAGAAAGAAAAAAAGAAATCAATAAAGAAATTAAATAGGAAATGAGAGAAATATGAAACCTAGAATGCAAGATATCAAGAAAGAAAGAAAGAAAGTAATAAAGAAACTAAAGATAGAATGAGAAAATGTATGAAAGCTAGAATGAAAGATATCAAGAAAGAAAGAAAGAAATCAATACAGAAACTAAAGATAAAATGAGAGAATGTATGAAATACATTATGAAATATATCAAAAAAGAAAAAAAGAAAGTAACTAATAAAGAAACTAAAGAAAGAATGAGAGAAGGTATGAAAGCTAGAATGAAACATATCAAGAAAGAATGAAAGAAAGAAAGAAAGTAATTAATAAAGAAACTAAAGAGAATGATTGAAGGTATGAAAGCTAGAATGTAAGATATCAAGAAAGAAAGAAAGAAAGTAACTAATAAAGAAACTAAAGATAGAATGAGAGAAGGTATGAAAGCTAGAATGAAAGATATCAAGAAAGAAAGAAAGAAAGTAACTAATAAAGAAACTAAAGATAGAATGAGAGAAGGTATTAAAGCTAGAATGAAAGATATCAAGAGAGAAAGAAATGAAAGTATGTAAAAAAGAAACTAAAAATAGAATGAGAGAAGGAATGAAAGATAGAATCTAAGAGATCAAGAAAGAAAAAAAAAAGAAAGAAAGAAAGAACGAAAGGAATTAAAAAAGAAACTAAAGATTTAATGAGTGAAGATATGACAGGTAGAATGAAAGATATCAAGAAAGAAAGAAAGAAAGAAAGATTGTAATAAAGAAAAACTAAAGATGAAATGAGAGAAGGTATGAAATACAGAATGAAATATATCAAGATAGAAAGAAGGAAAGTAACTAATAAAGAAAATAAAGATAGAATGAGGGAAGTTATTAAATCTAGAATGAAAGATAGAAGAAAGAAAGAAAGAAAGAAACTAATAAAGAAACTAAAGATAGAATGAGAGAAGGTATGAAAGCTAGAATGAAAGATATCAAGGAAGTAAGAAAAAAAGAAATCAATAAAGAAATTAAAGATGAAATGAGAGAAATAAGAAACCTAGAATGAAAGATATGAAGAAAGAAAGAGAGAAAGAAAGTAACTAATAAAGAAACTAAAGATAGAATGAGAGAAGGTATGAAAGCTGGAATGTAAGATATCAAGAAAGAAATAAATAAAAGTAAGTAAAATAGAAACTAAAGATAGAATGAGAGAAGGTATGATAGCTAGAATGAAAGATATCAAGGAAGTAAGAAAAAAAAATCAATAAAGAAATTAAAGTTGAAATGAGAGAAATATGAAACCTAGAATGAAAGATATCAAGAAAGAAAGAAAGAAAGTAATAAAGAAACTAAAGATAGAATGAGAGAAGGTATGAAAGCTGGAATGTAAGATATAAAGAAAGAGAGAAATAAAAGTAAGTAAAATAGAAACTAAAGATAGAATGAGAGAATGTATGAAAGCTACAATGAAAGATATATCAAGAAAGAAAGAAAGAAAGAAATCAATAAAGAAACTAAAGATAAAATGAGAGAAGGTATGAAATACATAATGAAATATATCAAGAAAGAAACAAAGAAAGTAACTAATAAAGAAACTAAAGATAGAATGAGAGAATGTATGAAAGCTAGAATGAAAGATATCAAGAAAGGAAAAAGGAAGAAAGTAGAAATGAAGTAATAAAGAAACTTAAGATAGAATGAGAGAAGATATGAAAGCTAGAATGAAAGATATCAGGAAAGAAAGAAAGAAAGAAAGTAGTAAAGAAACTAAAGATGAAATGAGAGAAGGTGTGAAAGCTAGAATGAAAGATATCAATAAAAAAGAAAGAAAGAACGTAATAAAGAAACTAAAGATAGAATGAGAGAAGATATGATAGCTAGAATGAAAGATATCAAGAAAGAAAGAAATAAAAGTAAGTAAAATAGAAACTAAAGATAGAATGGGAGAAGGTATGTTAGCTAGAATGAAAGATATCAAGGAAGAAAGAAAAAAAGAAATCAATAAAGAAATTAAATAGGAAATGAGAGAAATATGAAACCTAGAATGCAAGATATCAAGAAAGAAAGAAAGAAAGTAATAAAGAAACTAAAGATAGAATGAGAAAATGTATGAAAGCTAGAATGAAAGATATCAAGAAAGAAAGAAAGAAATCAATACAGAAACTAAAGATAAAATGAGAGAATGTATGAAATACATTATGAAATATATCAAAAAAGAAAAAAAGAAAGTAACTAATAAAGAAACTAAAGAAAGAATGAGAGAAGGTATGAAAGCTAGAATGAAACATATCAAGAAAGAATGAAAGAAACAAAGAAAGTAATTAATAAAGAAACTAAAGAGAATGATTGAAGGTATGAAAGCTAGAATGTAAGATATCAAGAAAGAAAGAAATGAATGTAATTAAAAAAGAAATTAAAGATAGAATGAGAGAAGGTATGAAAGACACAATCTAAGATATCAAGAAAGAAAGAAAGAAAAAAAGAAAGAACGAAAGGAATCAATAAAGAAACTAAAGATAAAATGAGAGAAGGTATGACATCGAGAATGAAAGATATGAAGAAAGAAAGAGAGAAAGAAAGTAACTAATAAAGAAACTAAAGATAGAATGAGAGAGCGTATTAAAGCTAGAATGAAAGCTATGAAGAAAGAAAGAAAGAAAGAAAGAATGTAATAAAGAAACTAAAGATAGAATGAGAGAAGGTATGAATGCTAGAATTAAATATATCAAGAAAGAAAAAAGGAAGAAAGTAGAAACAAAGTAATAAAGAAACTAAAGATTGAATGAGTAAAGATATGAATGCTAGAATGAAAGATATCTAGAAAGAAATAAAAAAAGAAATTAAGTAGTAAAGAAACTAAAGATAGAATCAGAGAAGTTATAAGAGCTGGAATGAAAGATATGAAAAAAGAAAGAATGAAAGAAAGAAGGAACGAAATAATTAATAAAGAAACTAAAGATAGAATGAAAGAAGGTATGAAAGTTAGAATGAAAGACATCAATTAAAAAAAAGAAAGAAAGAAAGTAATAAAGAAACTAAAGATAGAATGAGAGAAGATATGATAGCTAGAGTGAAAGATATCAAGAAAGAAAGAAAGAAAGTAACTAATAAAGAAACTAAAGATAGAATGAGAGAAGGTATTAAAGCTAGAATGAAAGATATCAAGAGAGAAAGAAATGAAAGTATGTAAAAAAGAAACTAAAAATAGAATGAGAGAAGGTATGAAAGATAGAATCTAAGAGATCAAGAAAGAAAGAAAAAAAGAAAGAAAGAACGAAAGGAATCAATAAAGAAACTAAAGATAAAATGAGAGAAGGTATGAAATCGAGAATGAAAGATATGAAGAAAGAAAGAGAGAAAGAAAGTAACTAATAAAGAAACTAAAGATAGAATGAGAGAGCGTATTAAAGCTAGAATGAGAGCTATCAAGAAAGAAAGAAAGAAAGAAAGAATGTAATAAAGAAACTAAAGATAGAATGAGAGAAGGTATGAATGCTAGAATTAAATATATCAAGAAAGAAAAAAGGAAAAAAGTAGAAACAAAGTAATAAAGAAACTAAAGATTGAATGAGTAAAGATATGAATGCTAGAATGAAAGATATCTAGAAAGAAATAAAAAAAGAAATTAAGTAGTAAAGAAACTAAAGATAGAATCAGAGAAGTTATGAGAGCTGGAATGAAAGATATCAAAAAAGAAAGAAAGAAAGAAAGAAGGAACGAAATAATTAATAATGAAACTAAAGATAGAATGAAAGAAGGTTTGAAAGCTAGAATGAAAGATATCAAGAAAGAAAGAAAGAAAGAAAGTAATAAAGAAACTAAAGATAGAATGAGAGAAGGTATGAAAGCTGGAATGTAAGATATCAAGAAAGAAAGAAATGAAAGAAAGTAAAAAAAAATCTAAAGATAGAATTAGAGAAGGTATGAAAGCAAGAATGAAAGATACCAAGAAAGAAAGAAAGAAAGTAACTAATAAAGAAACTAAATATAGAATGAGAGAAGGTATTAAAGCTAGAATGAAAGATATCAAGAGAGAAAGAAATGAAAGTATGTAAAAAAGAAACTAAAAATAGAATGAGAGAAGGTATGAAAGATAGAATCTAAGAGATCAAGAAAGAAAGAAAAAAAGAAAGAAAGAACGAACGAAAGGAATTAATAAAGAAACTAAAGATAGAATGAGTGAAGATATGACAGGTAGAATGAAAGATATCAAGAAAGAAAGAAAGAAAGAAAGATTGTAATAAAGAAAAACTAAAGATGAAATGAGAGAAGGTATGAAATACAGAATGAAATATATCAAGATAGAAAGAAAGAAAGTAACTAATAAAGAAAATAAAGATTGAATGAGGGAAGTTATTAAATCTAGAATGAAAGATAGAAGAAAGAAAGAAAGAAAGAAACTAATAAAGAAACTAAAGATAGAATGAGAGAAGGTATGAAAGCTACAATGAAAGATATCAAGGAAGTAAGAAAAAAAGAAATCAATAAAGAAATTGAAGATGAAATGAGAGAAATAAGAAACCTAAAATGAAAGATATGAAGAAAGAAAGAGAGAAAGAAAGTAACTAATAAAGAAACGAGAGATAGAATGAGAGAAGGTATGAAAGCTGGAATGTAAGATATCAAGAAAGAAATAAATAAAAGTAAGTAAAATAGAAACTAAAGATAGAATGAGAGAAGGTATGATAGCTAGAATGAAAGATATCAAGGAAGTAAGAAAAAAAGAAATCAATAAAGAAATTAAAGATGAAATGAGAGAAATATGAAACCTAGAATGAAAGATATCAAGAAAGAAAGAAAGAAAGTAATAAAGAAACTAAAGATAGAATGAGAGAAGGTATGAAAGCTGGAATGTAAGATATCAAGAAAGAGAGAAATAAAAGTAAGTAAAATAGAAACTAAAGATAGAATGAGAGAAGGTATGATAGCTAGAATGAATGATATCAAGGAAGAAAGAAAAAAAGAAATCATTAAAGAAATTAAAGAGGAAATGAGAGAAATATGAAACCTAGAATGCAAGATATCAAGAAAGAAAGAAAGAAAGTAATAAAGAAACTAAAGATAGAATGAGAGAATGTATGAAAGCTACAATGAAAGATATCAAGAAAGAAAGAAAGAAAGAAATCAATAAAGAAACTAAAGATAAAATGAGAGAAGGTATGAAATACATAATGAAATATATCAAGAAACAAACAAAGAAAGTAACTAATAAAGAAACTAAAGATAGAATGAGAGAATGTATGAAAGCTAGAATGAAAGATATCAAGAAAGGAAAAAGGAAGAAAGTAGAAATGAAGTAATAAAGAAACTTAAGATAGAATGAGAGAAGATATGGAAGCTAGATTGAAAGATATCAGGAAAGAAAGAAAGAAAGAAAGTAGTAAAGAAACTAAAGATGAAATGAGAGAAGGTATGAAAGCTAGAATGAAAGATATCAATAAAAAAGAAAGAAAGAAAGAACGTAATAAAGAAACTAAAGATAGAATGAGAGAAGATATGATAGCTAGAATGAAAGATATCAAGAAAGAAATAAATAAAAGTAAGTAAAATAGAAACTAAAGATAGAATGGGAGAAGGTATGTTAGCTAGAATGAAAGATATCAAGGAAGAAAGAAAAAAAGAAATCAATAAAGAAATTAAAGAGGAAATGAGAGAAATATGAAACCTAGAATGCAAGATATCAAGAAAGAAAGAAAGAAAGTAATAAAGAAACTAAAGATAGAATGAGAGAATGTATGAAAGCTAGAATGAAAGATATCAAGAAAGAAAGAAAGAAATCAATAAAGAAACTAAAGATAAAATGAGAGAATGTATGAAATACATTATGAAATATATCAAAAAAGAAAAAAGAAAGTAACTAATAAAGAAACTAAAGAAAGAATGAGAGAAGGTATGAAAGCTAGAATGAAAGATATCAAGAAAGAATGAAAGAAAGAAAGTAATTAATAAAGAAACTAAAGATAGAATGAAAGAAGGTATGAAAGCTAGAATGGAAGATATCAAGAAAGAATGAATGAAAGAAAGAAAGTCATAAAGAAACTAAAGAGAATGATTGAAGGTATGAAATCTAGAATGTAAGATATCAAGAAAGAAAGAAATGAATGTAATTAAAAAAGAAACTAAAGATAGAATGAGAGAAGGTATGAAAGATAGAATCTAAGATATCAAGAAAGAAAGAAAGAAAGAAAGAAAAAAGAAAGAACGAAAGTAATTAATAAAGAAACTAAAGATAGAATGAAAGAAGGTATGAAAGCTAGAGTGAAAGATATCAATTAAAAAAAAGAAAGAAAGAAAGTAATAAAGAAACTAAAGATAGAATGAGAGAAGATATGATAGCTAGAATGAAAGATTTCAAGGAAGAAAGAAAAAAAGAAATCAATAAAGAAATTAAAGAGGAAATGAGAAAAATATGAAACCTAGAATGCAAGATATCAAGAAAGAAAGTAACTAATAAAGAAACTAAAGAAAGAATGAGAGAAGGTATGAAAGCTAGAATGAAAGATATCAAGAAAGAATGAAAGAAAGAAAGTAATTAATAAAGAAACTAAAGATAGAATGAAAGAAGGTATGAAAGCTAGAATGGAAGATATCAAGAAAGAATGAATGAAAGAAAGAAAGTCATAAAGAAACTAAAGAGAATGATTGAAGGTATGAAATCTAGAATGTAAGATATCAAGAAAGAAAGAAATGAATGTAATTAAAAAAGAAACTAAAGATAGAATGAGAGAAGGTATGAAAGATAGAATCTAAGATATCAAGAAAGAAAGAAAGAAAGAAAGAAAAAAGAAAGAACGAAAGTAATTAATAAAGAAACTAAAGATAGAATGAAAGAAGGTATGAAAGCTAGAGTGAAAGATATCAATTAAAAAAAAGAAAGAAAGAAAGTAATAAAGAAACTAAAGATAGAATGAGAGAAGATATGATAGCTAGAATGAAAGATTTCAAGGAAGAAAGAAAAAAAGAAATCAATAAAGAAATTAAAGAGGAAATGAGAAAAATATGAAACCTAGAATGAAAGATATCAAGAAAGAAAGAAATAAAAGTAAGTAAAATAGAAACTAAAGATAGAATGAGAGAAGGTATGATAGCTAGAATGAAAGATTTCAAGGAAGAAAGAAAAAAAGAAATCAATAAAGAAATTAAAGA
The DNA here is from genome assembly GCA_037013535.1 of Intellagama lesueurii. Taxonomy (NCBI): domain Eukaryota; kingdom Metazoa; phylum Chordata; class Lepidosauria; order Squamata; family Agamidae; genus Intellagama; species Intellagama lesueurii. Next base: position 93,464,043 of record JBAJHW010000002.1, read on the forward strand.
GGAAATGAGAAAAATATGAAACCTAGAATGCAAGATATCAAGAAAGAAAGAAAGTAATAAAGAAACTAAAGATAGAATGAGAGAATGTATGAAAGCTGAAATGAAAGATATCAAGAAAGAAAGAAAGAAAGAAATCAATAAAGAAACTAAAGATAAAATGAGAGAAGGTATGAAATACATAATGAAATATATCAAGAAAGAAACAAAGAAAGTAACTAATAAAGAAACTAAAGATAGAATGAGAGAAGGTATGAAAGCTAGAATGAAACAGATCAAGAAAGAATGAAAGAAACAAAGAAAGTAATTAATAAAGAAACTAATGATAGAATGAAAGAAGGTATGAATGCTAGAATGAAAGATATCAAGAAAGAATGAATGAAAGAAAGAAAGTAATAAAGAAACTAAAGAGAATGATTGAAGGAATGAAAGCTAGAATGTAAGATATCAAGAAAGAAAGAAATGAAAGTAAGTAAAAAAGAAACTAAAGATGGAATGAGAGAAGGTATGATAGCTAGAATGAAAGATTTCAAGGAAGAAAGAAAAAAAAATCAATAAAGAAATTAAAGAGGAAATGAGAGAAATATGAAACCTAGAATGCAAGATATCAAGAAAGAAAGAAAGTAATAAAGAAACTAAAATTGAATGAGAGAATGTATGAAAGCTGAAATGAAAGATATCAAGAAAGAAAGAAAGAAAGAAATCAATAAAGAAACTAAAGATAAAATGAGAGAAGGTATGAAATACATAATGAAATATATCAAGAAAGAAACAAAGAAAGTAACTAATAAAGAAACTAAAGATAGAATGAGAGAAGGAATGAAAGCTAGAATGAAACATATCAAAAAAGAATGAAAGAAACAAAGAAAGTAATTAATAAAGAAACTAAAGATAGAATGAAAGAAGGTATGAATGCTAGAATGAAAGATATCAAGAAAGAATGAATGAAAGAAAGAAAGTAATAAAGAAACTAAAGAGAATGATTGAAGGTATGAAAGCTAGAATGTAAGATATCAAGAAAGAAAGAAATGAATGTAATTAAAAAAGAAACTAAAGATAGAATGAGAGAAGGTATGAAAGCTGAAATGAAAGATATCAAGAAAGAAAGAAAGAAAGAAAGAAATCAATAAAGAAACTAAAGATAAAATGAGAGAAGGTATGAAATACATAATGAAAAATATCAAGAAAGAAAAAAAGAAAGTAACTAATAAAGAAAATAAAGATAGAATGAGAGAAGGTATGAAAGCTAGAATGAAACATATCAAGAAAGAATGAAAGAAACAAAGAAAGTAATTAATAAAGAAACTAAAGATAGAATGAAAGAAGGTATGAATGCTAGAATGAAAGATATCAAGAAAGAATGAATGAAAGAAAGAAAGTAATAAAGAAACTAAAGAGAATGATTGAAGGTATTAAAGCTAGAATGTAAGATATCAAGAAAGAAAGAAATGAATGTAATTAAAAAAGAAACTAAAGATAGAATGAGAGAAGGTATGAAAGACAGAATCTAAGATATCAAGAAAGAAAGAAAGAAAGAAAGAAAGAAAGAACGAAAGTAATTAATAAAGAAACTAAAGATAGAATGAAAGAAGGTATGAAAGCTAGAATGAAAGATATCAATTAAAAAAAAGAAAGTAAGAAAGTAATAAAGAAACTAAAGATAGAATGAGAGAAGATATGATAGCTAGAATGAAAGATATCAAGAAAGAAAGAAAGAAAGAAATCAATAAAGAAACTAAAGATATAATGAGAGAAGGTATGAAATCGAGAACGAAAGATATGAAGAAAGAAAGAGAGAAAGAAAGTAACTAATAAAGAAACTAAAGATAGAATGAGAGAGCATATTAAAGCTAGAATGAAAGATATCAAGAAAGAAAGAAATGAAAGTTAGTAAAAAAGAAAATAAAGATAGAATGAGAGAAGGTATGATAGCTAGAATGAAAGATTTCAAGGAAGAAAGAAAAAAAGAAATCAATAAAGAAATTAAAGAAGAAATGAGAGAAATATGAAACCTAGAATGCAAGATATCAAGAAAGAAAGAAAGTAATAAAGAAACTAAAGATAGAATGAGAGAATGTATGAAAGCTGAAATGAAAGATATCAAGAAAGAAAGAAAGAAAAAAATCAATAAAGAAACTAAAGATAAAATGAGAGAAGGTATGAAATACATAATGAAATATATCAAGAAAGAAAAAGAAAGTAACTAATAAAGAAACTAAAGATAGAATGAGAGAAGGTATGAAAGCTAGAATGAAACATATCAAAAAAGAATGAAAGAAACAAAGAAAGTAATTAATAAAGAAACTAAAGATAGAATGAAAGAAGGTATGAATGCTAGAATGAAAGATATCAAGAAAGAAAGAAATGAATGTAATTAAAAAAGAAATTAAAGATAGAATGAGAGAAGGTATGAAAGACAGAATCTAAGATATCAAGGAAGAATGAAAGAAAGAAAAAAAGAAAGAACGAAAGTAATTAATAAAGAAACTAAAGATAGAATGAAAGAAGGTATGAAAGCTAGAATGAAAGATATCAATTAAAAAAAGAAAGAAAGAAAGTAATAAAGATACTAAAGATAGAATGAGAGAAGATATGATAGCTAGAATGAAAGGTATCAAGAAAGAAAGAAAGAAAGAAATCAATAAAGAAACTAAAGATAAAATGAGAGAAGGTATGAAATCGAGAATGAAAGATATGAAGAAAGAAAGAGAGAAAGAAAGTAACTAATAAAGAAACTAAAGATAGAATGAGATAGCGTATTAAAGCTAGAATGAAAGCTATCAAGAAAGAAAGAAAGAAAGAAAGAATGTAATAAAGAAACTAAAGATAGAATGAGAGAAGGTATGATAGCTGGAATGAAAGATTTCAAGGAAGAAAGAAAAAAAGAAATCAATAAAGAAATTGAAGAGGAAATGAGAGAAATATGAAACCTAGAATGCAAGATATCAAGAAAGAAAGAAAGTAATAAAGAAACTAATGATAGAATGAGAGAATGTATGAAAGCTAGAATGAAAGATATCAAGAAAGAAAGAAAGAAAGAAATCAAGAAAGAAACTAAAGATAAAATGAGAGAAGATATGAAGTATATAATGAAATATATCAAGAATGAAACAAAGAAAGTAACTAATAAAGAAACTAAAGTTAGAATGAGAGAAAGTATGATAGCTAGAATGAAAGATATCAAGAAAGAAAGAAAGAAAGAAAGAAAGAAATAAAGAAACTAAAGAGAATGATTGAAGGTATGAAAGCTAGAATGAAAGATATCAATTAAAAAAAAGAAAGAAAGAAAGTAGTAAAGAAACTAAAGATAGAATGAGAGAAGATATGATAGCTACAATGAAAAATATCAATAAAGAATGAAAGAAAGAAAGAAAGAAAGAAAGAAACTAAAGAGAATGATTGAAGGAATGAAAGCTAGAATGTAAGATATCAAGAAAGAAAGAAATGAAAGTAAGTAAAAAAGAAACTAAAGATGGAATGAGAGAAGGTATGATAGCTAGAATGAAAGATTTCAAGGAAGAAAGAAAAAAAAATCAATAAAGAAATTAAAGAGGAAATGAGAGAAATATGAAACCTAGAATGCAAGATATCAAGAAAGAAAGAAAGTAATAAAGAAACTAAAATTGAATGAGAGAATGTATGAAAGCTGAAATGAAAGATATCAAGAAAGAAAGAAAGAAAGAAATCAATAAAGAAACTAAAGATAAAATGAGAGAAGGTATGAAATACATAATGAAATATATCAAGAAAGAAACAAAGAAAGTAACTAATAAAGAAACTAAAGATAGAATGAGAGAAGGAATGAAAGCTAGAATGAAACATATCAAAAAAGAATGAAAGAAACAAAGAAAGTAATTAATAAAGAAACTAAAGATAGAATGAAAGAAGGTATGAATGCTAGAATGAAAGATATCAAGAAAGAATGAATGAAAGAAAGAAAGTAATAAAGAAACTAAAGAGAATGATTGAAGGTATGAAAGCTAGAATGTAAGATATCAAGAAAGAAAGAAATGAATGTAATTAAAAAAGAAACTAAAGATAGAATGAGAGAAGGTATGAAAGCTGAAATGAAAGATATCAAGAAAGAAAGAAAGAAAGAAAGAAATCAATAAAGAAACTAAAGATAAAATGAGAGAAGGTATGAAATACATAATGAAATATATCAAGAAAGAAACAAAGAAAGTAACTAATAAAGAAACTAAAGATAGAATGAGAGAAGGTATGAAAGCTAGAATGAAACATATCAAGAAAGAATGAAAGAAACAAAGAAAGTAATTAATAAAGAAACTAAAGATAGAATGAAAGAAGGTATGAATGCTAGAATGAAAGATATCAAGAAAGAATGAATGAAAGAAAGAAAGTAATAAAGAAACTAAAGAGAATGATTGAAGGTATTAAAGCTAGAATGTAAGATATCAAGAAAGAAAGAAATGAATGTAATTAAAAAAGAAACTAAAGATAGAATGAGAGAAGGTATGAAAGACAGAATCTAAGATATCAAGAAAGAAAGAAAGAAAGAAAGAAAGAAAGAAAGAACGAAAGTAATTAATAAAGAAACTAAAGATAGAATGAAAGAAGGTATGAAAGCTAGAATGAAAGATATCAATTAAAAAAAAGAAAGTAAGAAAGTAATAAAGAAACTAAAGATAGAATGAGAGAAGATATGATAGCTAGAATGAAAGATATCAAGAAAGAAAGAAAGAAAGAAATCAATAAAGAAACTAAAGATATAATGAGAGAAGGTATGAAATCGAGAACGAAAGATATGAAGAAAGAAAGAGAGAAAGAAAGTAACTAATAAAGAAACTAAAGATAGAATGAGAGAGCATATTAAAGCTAGAATGAAAGATATCAAGAAAGAAAGAAATGAAAGTTAGTAAAAAAGAAAATAAAGATAGAATGAGAGAAGGTATGATAGCTAGAATGAAAGATTTCAAGGAAGAAAGAAAAAAAGAAATCAATAAAGAAATTAAAGAAGAAATGAGAGAAATATGAAACCTAGAATGCAAGATATCAAGAAAGAAAGAAAGTAATAAAGAAACTAAAGATAGAATGAGAGAATGTATGAAAGCTGAAATGAAAGATATCAAGAAAGAAAGAAAGAAAAAAATCAATAAAGAAACTAAAGATAAAATGAGAGAAGGTATGAAATACATAATGAAATATATCAAGAAAGAAAAAGAAAGTAACTAATAAAGAAACTAAAGATAGAATGAGAGAAGGTATGAAAGCTAGAATGAAACATATCAAAAAAGAATGAAAGAAACAAAGAAAGTAATTAATAAAGAAACTAAAGATAGAATGAAAGAAGGTATGAATGCTAGAATGAAAGATATCAAGAAAGAAAGAAATGAATGTAATTAAAAAAGAAATTAAAGATAGAATGAGAGAAGGTATGAAAGACAGAATCTAAGATATCAAGGAAGAATGAAAGAAAGAAAAAAAGAAAGAACGAAAGTAATTAATAAAGAAACTAAAGATAGAATGAAAGAAGGTATGAAAGCTAGAATGAAAGATATCAATTAAAAAAAGAAAGAAAGAAAGTAATAAAGATACTAAAGATAGAATGAGAGAAGATATGATAGCTAGAATGAAAGGTATCAAGAAAGAAAGAAAGAAAGAAATCAATAAAGAAACTAAAGATAAAATGAGAGAAGGTATGAAATCGAGAATGAAAGATATGAAGAAAGAAAGAGAGAAAGAAAGTAACTAATAAAGAAACTAAAGATAGAATGAGATAGCGTATTAAAGCTAGAATGAAAGCTATCAAGAAAGAAAGAAAGAAAGAAAGAATGTAATAAAGAAACTAAAGATAGAATGAGAGAAGGTATGATAGCTGGAATGAAAGATTTCAAGGAAGAAAGAAAAAAAGAAATCAATAAAGAAATTGAAGAGGAAATGAGAGAAATATGAAACCTAGAATGCAAGATATCAAGAAAGAAAGAAAGTAATAAAGAAACTAATGATAGAATGAGAGAATGTATGAAAGCTAGAATGAAAGATATCAAGAAAGAAAGAAAGAAAGAAATCAAGAAAGAAACTAAAGATAAAATGAGAGAAGATATGAAGTATATAATGAAATATATCAAGAATGAAACAAAGAAAGTAACTAATAAAGAAACTAAAGTTAGAATGAGAGAAAGTATGATAGCTAGAATGAAAGATATCAAGAAAGAAAGAAAGAAAGAAAGAAAGAAATAAAGAAACTAAAGAGAATGATTGAAGGTATGAAAGCTAGAATGAAAGATATCAATTAAAAAAAAGAAAGAAAGAAAGTAGTAAAGAAACTAAAGATAGAATGAGAGAAGATATGATAGCTACAATGAAAAATATCAATAAAGAATGAAAGAAAGAAAGAAAGAAAGAAAGAAACTAAAGAGAATGATTGAAGGAATGAAAGCTAGAATGTAAGATATCAAGAAAGAAAGAAATGAAAGTAAGTAAAAAAGAAACTAAAGATGGAATGAGAGAAGGTATGATAGCTAGAATGAAAGATTTCAAGGAAGAAAGAAAAAAAAATCAATAAAGAAATTAAAGAGGAAATGAGAGAAATATGAAACCTAGAATGCAAGATATCAAGAAAGAAAGAAAGTAATAAAGAAACTAAAATTGAATGAGAGAATGTATGAAAGCTGAAATGAAAGATATCAAGAAAGAAAGAAAGAAAGAAATCAATAAAGAAACTAAAGATAAAATGAGAGAAGGTATGAAATACATAATGAAATATATCAAGAAAGAAACAAAGAAAGTAACTAATAAAGAAACTAAAGATAGAATGAGAGAAGGAATGAAAGCTAGAATGAAACATATCAAAAAAGAATGAAAGAAACAAAGAAAGTAATTAATAAAGAAACTAAAGATAGAATGAAAGAAGGTATGAATGCTAGAATGAAAGATATCAAGAAAGAATGAATGAAAGAAAGAAAGTAATAAAGAAACTAAAGAGAATGATTGAAGGTATGAAAGCTAGAATGTAAGATATCAAGAAAGAAAGAAATGAATGTAATTAAAAAAGAAACTAAAGATAGAATGAGAGAAGGTATGAAAGCTGAAATGAAAGATATCAAGAAAGAAAGAAAGAAAGAAAGAAATCAATAAAGAAACTAAAGATAAAATGAGAGAAGGTATGAAATACATAATGAAATATATCAAGAAAGAAACAAAGAAAGTAACTAATAAAGAAACTAAAGATAGAATGAGAGAAGGTATGAAAGCTAGAATGAAACATATCAAGAAAGAATGAAAGAAACAAAGAAAGTAATTAATAAAGAAACTAAAGATAGAATGAAAGAAGGTATGAATGCTAGAATGAAAGATATCAAGAAAGAATGAATGAAAGAAAGAAAGTAATAAAGAAACTAAAGAGAATGATTGAAGGTATTAAAGCTAGAATGTAAGATATCAAGAAAGAAAGAAATGAATGTAATTAAAAAAGAAACTAAAGATAGAATGAGAGAAGGTATGAAAGACAGAATCTAAGATATCAAGAAAGAAAGAAAGAAAGAAAGAAAGAAAGAAAGAACGAAAGTAATTAATAAAGAAACTAAAGATAGAATGAAAGAAGGTATGAAAGCTAGAATGAAAGATATCAATTAAAAAAAAGAAAGTAAGAAAGTAATAAAGAAACTAAAGATAGAATGAGAGAAGATATGATAGCTAGAATGAAAGATATCAAGAAAGAAAGAAAGAAAGAAATCAATAAAGAAACTAAAGATATAATGAGAGAAGGTATGAAATCGAGAACGAAAGATATGAAGAAAGAAAGAGAGAAAGAAAGTAACTAATAAAGAAACTAAAGATAGAATGAGAGAGCATATTAAAGCTAGAATGAAAGATATCAAGAAAGAAAGAAATGAAAGTTAGTAAAAAAGAAAATAAAGATAGAATGAGAGAAGGTATGATAGCTAGAATGAAAGATTTCAAGGAAGAAAGAAAAAAAGAAATCAATAAAGAAATTAAAGAAGAAATGAGAGAAATATGAAACCTAGAATGCAAGATATCAAGAAAGAAAGAAAGTAATAAAGAAACTAAAGATAGAATGAGAGAATGTATGAAAGCTGAAATGAAAGATATCAAGAAAGAAAGAAAGAAAAAAATCAATAAAGAAACTAAAGATAAAATGAGAGAAGGTATGAAATACATAATGAAATATATCAAGAAAGAAAAAGAAAGTAACTAATAAAGAAACTAAAGATAGAATGAGAGAAGGTATGAAAGCTAGAATGAAACATATCAAAAAAGAATGAAAGAAACAAAGAAAGTAATTAATAAAGAAACTAAAGATAGAATGAAAGAAGGTATGAATGCTAGAATGAAAGATATCAAGAAAGAATGAATGAAAGAAAGAAAGTAATAAAGAAACTAAAGAGAATGATTGAAGGTATGAAAGCTAGAATGTAAGATATCAAGAAAGAAAGAAATGAATGTAATTAAAAAAGAAATTAAAGATAGAATGAGAGAAGGTATGAAAGACAGAATCTAAGATATCAAGGAAGAATGAAAGAAAGAAAAAAAGAAAGAACGAAAGTAATTAATAAAGAAACTAAAGATAGAATGAAAGAAGGTATGAAAGCTAGAATGAAAGATATCAATTAAAAAAAGAAAGAAAGAAAGTAATAAAGATACTAAAGATAGAATGAGAGAAGATATGATAGCTAGAATGAAAGGTATCAAGAAAGAAAGAAAGAAAGAAATCAATAAAGAAACTAAAGATAAAATGAGAGAAGGTATGAAATCGAGAATGAAAGATATGAAGAAAGAAAGAGAGAAAGAAAGTAACTAATAAAGAAACTAAAGATAGAATGAGATAGCGTATTAAAGCTAGAATGAAAGCTATCAAGAAAGAAAGAAAGAAAGAAAGAATGTAATAAAGAAACTAAAGATAGAATGAGAGAAGGTATGATAGCTGGAATGAAAGATTTCAAGGAAGAAAGAAAAAAAGAAATCAATAAAGAAATTGAAGAGGAAATGAGAGAAATATGAAACCTAGAATGCAAGATATCAAGAAAGAAAGAAAGTAATAAAGAAACTAATGATAGAATGAGAGAATGTATGAAAGCTAGAATGAAAGATATCAAGAAAGAAAGAAAGAAAGAAATCAAGAAAGAAACTAAAGATAAAATGAGAGAAGATATGAAGTATATAATGAAATATATCAAGAATGAAACAAAGAAAGTAACTAATAAAGAAACTAAAGTTAGAATGAGAGAAAGTATGATAGCTAGAATGAAAGATATCAAGAAAGAAAGAAAGAAAGAAAGAAAGAAATAAAGAAACTAAAGAGAATGATTGAAGGTATGAAAGCTAGAATGAAAGATATCAATTAAAAAAAAGAAAGAAAGAAAGTAGTAAAGAAACTAAAGATAGAATGAGAGAAGATATGATAGCTACAATGAAAAATATCAATAAAGAATGAAAGAAAGAAAGAAAGAAAGAAAGAAACTAAAGAGAATGATTGAAGGTATGAAAGCTAGAATGAAAGATATCAATTAAAAAAAAGAAAGAAAGAAAGTAGTAAAGAAACTAAAGATAGAATGAGAGAAGATATGATAGCTTCAATGAAAGATATCAAGAAAGAAAGAAAGAATGAAAGAAATCAATAAAGAAACTAAGGATAAAATGAGAGATGGTATGATATCGAGAATGAAAGATATGAAGAAAGAAAGAGAGAAAGAAAGTAACTAATAAAGAAACTAAAAATAGAATGAGAGAGCGTATTAAAGCTAGAATGAAAGCTATCAAGAAAGAAAGAAGGAAAGTAAGTAATAAAGAAAGTAAAGATAGAATGAGAGAAGGTATGAAAGCTGGAATGTAAGATATCAAGAAAGAAAGAAATAAAAGTAAGTAAAATAGAACCTAAAGATAGAATGAGAGAAGGTATGATAGCTAGAATGAACGATATCAAGGAAGAAAGAAAAAAAGAAATCAATAAAGAAATTAAAGAGGAAATGAGAGAAATATGAAACCTAGAATGCAAGATATCAAGAAAGAAAGAAAGAAAGTAATAAAGAAACTAAAGATAGAATGAGAGAATGTATGAAAGCTACAATGAAAGATATCAAGAAAGAAAGAAAGAAAGAAATCAATAAAGAAACTAAAGATAAAATGAGAGAAGGTATGAAATACATATTGAAATATATCTAGAAAGAAACAAAGAAAGTAACTAATAAAGAAATTAAAAATAGAATGAGAGAATGTATGAAAGCTAGAATGAAAGATATCAAGAAAGAATGAAAGAAACAAAGAAAGTAATTAATAAAGAAACTAAAGATAGAATGAGAGAAGATATGATAGCTAGAATGAAAGATATCAAGAAAGAAAGAAAGAAAGAAATCAATAAAGAAACTAAAGATAGAATGAGAGAGCGTATTAAAGCTAGAATGAAAGATATCAAGAAAGAAAGAAAGAAATCACTAGAGAAACTAAAGATGAAATGAGAGAAGGTATGAAAGCTAGAATGAAAGATATCAAGAAAGAAAGAAAGAAAATAAGAAAGTAATTTAGAAACTAAAGATGGAACGAGAGAAGATATGCGAGCTAGAATGAAAGCTATCAAGAAAGAAAGAAAGAAAGAAAGAAAGAATGTAATAAAGAAACTAAAGATAGAATGAGAGAAGGTATGAAAGCTAGAATTAAATATATCAAGAAAGAAAAAAGGAAGAAAGTAGAAACAAAGTAATAAAGAAACTAAAGATTGAATGAGTGAAGATATGAATGCTAGAATGAAAGATATCTAGAAAGAAATTAAAAAAGAAATTAAGTAGTAAAGAAACTGAAGATAGAATCAGAGAAGTTATGAGAGCTGGAATGAAAGATATCAAAAAAAGAAAGAAAGAAAGAAAGAAGGAACGAAATATTTAATAAAGAAACTAAAGATAGAATGAAAGAAGGTATGAAAGCTAGAATGAAAGATATCAAGAAAGAAAGAAAGAAAGAAAGTAATAAAGAAACTAAAGATAGAATGAGAGAAGGTATGAAAGCTGGAATGTAAGATATCAAGAAAGAAAGAAATGAAAGAAAGTAAAAAAAAAACTAAAGATAGAATGAGAGAAGGTATGAAAGCTAGAATGAAAGATATCAAGAAAGAAAGAAAGAAAGTAAGTAATAAAGAAACTAAAGATAGAATGAGAGAAGGTATTAAAGCTAGAATGAAAGATATCAAGAGAGAAAGAAATGAAAGTATGTAAAAAAGGAACTAAAAATAGAATGAGAGAAGGTATGAAAGATAGAATCTAAGAGATCAAGAAAGAAAGAAAAAAAGAAAGAAAGAAAGAACGATAGGAATTAATAAAGAAACTAAAGATAGAATGAGTGAAGATATGACAGGTAGAATGAAAGATATCAAGAAAGAAAGAAAGAAAGGAAGATTGTAATAAAGAAAAACTAAAGATGAAATGAGAGAAGGTATATAATACAGAATGAAATATATCAAAATAGAAAGAAAGAAAGTAACTAATAAAGAAAATAAAGATAGAATGAGGGAAGTTATTAAATCTAGAATGAAAAATAGAAGAAAGAAAGAAAGAAAGAAACTAATAAAGAAACTAAAGATAGAATGAGAGAAGGTATGAAAGCTAGAATGAAAGATATCAAGAAAGAAAGAAAGAAAGAAATCAAGAAAGAAACTAAAGATAAAATGAGAGAAGGTATGAAATGCATAATGAAATATATCAAGAATGAAACAAAGAAAGTAACTAATAAAGAAACTAAAGAAAGAATGAGAGAAGGTATGAAAGCTAGAATGAAAGATATCAAGAAAGAATGAAAGAAACAAAGAAAGTAATTAATAAAGAAACTAAAGATAGAATGAAAGAAGGTATGAATGCTAGAATGAAAGATATCAAGAAAGAATGAATGAAAGAAAGAAAGTGATAAAGAAACTAAAGAGAATGATTGAAGGTATGAAAGCTAGAATGTAAGATATCAAGAAAGAAAGAAATGAATGTAATTAAAAAAAAAAATAAAGATAGAATGAGAGAAGGTATGAAAGACAGAATCTAAGATATCAAGAAAGAAAGAAAGAAAAAAAGAAAGAACGAAAGTAATTAATAAAGAAACTAAAGATAGAATGAAAGAAGGTATGAAAGCTAGAATGAAAGATATCAATTAAAAAAAAGAAAGAAAGAAAGTAATAAAGAAACTAAAGATAGAATGAGAGAAGATATGATAGCTAGAACGAGAGATATCAAGAGAGAAAGAAATGAAAGTATGTAAAAAAGAAACTAAAAATAGAATGAGAGAAGGTATGAAAGATAGAATCTAAGAGATCAAGAAAGAAAGAAAAAAAGAAAGAAAGAACGAACGAAAGGAATTAATAAAGAAACTAAAGATAGAATGAGTGAAGATATGACAGGTAGAATGAAAGATATCAAGAAAGAAAGAAAGAAAGAAAGATTGTAATAAAGAAAAACTAAAGATGAAATGAGAGAAGGTATGAAATACAGAATGAAATATATCAAGATAGAAAGAAAGAAAGTAACTAATAAAGAAAATAAAGATTGAATGAGGGAAGTTATTAAATCTAGAATGAAAGATAGAAGAAAGAAAGAAAGAAAGAAACTAATAAAGAAACTAAAGATAGAATGAGAGAAGGTATGAAAGCTAGAATGAAAGATATCAAGGAAGTAAGAAAAAAAGAAATCAATAAAGAAATTAAAGATGAAATGAGAGAAATAAGAAACCTAGAATGAAAGATATGAAGAAAGAAAGAGAGAAAGAAAGTAACTAATAAAGAAACGAAAGATAGAATGAGAGAAGGTATGAAAGCTGGAATGTAAGATATCAAGAAAGAAATAAATAAAAGTAAGTAAAATAGAAACTAAAGATAGAATGAGAGAAGGTATGATAGCTAGAATGAAAGATATCAAGGAAGTAAGAAAAAAAGAAATCAATAAAGAAATTAAAGATGAAATGAGAGAAATATGAAACCTAGAATGAAAGATATCAAGAAAGAAAGAAAGAAAGTAATAAAGAAACTAAAGATAGAATGAGAGAAGGTATGAAAGCTGGAATGTAAGATATCAAGAAAGAGAGAAATAAAAGTAAGTAAAATAGAAACTAAAGATAGAATGAGAGAAGGTATGATAGCTAGAATGAAAGATATCAAGAAAGGAAAAAGGAAGAAAGTAGAAATTAAGTAATAAAGAAACTTAAGATAGAATGAGAGAAGATATGAAAGTAAGATTGAAAGATATCAGGAAAGAAAGAAAGAAAGAAAGTAGTAAAGAAACTAAAGATGAAATGATAGAAGGTATGAAAGCTAGAATGAAAGATATCAATAAAAAAGAAAGAAAGAAAGAACGTAATAAAGAAACTAAAGATAGAATGAGAGAAGATATGATAGCTAGAATGAAAGATATCAAGAAAGAAATAAATAAAAGTTAGTAAAATAGAAACTAAAGATAGAATGGGAGAAGGTATGTTAGCTAGAATGAAAGATATCAAGGAAGAAAGAAAAAAAGAAATCAATAAAGAAATTAAAGAGGAAATGAGAGAAATATGAAACCTAGAATGCAAGATATCAAGAAAGAAAGAAAGAAAGTAATAAAGAAACTAAAGATAGAATGAGAGAATGTATGAAAGCTAGAATGAAAGATATCAAGAAAGAAAGAAAGAAATCAATAAAGAAACTAAAGATAAAATGAGAGAATGTATGAAATACATTATGAAATATATCAAAAAAGAAAAAAGAAAGTAACTAATAAAGAAACTAAAGAAAGAATGAGAGAAGGTATGAAAGCTAGAATGAAAGATATCAAGAAAGAATGAAAGAAAGAAAGTAATTAATAAAGAAACTAAAGATAGAATGAAAGAAGGTATGAAAGCTAGAATGGAAGATATCAAGAAAGAATGAATGAAAGAAAGAAAGTCATAAAGAAACTAAAGAGAATGATTGAAGGTATGAAATCTAGAATGTAAGATATCAAGAAAGAAAGAAATGAATGTAATTAAAAAAGAAACTAAAGATAGAATGAGAGAAGGTATGAAAGATAGAATCTAAGATATCAAGAAAGAAAGAAAGAAAGAAAGAAAAAAGAAAGAACGAAAGTAATTAATAAAGAAACTAAAGATAGAATGAAAGAAGGTATGAAAGCTAGAGTGAAAGATATCAATTAAAAAAAAGAAAGAAAGAAAGTAATAAAGAAACTAAAGATAGAATGAGAGAAGATATGATAGCTAGAATGAAAGATATCAAGAAAGAAAGAAATAAAAGTAAGTAAAATAGAAACTAAAGATAGAATGAGAGAAGGTATGATAGCTAGAATGAAAGATTTCAAGGAAGAAAGAAAAAAAGAAATCAATAAAGAAATTAAAGAGGAAATGAGAAAAATATGAAACCTAGAATGCAAGATATCAAGAAAGAAAGAAAGTAATAAAGAAACTAAAGATAGAATGAGAGAATGTATGAAAGCTGAAATGAAAGATATCAAGAAAGAAAGAAAGAAAGAAATCAATAAAGAAACTAAAGATAAAATGAGAGAAGGTATGAAATACATAATGAAATATATCAAGAAAGAAACAAAGAAAGTAACTAATAAAGAAACTAAAGATAGAATGAGAGAAGGTATGAAAGCTAGAATGAAACAGATCAAGAAAGAATGAAAGAAACAAAGAAAGTAATTAATAAAGAAACTAATGATAGAATGAAAGAAGGTATGAATGCTAGAATGAAAGATATCAAGAAAGAATGAATGAAAGAAAGAAAGTAATAAAGAAACTAAAGAGAATGATTGAAGGAATGAAAGCTAGAATGTAAGATATCAAGAAAGAAAGAAATGAATGTAATTAAAAAAGAAACTAAAGATAGAATGAGAGAAGGTATGAAAGACAGAATCTAAGGTATCAAGAAAGAAAGAAAGAAAGAAAAAAAGAAAGAACGAAAGTAATTAATAAAGAAACTAAAGATAGAATGAAAGAAGGTATGAAAGCTAGAATGAAAGATATCAAGAAAGAAAGAAAGAAAGTAATAAAGAAACTAAAGATAGAATGAGAGAATGTATGAAAGCTACAATGAAAGATATCAAGAAAGAAAGAAAGAAAGAAATCAATAAAGAAACTAAAGATAAAATGAGAGAAGGTATGAAATCGAGAATGAAAGATATGAAGAAAGAAAGAGAGAAAGAAAGTAACTAATAAAGAAACTAAAGATAGAATGAGAGAGCATATTAAAGCAAGAATGAAAGATATCAAGAAAGAAAGAAATGAAAGTAAGTAAAAAAGAAACTAAAGATGGAATGAGAGAAGGTATGATAGCTAGAATGAAAGATTTCAAGGAAGAAAGAAAAAAAATCAATAAAGAAATTAAAGAGGAAATGAGAGAAATATGAAACCTAGAATGCAAGATATCAAGAAAGAAAGAAAGTAATAAAGAAACTAAAATTGAATGAGAGAATGTATGAAAGCTGAAATGAAAGATATCAAGAAAGAAAGAAAGAAAGAAATCAATAAAGAAACTAAAGATAAAATGAGAGAAGGTATGAAATACATAATGAAATATATCAAGAAAGAAACAAAGAAAGTAACTAATAAAGAAACTAAAGATAGAATGAGAGAAGGAATGAAAGCTAGAATGAAACATATCAAAAAAGAATGAAAGAAACAAAGAAAGTAATTAATAAAGAAACTAAAGATAGAATGAAAGAAGGTATGAATGCTAGAATGAAAGATATCAAGAAAGAATGAATGAAAGAAAGAAAGTAATAAAGAAACTAAAGAGAATGATTGAAGGTATGAAAGCTAGAATGTAAGATATCAAGAAAGAAAGAAATGAATGTAATTAAAAAAGAAACTAAAGATAGAATGAGAGAAGGTATGAAAGCTGAAATGAAAGATATCAAGAAATAAAGAAAGAAAGAAAGAAATCAATAAAGAAACTAAAGATAAAATGAGAGAAGGTATGAAATACATAATGAAATATATCAAGAAAGAAAATGAAAGTAACTAATAAAGAAACTAAAGATAGAATGAGAGAAGGTATGAAAGCTAGAATGAAACATATCAAAAAAGAATGAAAGAAACAAAGAAAGTAATTAATAAAGAAACTAAAGATAGTATGAAAGAAGGTATGAATGCTAGAATGAAAGATATCAAGAAAGAATGAATGAAAGAAAGAAAGTAATAAAGAAACTAAAGACAATGATTGAAGGTATGAAAGCTAGAATGTAAGATATCAAGAAAGAAAGAAAGAAAGAAATCAAGAAAGAAACTAAAGATAAAATGAGAGAAGGTATGAAGTACATAATGAAATATATCAAGAATGAAACAAAGAAAGTAACTAATAAAGAAACTAAAGATAGAATGAAAGAAGGTATGAATGCTAGAATGAAAGATATCAATAAAGAATGAAAGAAAGAAAGAAAGAAAGAAAGAAAGAAACTAAAGAGAATGATTGAAGGTATGAAAGCTAGAATGAAAGATATCAATTAAAAAAAAGAAAGAAAGAAAGTAGTAAAGAAACGAAAGATAGAATGAGAGAAGATATGATAGCTACAATGAAAGATATCAAGAAAGAAAGAAAGAAAGAAATCAATAAAGAAACTAAGGATAAAATGAGAGATGGTATGAAATCAAGAATGAAAGATATGAAGAAAGAAAGAGAGAAAGAAAGTAACTGATAAAGAAACTAAAGATAGAATGAGAGAGCGTATTAAAGCTAGAATGAAAGATATCAAGAAAGAAAGAAGGAAAGTAAGTAATAAAGAAACTAAAGGTAGAATGAGAGAGCGTATTAAAGCTAGAATGAAAGATATCAAGAAAGAAAGAAAGAAATCACTAGAGAAACTAAAGATGAAATGAGAGAAGGTATGAAAGCTAGAATGAAAGATATCAAGAAAGAAAGTAATAAGAAACTAAAGATACAATGAGAGAAGGTATTAAAGCTAGAATGAAAGATATCAAGAAAGAATGAATGAAAGAAAGAAAGTAATAAGAAACTAAAGATACAATGAGAGAAGGTATTAAAGCTAGAATGAAAGATATCAAGAAAGAATGAAAGAAACAAAGAAAGTAATTAATAAAGAAACTAAAGATAGAATGAAAGAAGGTATGAATGCTAGAATGAAAGATATCAAGAAAGAATGAATGAAAGAAAGAAAGTAATAAAGAAACTAAAGAGAATGATTGAAGGTATGAAAGCTAGAATGTAAGATATCAAGAAAGAAGGAAATGAATGTAATTAAAAAAGAAACTAAAGATAGAATGAGAGAAGGTATGGAAGACAGAATCTAAGATATCAAGAAAGAAAGAAAGAAAGAAAAAAGAAAGAACGAAAGTAATTAATAAAGAAACTGAAGATAGAATGAAAGAAGGTATGAAAGCTAGAATGGAAGGTATCAATTAAAAAAAAAAGAAAGTAATAAAGAAACTAAAGATAGAATGAGAGAAGGTATGAAAGCTGGAATGTAAGATATCAAGAAAGAAAGAAATAAAAGTAAGTAAAATAGAAACTAAAGATAGAATGAGAGAAGGTATGATAGCTAGAATGAATGATATCAAGGAAGAAAGAAAAAAACAAATCAATAAAGAAATTAAAGAGGAAATGAGAGAAATATGAAACCTAGAATGCAAGATATCAAGAAAGAAAGAAAGAAAGTAATAAAGAAACTAAAGATAGAATGAGAGAATGTATGAAAGCTACAATGAAAGATATCAAGAAAGAAAGAAAGAAAGAAATCAATGAAGAAACTAAAGATAAAATGAGAGAAGGTATGAAATACATATTGAAATATATCTAGAAAGAAACAAAGAAAGTAACTAATAAAGAAACTAAAAATAGAATGAGAGAATGTATGAAAGCTAGAATGAAAGATATCAAGAAAGAATGAAAGAAACAAAGAAAGTAATTAATAAAGAAACTAAAGATAGAATGAGAGAAGATATGATAGCTAGAATGAAAGATATCAACAAAGAAAGAAAGAAAGAAATCAATAAAGAAACTAAAGATAAAATGAGCGAAGGTATGAAATACATAATGAAATATATCAAGAAAGAAACAAAGAAAGTAACTAATAAAGAAACTAAAGAAAGTATGATAGCTAGAATGAAAGATATCAAGAAAGGAAAAAGGAAGAAAGTAGAATTGAAGTAATAAGGAAACTTAAGATAGAATGAGAGAAGATATGAAAGCTAGAATGAATGATATCAGGAAAGAGAGAAAGAAAGAAAGTAGTAAAGAAACTAAAGATGAAATGAGAGAAGGTATGAAAGCTAGAATGAAAGATATCTATAAAAAAGAAAGAAAGAAAGAACGTAATAAAGAAACTAAAGATAGAATGAGAGAAGATATGATAGCTAGAATGAAAGATATCAAGAAAGAAAGAAATAAAAGTAAGTAAAATAGAAACTAAAGATAGAATGAGAGAAGGTATGTTAGCTAGAATGAAAGATATGAAGGAAGAAAGAAAAAAAGAAATCAATAAAGAAATTAAAGAGGAAATGAGAGAAATATGAAACCTAGAATGCAAGATATCAAGAAAGAAAGAAAGAAAGTAATAAAGAAACTAAAGATAGAATGAGAGAATGTATGAAAGCTAGAATGAATGATATCAAGAAATAAAGAAAGAAATCAATAAAGAAACTAAAGATAAAATGAGAGAATGTATGAAATACATTATGAAATATATCAAAAAATAAAAAAAGAAAGTAACTAATAAAGAAACTAAAGAAAGAATGAGAGAAGGTATGAAAGCTAGAATGAAACATATCAAGAAAGAATGAAAGAAACAAAGAAAGTAATTAATAAAGAAACTAAAGATAGAATGAAAGAAGGTATGAATGCTAGAATGAAAGATATCAAGAAAGAATGAATGAAAGAAAGAAAGTAATAAAGAAACTAAAGAGAATGATTGAAGGTATGAAAGCTAGAATGTAAGATATCAAGAAAGAAAGAAATGAATGTAATTAAAAAAGAAACTAAAGATAGAATGAGAGAAGGTATGAAAGACAGAATCTAAGATATCAAGAAAGAAAGAAAGAAAAAAAAAGAAAGAACGAAAGTAATTAATAAAGAAACTAAAGATAGAATGAAAGAAGGTATGAAAGCTAGAATGAAAGATATCAATTAAAAAAAAGAAAGAAAGAAAGTAATAAAGAAACTAAAGATAGAATGAGAGAAGATATGATAGCTAGAATGAAAGATATCAAGAAAGAAAGAAAGAAAGAAATCAATAAAGAAACTAAAGATAAAATGAGAGAAGGTATGAAATCGAGAATGAAAGATATGAAGAAAGAAAGAGAGAAAGAAAGTAACTAATAAAAAAACTAAAGATAGAATGAGAGAGCGTATAAAAGCTAGAATGAAAGATATCAAGAAAGAAAGAAATGAAAGTAAGTAAAAAAGAAACTAAAGATAGAATGAGAGAAGGTATGATAGCTGGAATGAAAGATTTCAAGGAAGAAAGAAAAAAAGAAATCAATAAAGAAATTAAAGACGAAATGAGAGAAATATGAAACCTAGAATGCAAGATATCAAGAAAGAAAGAAAGTAATAAAGAAACTAATGATAGAATGAGAGAATGTATGAAAGCTAGAATGAAAGATATCAAGAAAGAAAGAAAGGAAGAAATCAAGAAAGAAACTAAAGATAAAATGAGAGAAGATATGAAGTATATAATGAAATATATCAAGAATGAAACAAAGAAAGTAACTAATAAAGAAACTAAAGATAGAATGAGAGAAGGTATGAAAGCTAGAATGAAAGATATCAATAAAGAATGAAAGAAAAAAAGAAAGAAATAAAGAAACTAAAGAGAATGATTGAAGGTATGAAAGCTAGAATGAAAGATATCAATTAAAAAAAAGAAAGAAAGTAGCAAAGAAACTAAAGATAGAATGAGAGAAGATATGATAGCTACAATGAAAGATATCAATAAAGAATGAAAGAAAGAAAGAAAGAAAGAAAGAAAGAAACTAAAGAGAATGATTGAAGGTATGAAAGCTAGAATGAAAGATATCAATTAAAAAAAAGAAAGAAAGAAAGTAGTAAAGAAACTAAAGATAGAATGAGAGAAGATATGATAGCTACAATGAAAGATATCAAGAAAGAAAGAATGAAAGAAATCAATAAAGAAACTAAGGATAAAATGAGAGATGGTATGATATCGAGAATGAAAGATATGAAGAAAGAAAGAGAGAAAGAAAGTAACTAATAAAGAAACTAAAAATAGAATGAGAGAGCGTATTAAAGCTAGAATGAAAGCTATCAAGAAAGAAAGAACGAAAGTAAGTAATAAAGAAACTAAAGATAGAATGAGAGAAGGTATGAAAGCTGGAATGTAAGATATCAAGAAAGAAAGAAATAAAAGTAAGTAAAATTGAAACTAAAGATAGAATGAGAGAAGGTATGTTAGCTAGAATGAAAGATATCAAGGAAGAAAGAAAAAAAGAAATCAATAAAGAAATTAAAGAGGAAATGAGAGAAATATGAAACCTAGAATGCAAGATATCAAGAAAGAAAGAAAGAAAGTAATAAAGAAACTAAAGATAGAATGAGAGAATGTATGAAAGCTAGAATGAATGATATCAAGAAAGAAAGAAAGAAATCAATAAAGAAACTAAAGATAAAATGAGAGAATGTATGAAATACATTATGAAATATATCAAAAAATAAAAAAAGAAAGTAACTAATAAAGAAACTAAAGAAAGAATGAGAGAAGGTATGAAAGCTAGAATGAAACATATCAAGAAAGAATGAAAGAAACAAAGAAAGTAATTAATAAAGAAACTAAAGATAGAATGAAAGAAGGTATGAATGCTAGAATGAAAGATATCAAGAAAGAATGAATGAAAGAAAGAAAGTAATAAAGAAACTAAAGAGAATGATTGAAGGTATGAAAGCTAGAATGTAAGATATCAAGAAAGAAAGAAATGAATGTAATTAAAAAAGAAACTAAAGATAGAATGAGAGAAGGTATGAAAGACAGAATCTAAGATATCAAGAAAGAAAGAAAGAAAAAAAAAGAAAGAACGAAAGTAATTAATAAAGAAACTAAAGATAGAATGAAAGAAGGTATGAAAGCTAGAATGAAAGATATCAATTAAAAAAAAGAAAGAAAGAAAGTAATAAAGAAACTAAAGATAGAATGAGAGAAGATATGATAGCTAGAATGAAAGATATCAAGAAAGAAAGAAAGAAAGAAATCAATAAAGAAACTAAAGATAAAATGAGAGAAGGTATGAAATCGAGAATGAAAGATATGAAGAAAGAAAGAGAGAAAGAAAGTAACTAATAAAAAAACTAAAGATAGAATGAGAGAGCGTATAAAAGCTAGAATGAAAGATATCAAGAAAGAAAGAAATTAAAGTAAGTAAAAAAGAAACTAAAGATAGAATGAGAGAAGGTATGATAGCTGGAATGAAAGATTTCAAGGAAGAAAGAAAAAAAGAAATCAATAAAGAAATTAAAGAGGAAATGAGAGAAATATGAAACCTAGAATGCAAGATATCAAGAAAGAAAGAAAGTAATAAAGAAACTAATGATAGAATGAGAGAATGTATGAAAGCTAGAATGAAAGATATAAAGAAAGAAAGAAAGAAAGAAATCAAGAAAGAAACTAAAAATAAAATGAGAGAAGATATGAAGTATATAATGAAATATATCAAGAATGAAACAAAGAAAGTAACTAATAAAGAAACTGAAGATAGAATGAAAGAAGGTATGAAAGCTAGAATGAAAGATATCAATAAAGAATGAAAGAAAGAAAGAAAGAAATAAAGAAACTAAAGAGAATGATTGAAGGTATGAAAGCTAGAATGAAAGATATCAATTAAAAAAAAGATAGAAAGAAAGTAGTAAAGAAACTAAAGATAGAATGAGAGAAGATATGATAGCTACAATGAAAGATATCAATAAAGAATGAACGAAAGAAAGAAAGAAAGAAAGAAACTAAAGAGAATGATTGAAGGTATGAAAGCTAGAATGAAAGATATCAATTAAAAAAAAGAAAGAAAGAAAGTAGTAAAGAAACTAAAGATAGAATGAGAGAAGATATGATAGCTACAATGAAAGATATCAAGAAAGAAAGAAAGAAAGAAATCAATAAAGAAACTAAGGATAAAATGAGAGATGGTATGATATCGAGAATGAAAGATATGAAGAAAGAAAGAGAGAAAGAAAGTAACTAATAAAGAAACTAAAAATAGAATGAGAGAGCGTATTAAAGCTAGAATGAAAGCTATCAAGAAAGAAAGAAGGAAAGTAAGTAATAAAGAAACTAAAGATAGAATGAGAGAAGGTATGAAAGCTGGAATGTAAGATATCAAGAAAGAAAGAAATAAAAGTAAGTAAAATAGAAACTAAAGATAGAATGAGAGAAGGTATGATAGCTAGAATGAACGATATCAAGGAAGAAAGAAAAAAGAAATCAATAAAGAAATTAAAGAGGAATTGAGAGAAATATGAAACCTAGAATGCAAGATATCAAGAAAGAAAGAAAGAAAGTAATAAAGAAACTAAAGATAGAATGAGAGAATGTATGAAAGCTACAATGAAAGATATCAAGAAAGAAAGAAAGAAAGAAATCAATAAAGAAACTAAAGATAAAATGAGAGAAGGTATGAAATACATATTGAAATATATCTAGAAAGAAACAAAGAAAGTAACTAATAAAGAAATTAAAAATAGAATGAGAGAATGTATGAAAGCTAGAATGAAAGATATCAAGAAAGAATGAAAGAAACAAAGAAAGTAATTAATAAAGAAACTAAAGATAGAATGAGAGAAGATATGATAGCTAGAATGAAAGATATCAAGAAAGAAAGAAAGAAAGAAATCAATAAAGAAACTAAAGATAGAATAAGAGAGCGTATTAAAGCTAGAATGAAAGATATCAAGAAAGAAAGTAATAAGAAACTAAAGATACAATGAGAGAAGGTATTAAAGCTAGAATGAAAGATATCAAGAAAGAAAGAAAGAAAATAAGAAAGTAATTTAGAAACTAAAGATGGAACGAGAGAAGATATGCGAGCTAGAATGAAAGCTATCAAGAAAGAAAGAAAGAAAGAAAGAATGTAATAAAGAAACTAAAGATAGAATGAGAGAAGGTATGAAAGCTAGAATTAAATATATCAAGAAAGAAAAAAGGAAGAAAGTAGAAACAAAGTAATAAAGAAACTAAAGATTGAATGAGTGAAGATATGAATGCTAGAATGAAAGATATCTAGAAAGAAATAAAAAAAGAAATTAAGTAGTAAAGAAACTAAAGATAGAATCAGAGAAGTTATGAGAGCTGGAATGAAAGATATCAAAAAAAGAAAGAAAGAAAGAAAGAAGGAACGAAATATTTAATAAAGAAACTAAAGATAGAATGAAAGAAGGTATGAAAGCTAGAATGAAAGATATCAAGAAAGAAAGAAAGAAAGAAAGTAATAAAGAAACTAAAGATAGAATGAGAGAAGGTATGAAAGCTGGAATGTAAGATATCAAGAAACAAAGAAATGAAAGAAAGTAAAAAAAAAACTAAAGATAGAATGAGAGAAGGTATGAAAGCTGGAATGAAAGATATCAAGAAAGAAAGAAAGAAAGTAACTAATAAAGAAACTAAAGATAGAATGAGAGAAGGTATTAAAGCTAGAATGAAAGATATCAAGAGAGAAAGAAATGAAAGTATGTAAAAAAGAAACTAAAAATAGAATGAGAGAAGGTATGAAAGATAGAATCTAAGAGATCAAGAAAGAAAGAAAAAAAGAAAGAAAGAAAGAACGATAGGAATTAATAAAGAAACTAAAGATAGAATGAGTGAAGATATGACAGGTAGAATGAAAGATATCAAGAAAGAAAGAAAGAAAGAAAGATTGTAATAAAGAAAAACTAAAGATGAAATGAGAGAAGGTATATAATACAGAATGAAATATATCAAAATAGAAAGAAAGAAAGTAACTAATAAAGAAAATAAAGATAGAATGAGGAAAGTTATTAAATATAGAATGAAAAATAGAAGAAAGAAAGAAAGAAAGAAACTAATAAAGAAACTAAAGATAGAATGAGAGAAGGTATGAAAGCTAGAATGAAAGATATCAAGAAAGAAAGAAAGAAAGAAATCAAGAAAGAAACTAAAGATAAAATGAGAGAAGGTATGAAATACATAATGAAATATATCAAGAATGAAACAAAGAAAGTAACTAATAAAGAAACTAAAGAAAGAATGAGAGAAGGTATGAAAGCTAGAATGAAAGATATCAAGAAAGAATGAAAGAAACAAAGAAAGTAATTAATAAAGAAACTAAAGATAGAATGAAAGAAGGTATGAATGCTAGAATGAAAGATATCAAGAAAGAATGAATGAAAGAAAGAAAGTAATAAAGAAACTAAAGAGAATGATTGAAGGTATGAAAGCTAGAATGTAAGATATCAAGAAAGAAAGAAATGAATGTAATTAAAAAAGAAACTAAAGATAGAATGAAAGAAGGTATGAAAGCTAGAATGAAAGATATCAATTAAAAAAAGAAAGAAAGAAAGTAATAAAGAAACTAAAGATAGAATGAAAGAAGGTATGAAAGCTAGAATGAAAGATATCAATTAAAAAAAGAAAGAAAGAAAGTAATAAAGAAACTAAAGATAGAATGAGAGAAGATATGATAGCTAGAACGAAAGATATCAAGAAAGAAAGAAAGAAAGAAATCAATAAAGAAACTAAAGATAAAATGAGCGAAGGTATGAAATACATAATGAAATATATCAAGAAAGAAACAAAGAAAGTAACTAATAAAGAAACTAAAGATAGAATGAGAGAAAGTATGAAAGCTAGAATGAAAGATATCAAGAAAGGAAAAAGGAAGAAAGTAGAAATGAAGTAATAAAGAAACTTAAGATAGAATGAGAGAAGATATGAAAGCTAGAATGAAAGATATCAGGAAAGAAAGAAAGAAAGAAAGTAGTAAAGAAACTAAAGATGAGATGAGAGAAGGTATGAAAGCTAGAATGAAAGATATCAATAAAAAAGAAAGAAAGAAAGAACGTAATAAAGAAACTAAAGATAGAATGAGAGAAGATATGAAAGCTAGAATGAAAGATATCAAGAAAGAAAGAAATAAAAGTAAGTAAAATAGAAACTAAAGATAGAATGAGAGAAGGTATGTTAGCTAGAATGAAAGATATCAAGGAAGAAAGAAAAAAAGAAATCAATAAAGAAATTAAAGAGGAAATGAGAGAAATATGAAACCTAGAATGCAAGATATCAAGAAAGAAAGAAAGAAAGTAATAAAGAAACTAAAGATAGAATGAGAGAATGTATGAAAGCTAGAATGAATGATATCAAGAAAGAAAGAATGAAATCAATAAAGAAACTAAAGATAAAATGAGAGAATGTATGAAATACATTATGAAATATAATAAAAAAGTAAAAAAGAAAGTAACTAATAAAGAAACTAAAGAAAGAATGAGAGAAGGTATGAAAGCTAGAATGAAACATATTAAGAAAGAATGAAAGAAACAAAGAAAGTAATTAATAAAGAAACTAAAGATAGAATGAAAGAAGGTATGAATGCTAGAATGAAAGATATCAAGAAAGAATGAATGAAAGAAAGAAAGTAATAAAGAAACTAAAGAGAATGATTGAAGGTATGAAAGCTAGAATGTAAGATATCAAGAAAGAAAGAAATGAATGTAATTAAAAAAGAAACTAAAGATAGAGTGAGAGAAGGTATGAAAGATAGAATCTAAGATATCAAGAAAGAAAGAAAGAAAGAAAAAAGAAAGAACGAAAGTAAATAATAAAGAAACTGAAGATAGAATGAAAGAAGTTATGAAAGCTAGAATGGAAGGTATCAATTAAAAAAAAAGAAAGTAATAAAGAAACTAAAGATAGAATGAGAGAAGATATGATAGCTAGAATGAAAGATATCAAGAAAGAAAGAAAGAAAGAAATCAATAAAGAAACTAAAGATAAAATGAGAGAAGGTATGAAATCGAGAATGAAAGATATGAAGAAAGAAAGAGAGAAAGAAAGTAACTAATAAAGAAACTAAAGATAGAATGAGAGAGCGTATAAAAGCTAGAATGAAAGATATCAAGAAAGAAAGAAATGAAAGTAAGTAAAAAAGAAACTAAAGATAGAATGAGAGAAGGTATGATAGCTGGAATGAAAGATTTCAAGGAAGAAAGAAAAAAAGAAATCAATAAAGAAATTAAAGAGGAAATGAGAGAAATATGAAACCTAGAATGCAAGATATCAAGAAAGAAAGAAAGTAATAAAGAAACTAATGATAGAATGAGAGAATGTATGAAAGCTAGAATGAAAGATATCAAGAAAGATAGAAAGAAAGAAATCAAGAAAGAAACTAAAGATAAAATGAGAGAAGGTATGAAATACATAATGAAATATATCAAGAATGAAACATAGAAAGTAACTAATAAAGAAACTAAAGATAGAATGAAAGAAGGTATGAATGCTAGAATGAAAGATATCAAGAAAGAATGAAAGAAAGAAAGAAAGTAATAAAGAAACTAAAGAGAATGATTGAAGGTATGAAAGCTAGAATGAAAGATATCAATTAAAAAAAAGAAAGAAAGAAAGTAGTAAAGAAACTAAAGATAGAATGAGAGAAGATATGATAGCTACAATGAAAGATATCAAGAAAGAAAGAAAGAAAGAAATCAATAAAGAAACTAAGGATAAAATGAGAGATGGTATGAAATCGAGAATGAAAGATATGAAGAAAGAAAGAGAGAAAGAAAGTAACTAATACAGAAACTAAAGATAGAATGAGAGAGCGTATTAAAGCTAGAATGAAAGATATCAAGAAAGAAAGAAAGAAAGTAAGTAATAAAGAAACTAAAGATAGAATGAGAGAAGGTATGAAAGCTGGAATGTAAGATATCAAGAAAGGAAGAAATAAAAGTAAGTAAAATAGAAACTAAAGATAGAATGAGAGAAGGTATGATAGCTAGAATGAATGATATCAAGGAAGAAAGAAAAAAAGAAATCAATAAAGAAATTAAAGAGGAAAAGAGAGAAATATGAAACCTAGAATGCAAGATATGAAGAAAGAAAGAAAGAAAGTAATAAAGAAACTAAAGATAGAATGAGAGAATGTATGAAAGCTACAATGAAAGATATCAAGAAAGAAAGAAAGAAAGAAATCAATAAAGAAACTAAAGATAAAATGAGAGAAGGTATGAAATACATAATGAAATATATCTAGAAAGAAACAAAGAAAGTAACTAATAAAGAAACTAAAAATAGAATGAGAGAATGTATGAAAGCTAGAATGAAAGATATCAAGAAAGAATGAAAGAAACAAAGAAAGTAATTAATAAAGAAACTAAAGATAGAATGAGAGAAGTTGTGATAGCTAGAATGAAAGATATCAAGAAAGAAAGAAAGAAAGAAATCAATAAAGAAACTAAAGATAAAATGAGCGAAGGTATGAAATACATAATGAAATATATCAAGAAAGAAACAAAGAAAGTAACTAATAAAGAAACTAAAGATAGAATGAGAGAAAGTATGATAGCTAGAATGAAAGATATCAAGAAAGGAAAAAGGAAGAAAGTAGAATTGAAGTAATAAAGAAACTTAAGATAGAATGAGAGAAGATATGAAAGCTAGAATGAAAGATATCAGGAAAGAAAGAAAGAAAGAAAGTAGTAAAGAAACTAAAGATGAAATGAGAGAAGGTATGAAAGCTAGAATGAAAGATATCTATAAAAAAGAAAGAAAGAAAGAACGTAATAAAGAAACTAAAGATAGAATGAGAGAAGATATGAAAGCTAGAATGAAAGATATCAAGAAAGAAAGAAATAAAAGTAAGTAAAATAGAAACTAAAGATAGAATGAGAGAAAGTATGTTAGCTAGAATGAAAGATATCAAGGAAGAAAGAAAAAAGAAATCAATAAAGAAATTAAAGAGGAAATGAGAGAAATATGAAACCTAGAATGCAAGATATCAAGAAAGAAAGAAAGAAAGTAATAAAGAAACTAAAGATAGAATGAGAGAATGTATGAAAGCTAGAATGAATGATATCAAGAAAGAAAGAAAGAAATCAATAAAGAAACTAAAGATAAAATGAGAGAATGTATGAAATACATTATGAAATATATCAAAAAATAAAAAAAGAAAGTAACTAATAAAGAAACTAAAGAAAGAATGAGAGAAGGTATGAAAGCTAGAATGAAACATATCAAGAAAGAATGAAAGAAACAAAGAAAGTAATTAATAAAGAAACTAAAGATAGAATGAAAGAAGGTATGAATGCTAGAATGAAAGATATCAAGAAAGAATGAATGAAAGAAAGAAAGTAATAAAGAAACTAAAGAGAATGATTGAAGGTATGAAAGCTAGAATGTAAGATATCAAGAAAGAAAGAAATGAATGTAATTAAAAAAGAAACTAAAGATAGAATGAGAGAAGGTATGAAAGACAGAATCTAAGATATCAAGAAAGAAAGAAAGAAAAAAAAATAAAGAACGAAAGTAATTAATAAAGAAACTAAAGATAGAATGAAAGAAGGTATGAAAGCTAGAATGAAAGATATCAATTAAAAAAAAGAAAGAAAGAAAGTAATAAAGAAACTAAAGATAGAATGAGAGAAGATATGATAGCTAGAATGAAAGATATCAAGAAAGAAAGAAAGAAAGAAATCAATAAAGAAACTAAAGATAAAATGAGAGAAGGTATGAAATCGAGAATGAAAGATATGAAGAAAGAAAGAGAGAAAGAAAGTAACTAATAAAAAAACTAAAGATAGAATGAGAGAGCGTATAAAAGCTAGAATGAAAGATATCAAAAAAGAAAGAAATGAAAGTAAGTAAAAAAGAAACTAAAGATAGAATGAGAGAAGGTATGATAGCTGGAATGAAAGATTTCAAGGAAGAAAGAAAAAAAGAAATCAATAAAGAAATTAAAGAGGAAATGAGAGAAATATGAAACCTAGAATGCAAGATATCAAGAAAGAAAGAAAGTAATAAAGAAACTAATGATAGAATGAGAGAATGTATGAAAGCTAGAATGAAAGATATCAAGAAAGAAAGAAAGAAAGAAATCAAGAAAGAAACTAAAGATAAAATGAGAGAAGATATGAAGTATATAATGAAATATATCAAGAATGAAACAAAGAAAGTAACTAATAAAGAAACGAAAGATAGAATGAGAGAAGGTATGAAAGCTAGAATGAAAGATATCAATAAAGAATGAAAGAAAGAAAGAAAGAAATAAAGAAACTAAAGAGAATGATTGAAGGTATGAAAGCTAGAATGAAAGATATCAATTAAAAAAAAGAAAGAAAGAAAGTAGTAAAGAAACTAAAGATAGAATGAGAGAAGATATGATAGCTACAATGAAAGATATCAATAAAGAATGAAAGAAAGAAAGAAAGAAAGAAAGAAACTAAAGAGAATGATTGAAGGTATGAAAGCTAGAATGAAAGATATCAATTAAAAAAAAGAAAGAAAGAAAGTAGTAAAGAAACTAAAGATAGAATGAGAGAAGATATGATAGCTATAATGAAAGATATCAAGAAAGAAAGAAAGAAAGAAAGAAATCAATAAAGAAACTAAGGATAAAATGAGAGATGGTATGATATCGAGAATGAAAGATATGAAGAAAGAAAGAGAGAAAGAAAGTAACTAATAAAGAAACTAAAAATAGAATGAGAGAGCGTATTAAAGCTAGAATGAAAGCTATCAAGAAAGAAAGAAGGAAAGTAAGTAATAAAGAAACTAAAGATAGAAAGAGAGAAGGTATGAAAGCTGGAATGTAAGATATCAAGAAAGAAAGAAAGAAAGAAATCAATAAAGAAACTAAAGATAAAATGAGAGAGCGTATTAAAGCTAGAATGAAAGATATCAAGAAAGAAAGAAAGAAAGAAAGAAAGAAAGAAATAAAGAAACTAAGGATCAAATGAGAGATGGTATGAAATCGAGAATGAAAGATATGAAGAAAGAAAGAGAGAAAGATAGTAACTAATAAAGAAACTAAAGATAGAATGAGAGAACGTATTAAAGCTAGAATGAAAGATATCAAGAAAGAAAGAAGGAAAGTAAGTAATAAAGAAACTAAAATAGAATGAGAGAAGGTATGAAAGCTGGAATGTAAGATATCAAGAAAAAAAGAAATAAAAGTAAGTAAAATAGAAACTAAAGATAGAATGAGAGAAGGTATGATAGCTAGAATGAATGATATCAAGGAAGAAAGAAAAAAAGAAATCAATAAAGAAATTAAAGAGGAAATGAGAGAAATATGAAACCTAGAATGCAAGATATCAAGAAAGAAAGAAAGAAAGTAATAAAGAAACTAAAGATAGAATGAGAGAATGTATGAAAGCTACAATGAAAGATATCAAGAAAGAAAGAAAGAAAGAAATCAATAAAGAAACTAAAGATAAAATGAGAGATGGTATGAAATACATATTGAAATATATCTAGAAAGAAACAAAGAAAGTAACTAATAAAGAAATTAAAAATAGAATGAGAGAATGTATGGAAGCTAGAATGAAAGATATCAAGAAAGAATGAAAGAAACAAAGAAAGTAATTAATAAAGAAACTAAAGATAGAATGAGAGAAGATATGATAGCTAGAATGAAAGATATCAAGAAAGAAAGAAAGAAAGAAATCAATAAAGAAACTAAAGATAGAATGAGAGAGCGTATTAAAGCTAGAATGAAAGATATCAAGAAAGAAAGAAAGAAATCACTAGAGAAACTAAAGATGAAATGAGAGAAGGTATGAAAGCTAGAATGAAAGATATCAAGAAAGAAAGTAATAAGAAACTAAAGATACAATGAGAGAAGGTATTAAAGCTAGAATGAAAGATATCAAGAAAGAAAGAAAGAAAATAAGAAAGTAATTTAGAAACTAAAGATGGAACGAGAGAAGATATGCGAGCTAGAATGAAAGCTATCAAAAAAGAAAGAAAGAAAGAAAGAATGTAATAAAGAAACTAAAGATAGAATGAGAGAAGGTATGAAGGCTAGAATTAAATATATCAAGAAAGAAAAAAGGAAGAAAGTAGAAACAAAGTAATAAACAAACTAAAGATTGAATGAGTGAAGATATGAATGCTAGAATGAAAGATATCTAGAAAGAAATAAAAAAAGAAATTAAGTAGTAAAGAAACTAAAGATAGAATCAGAGAAGTTATGAGAGCTGGAATGAAAGATATCAAAAAAAGAAAGAAAGAAAGAAAGAAGGAACGAAATATTTAATAAAGAAACTAAAGATAGAATGAAAGAAGGTATGAAAGCTAGAATGAAAGATATCAAGAAAGAAAGAAAGAAAGAAAGTAATAAAGAAACTAAAGATAGAATGAGAGAAGGTATGAAAGCTGGAATGTAAGATATCAAGAAAGAAAGAAATGAAAGAAAGTAAAAAAAAAACTAAAGATAGAATGAGAGAAGGTATGAAAGCTAGAATGAAAGATATCAAGAAAGAAAGAAAGAAAGTAAGTAATAAAGAAACTAAAGATAGAATGAGAGAAGGTATTAAAGCTAGAATGAAAGATATCAAGAGAGAAAGAAATGAAAGTATGTAAAAAGGAACTAAAAATAGAATGAGAGAAGGTATGAAAGATAGAATCTAAGAGACCAAGAAAGAAAGAAAAAAAGAAAGAAAGAAAGAACGATAGGAAATAATAAAGAAACTAAAGATAGAATGAGTGAAGATATGACAGGTAGAATGAAAGATATCAAGAAAGAAAGAAAGAAAGAAAGATTGTAATAAAGAAAAACTAAAGATGAAATGAGAGAAGGTATATAATACAGAATGAAATATATCAAAATAGAAAGAAAGAAAGTAACTAATAAAGAAAATAAAGATAGAATGAGGGAAGTTATTAAATCTAGAATGAAAAATAGAAGAAAGAAAGAAAGAAAGAAACTAATAAAGAAACTAAAGATAGAATGAGAGAAGGTATGAAAGCTAGAATGAAAGATATCAAGAAAGAAAGAAAGAAAGAAATCAAGAAAGAAACTAAAGATAAAATGAGAGAAGGTATGAAATACATAATGAAATATATCAAGAATGAAACAAAGACAGTAACTAATAAAGAAACTAAAGAAAGAATGAGAGAAGGTATGAAAGCTAGAATGAAAGATATCAAGAAAGAATGAAAGAAACAAAGAAAGTAATTAATAAAGAAACTAAAGATAGAATGAAAGAAGGTATGAATGCTAGAATGAAAGATATCAAGAAAGAATGAATAAAAGAAAGAAAGTAATAAAGAAACTAAAGAGAATGATTGAAGGTATGAAAGCTAGAATGTAAGATATCAAGAAAGAAAGAAATGAATGTAATTAAAAAAGAAACTAAAGATAGAATGAGAGAAGGTATGAAAGACAGAATCAAAGATATCAAGAAAGAAAGAAAGAAAGAAAAAAGAAAGAACGAAAGTAATTAATAAAGAAACTAAAGATAGAATGAAAGAAGGTATGAAAGCTAGAATGAAAGATATCAATTAAAAAAAGAAAGAAAGAAAGTAATAAAGAAACTAAAGATAGAATGAGAGAAGATATGATAGCTAGAACGAGAGATATCAAGAAAGAAAGAAAGAAAGAAATCAATAAAGAAACTAAAGATAAAATGAGCGAAGGTATGAAATACATAATGAAATATATCAAGAAAGAAACAAAGAAAGTAACTAATAAAGAAACTAAAGATAGAATGAGAGAAAGTATGAAAGATAGAATGAAAGATATCAAGAAAGGAAAAAGGAAGAAAGTAGAAATGAAGTAATAAAGAAACTTAAGATAGAATGAGAGAAGATATGAAAGCTAGAATGAAAGATATCAGGAAAGAAAGAAAGAAAGAAAGTAGTAAAGAAACTAAAGATGAAATGAGAGAAGGTATGAAATACATAATGAAATATATCAAGAAAGAAACAAAGAAAGTAACTAATAAAGAAACTAAAAATAGAATGAGAGAATGTATGAAAGCTAGAATGAAAGATATCAAGAAAGAATGAAAGAAACAAAGAAAGTAATTAATAAAGAAACTAAAGATAGAATGAGAGAAGATATGATAGCTAGAATGAAAGATATCAAGGAAGAAAGAAAAAAAGAAATCAATAAAGAAATTAAAGAGGAAATGAGAGAAATATGAAACCTAGAATGCAAGATATCAAGAAAGAAAGAAAGAAAGTAATAAAGAAACTAAAGATAGAATGAGAGAATGTATGAAAGCTACAATGAAAGATATCAAGAAAGAAAGAAAGAAAGAAATCAATAAAGAAACTAAAGATAAAATGAGAGATGGTATGAAATACATATTGAAATATATCTAGAAAGAAACAAAGAAAGTAACTAATAAAGAAATTAAAAATAGAATGAGAGAATGTATGGAAGCTAGAATGAAAGATATCAAGAAAGAATGAAAGAAACAAAGAAAGTAATTAATAAAGAAACTAAAGATAGAATGAGAGAAGATATGATAGCTAGAATGAAAGATATCAAGAAAGAAAGAAAGAAAGAAATCAATAAAGAAACTAAAGATAGAATGAGAGAGCGTATTAAAGCTAGAATGAAAGATATCAAGAAAGAAAGAAAGAAATCACTAGAGAAACTAAAGATGAAATGAGAGAAGGTATGAAAGCTAGAATGAAAGATATCAAGAAAGAAAGTAATAAGAAACTAAAGATACAATGAGAGAAGGTATTAAAGCTAGAATGAAAGATATCAAGAAAGAAAGAAAGAAAATAAGAAAGTAATTTAGAAACTAAAGATGGAACGAGAGAAGATATGCGAGCTAGAATGAAAGCTATCAAAAAAGAAAGAAAGAAAGAAAGAATGTAATAAAGAAACTAAAGATAGAATGAGAGAAGGTATGAAGGCTAGAATTAAATATATCAAGAAAGAAAAAAGGAAGAAAGTAGAAACAAAGTAATAAACAAACTAAAGATTGAATGAGTGAAGATATGAATGCTAGAATGAAAGATATCTAGAAAGAAATAAAAAAAGAAATTAAGTAGTAAAGAAACTAAAGATAGAATCAGAGAAGTTATGAGAGCTGGAATGAAAGATATCAAAAAAAGAAAGAAAGAAAGAAAGAAGGAACGAAATATTTAATAAAGAAACTAAAGATAGAATGAAAGAAGGTATGAAAGCTAGAATGAAAGATATCAAGAAAGAAATAAAGAAAGAAAGTAATAAAGAAACTAAAGATAGAATGAGAGAAGGTATGAAAGCTGGAATGTAAGATATCAAGAAAGAAAGAAATGAAAGAAAGTAAAAAAAAAACTAAAGATAGAATGAGAGAAGGTATGAAAGCTAGAATGAAAGATATCAAGAAAGAAAGAAAGAAAGTAAGTAATAAAGAAACTAAAGATAGAATGAGAGAAGGTATTAAAGCTAGAATGAAAGATATCAAGAGAGAAAGAAATGAAAGTATGTAAAAAGGAACTAAAAATAGAATGAGAGAAGGTATGAAAGATAGAATCTAAGAGACCAAGAAAGAAAGAAAAAAAGAAAGAAAGAAAGAACGATAGGAATTAATAAAGAAACTAAAGATAGAATGAGTGAAGATATGACAGGTAGAATGAAAGATATCAAGAAAGAAAGAAAGAAAGAAAGATTGTAATAAAGAAAAACTAAAGATGAAATGAGAGAAGGTATATAATACAGAATGAAATATATCAAAATAGAAAGAAAGAAAGTAACTAATAAAGAAAATAAAGATAGAATGAGGGAAGTTATTAAATCTAGAATGAAAAATAGAAGAAAGAAAGAAAGAAAGAAACTAATAAAGAAACTAAAGATAGAATGAGAGAAGGTATGAAAGCTAGAATGAAAGATATCAAGAAAGAAAGAAAGAAAGAAATCAAGAAAGAAACTAAAGATAAAATGAGAGAAGGTATGAAATACATAATGAAATATATCAAGAATGAAACAAAGACAGTAACTAATAAAGAAACTAAAGAAAGAATGAGAGAAGGTATGAAAGCTAGAATGAAAGATATCAAGAAAGAATGAAAGAAACAAAGAAAGTAATTAATAAAGAAACTAAAGATAGAATGAAAGAAGGTATGAATGCTAGAATGAAAGATATCAAGAAAGAATGAATAAAAGAAAGAAAGTAATAAAGAAACTAAAGAGAATGATTGAAGGTATGAAAGCTAGAATGTAAGATATCAAGAAAGAAAGAAATGAATGTAATTAAAAAAGAAACTAAAGATAGAATGAGAGAAGGTATGAAAGACAGAATCAAAGATATCAAGAAAGAAAGAAAGAAAGAAAAAAGAAAGAACGAAAGTAATTAATAAAGAAACTAAAGATAGAATGAAAGAAGGTATGAAAGCTAGAATGAAAGATATCAATTAAAAAAAGAAAGAAAGAAAGTAATAAAGAAACTAAAGATAGAATGAGAGAAGATATGATAGCTAGAACGAGAGATATCAAGAAAGAAAGAAAGAAAGAAATCAATAAAGAAACTAAAGATAAAATGAGCGAAGGTATGAAATACATAATGAAATATATCAAGAAAGAAACAAAGAAAGTAACTAATAAAGAAACTAAAGATAGAATGAGAGAAAGTATGAAAGATAGAATGAAAGATATCAAGAAAGGAAAAAGGAAGAAAGTAGAAATGAAGTAATAAAGAAACTTAAGATAGAATGAGAGAAGATATGAAAGCTAGAATGAAAGATATCAGGAAAGAAAGAAAGAAAGAAAGTAGTAAAGAAACTAAAGATGAAATGAGAGAAGGTATGAAATACATAATGAAATATATCAAGAAAGAAACAAAGAAAGTAACTAATAAAGAAACTAAAAATAGAATGAGAGAATGTATGAAAGCTAGAATGAAAGATATCAAGAAAGAATGAAAGAAACAAAGAAAGTAATTAATAAAGAAACTAAAGATAGAATGAGAGAAGATATGATAGCTAGAATGAAAGATATCAAGAATGAAAGAAAGAAAGAAATCAATAAAGAAACTAAAGATAAAATGAGAGAAGGTATGAAATCGAGAATAAAAGATATGAAGAAAGAAAGAGAGAAAGAAAGTAACTAATGAAGAAACTAAAGATAGAATGAGAGAGCGTATTAAAGCTAGAATGAAAGATATCAAGAAAGAAAGAAAGAAATCACTAGAGAAACTAAAGATGAAATGAGAGAAGGTATGAAAGCTAGAATGAAAGATATCAAGAAAGAAAGTAATAAGAAACTAAAGATACAATGAGAGAAGGTATTAAAGCTAGAATGAAAGATATCAAGAAAGAAAGAAAGAAAATAAGAAAGTAATTTAGAAACTAAAGATGGAACGAGAGAAGATATGCGAGCTAGAATGAAAGCTATCAAGAAAGAAAGAAAGAATGTAATAAAGAAACTAAAGATAGAATGAGAGAAGGTATGAATGCTAGAATTAAATATATCAAGAAAGAAAAAAGGAAGAAAGTAGAAACAAAGTAATAAAGAAACTAAAGATTGAATGAGTGAAGATATGAATGCTAGAATGAAAGATATCTAGAAAGAAATAAAAAAAGAAATTAAGTAGTAAAGAAACTAAAGAGAGAATCAGAGAAGTTATGAGAGCTGGAATGAAAGATATCAAAAAAAGAAAGAAAGAAAGAAAGAAGGAACGAAATATTTAATAAAGAAACTAAAGATAGAATGAAAGAAGGTATGAAAGCTAGAATGAAAGATATCAAGAAAGAAAGAAAGAAAGAAAGTAATAAAGAAACTAAAGATAGAATGAGAGAAGGTATGAAAGCTGGAATGTAAGATATCAAGAAAGAAAGAAATGAAAGAAAGTAAAAAAAAACTAAAGATAGAATGAGAGAAGGTATGAAAGCTAGAATGAAAGATATCAAGAAAGAAAGAAAGAAAGTAACTAATAAAGAAACTAAAGATAGAATGAGAGAAGGTATATAATACAGAATGAAATATATCAAGATAGAAAGAAAGAAAGTAACTAATAAAGAAAATAAAGATAGAATGAGGGAAGTTATTAAATCTAGAATGAAAAATAGGAGAAAGAAAGAAAGAAAGAAACTAATAAAGAAACTAAAGATAGAATGAGAGAAGGTATGAAAGCTAGAATGAAAGATATCAAGAAAGAAAGAAAGAAAGAAATCAAGAAAGAAACTAAAGATAAAATGAGAGAAGGTATGAAATACATAATGAAATATATCAAGAATGAAACAAAGAAAGTAACTAATAAAGAAACTAAAGAAAGAATGAGAGAAGGTATGAAAGCTAGAATGAAAGATATCAAGAGAGAAAGAAATGAAAGTATGTAAAAAAGAAACTAAAAATAGAATGAGAGAAGGTATGAAAGATAGAATCTAAGAGATCAAGAAAGAAAGAAAAAAAGAAAGAAGGAAAGAACGATAGGAATTAATAAAGAAACTTAAGATAGAATGAGTGAAGATATGACAGGTAGAATGAAAGATATCAAGAAAGAAAGAAAGAAAGAAAGATTGTAATAAAGAAAAACTAAAGATGAAATGAGAGAAGGTATATAATACAGAATGAAATATATCAAGATAGAAAGAAAGAAAGTAACTAATAAAGAAAATAAAGATAGAATGAGGGAAGTTATTAAATCTAGAATGAAAAATAGAAGAAAGAAAGAAAGAAAGAAACTAATAAAGAAACTAAAGATAGAATGAGAGAAGGTATGAAAGCTAGAATGAAAAATATCAAGAAAGAAAGAAAGAAAGAAATCAAGAAAAAAACTAAAGATAAAATGAGAGAAGGTATGAAATACATAATGAAATATATCAAGAATGAAACAAAGAAAGTAACTAATAAAGAAACTAAAGAAAGAATGAGAGAAGGTATGAAAGCTAGAATGAAAGATATCAAGAAAGAATGAAAGAAACAAAGAAAGTGATTAATAAAGAAACTAAAGATAGAATGAAAGAAGGTATGAATGCTAGAATGAAAGATATCAAGAAAGAATGAATGAAAGAAAGAAAGTAATAAAGAAACTAAAGAGAATGATTGAAGGTATGAAAGCTAGAATGTAAGATATCAAGAAAGAAAGAAATGAATGTAATTAAAAAAGAAACTAAAGATAGAATGAGAGAAGGTATGAAAGACAGAATCTAAGATATCAAGAAAGAAAGAAAGAAAGAAAGAAAGAAAGAACGAAAGTAATTAATAAAGAAATTAAAGATAGAATGAAAGAAGGTATGAAAGCTAGAATGAAAGATATCAATTAAAAAAAAGAAAGAAAGAAAGTAATAAAGAAACTAAAGATAGAATGAGAGAAGATATGATAGCTAGAACGAAAGATATCAAGAAAGAAAGAAAGAAAGAAATCAATAAAGAAACTAAAGATAAAATGAGCGAAGGTATGAAATACATAATGAAATATATCACGAAAGAAACAAAGAAAGTAACTAATAAAGAAACTAAAGATAGAATGAGAGAAAGTATGAAAGCTAGAATGAAAGATATCAAGAAAGGAAAAAGGAAGAAAGTAGAAATGAAGTAATAAAGAAACTTAAGATAGAATGAGAGAAGATATGAAAGCTAGAATGAAAGATAACAGAAAAGAAAGAAAGAAAGAAAGTAGTAAAGAAACTAAAGATGAAATGAGAGAAGGTATGAAAGCTAGAATGAAAGATATCAATAAAAAAGAAAGAAAGAAAGAACGTAATAAAGAAACTAAAGATAGAATGAGAGAAGATATGAAAGCTAGAATGAAAGATATCAAGAAAGAAATAAATAAAAGTAAGTAAAATAGAAACTAAAGATAGAATGAGAGAAGGTATGTTAGCTAGAATGAAAGATATCAAGGAAGAAAAAAAAAGAAATCAATAAAGAAATTAAAGAGGAAATGAGAGAAATATGAAACCTAGAATGCAAGATATCAAGAAAGAAAGAAAGAAAGAAAGTAATAAAGAAACTAAAGATAGAATGAGAGAATGTATGAAAGCTAGAATGAATGATATCAAGAAAGAAAGAATGAAATCAATAAAGAAACTAAAGATAAAATGAGAGAATGTATGAAATACATTATGAAATATATCAAGAAAGAAACAAAGAAAGTAACTAATAAAGAAACTAAAGATAGAATGAGAGAAAGTATGAAAGATAGAATGAAAGATATCAAGAAAGGAAAAAGGAAGAAAGTAGAAATGAAGTAATAAAGAAACTTAAGATAGAATGAGAGAAGATATGAAAGCTAGAATGAAAGATATCAGGAAAGAAAGAAAGAAAGAAAGTAGTAAAGAAACTAAAGATGAAATGAGAGAAGGTATGAAATACATAATGAAATATATCAAGAAAGAAACAAAGAAAGTAACTAATAAAGAAACTAAAAATAGAATGAGAGAATGTATGAAAGCTAGAATGAAAGATATCAAGAAAGAATGAAAGAAACAAAGAAAGTAATTAATAAAGAAACTAAAGATAGAATGAGAGAAGATATGATAGCTAGAATGAAAGATATCAAGAATGAAAGAAAGAAAGAAATCAATAAAGAAACTAAAGATAAAATGAGAGAAGGTATGAAATCGAGAATAAAAGATATGAAGAAAGAAAGAGAGAAAGAAAGTAACTAATGAAGAAACTAAAGATAGAATGAGAGAGCGTATTAAAGCTAGAATGAAAGATATCAAGAAAGAAAGAAAGAAATCACTAGAGAAACTAAAGATGAAATGAGAGAAGGTATGAAAGCTAGAATGAAAGATATCAAGAAAGAAAGTAATAAGAAACTAAAGATACAATGAGAGAAGGTATTAAAGCTAGAATGAAAGATATCAAGAAAGAAAGAAAGAAAATAAGAAAGTAATTTAGAAACTAAAGATGGAATGAGAGAAGATATGCGAGCTAGAATGAAAGCTATCAAGAAAGAAAGAAAGAATGTAATAAAGAAACTAAAGATAGAATGAGAGAAGGTATGAATGCTAGAATTAAATATATCAAGAAAGAAAAAAGGAAGAAAGTAGAAACAAAGTAATAAAGAAACTAAAGATTGAATGAGTGAAGATATGAATGCTAGAATGAAAGATATCTAGAAAGAAATAAAAAAAGAAATTAAGTAGTAAAGAAACTAAAGAGAGAATCAGAGAAGTTATGAGAGCTGGAATGAAAGATATCAAAAAAAGAAAGAAAGAAAGAAAGAAGGAACGAAATATTTAATAAAGAAACTAAAGATAGAATGAAAGAAGGTATGAAAGCTAGAATGAAAGATATCAAGAAAGAAAGAAAGAAAGAAAGTAATAAAGAAACTAAAGATAGAATGAGAGAAGGTATGAAAGCTGGAATGTAAGATATCAAGAAAGAAAGAAATGAAAGAAAGTAAAAAAAAACTAAAGATAGAATGAGAGAAGGTATGAAAGCTAGAATGAAAGATATCAAGAAAGAAAGAAAGAAAGTAACTAATAAAGAAACTAAAGATAGAATGAGAGAAGGTATATAATACAGAATGAAATATATCAAGATAGAAAGAAAGAAAGTAACTAATAAAGAAAATAAAGATAGAATGAGGGAAGTTATTAAATCTAGAATGAAAAATAGGAGAAAGAAAGAAAGAAAGAAACTAATAAAGAAACTAAAGATAGAATGAGAGAAGGTATGAAAGCTAGAATGAAAGATATCAAGAAAGAAAGAAAGAAAGAAATCAAGAAAGAAACTAAAGATAAAATGAGAGAAGGTATGAAATACATAATGAAATATATCAAGAATGAAACAAAGAAAGTAACTAATAAAGAAACTAAAGAAAGAATGAGAGAAGGTATGAAAGCTAGAATGAAAGATATCAAGAGAGAAAGAAATGAAAGTATGTAAAAAAGAAACTAAAAATAGAATGAGAGAAGGTATGAAAGATAGAATCTAAGAGATCAAGAAAGAAAGAAAAAAAGAAAGAAGGAAAGAACGATAGGAATTAATAAAGAAACTTAAGATAGAATGAGTGAAGATATGACAGGTAGAATGAAAGATATCAAGAAAGAAAGAAAGAAAGAAAGATTGTAATAAAGAAAAACTAAAGATGAAATGAGAGAAGGTATATAATACAGAATGAAATATATCAAGATAGAAAGAAAGAAAGTAACTAATAAAGAAAATAAAGATAGAATGAGGGAAGTTATTAAATCTAGAATGAAAAATAGAAGAAAGAAAGAAAGAAAGAAACTAATAAAGAAACTAAAGATAGAATGAGAGAAGGTATGAAAGCTAGAATGAAAAATATCAAGAAAGAAAGAAAGAAAGAAATCAAGAAAAAAACTAAAGATAAAATGAGAGAAGGTATGAAATACATAATGAAATATATCAAGAATGAAACAAAGAAAGTAACTAATAAAGAAACTAAAGAAAGAATGAGAGAAGGTATGAAAGCTAGAATGAAAGATATCAAGAAAGAATGAAAGAAACAAAGAAAGTGATTAATAAAGAAACTAAAGATAGAATGAAAGAAGGTATGAATGCTAGAATGAAAGATATCAAGAAAGAATGAATGAAAGAAAGAAAGTAATAAAGAAACTAAAGAGAATGATTGAAGGTATGAAAGCTAGAATGTAAGATATCAAGAAAGAAAGAAATGAATGTAATTAAAAAAGAAACTAAAGATAGAATGAGAGAAGGTATGAAAGACAGAATCTAAGATATCAAGAAAGAAAGAAAGAAAGAAAGAAAGAAAGAACGAAAGTAATTAATAAAGAAATTAAAGATAGAATGAAAGAAGGTATGAAAGCTAGAATGAAAGATATCAATTAAAAAAAAGAAAGAAAGAAAGTAATAAAGAAACTAAAGATAGAATGAGAGAAGATATGATAGCTAGAACGAAAGATATCAAGAAAGAAAGAAAGAAAGAAATCAATAAAGAAACTAAAGATAAAATGAGCGAAGGTATGAAATACATAATGAAATATATCACGAAAGAAACAAAGAAAGTAACTAATAAAGAAACTAAAGATAGAATGAGAGAAAGTATGAAAGCTAGAATGAAAGATATCAAGAAAGGAAAAAGGAAGAAAGTAGAAATGAAGTAATAAAGAAACTTAAGATAGAATGAGAGAAGATATGAAAGCTAGAATGAAAGATAACAGAAAAGAAAGAAAGAAAGAAAGTAGTAAAGAAACTAAAGATGAAATGAGAGAAGGTATGAAAGCTAGAATGAAAGATATCAATAAAAAAGAAAGAAAGAAAGAACGTAATAAAGAAACTAAAGATAGAATGAGAGAAGATATGAAAGCTAGAATGAAAGATATCAAGAAAGAAATAAATAAAAGTAAGTAAAATAGAAACTAAAGATAGAATGAGAGAAGGTATGTTAGCTAGAATGAAAGATATCAAGGAAGAAAAAAAAAGAAATCAATAAAGAAATTAAAGAGGAAATGAGAGAAATATGAAACCTAGAATGCAAGATATCAAGAAAGAAAGAAAGAAAGAAAGTAATAAAGAAACTAAAGATAGAATGAGAGAATGTATGAAAGCTAGAATGAATGATATCAAGAAAGAAAGAATGAAATCAATAAAGAAACTAAAGATAAAATGAGAGAATGTATGAAATACATTATGAAATATATCAAAAAAGAAAAAAAGAAATTAACTAATAAAGAAACTAAAGAAAGAATGAGAGAAGGTATGAAAGCTAGAATGAAACATATCAAGAAAGAATGAAAGAAACAAAGAAAGTAATTAATAAAGAAACTAAAGATAGAATGAAAGAAGGTATGAATGCTAGAATGAAAGATATCAAGAAAGAATGAATGAAAGAAAGAAAGTAATAAAGAAACTAAAGAGAATGATTGAAGGTATGAAAGCTAGAATGTAAGATATCAAGAAAGAAAGAAATGAATGTAATTAAAAAAGAAACTAAAGATAGAATGAGAGAAGGTATGAAAGATAGAATCTAAGATATCAAGAAAGAAAGAAAGAAAGAAAAAAGAAAGAACGAAAGTAATTAATAAAGAAACTGAAGATAGAATGAAAGAAGTTATGAAAGCTAGAATGGAAGGTATCAATTAAAAAAAAAAGAAAGTAATAAAGAAACTAAAGATAGAATGAGAGAAGATATGATAGCTAGAATGAAAGATATCAAGAAAGAAAGAAAGAAAGAAATCAATAAAGAAACTAAAGATAAAATGAGAGAAGGTATGAAATCGAGAATGAAAGATATGAAGAAAGAAAGAGAGAAAGAAAGTAACTAATAAAGAAACTAAAGATAGAATGAGAGAGCGTATAAAAGCTAGAATGAAAGATATCAAGAAAGAAAGAAATGAAAGTAAGTAAAAAAGAAACTAAAGATAGAATGAGAGAAGGTATGATAGCTGGAATGAAAGATTTCAAGGAAGAAAGAAAAAAGAAATCAATAAAGAAATTAAAGAGGAAATGAGAGAAATATGAAACCTAGAATGCAAGATATCAAGAAAGAAAGAAAGTAATAAAGAAACTAATGATAGAATGAGAGAATGTATGAAAGCTAGAATGAAAGATATCAAGAAAGATAGAAAGAAAGAAATCAAGAAAGAAACTAAAGATAAAATGAGAGAAGGTATGAAATACATAATGAAATAGATCAAGAATGAAACAAAGAAAGTAACTAATAAAGAAACTAAAGATAGAATGAAAGAAGGTATGAATGCTAGAATGAAAGATATCAAGAAAGAATGAAAGAAAGAAAGAAAGTAATAAAGAAACTAAAGAGAATGATTGAAGGTATGAAAGCTAGAATGAAAGATATCAATTAAAAAAAAGAAAGAAAGAAAGTAGTAAAGAAACTAAAGATAGAATGAGAGAAGATATGATAGCTACAATGAAAGATATCAAGAAAGAAAGAAAGAAAGAAATCAATAAAGAAACTAAGGATAAAATGAGAGATGGTATGAAATCGAGAATGAAAGATATGAAGAAAGAAAGAGAGAAAGAAAGTAACTAATAAAGAAACTAAAGATAGAATGAGAGAGCGCATTAAAGCTAGAATGAAAGATATCAAGAAAGAAAGAAAGAAAGTAAGTAATAAAGAAACTAAAGATA
Source organism: Intellagama lesueurii (assembly GCA_037013535.1). Lineage (NCBI taxonomy): Eukaryota > Metazoa > Chordata > Lepidosauria > Squamata > Agamidae > Intellagama > Intellagama lesueurii. Next base: position 93,507,891 of record JBAJHW010000002.1, read on the forward strand.
GAATGAGAGAAGGTATGAAAGCTGGAATGTAAGATATCAAGAAAGAAAGAAATAAAAGTAAGTAAAATAGAAACTAAAGATAGAATGAGAGAAGGTATGATAGCTAGAATGAATGATATCAAGGAAGAAAGAAAAAAAGAAATCAATGAAGAAATTAAAGAGGAAATGAGAGAAATATGAAACCTAGAATGCAAGATATCAAGAAAGAAAGAAAGAAAGTAATAAAGAAACTAAAGATAGAATGAGAGAATGTATGAAAGCTACAATGAAAGATATCAAGAAAGAAAGAAAGAAAGAAATCAATAAAGAAACTAAAGATAAAATGAGAGAAGGTATGAAATACATATTGAAATATATCTAGAAAGAAACAAAGAAAGTAACTAATAAAGAAACTAAAAATAGAATGAGAGAATGTATGAAAGCTAGAATGAAAGATATCAAGAAAGAATGAAAGAAACAAAGAAAGTAATTAATAAAGAAACTAAAGATAGAATGAGAGAAGATATGATAGCTAGAATGAAAGATATCAAGAAAGAGAGAAAGAAAGAAATCAATAAAGAAACTAAAGATAAAATGAGAGAAGGTATGAAATCGAGAATAAAAGATATCAAGAAAGAAAGAGAGAAAGAAAGTAACTAATAAAGAAACTAAAGATAGAATGAGAGAGCGTATTAAAGCTATAATGAAAGATATCAAGAAAGAAAGAAATGAAAGTAAGTAAAAAAGAAACTAAAGATAGAATTAGAGAAGGTATGAAAGCTAGAATGAAAGATAACAAGAAAGAAAGAAAGAAATCACTAGAGAAACTAAAGATGAAATGAGAGAAGGTATGAAAGCTAGAATGAAAGATATCAAGAAAGAATGTAATAAAGAAACTAAAGATAGAATGAGAGAAGGTATGAATGCTAGAATTAAATATATCAAGAAAGAAAAAAGGAAGAAAGTAGAAACAAAGTAATAAAGAAACTAAAGATTGAATGAGTGAAGATATGAATGCTAGAATGAAAGATATCTAGAAAGAAATAAAAAATGTAATTAAGTAGTAAAGAAACTAAAGATAGAATCAGAGAAGTTATGAGAGCTGGAATGAAAGATATCAAAAAAGAAAGGAAGAAAGAAAGAAGGAACGAAATAATTAATAAAGAAACTAAAGATAGAATGAAAGAAGGTATGAAAGCTAGAATGAAAGATATCAAGAAAGAAAGAAAGAAAGAAAGTAATAAAGAAACTAAAGATAGAATGAGAGAAGGTATGAAAGCTGGAATGTAAGATATCAAGAAAGAAAGAAAGAAAGAAATCAATAAAGAAACTAAAGATAAAATGAGAGAGCGTATTAAAGCTAGAATGAAAGATATCAAGAAAGAAAGAAAGAAAGAAAGAAATAAAGAAACTAAGGATAAAATGAGAGATTGTATGAAATCGAGAATGAAAGATATGAAGAAAGAAAGAGAGAAAGAAAGTAACTAATAAAGAAACTAAAGATAGAATGAGAGAACGTATTAAAGCTAGAATGAAAGATATCAAGAAAGAAAGAAGGAAAGTAAGTAATAAAGAAACTAAAATAGAATGAGAGAAGGTATGAAAGCTGGAATGTAAGATATCAAGAAAGAAATAAATAAAAGTAAGTAAAATAGAAACTAAAGATAGAATGAGAGAAGGTATGATAGCTAGAATGAATGATATCAAGGAAGAAAGAAAAAAAGAAATCAATAAAGAAATTAAAGAGGAAATGAGAGAAATATGAAACCTAGAATGCAAGATATCAAGAAAGAAAGAAAGAAAGTAATAAAGAAACTAAAGATAGAATGAGAGAATGTATGAAAGCTACAATGAAAGATATCAAGAAAGAAAGAAAGAAAGAAATCAATAAAGAAACTAAAGATAAAATGAGAGAAGGTATGAAATACATATTGAAATATATCTAGAAAGAAACAAAGAAAGTAACTAATAAAGAAATTAAAAATAGAATGAGAGAATGTATGAAAGCTAGAATGAAAGATATCAAGAAAGAATGAAAGAAAGAAAGAAAGTAATTAATAAAGAAACTAAAGATAGAATGAGAGAAGATATGATAGCTAGAATGAAAGATATCAAGAAAGAAAGAAAGAAAGAAATCAATAAAGAAACTAAAGATAAAATGAGAGAAGGTATGAAATCGAGAATAAAAGATATGAAGAAAGAAAGAGAGAAAGAAAGTAACTAATAAAGAAACTAAAGATAGAATGAGAGAGCGTATTAAAGCTAGAATGAAAGATATCAAGAAAGAAAGAAAGAAATCACTAGAGAAACTAAAGATGAAATGAGAGAAGGTATGAAAGCTAGAATGAAAGATATCAAGAAAGAAAGTAATAAGAAACTAAAGATACAATGAGAGAAGGTATTAAAGCTAGAATGAAAGATATCAAGAAAGAAAGAAAGAAAATAAGAAAGTAATTTAGAAACTAAAGATGGAACGAGAGAAGATATGCGAGCTAGAATGAAAGCTATCAAGAAAGAAAGAAAGAAAGAAAGAATGTGATAAAGAAACTAAAGATAGAATGAGAGAAAGTATGAATGCTAGAATTAAATATATCAAGAAAGAAAAAAGGAAGAAAGTAGAAACAAAGTAATAAAGAAACTAAAGACTGAATGAGTGAAGATATGAATGCTAGAATGAAAGATATCTAGAAAGAAATAAAAAAAGAAATTAAGTAGTAAAGAAACTAAAGAGAGAATCAGAGAAGTTATGAGAGCTGGAATGAAAGATATCAAAAAAAGAAAGAAAGAAAGAAAGAAGGAACGAAATATTTAATAAAGAAACTAAAGATAGAATGAAAGAAGGTATGAAAGCTAGAATGAAAGATATCAAGAAAGAAAGAAAGAAAGAAAGTAATAAAGAAACTAAAGATAGAATGAGAGAAGGTATGAAAGCTGGAATGTAAGATATCAAGAAAGAAAGAAATGAAAGAAAGTAAAAAAAAACTAAAGATAGAATGAGAGAAGGTATGAAAGCTAGAATGAAAGATATCAAGAAAGAAAGAAAGAAAGTAACTATTAAAGAAACTAAAGATAGAATGAGAGAAGGTATTAAAGCTAGAATGAAAGATATCAAGAGAGAAAGAAATGAAAGAATGTAAAAAAGAAACTAAAAATAGAATGAGAGAAGGTATGAAAGATAGAATCTAAGAGATCAAGAAAGAAAGAAAAAAAGAAAGAAAGAAAGAACGATAGGAATTAATAAAGAAACTAAAGATAGAATGAGTGAAGATATGACAGGTAGAATGAAAGATATCAAGAAAGAAAGAAAGAAAGATTGTAATAAAGAAAAACTAAAGATGAAATGAGAGAAGGTATATAATATAGAATGAAATATATCAAGATAGAAAGAAAGAAAGTAACTAATAAAGAAAATAAAGATAGAATGAGGGAAGTTATTAAATCTAGAATGAAAAATAGAAGAAAGAAAGAAAGAAAGAAACTAATAAAGAAACTAAAGATAGAATGAGAGAAGGTATGAAAGCTAGAATGAAAGATTTCAAGGAAGTAAGAAAAAAAGAAATCAATAAAGAAATTAAAGATGAAATGAGAGAAATATGAAACCTAGAATGAAAGATATGAAGAAAGAAAGAGAGAAAGAAAGTAACTGATAAAGAAACTAAAGATAGAATGAGAGAAAGTATGAAAGCTGGAATGTAAGATATCAAGAAAGAAAGAAATAAAAGTAAGTAAAATAGAAACTAAAGATAGAATGAGAGAAGGTATGATAGCTAGAATGAAAGATATCAAGGAAGTAAGAAAAAAAGAAATCGATAAAGAAATTAAAGATGAAATGAGAGAAATATGAAACCTAGAATGAAAGATATCAAGAAAGAAAGAAAGAAAGTAATAAAGAAACTAAAGAGAATGAGAGAAGGTATGAAAGCTGGAATGTAAGATATCAAGAAAGAAAGAAATAAAAGTAAGTAAAATAGAAACTAAAAATAGAATGAGAGAAGGTATGATAGCTAGAATGAAAGAGATCAAGAAAGAATGAAAGAAACAAAGAAAGTAATTAATAAAGAAACTAAAGATAGAATGAGAGAAGATATGATAGCTAGAATGAAAGATATCAATAAAAAAGAAAGAAAGAAAGAACGTAATAAAGAAACTAAAGATAGAATGAGAGAAGATATGAAAGCTAGAATGAAAGATATCAAGAAAGAAAGAAATAAAAGTAAGTAAAATAGAAACTAAAGATAGAATGAGAGAAGGTATGTTAGCTAGAGTGAAAGATATCAAGGAAGAAAAAAAAAGAAATCAATAAAGAAATTAAAGAAGAAATGAGAGAAATATGAAACCTAGAATGCAAGATATCAAGAAAGAAAGAAAGAAAGTAATAAAGAAACTAAAGATAGAAGGAGAGAATGTATGAAAGCTTGAATGAATGATATCAAGAAAGAAAGAATGAAATCAATAAAGAAACTAAAGATAAAATGAGAGAATGTATGAAATACATTATGAAATATATCCAAAAAGAAAAAAAGAAAGTAACTAATAAAGAAACTAAAGAAAGAATGAGAGAAGGTATGAAAGCTAGAATGAAACATATCAAGAAAGAATGAAAGAAACAAAGAAAGTAATTAATAAAGAAACTAAAGATAGAATGAAAGAAGGTATGAATGCTAGAATGAAAGATATCAAGAAAGAATGAATGAAAGAAAGAAAGTAATAAAGAAACTAAAGAGAATGATTGAAGGTATGAAAGCTAGAATGTAAGATATCAAGAAAGAAAGAAATGAATGTAATTAAAAAAGAAACTAAAGATAGAATGAGAGAAGGTATGAAAGATAGAATCTAAGATATCAAGAAAGAAAGAAAGAAAGAAAAAAGAAAGAACGAAAGTAATTAATAAAGAAACTGAAGATAGAATGAAAGAAGGTATGAAAGCTAGAATGGAAGGTATCAATTAAAAAAAAAAGAAAGTAATAAAGAAACTAAAGATAGAATGAGAGAAGATATGATAGCTAGAATGAAAGATATCAAGAAAGAAAGAAAGAAAGAAAGTAATAAAGAAACTAAAGATAGAATGAGAGAAGGTATGAAAGCTGGAATGTAAGATATCAAGAAAGAAAGAAATGAAAGAAAGTAAAAAAAAACTAAAGATAGAATGAGAGAAGGTATGAAAGCTAGAATGAAAGATATCAAGAAAGAAAGAAAGAAAGTAACTATTAAAGAAACTAAAGATAGAATGAGAGAAGGTATTAAAGCTAGAATGAAAGATATCAAGAGAGAAAGAAATGAAAGAATGTAAAAAAGAAACTAAAAATAGAATGAGAGAAGGTATGAAAGATAGAATCTAAGAGATCAAGAAAGAAAGAAAAAAAGAAAGAAAGAAAGAACGATAGGAATTAATAAAGAAACTAAAGATAGAATGAGTGAAGATATGACAGGTAGAATGAAAGATATCAAGAAAGAAAGAAAGAAAGATTGTAATAAAGAAAAACTAAAGATGAAATGAGAGAAGGTATATAATATAGAATGAAATATATCAAGATAGAAAGAAAGAAAGTAACTAATAAAGAAAATAAAGATAGAATGAGGGAAGTTATTAAATCTAGAATGAAAAATAGAAGAAAGAAAGAAAGAAAGAAACTAATAAAGAAACTAAAGATAGAATGAGAGAAGGTATGAAAGCTAGAATGAAAGATTTCAAGGAAGTAAGAAAAAAAGAAATCAATAAAGAAATTAAAGATGAAATGAGAGAAATATGAAACCTAGAATGAAAGATATGAAGAAAGAAAGAGAGAAAGAAAGTAACTGATAAAGAAACTAAAGATAGAATGAGAGAAAGTATGAAAGCTGGAATGTAAGATATCAAGAAAGAAAGAAATAAATGTAAGTAAAATAGAAACTAAAGATAGAATGAGAGAAGGTATGATAGCTAGAATGAAAGATATCAAGGAAGTAAGAAAAAAAGAAATCGATAAAGAAATTAAAGATGAAATGAGAGAAATATGAAACCTAGAATGAAAGATATCAAGAAAGAAAGAAAGAAAGTAATAAAGAAACTAAAGAGAATGAGAGAAGGTATGAAAGCTGGAATGTAAGATATCAAGAAAGAAAGAAATAAAAGTAAGTAAAATAGAAACTAAAGATAGAATGAGAGAAGGTATGATAGCTAGAATGAAAGAGATCAAGAAAGAATGAAAGAAACAAAGAAAGTAATTAATAAAGAAACTAAAGATAGAATGAGAGAAGATATGATAGCTAGAATGAAAGATATCAATAAAAAAGAAAGAAAGAAAGAACGTAATAAAGAAACTAAAGATAGAATGAGAGAAGATATGAAAGCTAGAATGAAAGATATCAAGAAAGAAAGAAATAAAAGTAAGTAAAATAGAAACTAAAGATAGAATGAGAGAAGGTATGTTAGCTAGAGTGAAAGATATCAAGGAAGAAAAAAAAAGAAATCAATAAAGAAATTAAAGAAGAAATGAGAGAAATATGAAACCTAGAATGCAAGATATCAAGAAAGAAAGAAAGAAAGTAATAAAGAAACTAAAGATAGAAGGAGAGAATGTATGAAAGCTTGAATGAATGATATCAAGAAAGAAAGAATGAAATCAATAAAGAAACTAAAGATAAAATGAGAGAATGTATGAAATGCATTATGAAATATATCCAAAAAGAAAAAAAGAAAGTAACTAATAAAGAAACTAAAGAAAGAATGAGAGAAGGTATGAAAGCTAGAATGAAACATATCAAGAAAGAATGAAAGAAACAAAGAAAGTAATTAATAAAGAAACTAAAGATAGAATGAAAGAAGGTATGAATGCTAGAATGAAAGATATCAAGAAAGAATGAATGAAAGAAAGAAAGTAATAAAGAAACTAAAGAGAATGATTGAAGGTATGAAAGCTAGAATGTAAGATATCAAGAAAGAAAGAAATGAATGTAATTAAAAAAGAAACTAAAGATAGAATGAGAGAAGGTATGAAAGATAGAATCTAAGATATCAAGAAAGAAAGAAAGAAAGAAAAAAGAAAGAACGAAAGTAATTAATAAAGAAACTGAAGATAGAATGAAAGAAGGTATGAAAGCTAGAATGGAAGGTATCAATTAAAAAAAAAAGAAAGTAATAAAGAAACTAAAGATAGAATGAGAGAAGATATGATAGCTAGAATGAAAGATATCAAGAAAGAAAGAAAGAAAGAAATCAATAAAGAAACTAAAGATAAAATGAGAGAAGGTATGAAATCGAGAATGAAAGATATGAAGAAAGAAAGAGAGAAAGAAAGTAACTAATAAAGAAACTAAAGATAGAATGAGAGAGCGTATAAAAGCTAGAATGAAAGATATCACGAAAGAAAGAAATGAAAGTAAGTAAGAAAGAAACTAAAGATTGAATGAGAGAAGGTATGATAGCTGGAATGAAAGATTTCAAGGAAGAAAGAAAAAAAGAAATCAATAAAGAAATTAAAGAGGAAATGAGAGAAATATGAAACCTAGAATGCAAGATATCAAGAAAGAAAGAAAGTAATAAAGAAACTAATGATAGAATGAGAGAATGTATGAAAGCTAGAATGAAAGATATCAAGAAAGATAGAAAGAAAGAAATCAAGAAAGAAACTAAAGATAAAATGAGAGAAGGTATGAAATACATAATGAAATATATCAAGAATGAAACAAAGAAAGTAACTAATAAAGAAACTAAAGATAGAATGAAAGAAGGTATGAATGCTAGAATGAAAGATATCAAGAAAGAATGAAAGAAAGAAAGAAAGTAATAAAGAAACTAAAGAGAATGATTGAAGGTATGAAAGCTAGAATGAAAGATATCAATTAAAAAAAAGAAAGAAAGAAAGTAGTAAAGAAACTAAAGATAGAATGAGAGAAGATATGATAGCTACAATGAAAGATATCAAGAAAGAAAGAAAGAAAGAAATCAATAAAGAAACTAAGGATAAAATGAGAGATGGTATGAAATCGAGAATGAAAGATATGAAGAAAGAAAGAGAGAAAGAAAGTAACTAATAAAGAAACTAAAGATAGAATGAGAGAGCGTATTAAAGCTAGAATGAAAGATATCAAGAAAGAAAGAAAGAAAGTAAGTAATAAAGAAACTAAAGATAGAATGAGAGAAGGTATGAAAGCTGGAATGTAAGATATCAAGAAAGAAAGAAATAAAAGTAAGTAAAATAGAAACTAAAGATAGAATGAGAGAAGGTATGATAGCTAGAATGAATGATATCAAGGAAGAAAGAAAAAAAGAAATCAATGAAGAAATTAAAGAGGAAATGAGAGAAATATGAAACCTAGAATGCAAGATATCAAGAAAGAAAGAAAGAAAGTAATAAAGAAACTAAAGATAGAATGAGAGAATGTATGAAAGCTACAATGAAAGATATCAAGAAAGAAAGAAAGAAAGAAATCAATAAAGAAACTAAAGATAAAATGAGAGAAGGTATGAAATACATATTGAAATATATCTAGAAAGAAACAAAGAAAGTAACTAATAAAGAAACTAAAAATAGAATGAGAGAATGTATGAAAGCTAGAATGAAAGATATCAAGAAAGAATGAAAGAAACAAAGAAAGTAATTAATAAAGAAACTAAAGATAGAATGAGAGAAGATATGATAGCTAGAATGAAAGATATCAAGAAAGAGAGAAAGAAAGAAATCAATAAAGAAACTAAAGATAAAATGAGAGAAGGTATGAAATCGAGAATAAAAGATATCAAGAAAGAAAGAGAGAAAGAAAGTAACTAATAAAGAAACTAGAGATAGAATGAGAGAGCGTATTAAAGCTATAATGAAAGATATCAAGAAAGAAAGAAATGAAAGTAAGTAAAAAAGAAACTAAAGATAGAATGAGAGAAGGTATGAAAGCTAGAATGAAAGATATCAAGAAAGAAAGAAAGAAATCAATAGAGAAACTAAAGATGAAATGAGAGAAGGTATGAAAGCTAGAATGAAAGATATCAAGAAAGAAAGTAATAAGAAACTAAAGATACAATGAGAGAAGGTATTAAAGCTAGAATGAAAGCTATCAAGAAAGAAAGAAAGAAAGAAAGAATGTAATAAAGAAACTAAAGATAGAATGAGAGAAGGTATGAATGCTAGAATTAAATATATCAAGAAAGAAAAAAGGAAGAAAGTAGAAACAAAGTAATAAAGAAACTAAAGATTGAATGAGTGAAGATATGAATGCTAGAATGAAAGATATCTAGAAAGAAATAAAAAAAGAAATTAAGTAGTAAAGAAACTAAAGATAGAATCAGAGAAGTTATGAGAGCTGGAATGAAAGATATCAAAAAAGAAAGGAAGAAAGTAATAAAGAAACTAAAGAGAATGAGAGAAGGTATGAAAGCTGGAATGTAAGATATCAAGAAAGAAAGAAATAAAAGTAAGTAAAATAGAAACTAAAGATAGAATGAGAGAAGGTATGATAGCTAGAATGAAAGAGATCAAGAAAGAATGAAAGAAACAAAGAAAGTAATTAATAAAGAAACTAAAGATAGAATGAGAGAAGATATGATAGCTAGAATGAAAGATATCAATAAAAAAGAAAGAAAGAAAGAACGTAATAAAGAAACTAAAGATAGAATGAGAGAAGATATGAAAGCTAGAATGAAAGATATCAAGAAAGAAAGAAATAAAAGTAAGTAAAATAGAAACTAAAGATAGAATGAGAGAAGGTATGTTAGCTAGAGTGAAAGATATCAAGGAAGAAAAAAAAAGAAATCAATAAAGAAATTAAAGAAGAAATGAGAGAAATATGAAACCTAGAATGCAAGATATCAGGAAAGAAAGAAAGAAAGTAATAAAGAAACTAAAGATAGAAGGAGAGAATGTATGAAAGCTTGAATGAATGATATCAAGAAAGAAAGAATGAAATCAATAAAGAAACTAAAGATAAAATGAGAGAATGTATGAAATGCATTATGAAATATATCCAAAAAGAAAAAAGGAAAGTAACTAATAAAGAAACTAAAGAAAGAATGAGAGAAGGTATGAAAGCTAGAATGAAACATATCAAGAAAGAATGAAAGAAACAAAGAAAGTAATTAATAAAGAAACTAAAGATAGAATGAAAGAAGGTATGAATGCTAGAATGAAAGATATCAAGAAAGAATGAATGAAAGAAAGAAAGTAATAAAGAAACTAAAGAGAATGATTGAAGGTATGAAAGCTAGAATGTAAGATATCAAGAAAGAAAGAAATGAATGTAATTAAAAAAGAAACTAAAGATAGAATGAGAGAAGGTATGAAAGATAGAATCTAAGATATCAAGAAAGAAAGAAAGAAAGAAAAAAGAAAGAACGAAAGTAATTAATAAAGAAACTGAAGATAGAATGAAAGAAGGTATGAAAGCTAGAATGGAAGGTATCAATTAAAAAAAAAAGAAAGTAATAAAGAAACTAAAGATAGAATGAGAGAAGATATGATAGCTAGAATGAAAGATATCAAGAAAGAAAGAAAGAAAGAAATCAATAAAGAAACTAAAGATAAAATGAGAGAAGGTATGAAATCGAGAATGAAAGATATGAAGAAAGAAAGAGAGAAAGAAAGTAACTAATAAAGAAACTAAAGATAGAATGAGAGAGCGTATAAAAGCTAGAATGAAAGATATCACGAAAGAAAGAAATGAAAGTAAGTAAGAAAGAAACTAAAGATTGAATGAGAGAAGGTATGATAGCTGGAATGAAAGATTTCAAGGAAGAAAGAAAAAAAGAAATCAATAAAGAAATTAAAGAGGAAATGAGAGAAATATGAAACCTAGAATGCAAGATATCAAGAAAGAAAGAAAGTAATAAAGAAACTAATGATAGAATGAGAGAATGTATGAAAGCTAGAATGAAAGATATCAAGAAAGATAGAAAGAAAGAAATCAAGAAAGAAACTAAAGATAAAATGAGAGAAGGTATGAAATACATAATGAAATATATCAAGAATGAAACAAAGAAAGTAACTAATAAAGAAACTAAAGATAGAATGAAAGAAGGTATGAATGCTAGAATGAAAGATATCAAGAAAGAATGAAAGAAAGAAAGAAAGTAATAAAGAAACTAAAGAGAATGATTGAAGGTATGAAAGCTAGAATGAAAGATATCAATTAAAAAAAAGAAAGAAAGAAAGTAGTAAAGAAACTAAAGATAGAATGAGAGAAGATATGATAGCTACAATGAAAGATATCAAGAAAGAAAGAAAGAAAGAAATCAATAAAGAAACTAAGGATAAAATGAGAGATGGTATGAAATCGAGAATGAAAGATATGAAGAAAGAAAGAGAGAAAGAAAGTAACTAATAAAGAAACTAAAGATAGAATGAGAGAGCGTATTAAAGCTAGAATGAAAGATATCAAGAAAGAAAGAAAGAAAGTAAGTAATAAAGAAACTAAAGATAGAATGAGAGAAGGTATGAAAGCTGGAATGTAAGATATCAAGAAAGAAAGAAATAAAAGTAAGTAAAATAGAAACTAAAGATAGAATGAGAGAAGGTATGATAGCTAGAATGAATGATATCAAGGAAGAAAGAAAAAAAGAAATCAATGAAGAAATTAAAGAGGAAATGAGAGAAATATGAAACCTAGAATGCAAGATATCAAGAAAGAAAGAAAGAAAGTAATAAAGAAACTAAAGATAGAATGAGAGAATGTATGAAAGCTACAATGAAAGATATCAAGAAAGAAAGAAAGAAAGAAATCAATAAAGAAACTAAAGATAAAATGAGAGAAGGTATGAAATACATATTGAAATATATCTAGAAAGAAACAAAGAAAGTAACTAATAAAGAAACTAAAAATAGAATGAGAGAATGTATGAAAGCTAGAATGAAAGATATCAAGAAAGAATGAAAGAAACAAAGAAAGTAATTAATAAAGAAACTAAAGATAGAATGAGAGAAGATATGATAGCTAGAATGAAAGATATCAAGAAAGAGAGAAAGAAAGAAATCAATAAAGAAACTAAAGATAAAATGAGAGAAGGTATGAAATCGAGAATAAAAGATATCAAGAAAGAAAGAGAGAAAGAAAGTAACTAATAAAGAAACTAGAGATAGAATGAGAGAGCGTATTAAAGCTATAATGAAAGATATCAAGAAAGAAAGAAATGAAAGTAAGTAAAAAAGAAACTAAAGATAGAATGAGAGAAGGTATGAAAGCTAGAATGAAAGATATCAAGAAAGAAAGAAAGAAATCAATAGAGAAACTAAAGATGAAATGAGAGAAGGTATGAAAGCTAGAATGAAAGATATCAAGAAAGAAAGTAATAAGAAACTAAAGATACAATGAGAGAAGGTATTAAAGCTAGAATGAAAGCTATCAAGAAAGAAAGAAAGAAAGAAAGAATGTAATAAAGAAACTAAAGATAGAATGAGAGAAGGTATGAATGCTAGAATTAAATATATCAAGAAAGAAAAAAGGAAGAAAGTAGAAACAAAGTAATAAAGAAACTAAAGATTGAATGAGTGAAGATATGAATGCTAGAATGAAAGATATCTAGAAAGAAATAAAAAAAGAAATTAAGTAGTAAAGAAACTAAAGATAGAATCAGAGAAGTTATGAGAGCTGGAATGAAAGATATCAAAAAAGAAAGGAAGAAAGAAAGAAGGAACGAAATAATTAATAAAGAAACTAAAGATAGAATGAAAGAAGGTATGAAAGCTAGAATGAAAGATATCAAGAAAGAAAGAAAGAAAGAAAGTAATAAAGAAACTAAAGATAGAATGAGAGAAGGTATGAAAGCTGGAATGTAAGATATCAAGAAAGAAAGAAATCAATAAAGAAACTAAAGATAAAATGAGAGAGCGTATTAAAGCTAGAATGAAAGATATCAAGAAAGAAAGAAAGAAAGAAAGAAATAAAGAAACTAAGGATAAAATGAGAGATTGTATGAAATCGAGAATGAAAGATATGAAGAAAGAAAGAGAGAAAGAAAGTAACTAATAAAGAAACTAAAGATAGAATGAGAGAGCGTATTAAAGCTAGAATGAAAGATATCAAGAAAGAAAGAAGGAAAGTAAGTAATAAAGAAACTAAAATAGAATGAGAGAAGGTATGAAAGCTGGAATGTAAGATATCAAGAAAGAAATAAATAAAAGTAAGTAAAATAGAAACTAAAGATAGAATGAGAGAAGGTATGATAGCTAGAATGAATGATATCAAGGAAGAAAGAAAAAAAGAAATAAATAAAGAAATTAAAGAGGAAATGAGAGAAATATGAAACCTAGAATGCAAGATATCAAGAAAGAAAGAAAGAAAGTAATAAAGAAACTAAAGATAGAATGAGAGAATGTATGAAAGCTAGAATGAAAGATATCAAGAAAGAAAGAAAGAAATCAATAAAGAAACTAAAGATAAAATGAGAGAATGCATGAAATACATTATGAAAAATATCAAAAAAGAAAAAAAGAAAGTAACTAATAAAGAAACTAAAGAAAGAATGAGAGAAGGTATGAAAGCTAGAATGAAAGATATCAAGAAAGAATGAAAGAAACAAAGAAAGTAATTAATAAAGAAACTAAAGATAGAATGAAAGAAGGTATGAAAGCTAGAATGGAAGATATCAAGAAAGAATGAATGAAAGAAAGAAAGTCATAAAGAAACTAAAGAGAATGATTGAAGGTATGAAAGCTAGAATGTAAGATATCAAGAAAGAAAGAAATGAATGTAATTAAAAAAGAAACTAAAGATAGAATGAGAGAAGGTATGAAAGCTAGAATCTAAGATATCAAGAAAGAAAGAAAGAAAGAAAAAGGAAAGAACGAAAGTAATTAATAAAGAAACTAAAGATAGAATGAAAGAAGGTATGAAAGCTAGAATGAAAGATATCAATTAAAAAAAGAAAGAAAGAAAGTAATAAAGAAACTAAAGATAGAATGAGAGAAGATATGATAGCTAGAATGAAAGATATCAAGAAAGAAAGAAAGAAATCAATAAAGAAACTAAAGATAAAATGAGAGACGGTATGAAATCGAGAACGAAAGATATGAAGAAAGAAAGAGAGAAAGAAAGTAACTAATAAAGAAACTAAAGATAGAATGAGAGAGCATATTAAAGCTAGAATGAAAGATATCAAGAAAGAAAGAAATGAAAGTAAGTAAAAAAGAAACTAAAGATAGAATGAGAGAAGGTATGATAGCTAGAATGAAAGATTTCAAGGAAGATAGAAAAAAAGAAATCAATAAAGAAATTAAAGAGGAAATGAGAGAAATATGAAACCTACAATGCAAGATATCAAGAAAGAAAGAAAGTAATAAAGAAACTAAAGATAGAATGAGAGAATTTATGAAAGCTGAAATGAATGATATCAAGAAAGAAAGAAAGAAAGAAATCAATAAAGAAACTAAAGATAAAATGAGAGAAGGTATGAAATACATATTGAAATATATCTAGAAAGAAACAAAGAAAGTAACTAATAAAGAAATTAAAAATAGAATGAGAGAATGTATGAAAGCTAGAATGAAAGATATCAAGAAAGAATGAAAGAAACAAAGAAAGTAATTAATAAAGAAACTAAAGATAGAATGAGAGAAGATATGATAGCTAGAATGAAAGATATCAAGAAAGAAAGAAAGAAAGAAATCAATAAAGAAACTAAAGATAAAATGAGAGAAGGTATGAAATCGAGAATAAAAGATATGAAGAAAGAAAGAGAGAAAGAAAGTAACTAATAAAGAAACTAAAGATAGAATGAGAGAGCGTATTAAAGCTAGAATGAAAGATATCAAGAAAGAAAGAAAGAAATCACTAGAGAAACTAAAGATGAAATGAGAGAAGGTATGAAAGCTAGAATGAAAGATATCAAGAAAGAAAGTAATAAGAAACTAAAGATACAATGAGAGAAGGTATTAAAGCTAGAATGAAAGATATCAAGAAAGAAAGAAAGAAAATAAGAAAGTAATTTAGAAACTAAAGATGGAACGAGAGAAGATATGCGAGCTAGAATGAAAGCTATCAAGAAAGAAAGAAAGAAAGAAAGAATGTAATAAAGAAACTAAAGATAGAATGAGAGAAAGTATGAATGCTAGAATTAAATATATCAAGAAAGAAAAAAGGAAGAAAGTAGAAACAAAGTAATAAAGAAACTAAAGATTGAATGAGTGAAGATATAAATGCTAGAATGAAAGATATCTAGAAAGAAAAAAAAAAGAAATTAAGTAGTAAAGAAACTAAAGAGAGAATCAGAGAAGTTATGAGAGCTGGAATGAAAGATATCAAAAAAAGAAAGAAAGAAAGAAAGAAGGAACGAAATATTTAATAAAGAAACTAAAGATGGAATGAAAGAAGGTATGAAAGCTAGAATGAAAGATATCAAGAAAGAAAGAAAGAAAGAAAGTAATAAAGAAACTAAAGATAGAATGAGAGAAGGTATGAAAGCTGGAATGTAAGATATCAAGAAAGAAAGAAATGAAAGAAAGTAAAAAAAAAACTAAAGATAGAATGAGAGAAGGTATGAAAGCTAGAATGAAAGATATCAAGAAAGAAAGAAAGAAAGTAACTAATAAAGAAACTAAAGATAGAATGAGAGAAGGTATTAAAGCTAGAATGAAAGATATCAAGAGAGAAAGAAATGAAAGTATGTAAAAAAGAAACTAAAAATAGAATGAGAGAAGGTATGAAAGATAGAATCTAAGAGATCAAGAAAGAAAGAAAAAAAGAAAGAAAGAAAGAACGATAGGAATTAATAAAGAAACTAAAGATAGAATGAGTGAAGATATGACAGGTAGAATGAAAGATATCAAGAAAGAAAGAAAGAAAGAAAGATTGTAATAAAGAAAAACTAAAGATGAAATGAGAGAAGGTATATAATACAGAATGAAATATATCAAGATAGAAAGAAAGTAACTAATAAAGAAAATAAAGATAGAATGAGGGAAGTTATTAAATCTAGAATGAAAAATAGAAGAAAGAAAGAAAGAAAGAAACTAATAAAGAAACTAAAGATAGAATGAGAGAAGGTATGAAAGCTAGAATGAAAGATTTCAAGGAAGTAAGAAAAAAAGAAATCAATAAAGAAATTAAAGATGAAATGAGAGAAATATGAAACTTAGAATGAAAGATATGAAGAAAGAAAGAGAGAAAGAAAGTAACTGATAAAGAAACTAAAGATAGAATGAGAGAAGGTATGAAAGCTGGAATGTAAGATATCAAGAAAGAAAGAAATAAAAGTAAGTAAAATAGAAACTAAAGATAGAATGAGAGAAGGTCTGATAGCTAGAATGAAAGATATCAAGGAAGTAAGAAAAAAAGAAATCGATAAAGAAATTAAAGATGAAATGAGAGAAATATGAAACCTAGAATGAAAGATATCAAGAAAGAAAGAAAGTAACTGATAAAGAAACTAAAGATAGAATGAGAGAAGGTATGAAAGCTGGAATGTAAGATATCAAGAAAGAAATGAATAAAAGTAAGTAAAATAGAAACTAAAGATAGAATGAGAGAAGGTATGAATGCTAGAATGAAAGATATCAAGAAAGAATGAATGAAAGAAAGAAAGTAATAAAGAAACTAAAGAGAATGATTGAAGGTATGAAAGCGAGAATGTAAGATATCAAGAAAGAAAGAAATGAATGTAATTAAAAAAGAAACTAAAGATAGAATGAGAGAAGGTATGAAAGACAGAATCTAAGATATCAAGAAAGAAAGAAAGAAAGAAAAAAGAAAGAACGAAAGTAATTAATAAAGAAACTAAAGATAGAATGAAAGAAGGTATGAAAGCTAGAATGAAAGATATCAATTAAAAAAAAGAAAGAAAGAAAGTAATAAAGAAACTAAAGATAGAATGAGAGAAGATATGATAGCTAGAATGAAAGATATCAAGAAAGAAAGAAAGAAAGAAATCAATAAAGAAACTAAAGATAAAATGAGAGAAGGTATGAAATCGAGAATGAAAGATATGAAGAAAGAAAGAGAGAAAGAAAGTAACTAATAAAGAAACTAAAGATAGAATGAGAGAGCATATTAAAGCTAGAATGAAAGATATCAAGAAAGAAAGAAATGAAAGTAAGTAAAAAAGAAACTAAAGACAGAATGAGAGAAGGTATGATAGCTAGAATGAAAGATTTCAAGGAAGAAAGAAAAAAAGAAATCAATAAAGAAATTAAAGAGGAAATGAAAGAAATATGAAACCTAGAATGCAAGATATCAAGAAAGAAAGAAAGTAATAAAGAAAATAAAGATAGAATGAGAGAATGTATGAAAGCTGAATTGAAAGATATCAAGAAAGAAAGAAAGAAATCAATAAAGAAACTAAAGATAAAATAAGAGAAGGTATGAAATACATAATGAAATATATCAAGAAGGAAACAAAGAAAGTAACTAATAAAGAAACTAAAGATAGAATGAGAGAAGGTATGAAAGCTAGAATGAAAGATATCAAGAGAGAAAGAAATGAAAGTATTTAAAAAAGAAACTTTAAATAGAATGAGAGAAGGTATGAAAGATAGAATCTAAGAGATCAAGAAAGAAAGAAAAAAAGAAAGAACGAAAGGAATTAATAAAGAAACTAAAGATGGAATGAGTGAAGATATGACAGGTAGAATGAAAGATATCAGGAAAGAAAGAAAGAAAGAAAGATTGTAATAAAGAAAAACTAAAGATGAAATGAGAGAAGGTATGAAATACAGAATGAAATATATCAAGATAGAAAGAAAGAAAGTAACTAATAAACAAAATAAAGATAGAATGAAGGAAGTTATTAAATCTAGAATGAAAGATAGAAGAAAGAAAGAAAGAAAGAAACTAATAAAGAAATTAAAGATAGAATGAGAGAATGTATGAAAGCTGGAATGAATGATATCAAGGAAGAAAGAAAAAAAGAAATCAATAAAGAAATTAAAGAGGAAATGAGAGAAATATGAAACCTAGAATGCGAGATATCAAGAAAGAAAGAAAGAAAGTAATAAAGAAACTAAAGATAAAATGATAGAAGGTATGAAATACATAATGAAATATATCAAGAAAGAAACAAAGAAAGTAACTAATAAAGAAACTAAAGATAGAATGAGAGAATGTATGAAAGCTACAATGAAAGATATCAAGAAAGAAAGAAAGAAAGAAAGAAATCAATAAAGAAACTAAAGATAAAATGATAGAAGGTATGAAATACATAATGAAATATATCAAGAAAGAAACAAAGAAAGTAACTAATAAAGAAACTAAAGATAGAATGAGAGAATGTATGAAAGCTAGAATGAAAGATATCAAGAAAGGAAAAAGGAAGAAAGTAGAAATGAAGTAATAAAGAAACTTAAGATAGAATGAGAGAAGATATGAAAGCTAGAATGAAAGATATCAGGAAAGAAAGAAATAAAAGTAAGTAAAATAGAAACTAAAGATAGAATGAGAGAAGGTATGTTAGCTAGAATGAAAGATATCAAGGAAGAAAGAAAAAAAGAAATCAATAAAGAAATTAAAGAGGAAATGAGAGAAATATGAAACCTGGAATGCAAGCTATCAAGAAAGAAAGAAAGAAAGTAATAAAGAAACTAAAGATAGAATGAGAGAATGTATGAAAGCTAGAATGAAAGATATCAATAAAAAAGAAAGAAAGAAAGAACGTAATAAAGAAAGTAAAGATAGAATGAGAGAAGATATGAAAGCTAGAATGAAAGATATCAAGAAAGAAAGAAATAAACGTAAGTAAAATAGAAACTAAAGATTGAATGAGAGAAGGTATGTTAGCTAGAATGAAAGATATCAGGGAAGAAAGAAAAAAAGAAATCAATAAAGAAATTAAAGAGGAAATGAGAGAAATATGAAACCTAGAATGCAAGCTATCAAGAAAGAAAGTAATAAAGTAATAAAGAAACTAAAGATAGAATGAGAGAATGTATGAAAGCTAGAATGAAAGATATCAAGAAAGAAAGAAAGAAATCAATAAAGAAACTAAAGATAAAATGAGAGAATGTATGAAATACATTATGAAATATATCAAAAAAGAAAAAAGAAAGTAACTAATAAAGAAACTAAAGAAAGAATGAGAGAAGGTATGAAAGCTAGAATGAAAGATATCAAGAAAGAATGAAAGAAACAAGGAAAGTAATTAATAAAGAAACTAAAGATAGAATGAAAGAAGGTATGAAAGCTAGAATGGAAGATATGAAGAAAGAATGAATGAAAGAAAGAAAGTCATAAAGAAACTAAAGAGAATGATTGAAGGTATGAAAGCTAGAATGTAAGATATCAAGAAAGAAAGAAATGAATGTAATTAAAAAAGAAACTAAAGATAGAATGAGAGAAGGTATGAAAGTTGGAATCTAAGATATTAAGAAAGAAAGAAAGAAAGAAAAAAAGAAAGAAAGAAAGTAATAAAGAAACTAAAGATAGAATGAGAGAAGATATGATAGCTAGAATGAAAGATATCAAGAAAGAAAGAAAGAAAGAAATCAATAAAGAAACAAAAGATAAAATGAGAGAAGGTATGAAATCGAGAACGAAAGATATGAAGAAAGAAAGAGAGAAAGAAAGTAACTAATAAAGAAACTAAAGATAGAATGAGAGAGCATATTAAAGCTAGAATGAAAGATATCAAGAAAGAAAGAAATGAAAGTAAGTAATTAAATAGAAACTAAAGATAGAATGAGAGAAGGTATGATAGCTAGAATGAAAGATTTCAAGGAAGAAAGAAAAAAAGAAATCAATAAAGAAATTAAAGAGGAAATGAGAGAAATATGAAACCTAGAATGCAAGATATCAAGAAAGAAAGAAAGTAATAAAGAAACTAAAGATAGAATGAGAGAATGTATGAAAGCTGAAATGAAAGATATCAAGAAAGAAAGAAAGAAAGAAATCAATAAAGAAACTAAAGATAAAATGAGAGAAGGTATGAAATACATAATGAAATATATCAAGAAGGAAACAAAGAAAGTAACTAATAAAGAAACTAAAGATAGAATGAGAGAAGGTATGAAAGCAAGAATGAAACATATCAAGAAAGAATGAAATAAACAAAGAAAGTAATTAATAAAGAAACTAAAGATAGAATGAAAGAAGGTATGAAAGCTAGAATGGAAGATATCAAGAAAGAATGAATGAAAGAAAGAAAGTAATAAAGAAACTAAAGAGAATGATTTAAGGTATGAAAGCTA
This sequence comes from Intellagama lesueurii, assembly GCA_037013535.1. NCBI lineage: Eukaryota > Metazoa > Chordata > Lepidosauria > Squamata > Agamidae > Intellagama > Intellagama lesueurii. The sequence goes on from JBAJHW010000002.1 coordinate 93,527,945, forward strand.
GAATGTAAGATATCAAGAAAGAAAGAAATGAATGTAATTAAAAAAGAAACTAAAGATAGAATGAGAGAAGGTATGAAAGACAGAATCTAAGATATCAAGATAGAAAGAAAGAAAGAAAAAAAGAAAGAACGAAAGTAATTAATAAAGAAACTAAAGATAGAATGAAAGAAGGTATGAAAGCTAGAATGAAAGATATCAATTAAAAAAAAGAAAGAAAGAAAGTAATAAAGAAACTAAAGATAGAATGAGAGAAGATATGATAGCTAGAATGAAAGATATCAAGAAAGAAAGAAAGAAAGAAATCAATAAAGAAACTAAAGATAAAATGAGAGAAGGTATGAAATCGAGAATGAAAGATATGAAGAAAGAAAGAGAGAAAGAAAGTAACTAATAAAGAAACTAAAGATAGAATGAGAGAGCGTATTAAAGCTAGAATGAAAGTTATCAAGAAAGAAAGAAAGAAAGAAAGAATGTAATAAAGAAACTAAAGAAAGAATGAGAGAAGATATGAATGCTAGAATTAAAGATATCAAGAAACAAAGAAAAAAAGAAAGTAAAAAAAAACTAAAGATAGAATGAGAGAAGGTATGAAAGCTAGAATGAAAGATATCAAGAAAGAAAGAAAGAAAGAAAGTAATAAAGAAACTAAAGATAGAATGAGAGAAGGTATGAAAGCTAGAATGTAAGATATCAAGAAAGAAAGAAATGAAAGAAAGTAAAAAAAACTAAAGATAGAATGAGAGAAGGTATGAAAGCTAGAATGAAAGATATCAAGAAAGAAAGAATGAAAGTATGTAAAAAAGAAACTAAAAATAGAATGAGAGAAGGTATGAAAGATAGAATCTAAGAGATCAAGAAAGAAAGAAAAAAAGAAAGAAAGAAAGAACGAAAGGAATTAATAAAGAAACTAAAGATAGAATGAGTGAAGATATGACAGGTAGAATGAAAGATATCAAGAAAGAAAGAAAGAAAGAAAGATTGTAATAAAGAAAAACTAAAGATGAAATGATAGAAGGTATGAAATACAGAATGAAATATATCAAGATAGAAAGAAAGAAAGTAACTAATAAAGAAAATAAAGATAGATTGAGGGAAGTTATTAAATCTAGAATGAAAGATAGAAGAAAGAAAGAAAGAAAGAAAGAAACTAATAAAGAAACTAAAGATAGAATGAGAGAAGGTATGAAAGCTAGAATGAAAGATATCAAGGAAGTAAGAAAAAAAGAAATCAATAAAGAAATTAAAGATGAAATGAGAGAAATATGAAACCTAGAATGAAAGATATGAAGAAAGAAAGAGAGAAGAAAGTAACTAATAAAGAAACTAAAGATAGAATGAGAGAAGGTATGAAAGCTGGAATGTAAGATATCAAGAAAGAAAGAAATAAAAGTAAGTAAAATAGAAATTAAAGATAGAATGAGAGAAGGTATGTTAGCTAGAATGAAAGATATCAAGGAAGAAAGAAAGTAACTAATAAAGAAACTAAAGATAGAATGAGAGAAGGTATGAAAGCTAGAATGAAAGATATCAAGAAAGAAAGAATGAAATCAATAAAGAAACTAAAGATAGAATGAGAGAAGATATGAAAGCTAGAATGAAAGATATCAAGAAAGAAAGAAATAAAAGTAAGTAAAATAGAAACTAAAGATAGAATGAGAGAAGGTATGTTAGCTAGAATGAAAGATATCAAGGAAGAAAGAAAAAAAGAAATCAATAAAGAAATTAAAGAGGAAATGAGAGAAATATGAAACCTAGAATGCAAGATATCAAGAAAGAAAGAAAGAAAGTAATAAAGAAACTAAAGATAGAATGAGAGAATGTATGAAAGTTAGAATGAAAGATATCAAGAAAGAAAGAAAGAAATCAATAAAGAAACTAAAGAGAAAATGAGAGAATGTATGAAATACATTATGAAATATATCAAAAAAGAAAAAAGAAAGTAACTAATAAAGAAACTAAAGAAAGAATGAGAGAAGGTATGAAAGCTAGAATGAAAGATATCAAGAAAGAAAGAAAAAAGAAATCAATAAAGAAACTAAAGATAAAATGAGAGAAGGTATGAAATACAGAATGAAATATATCAAGATAGAAAGAAAGAAAGTAACTAATAAAGAAAATAAAGATAGAATGAGGGAAGTTATTAAATCTAGAATGAAAGATAGAAGAAAGAAAGAAAGAAAGAAACTAATAAAGAAACTAAAGACAGAATGAGAGAAGGTATGAAAGCTAGAATGAAAGATATCAAGGAAGTAAGAAAAAAAGAAATCAATAAAGAAATTAAAGATGAAATGAGAGAAATATGAAACCTAGAATGAAAGATATGAAGAAAGAAAGAGAGAAAGAAAGTAACTAATAAAGAACCTAAAGATAGAATGAGAGAAGGTATGAAAGCTGGAATGTAAGATATCAAGAAAGAAAGAAATAAAAGTAAGTAAAATACAAAATAAAGAGAGAATGAGAGAAGGTATGACAGCTAGAATGAATAATATCAAGGAAGAAAGAAAAAAAGAAATCAATAAAGAAATTAAAGAGGAAATGAGAGAAATATGAAACCTAGAATGCAAGATATCAAGAAAGAAAGAAAGAAAGTAATAAAGAAACTAAAGATAGAATGAGAGAAGGTATGAAAGCTGGAATGTAAGATATCAAGAAAGAAAGAAATAAAAGTAAGTAAAATAGAAACTAAAGATAGAATGAGAGAAGGTATGATAGCTAGAATGAATGATATCAAGGAAGAAAGAAAAAAAGAAATCAATAAAGAAATTAAAGAGGAAATGAGAGAAATATGAAACCTAGAATGCAAGATATCAGGAAAGAAAGAAAGAAAGTAATAAAGAAACTAAAGATAGAATGAGAGAATGTATGAAAGCTTCAATGAAAGATATCAAGAAAGAAAGAAAGAAAGAAATCAATAAAGAAACTAAAGATAAAATGAGAGAAGGTATGAAATACATAATGAAATATATCAAGAAAGAAACAAAGAAAGTAACTAATAAAGAAACTAAAGATAGAATGAGAGAATGTATGAAAGCTAGAATGAAAGATATCAAGAAAGGAAAAAGGAAGAAAGTAGAAATGAAGTAATAAAGAAACTTAAGATGGAATGAGAGAAGATATGAAAGCTAGAATGAAAGATATCAGGAAAGAAAGAAAGAAAGAAAGTAGTAAAGAAACTAAAGATGAAATGAGAGAAGGTATGAAAGCTAGAATGAAAGATATCAATAAAAAAGAAAGAAAGAAAGAACGTAATAAAGAAACTAAAGATAGAATGAGAGAAGATATGAAAGCTAGAATGAAAGATATCAAGAAAGAAAGAAATAAAAGTAAGTAAAATCGAAACTAAAGGTAGAATGAGAGAAGGTTTGTTAGCTAGAATGAAAGATATCAAGGAAGAAAGAAAAAAAGAAATCAATAAAGAAATTAAAGAGGAAATGAGAGAATGTATGAAATACATTATGAAATATATCAAAAAAGAAAAAAAGAAAGTAACTAATAAAGAAACTAAAGAAAGAATGAGAGAAGGTATGAAAGCTAGAATGAAAGATATCAAGAAAGAATGAAAGAAACAAAGAAAGTAATTAATAAAGAAACTAAAGATAGAATGAAAGAAGGTATGAAAGCTAGAATGGAAGATATCAAGAAAGAATGAATGAAAGAAAGAAAGTCATAAAGAAACTAAAGAGAATGATTGAAGGTATGAAAGCTAGAATGTAAGATATCAAGAAAGAAAGAAATGAATGTAATTAAAAAAGAAACTAAAAATAGAATGAGAGAAGGTATGAAAGCTAGAATGTAAGATATCAAGAAAGAAAGAAAGAAAGAGAAAGGAAAGAACGAAAGTAATTAATAAAGAAACTAAAGATAGAATGAAAGAAGGTATGAAAGCTAGAATGAAAGATATCAATTAAAAAAAGAAAGAAAAAAGTAATAAAGAAACTAAAGATAGAATGAGAGAAGATATGATAGCTAGAATGAAAGATATCAAGAAAGAAAGAAAGAAAGAAATCAATAAAGAAACTAAAGATAAAATGAGAGAAGGTATGAAATCGAGAACGAAAGATATGAAGAAAGAAAGAGAGAAAGAAAGTAACTAATAAAGAAACTAAAGATAGAATGAGAGAGCATATTAAAGCTAGAATGAAAGATATCAAGAAAGAAAGAAATGAAAGTAAGTAAAAAAGAAACTAAAGATAGAATGAGAGAAGGTATGATAGCTAGAATGAAAGATTTCAAGGAAGATAGAAAAAAAGAAATCAATAAAGAAATTAAAGAGGAAATGAGTGAAATATGAAACCTAGAATGCAAGGTATCAAGAAAGAAAGAAAGTAATAAAGAAACTAAAGATAGAATGAGAGAATGTATGAAAGCTGAAATGAAAGATATCAAGAAAGAAAGAAAGAAAGAAATCAATAAAGAAACTAAAGATAAAATGAGAGAAGGTATGAAATACATAATGAAATATATCAAGAAAGAAACAAAGAAAGTAACTAATAAAGAAACTAAAGATAGAATGAGAGAAGGTATGAAAGCTAGAATGAAACATATCAAGAAAGAATGAAAGAAACAAAGAAAGTAATTAATAAAGAAACTAAAGATAGAATGAAAGAAGGTATGAATGCTAGAATGAAAGATATCAAGAAAGAATGAATGAAAGAAATAAAGTAATAAAGAAACTAAAGAGAATGATTGAAGGTATGAAAGCTAGAATGTAAGATATCAAGAAAGAAAGAAATGAATGTAATTAAAAAAGAAACTAAAGATAGAATGAGAGAAGGTATGAAAGACAGAATCTAAGATATCAAGAAAGAAAGAAAGAAAGAAAAAACAAAGAACGAAAGTAATTAATTAAGAAACTAAAGATAGAATGAAAGAAGGTATGAAAGCTAGAATGAAAGATATCAAGAGAGAAAGAAATGAAAGTATGTAAAAAAGAAACTAAAAATAGAAGGAGAGAAGGTATGAAAGATAGAATCTAAGAGATCAAGAAAGAAAGAAAAAAGAAAGAAAGAAAGAACAAAAGGAATTAATAAAGAAACTAAAGATAGAATGAGTGAAGATATGACAGGTAGAATGAAAGATATCAAGAAAGAAAGAAAGAAAGAAAGATTGTAATAAAGAAAAACTAAAGATGAAATGAGAGAATGTATGAAATACAGAATGAAATATATCAAGATAGAAAGAAAGAAAGTAACTAATAAAAAAAATAATGATAGAATGAGGGAAGTTATTAAATCTAGAATGAAAGAGAGAAGAAAGAAAGAAAGAAAGAAATTAATAAAGAAACTAAAGATAGAATGAGAGAAGGTATGATAGCTAGAATGAAAGATATCAAGGAAGTAAGAAAAAAAGAAATCAATAAAGAAATTAAAGATGAAATGAGAGAAATATGAAACCTAGAATGAAAGATATCAAGAAAGAAAGAAAGAAAGAAAGTAATAAAGAAACTAAAGATAGAATGAGAGAAGGTATGAAAGCTGGAATGTAAGATATCAAGAAAGAAAGAAATAAAAGTAAGTAAAATAGAAACTAAAGATAGAATGAGAGAAGGTATGATAGCTAGAATGAATGATATCAAGGAAGAAAGAAAAAAAGAAATCAATAAAAAATTAAAGAGGAAATGAGAGAAATATGAAACCTAGAATGCAAGATATCAAGAAAGAAAGAAAGAAAGTAATAAAGAAACTAAAGATAGAATGAGAGAAGGTATGAAAGCTGGAATGTAAGATATCAAGAAAGAAAGAAATAAAAGTAAGTAAAATAGAAACTAAAGATAGAATGAGAGAAGGTATGATAGCTAGAATGAATGATATCAAGGAAGAAAGAAAAAAAGAAATCAATAAAAAATTAAAGAGGAAATGAGAGAAATATGAAACCTAGAATGCAAGATATCAAGAAAGAAAGAAAGAAAGTAATAAAGAAACTAAAGATAGAATGAGAGAATGTATGGAAGCTACAATGAAAGATATCAAGAAAGAAAGAAAGAAAGAAAGAAAGAAATCAATAAAGAAACTAAAGATAAAATGAGAGAAGGTATGAAATACATAATGAAATATATCAAGAAAGAAAGAAAGAAAGTAATAAGGAAACTAAAGATAGAATGAGAGAATGTATGAAAGCTAGAATGAATGATATCAAGGAAGAAAGAAAAAAAGAAATCAATAAAGAAATTAAAGAGGAAATGAGAGAAATATGAAACCTAGAATGCAAGATATCAGGAAAGAAAGAAAGAAAGTAATAAAGAAACTAAAGATAGAATGAGAGAATGTATGAAAGCTTCAATGAAAGATATCAAGAAAGAAAGAAAGAAAGAAATCAATAAAGAAACTAAAGATAAAATGAGAGAAGGTATGAAATACATAATGAAATATATCAAGAAAGAAACAAAGAAAGTAACTAATAAAGAAACTAAAGATAGAATGAGAGAATGTATGAAAGCTAGAATGAAAGATATCAAGAAAGGAAAAAGGAAGAAAGTAGAAATGAAGTAATAAAGAAACTTAAGATGGAATGAGAGAAGATATGAAAGCTAGAATGAAAGATATCAGGAAAGAAAGAAAGAAAGAAAGTAGTAAAGAAACTAAAGATGAAATGAGAGAAGGTATGAAAGCTAGAATGAAAGATATCAATAAAAAAGAAAGAAAGAAAGAACGTAATAAAGAAACTAAAGATAGAATGAGAGAAGATATGAAAGCTAGAATGAAAGATATCAAGAAAGAAAGAAATAAAAGTAAGTAAAATCGAAACTAAAGGTAGAATGAGAGAAGGTTTGTTAGCTAGAATGAAAGATATCAAGGAAGAAAGAAAAAAAGAAATCAATAAAGAAATTAAAGAGGAAATGAGAGAATGTATGAAATACATTATGAAATATATCAAAAAAGAAAAAAAGAAAGTAACTAATAAAGAAACTAAAGAAAGAATGAGAGAAGGTATGAAAGCTAGAATGAAAGATATCAAGAAAGAATGAAAGAAACAAAGAAAGTAATTAATAAAGAAACTAAAGATAGAATGAAAGAAGGTATGAAAGCTAGAATGGAAGATATCAAGAAAGAATGAATGAAAGAAAGAAAGTCATAAAGAAACTAAAGAGAATGATTGAAGGTATGAAAGCTAGAATGTAAGATATCAAGAAAGAAAGAAATGAATGTAATTAAAAAAGAAACTAAAAATAGAATGAGAGAAGGTATGAAAGCTAGAATGTAAGATATCAAGAAAGAAAGAAAGAAAGAGAAAGGAAAGAACGAAAGTAATTAATAAAGAAACTAAAGATAGAATGAAAGAAGGTATGAAAGCTAGAATGAAAGATATCAATTAAAAAAAGAAAGAAAAAAGTAATAAAGAAACTAAAGATAGAATGAGAGAAGATATGATAGCTAGAATGAAAGATATCAAGAAAGAAAGAAAGAAAGAAATCAATAAAGAAACTAAAGATAAAATGAGAGAAGGTATGAAATCGAGAACGAAAGATATGAAGAAAGAAAGAGAGAAAGAAAGTAACTAATAAAGAAACTAAAGATAGAATGAGAGAGCATATTAAAGCTAGAATGAAAGATATCAAGAAAGAAAGAAATGAAAGTAAGTAAAAAAGAAACTAAAGATAGAATGAGAGAAGGTATGATAGCTAGAATGAAAGATTTCAAGGAAGATAGAAAAAAAGAAATCAATAAAGAAATTAAAGAGGAAATGAGTGAAATATGAAACCTAGAATGCAAGGTATCAAGAAAGAAAGAAAGTAATAAAGAAACTAAAGATAGAATGAGAGAATGTATGAAAGCTGAAATGAAAGATATCAAGAAAGAAAGAAAGAAAGAAATCAATAAAGAAACTAAAGATAAAATGAGAGAAGGTATGAAATACATAATGAAATATATCAAGAAAGAAACAAAGAAAGTAACTAATAAAGAAACTAAAGATAGAATGAGAGAAGGTATGAAAGCTAGAATGAAACATATCAAGAAAGAATGAAAGAAACAAAGAAAGTAATTAATAAAGAAACTAAAGATAGAATGAAAGAAGGTATGAATGCTAGAATGAAAGATATCAAGAAAGAATGAATGAAAGAAATAAAGTAATAAAGAAACTAAAGAGAATGATTGAAGGTATGAAAGCTAGAATGTAAGATATCAAGAAAGAAAGAAATGAATGTAATTAAAAAAGAAACTAAAGATAGAATGAGAGAAGGTATGAAAGACAGAATCTAAGATATCAAGAAAGAAAGAAAGAAAGAAAAAACAAAGAACGAAAGTAATTAATTAAGAAACTAAAGATAGAATGAAAGAAGGTATGAAAGCTAGAATGAAAGATATCAAGAGAGAAAGAAATGAAAGTATGTAAAAAAGAAACTAAAAATAGAAGGAGAGAAGGTATGAAAGATAGAATCTAAGAGATCAAGAAAGAAAGAAAAAAGAAAGAAAGAAAGAACAAAAGGAATTAATAAAGAAACTAAAGATAGAATGAGTGAAGATATGACAGGTAGAATGAAAGATATCAAGAAAGAAAGAAAGAAAGAAAGATTGTAATAAAGAAAAACTAAAGATGAAATGAGAGAATGTATGAAATACAGAATGAAATATATCAAGATAGAAAGAAAGAAAGTAACTAATAAAAAAAATAATGATAGAATGAGGGAAGTTATTAAATCTAGAATGAAAGAGAGAAGAAAGAAAGAAAGAAAGAAATTAATAAAGAAACTAAAGATAGAATGAGAGAAGGTATGAAAGCTAGAATGAAAGATATCAAGGAAGTAAGAAAAAAGAAATCAATAAAGAAATTAAAGATGAAATGAGAGAAATATGAAACCTAGAATGAAAGATATGAAGAAAGAAAGAGAGAAAGAAAGTAACTAATAAAGAAAATAAAGATAGAATGAGAGAAGGTATGAAAGCTGGAATGTAAGATATCAAGAAAGAAAGAAATAAAAGTAAGTAAAATAGAAACTAAAGATAGAATGAGAGAAGGTATGATAGCTAGAATGAAAGATATCAAGGAAGTAAGAAAAAAAGAAATCAATAAAGAAATTAAAGATGAAATGAGAGAAATATGAAACCTAGAATGAAAGATATCAAGAAAGAAAGAAAGAAAGAAAGTAATAAAGAAACTAAAGATAGAATGAGAGAAGGTATGAAAGCTGGAATGTAAGATATCAAGAAAGAAAGAAATAAAAGTAAGTAAAATAGAAACTAAAGATAGAATGAGAGAAGGTATGATAGCTAGAATGAATGATATCAAGGAAGAAAGAAAAAAAGAAATCAATAAAAAATTAAAGAGGAAATGAGAGAAATATGAAACCTAGAATGCAAGATATCAAGAAAGAAAGAAAGAAAGTAATAAAGAAACTAAAGATAGAATGAGAGAATGTATGGAAGCTACAATGAAAGATATCAAGAAAGAAAGAAAGAAAGAAAGAAAGAAATCAATAAAGAAACTAAAGATAAAATGAGAGAAGGTATGAAATACATAATGAAATATATCAAGAAAGAAAGAAAGAAAGTAATAAGGAAACTAAAGATAGAATGAGAGAATGTATGAAAGCTAGAATGAAAGATATCAAGAAAGGAAAAAGGAAGAAAGTAGAAATGAAGTAATAAAGAAACTTAAGATAGAATGAGAGAAGATATGAAAGCTAGAATGAAAGATATCAGGAAAGAAAGAAAGAAAGAAAGTAGTAAAGAAACTAAAGATGAAATGAGAGAAGGTATGAAAGCTAGAATGAAAGATATCAATAAAAAAGAAAGAAAGAAAGAACGTAATAAAGAAACTAAAGATAGAATGAGAGAAGATATGAAAGCTAGAATGAAAGATATCAAGAAAGAAAGAAATAAAAGTAAATAAAATAGAAACTAAATATAGAATGAGAGAAGATATGATAGCTAGAATGAAAGATATCAAGAAAGAAAGAAATAAAAGTAAGTAAAATAGAAACTAAAGATAGAATGGGAGAAGGTATGTTAGCTAGAATGAAAGATATCAAGGAAGAAAGAAAAAAAGAAATCAATAAAGAAATTAAAGAGGAAATGAGAGAAATATGAAACCTAGAATGCAAGATATGAAGAAAGAAAGAAAGAAAGTAATAAAGAAATTAAAGATAGAATGAGAGAATGTATGAAAGCTAGAATGAAAGATATCAAGAAAGAAAGAAAGAAATCAATAAAGAAACTAAAGATAAAATGAGAGAATGCATGAAATACATTATGAAAAATATCAAAAAAGAAAAAAAGAAAGTAACTAATAAAGAAACTAAAGAAAGAATGAGAGAAGGTATGAAAGCTAGAATGAAAGATATCAAGAAAGAATGAAAGAAACAAAGAAAGTAATTAATAAAGAAACTAAAGATAGAATGAAAGAAGGTATGAAAGCTAGAATGGAAGATATCAAGAAAGAATGAATGAAAGAAAGAAAGTCATAAAGAAACTAAAGAGAATGATTGAAGGTATGAAAGCTAGAATGTAAGATATCAAGAAAGAAAGAAATGAATGTAATTAAAAAAGAAACTAAAGATAGAATGAGAGAAGGTATGAAAGCTAGAATCTAAGATATCAAGAAAGAAAGAAAGAAAGAAAAAGGAAAGAACGAAAGTAATTAATAAAGAAACTAAAGATAGAATGAAAGAAGGTATGAAAGCTAGAATGAAAGATATCAATTAAAAAAAGAAAGAAAGAAAGTAATAAAGAAACTAAAGATAGAATGAGAGAAGATATGATAGCTAGAATGAAAGATATCAAGAAAGAAAGAAAGAAATCAATAAAGAAACTAAAGATAAAATGAGAGACGGTATGAAATCGAGAACGAAAGATATGAAGAAAGAAAGAGAGAAAGAAAGTAACTAATAAAGAAACTAAAGATAGAATGAGAGAGCATATTAAAGCTAGAATGAAAGATATCAAGAAAGAAAGAAATGAAAGTAAGTAAAAAAGAAACTAAAGATAGAATGAGAGAAGGTATGATAGCTAGAATGAAAGATTTCAAGGAAGATAGAAAAAAAGAAATCAATAAAGAAATTAAAGAGGAAATGAGAGAAATATGAAACCTACAATGCAAGATATCAAGAAAGAAAGAAAGTAATAAAGAAACTAAAGATAGAATGAGAGAATTTATGAAAGCTGAAATGAATGATATCAAGAAAGAAAGAAAGAAAGAAATCAATAAAGAAACTAAAGATAAAATGAGAGAAGGTATGAAATACATAATGAAATATATCAAGAAAGAAACAAAGAAAGTAACTAATAAAGAAACTAAAGATAGAATGAGAGAAGGTATGAAAGCTAGAATGAAACATATCAAGAAAGAATGAAAGAAACAAAGAAAGTAATTAATAAAGAAACTAAAGATAGAATGAAAGAAGGTATGAATGCTAGAATGAAAGATATCAAGAAAGAATGAATGAAAGAAAGAAAGTAATAAAGAAACTAAAGAGAATGATTGAAGGTATGAAAGCTAGAATGTAAGATATCAAGAAACAAAGAAATGAATGTAATTAAAAAAGAAACTAAAGATAGAAAGAGAGAAGGTATGAAAGACAGAATCTAAGATATCAAGAAAGAAAGAAAGAAAGAAAAAACAAAGAACGAAAGTAATTAATTAAGAAACTAAAGATAGAATGAAAGAAGGTATGAAAGCTAGAATGAAAGATATCAATTAAAAAAAAGAAGGAAATAAAGTAATAAAGAAACTAAAGATAGAATGAGAGAAGATATGATAGCTAGAATGAAAGATATCAAGAAAGAAAGAAAGAAAGAAATCAATAAAGAAACTAAAGATAAAATGAGAAGGTATGAAATCGAGAATGAAAGATATGAAGAAAGAAAGAGAGAAAGAAAGTAACTAATTAAGAAACTAAAGATAGAATGAGAGAGCGTATTAAAGCTAGAATGAAAGCTATCAAGAAAGAAAGAAAGAAAGAAAGAATGTAATAAAGAAACTAAAGATAGAATGAAAGAAGGTATGAATGCTAGAATAAAATATATCAAGAAAGAAAAAAGGAAGAAAGTAGAAACAAAGTAATAAAGAAACTAAAGATTGAATGAGTGAAGATATGAATGCTAGAATGAAAGATATCTAGAAAGAAAAAAAGAAATTAAGTAGTAAAGAAACTAAAGATAGAATCAGAGAAGTTATGAGAGCTGGAATGAAAGATATTAAAAAAGAAAGAAAGAAAGAAAGAAAGAAGGAACGAAATAATTAATAAAGAAACTAAAGATAGAATGAAAGAAGGTATGAAAGCTAGAATGAAAGATATCAAGAAAGAAAGACAGAAAGAAAGTAATAAAGAAACTAAAGATAGAATGAGAGAAGGTATGAAAGCTAGAATGAAAGATATCAAGAGAGAAAGAAATGAAAGTATGTAAAAAAGAAACTAAAAATAGAAGGAGAGAAGGTATGAAAGATAGAATCTAAGAGATCAAGAAAGAAAGAAAAAAAGAAAGAAAGAAAGAACAAAAGGAATTAATAAAGAAACTAAAGATAGAATGAGTGAAGATATGACAGGTAGAATGAAAGATATCAAGAAAGAAAGAAAGAAAGAAAGATTGTAATAAAGAAAAACTAAAGATGAAATGAGAGAAGGTATGAAATACAGAATGAAATATATCAAGATAGAAAGAAAGAAAGTAACTAATAAAGAAAATAAAGATAGAATGAGGGAAGTTATTAAATCTAGAATGAAAGATAGAAGAAAGAAAGAAAGAAACTAATAAAGAAACTAAAGATAGAATGAGAGAAGGTATGAAAGCTAGAATGAAAGCTATCAAGGAAGTAAGAAAAAAAGAAATCAATAAAGAAATTAAAGATGAAATGAGAGAAATATGAAACCTAGAATGAAAGATATGAAGAAAGAAAGAGAGAAAGAAAGTAACTAATAAAGAAACTAAAGAGAGAATGAGAGAAGGTATGAAAGCTAGAATGTAAGATATCAAGAAAGAAAGAAATAAAAGTAAGTAAAATAGAAACTAAAGATAGAATGAGAGAAGGTATGATAGCTAGAATGAAAGATATCAAGGAAGTAAGAAAAAAAGAAATCAATAAAGAAATTAAAGATGAAATGAGAGAAATATGAAACCTAGAATGAAAGATATCAAGAAAGAAAGAAAGAAAGAAAGTAATAAAGAAACTAAAGATAGAATGAGAGAAGGTATGAAAGCTGGAATGTAAGATATCAAGAAAGAAAAAATAAAAGTAAGTAAAATAGAAACTAAAGATAGAATGAGAGAAGGTATGATAGCTAGAATGAATGATATCAAGGAAGAAAGAAAAAAAGAAATCAATAAAAAATTAAAGAGGAAATGAGAGAAATATGAAACCTAGAATGCAAGATATCAAGAAAGAAACAAAGAAAGTAACTAATAAAGAAACTAAAGATAGAATGAGAGAATGTATGAAAGCTAGAATGAAAGATATCAAGAAAAGAAAAAGGAAGAAAGTAGAAATGAAGTAATAAAGAAACTTACGATAGAATGAGAGAAGATATGAAAGCTAGAATGAAAGATATCAGGAAAGAAAGAAAGAAAGAAAGTAGTAAAGAAACTAAAGATGAAATGAGAGAAGGTATGAAAGCTAGAATGAAAGATATCAATAAAAAAGAAAGAAAGAAAGAACGTAATAAAGAAACTAAAGATAGAAGGAGAGAAGATATGAAAGCTAGAATGAAAGATATCAAGAAAGAAATAAATAAAAGTAAGTAAAAAAGAAACTAAAGATAGAATGAGAGAAGGTATGTTAGCTAGAATGAAAGATATCAAGGAAGAAAGAAAAAAAGAAATCAATAAAGAAATTAAAGAGGAAATGAGAGAAATATGAAACCTAGAATGCAAGATATCAAGAAAGAAAGAAAGAAAGTAATAAAGAAACTAAAGATAGAATGAGAGAATGTATGAAAGCTAGAATGAAAGATATCAAGAAAGAAAGAAAGAAATCAATAAAGAAACTAAAGATAAAATGAGAGAATGTATGAAATACATTATGAAATATATCAAAAATGAAAAAAAGAAAGTAACTAATTAAGAAACTAAAGAAAGAATGAGAGAAGGTATGAAAGCTAGAATGAAAGATATCAAGAAAGAATGAAAGAAACAAAGAAAGTAATTAATAAAGAAACTAAAGATAGAATGAAATTAGGTATGAAAGCTAGAATGGAAGATATCAAGAAAGAATGAATGAAAGAAAGAAAGTCATAAAGAAACTAAAGAGAATGATTGAAGGTATGAAAGCTAGAATGTAAGATATCAAGAAAGAAAGAAATGAATGTAATTAAAAAAGAAACTAAAGATAGAATGAGAGAAGGTATGAAATATAGAATCTAAGATATCAAGAAAGAAAGAAAGAAAGAAAAAAGAAAGAACGAAAGTAATTAATAAAGAAACTAAAGATAGAATGAAAGAAGGTATGAAAGCTAGAATGAAAGATATCAATTAAAAAAAGAAAGAAAGAAAGTAATAAAGAAATTAAAGATAGAATCAGAGAAGATATGATAGCTAGAATGAAAGATATCAAGAAAGAAAGAAAGAAAGAAATCAATAAAGAAACTAAAGATAAAATGAGAGAAGGTATGAAGTCGAGAACGAAAGATATGAAGAAAGAAAGAGAGAAAGAAAGTAACTAATAAAGAAACTAAAGATAGAATGAGAGAGCATATTAAAGCTAGAATGAAAGATATCAAGAAAGAAAGAAATGAAAGTAAGTAAAAAAGAAACTAAAGATAGAATGAGAGAAGGTATGATAGCTAGAATCAAAGATTTCAAGGAAGAAAGAAAAAAAGAAATCAATAAAGAAATTAAAGAGGAAATGAGAGAAATATGAAACCTAGAATGCAAGATATCAAGAAAGAAAGAAAGTAATAAAGAAACTAAAGATAGAATGAGAGAATGTATGAAAGCTGAAATGAAAGATATCAAGAAAGAATGAATGAAAGAAAGAAAGTAATAAAGAAACTAAAGAGAATGATTGAAGGTATGAAAGCTAGAATGTAAGATATCAAGAAAGAAAGAAATGAATGTAATTAAAAAAGAAACTAAAGATAGAATGAGAGAAGGTATGAAAGACAGAATCTAAGTTATCAAGAAAGAAAGAAAGAAAGAAAAAAGAAAGAACGAAAGTAATTAATAAAGATGCTAAAGATAGAATGAAAGAAGGTATGAAAGCTAGAATGAAAGATATCAATTAAAAAAAGAAAGAAAGAAAGTAATAAAGAAACTAAAGATAGAATGAGAGAAGATATGATAGCTAGAATGAAAGATATCAAGAAAGAAAGAAAGAAAGAAATCAATAAAGAAACTAAAGATAAAATGAGAGAAGGTATGAAATCGAGAATGAAAGATATGAAGAAAGAAAGAGAGAAAGAAAGTAACTAATAAAGAAACTAAAGATAGAATGAGAGAGCGTATTAAAGCTAGAATGAAAGCTATCAAGAAAGAAAGAAAGAAATAAAGAATGTAATAAAGAAACTAAAGATAGAATGAGAGAAGGTATGAATGCTAGAATTAAATATATCAAGAAAGAAAAAAGGAAGAAAGTAGAAACAAAGTAATAAAGAAACTAAAGATTGAATGAGTGAAGATATGAATACTAGAATGAAAGATATCTAGAAAGAAATAAAAAAAGAAATTAAGTAGTAAAGAAACTAAAGATAGAATCAGAGAAGTTATGAGAGCTGGAATGAAAGATATCAAAAAAGAAAGAAAGAAAGAAAGAAAGAAAGAAGGAACGAAATAATTAATAAAGAAACTAAAGATAGAATGAAAGAAGGTATTAAAGCTAGAATGAATGATATCAAGAGAGAAAGAAATGAAAGTATGTAAAAAAGAAACTAAAAATAGAATGAGAGAAGATATGAAAGATAGAATCTAAGAGATCCAGAAAGAAAGAAAAAAAGAAAGAAAGAAAGAACGAAAGGAATTAATAAAGAAACTAAAGATAGAATGAGTGAAGATATGACAGGTAGAATGAAAGATATCAAGAAAGAAAGAAAGAAAGAAAGATTGTAATAAAGAAAAACTAAAGATGAAATGAGAGAAGGTATGAAATACAGAATGAAATATATCAAGATAGAAAGAAAGAAAGAAACTAATAAAGAAACTAAAGAAAAATGAGAGAAGGTATGAAAGCTAGAATGAAAGATATCAAGGAAGTAAGAGAGAAAGAAAGTAACTAATAAAGAAACTAAAGAGAGAATGAGAGAAGGTATGAAAGCTGGAATGTAAGATATCAAGAAAGAAAGAAATAAAAGTAAGTAAAATAGAAACTAAAGATAGAATGAGAGAAGGTATGATAGCTAGAATGAAAGATATCAAGGAAGTAAGAAAAAAAGAAATCATTAAAGAAATTAAAGATGAAATGAGAGAAATATGAAACCTAGAATGAAAGATATCAAGAAAGAAAGAAAGAAAGAAAGTAATAAAGAAACTAAAGATAGAATGAGAGAAGGTATGAAAGCTGGAATGTAAGATATCAAGAAAGAAAGAAATAAAAGTAAGTAAAATAGAAACTAAAGATAGAATGAGAGAAGGTATGATAGCTAGAATGAATGATATCAAGGAAGAAAGAAAAAAAGAAATCAATAAGAAATTAAAGAGGAAATGAGAGAAATATGAAACCTAGAATGCAAGATATCAAGAAAGAAAGAAAGTAATAAAGAAACTAAAGATAGAATGAGAGAATGTATGAAAGCTACAATGAAAGATATCAAGAAAGAAAGAAAGAAAGAAATCAATAAAGAAACTAAAGATAAAATGAGAGAAGGTATGAAATACATAATGAAATATATCAAGAGAGAATCAAAGAAAGTAACTAATAAAGAAACTAAAGATAGAATGAGAGAATGTATGAAAGCTAGAATGAAAGATATCAAGAAAGGAAAAAGGAAGAAAGTAGAAATGAAGTAATAAAGAAACTTAAGATAGAATGAGAGAAGATATGAAAGCTAGAATGAAAGATATCAGGAAAGAAAGAAAGAAAGAAAGTAGTAAAGAAACTAAAGATGAAATGAGAGAAGGTATGAAAGCTAGAATGAAAGATATCAATAAAAAAGAAAGAAAGAAAGAACGTAATAAAGAAACTAAAGATAGAATGAGAGAAGATATGAAAGCTAGAATGAAAGATATCAAGAAAGAAAGAAATAAAAGTAAGTAAAATAGAAACTAAAGATAGAATGAGAGAAGGTATGTTAGCTAGAATGAAAGATATCAAGGAAGAAAGAAAAAAAGAAATCAATAAAGAAATTAAAGAGGAAATGAGAGAAATATGAAATCTAGAATGCAAGATATCAAGAAAGAAAGAAAGAAAGTAATAAAGAAACTTAAGATAGAATGAGAGAATGTATGAAAGCTAGAATGAAAGATATCAAGAAAGAAAGAAAGAAATCAATAAAGAAACTAAACATAAAATCAGAGAATGTATGAAATACATTATGAAATGTATCAAAAAAGAAAAAAGAAAGTAACTAATAAAGAAACTAAAGAAAGAATGAGAGAAGGTATGAAAGCTAGAATGAAAGATATCAGGAAAGAATGAAAGAAACAAAGAAAGTAATTAATAAAGAAACTAAAGATAGAATGAAAGAAGGTATGAAAGCTAGAATGGAAGATATCAAGAAAGAATGAATGAAAGAAAGAAAGTCATAAAGAAACTAAAGAGAATGATTGAAGGTATGAAAGCTAGAATGTAAGATATCAAGAAAGAAAGAAATGAATGTAATTAAAAAAGAAACTAAAGATAGAATGAGAGAAGGTATGAAAGATAGAATCTAAGATATCAAGAAAGAAAGAAGGAAAGAAAAATGAAAGAACGAAAGTAATTAATAAAGAAACTAAAGATAGAATGAAAGAAGGTATGAAAGCTAGAATGAAAGATATCAATTAAAAGAAAGAAAGAAAGAAAGTAATAAAGAAACTAAAGATAGAATGAGAGAAGATATGATAGCTAGAATGAAAGATATCAAGAAAGAAAGAAAGAAAGAAATCAATAAAGAAACTAAAGATAAAATGAGAGAAGGTATGAAATCGAGAACGAAAGATATGAAGAAAGAAAGATAGAAAAAAAGTAACTAATAAAGAAACTAAAGATAGAATGAGAGAGCATATTAAAGCTAGAATGAAAGATATCAAGAAAGAAAGAAATGAAAGTAAGTAAAAAAGAAACTAAAGATAGAATGAGAGAAGGTATGTTAGCTAGAATGAAAGATTTCAAGGAAGAAAGAAAAAAAGAAATCAATAAAGAAATTAAAGAGGAAATGAGAGAAATATGAAACCAAGAATGCAAGATATCAAGAAAGAAAGAAAGTAATAAAGAAACTAAAGATAGAATGAGAGAATGTATGAAAGCTGAAATGAAAGATATCAAGAAATAAAGAAAGAAAGAAATCAATAAAGAAACTAAAGATAAAATGAGAGAAGGTATGAAATACATAATGAAATATATCAAGAGAGAAACAAAGAAAGTAACTAGTAAAGAAACTAAAGATAGAATGAGAGAAGGTATGAAAGCTAGAATGAAAGATATCAGGAAAGAAAGAAAGAAAGAAAGTAGTAAAGAAACTAAAGATGAAATGAGAGAAGGTATGAAAGCTAGAATGAAAGATATCAATAAAAAAGAAAGAAAAAAAGAACGTAATAAAGAAACTAAAGATAGAATGAGAGAAGATATGAAAGCTAGAATGAAAGATATCAAGAAAGAAAGAAATAAAAGTAAGTAAAATAGAAACTAAAGGTAGAATGAGAGAAGGTATGTTAGCTAGAATGAAAGATATCAAGGAAGAAAGAAAAAAAGAAATCAATAAAGAAATTAAAGAGGAAATGAGAGAATGTATGAAATACATTATGAAATATATCAAAAAAGAAAAAAAGAAAGTAACTAATAAAGAAACTAAAGAAAGAATGAGAGAAGGTATGAAAGCTAGAATGAAAGATATCAAGAAAGAATGATAGAAACACAGAAAGTAATTAATAAAGAAACTAAAGATAGAATGAAAGAAGGTATGAAAGTTAGAATGGAAGATATCAAGAAAGAATGAATGAAAGAAAGAAAGTCATAAAGAAACTAAAGAGAATGATTGAAGGTATGAAAGCTAGAATGTAAGATATCAAGAAAGAAAGAAATGAATGTAATTAAAAAAGAAACTAAAGATAGAATGAGAGAAGGTATGAAAGCTAGAATGTAAGATATCAAGAAAGAAAGAAAGAGAAAGGAAAGAACGAAAGTAATTAATAAAGAAACTAAAGATAGAATGAAAGAAGGTATGAAAGCTAGAATGAAAGATATCAATTAAAAAAAGAAAGAAAAAAGTAATAAAGAAACTAAAGATAGAATGAGAGAAGATATGATAGCTAGAATGAAAGATATCAAGAAAGAAAGAAAGAAAGAAATCAATAAAGAAACTAAAGATAAAATGAGAGAAGGTATGAAATACATAATGAAATATATCAAGAAAGAAACAAAGAAAGTAACTAATAAAGAAACTAAAGATAGAATGAGAGAAGGTATGAAAGCTAGAATGAAAGATATCAAGAAAGAATGATAGAAACACAGAAAGTAATTAATAAAGAAACTAAAGATAGAATGAAAGAAGGTATGAAAGTTAGAATGGAAGATATCAAGAAAGAATGAATGAAAGAAAGAAAGTCATAAAGAAACTAAAGAGAATGATTGAAGGTATGAAAGCTAGAATGTAAGATATCAAGAAAGAAAGAAATGAATGTAATTAAAAAAGAAACTAAAGATAGAATGAGAGAAGGTATGAAAGCTAGAATGTAAGATATCAAGAAAGAAAGAAAGAAAGAGAAAGGAAAGAACGAAAGTAATTAATAAAGAAACTAAAGATAGAATGAAAGAAGGTATGAAAGCTAGAATGAAAGATATCAATTAAAAAAAGAAAGAAAAAAGTAATAAAGAAACTAAAGATAGAATGAGAGAAGATATGATAGCTAGAATGAAAGATATCAAGAAAGAAAGAAAGAAAGAAATCAATAAAGAAACTAAAGATAAAATGAGAGAAGGTATGAAATACATAATGAAATATATCAAGAAAGAAACAAAGAAAGTAACTAATAAAGAAACTAAAGATAGAATGAGAGAAGGTATGAAAGCTAGAATGAAACATATCAAGAAAGAATGAAAGAAACAAAGAAAGTAATTAATAAAGAAACTAAAGATAGAATGAAAGAAGGTATGAATGCTAGAATGAAATATATCAAGAAAGAAAGAAGGAAAGTAAGTAATAAAGAAACTAAAATAGAATGAGAGAAGGTATGAAAGCTGGAATGTAAGATATCAAGAAAGAAAGAAATAAAAGTAAGTAAAATAGAAACTAAAGATAGAATGAGAGAAGGTATGATAGCTAGAATGAATGATATCAAGGAAGAAAGAAAAAAAGAAATCAATAAAGAAATTAAAGAGGAAATGAGAGAAATATGAAACCTAGAATGCAAGATATCAAGAAAGAAAGAAAGAAAGTAATAAAGAAACTAAAGATAGAATGAGAGAATGTATGAAAGCTACAATGAAAGATATCAAGAAAGAAAGAAAGAAAGAAATCAATAAAGAAACTAAAGATAAAATGAGAGAAGGTATGAAATACATATTGAAATATATCTAGAAAGAAACAAAGAAAGTAACTAATAAAGAAATTAAAAATAGAATGAGAGAATGTATGAAAGCTAGAATGAAAGATATCAAGAAAGAATGAAAGAAACAAAGAAAGTAATTAATAAAGAAACTAAAGATAGAATGAGAGAAGATATGATAGCTAGAATGAAAGATATCAAGAAAGAAAGAAAGAAAGAAATCAATAAAGAAACTAAAGATAAAATGATAGAAGGTATGAAATCGAGAATAAAAGATATGAAGAAAGAAAGAGAGAAAGAAAGTAACTAATAAAGAAACTAAAGATAGAATGAGAGAGCGTATTAAAGCTAGAATGAAAGATATCAAGAAAGAAAGAAAGAAATCACTAGAGAAACTAAAGATGAAATGAGAGAAGGTATGAAAGCTAGAATGAAAGATATCAAGAAAGAAAGTAATAAGAAACTAAAGATACAATGAGAGAAGGTATTAAAGCTAGAATGAAAGATATCAAGAAAGAAAGAAAGAAAATAAGAAAGTAATTTAGAAACTAAAGATGGAACGAGAGAAGATATGCGAGCTAGAATGAAAGCTATCAAGAAAGAAAGAATGTAATAAAGAAACTAAAGATAGAATGAGTGAAAGTATGAATGCTAGAATTAAATATATCAAGAAAGAAAAAAGGAAGAAAGTAGAAACAAAGTAATAAAGAAACTAAAGATTGAATGAGTGAAGATATGAATGCTAGAATGAAAGATATCTAGAAAGAAATAAAAAAAGAAATTAAGTAGTAAAGAAACTAAAGAGAGAATCAGAGAAGTTATGAGAGCTGGAATGAAAGATATCAAAAAAAGAAAGAAAGAAAGAAAGAAGGAACGAAATATTTAATAAAGAAACTAAAGATAGAATGAAAGAAGGTATGAAAGCTAGAATGAAAGATATCAAGAAAGAAAGAAAGAAAGAAAGTAATAAAGAATCTAAAGATAGAATGAGAGAAGGTATGAAAGCTAGAATGAAAGATATCAAGAGAGAAAGAAATGAAAGTATGTAAAAAAGAAACTAAAAATAGAATGAGAGAAGGTATGAAAGATAGAATCTAAGAGATCAAGAAAGAAAGAAAAAAGAAAGAAAGAAAGAACGATAGGAATTAATAAAGAAACTAAAGATAGAATGAGTGAAGATATGACAGGTAGAATGAAAGATATCAAGAAAGAAAGAAAGAAAGAAAGATTGTAAAAAAGAAAAACTAAAGATGAAATGAGAGAAGGTATATAATACAGAATGAAATATATCAAGATAGAAAGAAAGAAAGTAACTAATAAAGAAAATAAAGATAGAATGAGGGAAGTTATTAAATCTAGAATGAAAAATAGAAGAAAGAAAGAAAGAAAGAAACTAATAAAGAAACTAAAGATAGAATGAGAGAAGGTATGAAAGGTAGAATGAAAGATTTCAAGGAAGTAAGAAAAAAAGAAATCAATAAAGAAATTAAAGATGAAATGAGAGAAATATGAAACCTAGAATGAAAGATATGAAGAAAGAAAGAGAGAAAGAAAGTAACTGATAAAGAAACTAAAGATAGAATGAGAGAAGGTATGAAAGCTGGAATGTAAGATATCAAGAAAGAAATAAATAAAAGTAAGTAAAATAGAAACTAAAGATAGAATGAGAGAAGGTATGATAGCTAGAATGAAAGATATCAAGGAAGTAAGAAAAAAAGAAATCGATAAAGAAAATAAAGATGAAATGAGAGAAATATGAAACCTAGAATGAAAGATATCAAGAAAGAAAGAAAGAAAGTAATAAAGAAACTAAAGAGAATGAGAGAAGGTATGAAAGCTGGAATGTAAGATATCAAGAAAGAAATAAATAAAAGTAAGTAAAATAGAAACTAAAGATAGAATGAGAGAAGGTATGATAGCTAGAATGAAAGAGATCAAGAAAGAATGAAAGAAACAAAGAAAGTAATTAATAAAGAAACTAAAGATAGAATGAAAGAAGGTATGAATGCTAGAATGAAAGATATCAAGAAAGAATGAATGAAAGAAAGAAAGTAATAAAGAAACTAAAGAGAATGATTGAAGGTACGAAAGCGAGAATGTAAGATATCAAGAAAGAAAGAAATGAATGTAATTAAAAAAGAAACTAAAGATAGAATGAGAGAAGGTATGAAAGACAGAATCTAAGATATCAAGAAAGAAAGAAAGAAAAAAAAAAGAAAGAACGAAAGTAATTAATAAAGAAACTAAAGATAGAATGAAAGAAGGTATGAAAGCTAGAATGAAAGATATCAATTAAAAAAAAGAAAGAAAGAAAGTAATAAAGAAACTAAAGATAGAATGAGAGAAGATATGATAGCTAGAATGAAAGATATCAAGAAAGAAAGAAAGAAAGAAATCAAGAAAGAAACTAAAGATAAAATGAGAGAAGGTATGAAATCGAGAATGAAAGATATGAAGAAAGAAAGAGAGAAAGAAAGTAACTAATAAAGAAACTAAAGATAGAATGAGACAGCATATTAAAGCTAGAATGAAAGATATCAAGAAAGAAAGAAATGAAAGTAAGTAAAAAAGAAACTAAAGACAGAATGAGAGAAGGTATGATAGCTAGAATGAAAGATTTCAAGGAAGAAAGAAAAAAAGAAATCAATAAAGAAATTAAAGAGGAAATGAGAGAAATATGAAACCTAGAATGCAAGATATCAAGAAAGAAAGAAAGTAATAAAGAAACTAAAGATAGAATGAGAGAATGTATGAAAGCTGAATTGAAAGATATCAAGAAAGAAAGAAAGAAATCAATAAAGAAACTAAAGATAAAATAAGAGAAGATATGAAATACATAATGAAATATATCAAGAAAGAAACAAAGAAAGTAACTAATAAAGAAACTAAAGATAGAATGAGAGAAGGTATGAAAGCTAGAATGAAAGATATCAAGAGAGAAAGAAATGAAAGTATTTAAAAAAGAAACTTAAAATAGAATGAGAGAAGGTATGAAAGATAGAATCTAAGAGATCAAGAAAGAAAGAAAAAAAGAAAGAACGAAAGGAATTAATAAAGAAACTAAAGATGGAATGAGAGAAGATATGACAGGTAGAATGAAAGATATCAGGAAAGAAAGAAAGAAAGATTGTAATAAAGAAAAACTAAAGATGAAATGAGAGAAGGTATGAAATACAGAATGAAATATATCAAGATAGAAAGAAAGAAAGTAACTAATAAAGAAAATAAAGATAGAATGAAGGAAGTTATTAAATCTAGAATGAAAGATAGAAGAAAGAAAGAAAGAAAGAAACTAATAAAGAAATTAAAGATAGAATGAGAGAATGTATGAAAGCTGGAATGTAAGTTATCAAGAAAGAAAGAAATAAAAGGAAATAAAATAGAAACTAAAGATAGAATGAGAGAAGGTATGATAGCTAGAATGAATGATATCAAGGAAGAAAGAAAAAAAGAAATCAATAAAGAAATTAAAGAGGAAATGAGAGAAATATGAAACCTAGAATGCGAGATATCAAAAAAGAAAGAAAGAAAGTAATAAAGAAACTAAAGGTAGAATGAGAGAATGTATGAAAGCTACAATGAAAGATATCAAGAAAGAAAGAAAGAAAGAAAGAAATCAATAAAGAAACTAAAGATAAAATGATAGAAGGTATGAAATACATAATGAAATATATCAAGAAAGAAACAAAGAAAGTAACTAATAAAGAAACTAAAGATAGAATGAGAGAATGTATGAAAGCTAGAATGAAAGATATCAAGAAAGGAAAAAGGAAGAAAGTAGAAATGAAGTAATAAAGAAACTTAAGATAGAATGAGAGAAGATATGAAAGCTAGAATGAAAGATATCAGGAAAGAAAGAAATAAAAGTAAGTAAAATAGAAACTAAAGATAGAATGAGAGAAGGTATGTTAGCTAGAATGAAAGATATCAAGGAAGAAAGAAAAAAAGAAATCAATAAAGAAATTAAAGAGGAAATGAGAGAAATATGAAACCTGGAATGCAAGCTATCAAGAAAGAAAGAAAGAAAGTAATAAAGAAACTAAAGATAGAATGAGAGAATGTATGAAAGCTAGAATGAAAGATATCAATAAAAAAGAAAGAAAGAAAGAACGTAATAAAGAAAGTAAAGATAGAATGAGAGAAGATATGAATGCTAGATTGAAAGATATCAAGAAAGAAAGAAATAAAAGTAAGTAAAATAGAAACTAAAGATAGAATGAGAGAAGGTATGTTAGCTAGAATGAAAGATATCAGGGAAGAAAGAAAAAAAGAAATCAATAAAGAAATTAAAGAGGAAATGAGAGAAATATGAAACCTAGAATGCAAGCTATCAAGAAAGAAAGTAATAAAGTAATAAAGAAACTAAAGATAGAATGAGAGAATGTATGAAAGCTAGAATGAAAGATATCAAGAAAGAAAGAAAGAAATCAATAAAGAAACTAAAGATAAAATGAGAGAATGTATGAAATACATTATGAAATATATCAAAAAAGAAAAAAGAAAGTAACTAATAAAGAAACTAAAGAAAGAAT
Source organism: Intellagama lesueurii (assembly GCA_037013535.1). Lineage (NCBI taxonomy): Eukaryota > Metazoa > Chordata > Lepidosauria > Squamata > Agamidae > Intellagama > Intellagama lesueurii. The sequence continues at coordinate 93,553,020 of JBAJHW010000002.1, forward strand.
GAGAGAAGGTATGAAAGCTAGAATGAAAGATATCAAGAAAGAATGAAAGAAACAAGGAAAGTAATTAATAAAGAAACTAAAGATAGAATGAAAGAAGGTATGAAAGCTAGAATGGAAGATATCAAGAAAGAATGAATGAAAGAAAGAAAGTCATAAAGAAACTAAAGAGAATGATTGAAGGTATGAAAGCTAGAATGTAAGATATCAAGAAAGAAAGAAATGAATGTAATTAAAAAAGAAACTAAAGATAGAATGAGAGAAGGTATGAAAGATGGAATCTAAGATATCAAGAAAGAAAGAAAGAAAGAAAAAAGAAAGAACGAAAGTAATTAATAAAGAAACTAAAGATAGAATGAAAGAAGGTATGAAAGCTAGAATGAAAGATATCAATTAAAAAAAAGAAAGAAAGAAAGTAATAAAGAAACTAAAGATAGAATGAGAGAAGATATGATAGCTAGAATGAAAGATATCAAGAAAGAAAGAAAGAAAGAAATCAATAAAGAAACTAAAGATAAAATGAGAGAAGGTATGAAATCGAGAATGAAAGATATGAAGAAAGAAAGAGAGAAAGAAAGTAACTAATAAAGAAACTAAAGATAGAATGAGAGAGCATATTAAAGCTAGAATGAAAGATATCAAGAAAGAAAGAAAGAAAGAAAGAATGTAATAAAGAAACTAAAGAAAGAATGAGAGAAGGTATGATAGCTAGAATGAAAGATTTCAAGGAAGAAAGAAAAAAAGAAATCAATATAGAAATTAAAGAGGAAATGAGAGAAATATGAAACCTAGAATGCAAGATATCAAGAAAGAAAGAAAGTAATAAAGAAACTAAAGATAGAATGAGAGAATGTATGAAAGCTGAAATGAAAGATATCAAGAAAGAAAGAAAGAAAGAAATCAATAAAGAAACTAAAGATAAAATGAGAGAAGGTATGAAATACATAATGAAATATATCAAGAAAGAAACAAAGAAAGTAACTAATAAAGAAACTAAAGATAGAATGAGAGAAGGTATGAAAGCTAGAATGAAACATATCAAGAAAGAATGAAATAAACAAAGAAAGTAATTAATAAAGAAACTAAAGATAGAATGAAAGAAGGTATGAATGCTAGAATGAAAGATATCAAGAAAGAATGAATGAAAGAAAGAAAGTAATAAAGAAACTAAAGAGAATGATTTAAGGTATGAAAGCTAGAATGTAAGATATCAAGAAAGAAAGAAATGAATGTAATTAAAAAAGAAACTAAAGATAGAATGAGAGAAGGTATGAAAGACAGAATCTAAGATATCAAGATAGAAAGAAAGAAAGAAAAAAAGAAAGAACGAAAGTAATTAATAAAGAAACTAAACATAGAATGAAAGAAGGTATGAAAGCTAGAATGAAAGATATCAATTAAAAAAAGAAAGAAAGAAAGTAATAAAGAAACTAAAGATAGAATGAGAGAAGATATGATAGCTAGAATGAAAGGTATCAAGAAAGAAAGAAAGAAAGAAATCAATAAAGAAACTAAAGATAAAATGAGAGAAGGTATGAAATCGAGAATGAAAGATATGAAGAAAGAAAGAGAGAAAGAAAGTAACTAATAAAGAAACTAAAGATAGAATGAGAGAGCATATTAAAGCTAGAATGAAAGATATCAAGAAAGAAAGAAAGAAAGAAAGAATGTAATAAAGAAACTAAAGAAAGAATGAGAGAAGATATGAATGCTAGAATTAAAGATATCAAGAAACAAAGAAAAAAAGAAAGTAAAAAAAAACTAAAGATAGAATGAGAGAAGGTATGAAAGCTAGAATGAAAGATATCAAGAAAGAAAGAAAGAAAGAAAGTAATAAAGAAACTAAAGATAGAATGAGAGAAGGTATGAAAGCTAGAATGTAAGATATCAAGAAAGAAAGAAATGAAAGAAAGAAAAAAAAAACTAAAGATAGAATGAGAGAAGGTATGAAAGCTAGAATGAAAGATATCAAGAAAGAAAGAAATGAAAGAAAGTAAAAAAAACTAAAGATAGAATGAGAGAAGGTATGAAAGCTAGAATGAAAGATATCAAGAAAGAAAGAAAGAAAGGAATTAATAAAGAAACTAAAGATAGAATGAGTGAAGATATGACAGGTAGAATGAAAGATATCAAGAAAGAAAGTAAGAAAGATTGTAATAAAGAAAAACTAAAGATGAAATGATAGAAGGTATGAAATACAGAATGAAATATATCAAGATAGAAAGAAAGAAAGTAACTAATAAAGAAAATAAAGATAGATTGAGGGAAGTTATTAAATCTAGAATGAAAGATAGAAGAAAGAAAGAAAGAAAGAAACTAATAAAGAAACTAAAGATAGAATGAGAGAAGGTATGAAAGCTAGAATGAAAGATATCAAGGAAGTAAGAAAAAAAGAAATCAATAAAGAAATTAAAGATGAAATGAGAGAAATATGAAACCTAGAATGAAAGATATGAAGAAAGAAAGAGAGAAGAAAGTAACTAATAAAGAAACTAAAGATAGAATGAGAGAAGGTATGAAAGCTGGAATGTAAGATATCAAGAAAGAAAGAAATAAAAGTAAGTAAAATAGATATTAAAGATAGAATGAGAGAAGGTATGATAGCTAGAATGAAAGATATCAAGAAAGAAAGAAAGAAATCAATAAAGAAACTAAAGATAGAATGAGAGAAGATATGAAAGCTAGAATGAAAGATATCAAGAAAGAAAGAAATAAAAGTAAGTAAAATAGAAACTAAAGATAGAATGAGAGAAGGTATGTTAGATAGAATGAAAGATATCAAGGAAGAAAGAAAAAAAGAAATCAATAAAGAAATTAAAGAGGAAATGAGAGAAATATGAAACCTAGAATGCAAGCTATCAAGAAAGAAAGAAAGAAAGTAATAAAGAAACTAAAGATAGAATGAGAGAATGTATGAAAGCTAGAATGAAAGATATCAAGAAAGAAAGAAAGAAATCAATAAAGAAACTAAAGATAGAATGAGAGAAGGTATTAAAGCTAGAAAGAGATGTCAAGAAAGAAAGAAATGAAAGTAAGTAATTAAATAGAAACTAAAGATAGAATGAGAGAAGGTATGATAGCTAGAATGAAAGATATCAAGGAAGAAAGAAAAAAAGAAATCAATAAAGAAATTAAAGAAGAAATGAGAGAAATATGAAACCTAGAATGCAAGCTATCAAGAAAGAAAGAAAGAAAGTAATAAAGAAACTAAAGATAGAATGAGAGAATGTATGACAGCTAGAATGAAAGATATCAAGAAAGAAAGAAAGAAATCAATAAAGAAACTAAAGATAGAATGAGAGAAGATATGAAAGCTAGAATGAAAGATATCAAGAAAGAAATAAATAAAAGTAAGTAAAATAGAAACTAAAGATAGAATGAGAGAAGGTATGTTAGATAGAATGAAAGATATCAAGGAAGAAGGAAAAAAAGAAATCAATAAAGAAATTAAAGAGGAAATGAGAGAAATATGAAACCTAGAATGCAAGCTATCAAGAAAGAAAGAAAGAAAGTAATAAAGAAACTAAAGATAGAATGAGAGAATGTATGAAAGCTAGAATGAAAGATATCAAGAAAGAAAGAAAGAAATCAATAAAGAAACTAAAGATAAAATGAGAGAATGTATGAAATACATTATGAAATATATCAAAAAAGAAAAAAGAAAGTAACTAATAAAGAAACTAAAGAAAGAATGAGAGAAGGTATGAAAGCTAGAATGAAAGATATCAAGAAAGAATGAAAGAAAAAAAGAAAGTAATTAATAAAGAAACTAAAGATAGAATGAAAGAAGGTATGAAAGCTAGAATGGAAGATATCAAGAAAGAATGAATGAAATAAAGAAAGTCATAAAGAAACTAAAGAGAATGATTGAAGGTATGAAAGCTAGAATGTAAGATATCAAGAAAGAAAGAAATGAATGTAATTAAAAAAGAAACTAAAGATAGAATGAGAGAAGGTATGAAAGATGGAATCTAAGATATCAAGAAAGAAAGAAAGAAAGAAAGAAAAAAGAAAGAACGAAAGAAATTAATAAAGAAACTAAAGATAGAATGAAAGAAGGTATGAAAGCTAGAATGAAAGATATCAATTAAAAAAAAGAAAGAAAGAAAGTAATAAAGAAACTAAAGATAGAATGAGAGAAGATATGATAGCTAGAATGAAAGATATCAAGAAAGAAAGAAAGAAAGAAATCAATAAAGAAACTAAAGATAAAATGAGAGAAGGTATGAAATCGAGAACGAAAGATATGAAGAAAGAAAGAGAGAAAGAAAGTAACTAATAAAGAAACTAAAGATAGAATGAGAGAGCATATTAAAGCTAGAATGAAAGATATCAAGAAAGAAAGAAATGAAAGTAAGTAATTAAATAGAAACTAAAGATAGAATGAGAGAAGGTATGATAGCTAGAATGAAAGATTTCAAGGAAGAAAGAAAAAAAGAAATCAATAAAGAAATTAAAGAGGAAATGAGAGAAATATGAAACCTAGAATGCAAGATATCGAGAAAGAAAGAAAGTAATAAAGAAACTAAAGATAGAATGAGAGAATGTATGAAAGCTGAAATGAAAGATATCAAGAAAGAAAGAAAGAAAGAAATCAATAAAGAAACTAAAGATAAAATGAGAGAAGGTATGAAATACATAATGAAATATATCAAGAAAGAAACAAAGAAAGTAACTAATAAAGAAACTAAAGATAGAATGAGAGAAGGTATGAAAGCTAGAATGAAAGATATCAAGAAAGAATGAAAGAAACAAAGAAAGTAATTAATAAAGAAACTAAAGATAGAATGAGAGAAGGTATGAAAGCTAGAATGAAAGATATCAAGAAAGAAAGAAAGAAAGAAAGTAATAAAGAAACTAAAGATAGAATGAGAGAAGGTATGAAAGCTAGAATGTAAGATTTCAAGAAAGAAAGAAAGGAAAGAAAGTAAAAAAACTAAAGATAGAATGAGAGAAGGTATGAAAGCTAGAATGAAAGATATCAAGAAAGAAAGAAAGAAAATAACTAATAAAGAAACTAAAGATAGAATGAGAGAAGGTATTAAAGCTAGAATGAAAGATATCAAGAGAGAAAGAAATGAAAGTATGTAACAAAGAAACTAAAAATAGAATGAGAGAAGGTATGAAAGATAGAATCTAAGAGATCAAGAAAGAAAGAAAAAAAGAAAGAAAGAAAGAACGAAAGGAATTAATAAAGAAACTAAAGATAGAATGAGTGAAGATATGACAGGTAGAATGAAAGATATCAAGAAAGAAAGAAAGAAAGAAAGATTGTAATAAAGAAAAACTAAAGATGAAATGATAGAAGGTATGAAATACAGAATGAAATATATCAAGATAGAAAGAAAGAAAGTAACTAATAAAGAAAATAAAGATAGATTGAGGGAAGTTATTAAATCTAGAATGAAAGATAGAAGAAAGAAAGAAAGAAAGAAACTAATAAAGAAACTAAAGATAGAATGAGAGAAGGTATGAAAGCTAGAATGAAAGATATCAAGGAAGTAAGAAAAAAAGAAATCAATAAAGAAATTAAAGATGAAATGAGAGAAATATGAAACCTAGAATGAAAGATATGAAGAAAGAAAGAGAGAAGAAAGTAACTAATAAAGAAACTAAAGATAGAATGAGAGAAGGTATGAAAGCTGGAATGTAAGATATCAAGAATGAAAGAAATAAAAGTAAGTAAAATAGAAATTAAAGATAGAATGAGAGAAGGTATGATAGCTAGAATGAAAGATATCAAGGAAGAAAGAAAAATAAATCAATAAAGAAATTAAAGAGGAAATGAGAGAAATATGAAACCTAGAATGCAAGCTATCAAGAAAGAAAGAAAGAAAGTAATAAAGAAACTAAAGATAGAATGAGAGAATGTATGAAAGCTAGAATGAAAGATATCAAGAAAGAAAGAATGAAATCAATAAAGAAACTAAAGATAGAATGAGAGAAGATATGAAAGCTAGAATGAAAGATATCAAGAAAGAAAGAAATAAAAGTAAGTAAAATAGAAACTAAAGATAGAATGAGAGAAGGTATGTTAGCTAGAATGAAAGATATCAAGGAAGAAAGAAAAAAAGAAATCAATAAAGAAATTAAAGAGGAAATGAGAGAAATATGAAACCTAGAATGCAAGCTATCAAGAAAGAAAGAAAGAAAGTAATAAAGAAACTAAAGATAGAATGAGAGAATGTATGAAAGCTAGAATGAAAGATATCAAGAAAGAAAGAATGAAATCAATAAAGAAACTAAAGATAAAATGAGAGAATGTATGAAATACATTATGAAATATATCAAAAAAGAAAAAAGAAAGTAACTAATAAAGAAACTAAAGAAAGAATGAGAGAAGGTATGAAAGCTAGAATGAAAGATATCAAGAAAGAATGAAAGAAACAAAGAAAGTAATTAATAAAGAAACTAAAGATAGAATGAAAGAAGGTATGAAAGCTAGAATGGAAGATATCAAGAAAGAATGAGTGAAAGAAAGAAAGTCATAAAGAAACTAAAGAGAATGATTGAAGGTATGAAAGCTAGAATGTAAGATATCAAGAAAGAAAGAAATGAATGTAATTAAAAAAGAAACTAAAGATAGAATGAAAGAAGGTATGAAAGATGGAATCGAAGATATCAAGAAAGAAAGAAAGAAAGAAAGAAAAAAGAAAGAACGAAAGTAATTAATAAAGAAACTAAAGATAGAATGAAAGAAGGTATGAAAGCTAGAATGAAAGATATCAATTAAAAAAAAGAAAGAAAGAAAGTAATAAAGAAACTAAAGATAGAATGAGAGAAGATATGATAGCTAGAATGAAAGATATCAAGAAAGAAAGAAAGAAAGAAATCAATAAAGAAACTAAAGATAAAATGAGAGAAGGTATGAAATCGAGAATGAAAGATATGAAGAAAGAAAGAGAGAAAGAAGGTAACTAATAAAGAAACTAAAGATAGAATGAGAGAGCGTATTAAAGCTAGAATGAAAGTTATCAAGAAAGAAAGAAAGAATGTAATAAAGAAACTAAAGATAGAATGAGAGAAGATATGAATGCTAGAATTAAATATATCAAGAAAGAAAGAAAGAAATCAATAAAGAAACTAAAGATAAAATGAGAGAATGCATGAAATACATTATGAAATATATCAAAAAAGAAAAAAAGAAAGTAACTAATAAAGAAACTAAAGAAAGAATGAGAGAAGGTATGAAAGCTAGAATGAAAGATATCAAGAAAGAATGAAAGAAACAAAGAAAGTAATTAATAAAGAAACTAAAGATAGAATGAAAGAAGGTATGAAAGCTAGAATGGAAGATATCAAGAAAGAATGAATGAAAGAAAGAAAGTCATAAAGAAACTAAAGAGAATGATTGAAGGTATGAAAGCTAGAATGTAAGATATCAAGAAAGAAAGAAATGAATGTAATTAAAAAAGAAACTAAAGATAGAATGAGAGAAGGTATGAAAGCTAGAATCTGAGATATCAAGAAAGAAAGAAAGAAAGAAAAAGGAAAGAACGAAAGTAATTAATAAAGAAACTAAAGATAGAATGAAAGAAGGTATGAAAGCTAGAATGAAAGATATCAATTAAAAAAAGAAAGAAAGAAAGTAATAAAGAAACTAAATATAGAATGAGAGAAGATATGATAGCTAGAATGAAAGATATCAAGAAAGAAAGAAAGAAATCAATAAAGAAACTAAAGATAAAATGAGAGAAGGTATGAAATACATAATGAAATATATCAAGAAAGAAACAAAGAAAGTAACTAATAAAGAAACTAAAGATAGAATGAGAGAATGTATGAAAGCTAGAATGAAACATATCAAGAAAGAATGAAAGAAACAAAGAAAGTAATTAATAAAGAAACTAAAGATAGAATGAAAGAAGGTATGAATGCTAGAATGAAAGATATCAAGAAAGAATGAATGAAAGAAAGAAAGTAATAAAGAAACTAAAGAGAATGATTGAAGGTATGAAAGCTAGAATGTAAGATATCAAGAAAGAAAGAAATGAATGTAATTAAAAAAGAAACTAAAGATAGAATGAGAGAAGGTATGAAAGACAGAATCTAAGATATCAAGAAAGAAAGAAAGAAAGAAAAAACAAAGAACGAAAGTAATTAATTAAGAAACTAAAGATTGAATGAAAGAAGGTATGAAAGCTAGAATGAAAGATATCAATTAAAAAAAAGAAAGAAAGAAAGTAATAAAGAAACTAAAGATAGAATGAGAGAAGATATGATAGCTAGAATGAAAGATATCAAGAAAGAAAGAAAGAAAGAAATCAATAAAGAAACTAAAGATAAAATGAGAAGGTATGAAATCGAGAATGAAATATATGAAGAAAGAAAGAGAGAAAGAAAGTAACTAATTAAGAAACTAAAGATAGAATGAGAGAGCGTATTAATGCTAGAATGAAAGCTATCAAGAAAGAAAGAAAGAAAGAAAGAATGTAATAAAGAAACTAAAGATAGAATGAAAGAAGGTATGAATGCTAGAATAAAATATATCAAGAAAGAAAAAAGGAAGAAAGTAGAAACAAAGTAATAAAGAAACTAAAGATTGAATGAGTGAAGATATGAATGCTAGAATGAAAGATATCTAGAAAGAAAAAAAAGAAATTAAGTAGTAAAGAAAGTAAAGATAGAATCAGAGAAGTTATGAGAGCTGGAATGAAAGATATTAAAAAAGAAAGAAAGAAAGAAAGAAAGAAGGAACGAAATAATTAATAAAGAAACTAAAGATAGAATGAAAGAAGGTATGAAAGCTAGAATGAAAGATATCAAGAAAGAAAGACAGAAAGAAAGTAATAAAGAAACTAAAGATAGAATGAGAGAAGGTATGAAAGCTAGAATGAAAGATATCAAGAGAGACAGAAATGAAAGTATGTAAAAAAGAAACTAAAAATAGAAGGAGAGAAGGTATGAAAGATAGAATCTAAGAGATCAAGAAAGAAAGAAAAAAGAAAGAAAGAAAGAACAAAAGGAATTAATAAAGAAACTAAAGATAGAATGAGTGAAGATATGACAGGTAGAATGAAAGATATCAAGAAAGAAAGAAAGAAAGAAAGATTGTAATAAAGAAAAACTAAAGATGAAATGAGAGAAGGTATGAAATACAGAATGAAATATATCAAGATAGAAAGAAAGAAAGTAACTAATAAAGAAAATAAAGATAGAATGAGGGAAGTTATTAAATCTAGAATGAAAGATAGAAGAAAGAAAGAAAGAAACTAATAAAGAAACTAAAGATAGAATGAGAGGAGGTATGAAAGCTAGAATGAAAGATATCAAGGAAGTAAGAAAAAAAGAAATCAATAAAGAAATTAAAGATGAAATGAGAGAAATATGAAACCTAGAATGAAAGATATGAAGAAAGAAAGAGAGAAAGAAAGTAACTAATAAAGAAACTAAAGAGAGAATGAGAGAAGGTATGAAAGCTGGAATGTAAGATATCAAGAAAGAAAGAAATAAAAGTAAGTAAAATAGAAACTAAAGATAGAATGAGAGAAGGTATGATAGCTAGAATGAAAGATATCAAGGAAGTAAGAAAAAAAGAAATCAATAAAGAAATTAAAGATGAAATGAGAGAAATATGAAACCTAGAATGAAAGATATCAAGAAAGAAAGAAAGAAAGAAAGTAATAAAGAAACTAAAGATAGAATGAGAGAAGGTATGAAAGCTGGAATGTAAGATATCAAGAAAGAAATAAATAAAAGTAAGTAAAATAGAAACTAAAGATAGAATGAGAGAAGGTATGATAGCTAGAATGAATGATATCAAGGAAGAAAGAAAAAAAGAAATCAATAAAAAATTAAAGAGGAAATGAGAGAAATATGAAACCTAGAATGCAAGATATAAAGAAAGAAAGAAAGAAAGTAATAAAGAAACTAAAGATAGAATGAGAGAATGTATGAAAGCTACAATGAAAGATATCAAGAAAGAAAGAAAGAAAGAAATCAATAAAGAAACTAAAGATAAAATGAGAGAAGGTATGAAATAGATAATGAAATATATCAAGAAAGAAACAAAGAAAGTAACTAATAAAGAAACTAAAGATAGAATAAGAGAATGTATGAAAGCTAGAATGAAAGATATCAAGAAAAGAAAAAGGAAGAAAGTAGAAATGAAGTAATAAAGAAACTTACGATAGAATGAGAGAAGATATGAAAGCTAGAATGAAAGATATCAGGAAAGAAAGAAAGAAAGAAAGTAGTAAAGAAACTAAAGATGAAATGAGAGAAGGTATGAAAGCTAGAATGAAAGATATCAATAAAAAAGAGAGAAAGAAAGAACGTAATAAAGAAACTAAAGATAGAAGGAGAGAAGATATGAAAGCTAGAATGAAAGATATCAAGAAATAAATAAATAAAAGTAAGTAAAATAGAAACTAAAGATAGAATGAGAGAAGGTATGTTAGCTAGAATGAAAGATATCAAGGAAGAAAGAAATAGAAGGAAGTAAAATAGAAACTAAAGATAGAATGGGAGAAGGTATGTTAGCTAGAATGAAAGATATCAAAGAAGAAAGAAAAAAAGAAATCAATAAAGAAATTAAAGATGAAATGAGAGAAATATGAAACCTAGAATGAAAGATATCAGGAAAGAAAGAAAGAAAGAAAGTAGTAAAGAAACTAAAGATGAAATGAGAGAAGGTATGAAAGCTAGAATGAAAGATATCAATAAAAAAGAAAGAAAGAAAGAACGTAACAAAGAAACTAAAGATAGAATGAGAGAACATATGAAAGCTAGAATGAAAGATATCAAGAAAGAAAGAAATAAAAGTAAGTAAAATAGAAACTAAAGATAGAATGAGAGAAGATATGATAGCTAGAATGAAAGATATCAAGAAAGAAATAAATAAAAGTAAATAAAATAGAAACTAAAGATAGAATGGGAGAAGGTATGTTAGCTAGAATGAAAGATATCAAGGAAGAAAGAAAAAAAGAAATCAATAAAGAAATTAAAGAGGAAATGAGAGAAATATGAAACCTAGAATGCAAGATATCAAGAAAGAAAGAAAGAAAGTAATTAAGAAATTAAAGATAGAATGAGAGAATGTATGAAAGCTAGAATGAAAGATATCAAGAAAGAAAGAAAGAAATCAATAAAGAAACTAAAGATAAAATGAGAGAATGCATGAAATACATTATGAAATATATCAAAAAAGAAAAAAGAAAGTAACTAATAAAGAAACTAAAGAAAGAATGAGAGACGGTATGAAAGCTAGAATGAAAGATATCCAGAAAGAATGAAAGAAACAAAGAAAGTAATTAATAAAGAAACTAAAGATAGAATGAAAGAAGGTATGAAAGCTAGAATGGAAGATATCAAGAAAGAATGAATGAAAGAAAGAAAGTCATAAAGAAACTAAAGAGAATGATTGAAGGTATGAAAGCTAGAATGTAAGATATCAAGAAAGAAATAAATGAATGTAATTAAAAAAGAAACTAAAGATAGAATGAGAGAAGGTATGAAAGCTAGAATCTAAGATATCAAGAAAGAAAGAAAGAAAGAAAAAGGAAAGAACGAAAGCAATTAATAAAGAAACTAAAGATAGAATGAAAGAAGGTATGAAAGCTAGAATGAAAGATATCAATTAAAAAAAGAAAGAAAGAAAGTAATAAAGAAACTAAAGATAGAATGAGAGAAGATATGATAGCTAGAATGAAAGATATCAAGAAAGAAAGAAAGAAATCAATAAAGAAACTAAAGATAAAATGAGAGACGGTATGAAATCGAGAACGAAAGATATGAAGAAAGAAAGAGAGAAAGAAAGTAACTAATAAAGAAACTAAAGATAGAATGAGAGAGCATATTAAAGCTAGAATGAAAGATATCAAGAAAGAAAGAAATGAAAGTAAGTAAAAAAGAAACTAAAGATAGAATGAGAGAAGGTATGATAGCTAGAATGAAAGATTTCAAGGAAGATAGAAAAAAAGAAATCAATAAAGAAATTAAAGAGGAAATGAGAGAAATATGAAACCTAGAATGCAAGATATCAAGAAAGAAAGAAAGTAATAAAGAAACTAAAGATAGAATGAGAGAATTTATGAAAGCTGAAATGAAAGATATCAAGAAAGAAAGAAAGAAAGAAATCAATAAAGAAACTAAAGATAAAATGAGAGAAGGTATGAAATACATAATGAAATATATCAAGAAAGAAACAAAGAAAGTAACTAATAAAGAAACTAAAGATAGAATGAGAGAAGGTATGAAAGCTAGAATGAAACATATCAAGAAAGAATGAAAGAAACAAAGAAAGTAATTAATAAAGAAACTAAAGATAGAATGAAAGAAGGTATGAATGCTAGAATGAAAGATATCAAGAAAGAATGAATGAAAGAAAGAAAGTAATAAAGAAACTAAAGAGAATGATTGAAGGTATGAAAGCTAGAATGTAAGATATCAAGAAAGAAAGAAATGAATGTAATTAAAAAAGAAACTAAAGATAGAATGAGAGAAGGTATGAAAGACAGAATCTAAGATATCAAGAAAGAAAGAAAGAAAGAAAAAACAAAGAACGAAAGTAATTAATTAAGAAACTAAAGATAGAATGAAAGAAGGTATGAAAGCTAGAATGAAAGATATCAATTAAAAAAAAGAAAGAAAGAAAGTAATAAAGAAACTAAAGATAGAATGAGAGAAGATATGATAGCTAGAATGAAAGATATCAAGAAAGAAAGAAAGAAAGAAATCAATAAAGAAACTAAAGATAAAATGAGAAGGTATGAAATCGAGAATGAAATATATGAAGAAAGAAAGAGAGAAAGAAAGTAACTAATTAAGAAACTAAAGATAGAATGAGAGAGCGTATTAAAGCTAGAATGAAAGCTATCAAGAAAGAAAGAAAGAAAGAAAGAATGTAATAAAGAAACTAAAGATAGAATGAAAGAAGGTATGAATGCTAGAATAAAATATATCAAGAAAGAAAAAAGGAAGAAAGTAGAAACAAAGTAATAAAGAAACTAAAGATTGAATGAGTGAAGATATGAATGCTAGAATGAAAGATATCTAGAAAGAAAAAAAAGAAATTAAGTAGTAAAGAAAGTAAAGATAGAATCAGAGAAGTTATGAGAGCTGGAATGAAAGCTATTAAAAAAGAAAGAAAGAAAGAAAGAAAGAAGGAACGAAATAATTAATAAAGAAACTAAAGATAGAATGAAAGAAGGTATGAAAGCTAGAATGAAAGATATCAAGAAAGAAAGACAGAAAGAAAGTAATAAAGAAACTAAAGATAGAATGAGAGAAGGTATGAAAGCTAGAATGAAAGATATCAAGAGAGAAAGAAATGAAAGTATGTAAAAAAGAAACTAAAAATAGAAGGAGAGAAGGTATGAAAGATAGAATCTAAGAGATCAAGAAAGAAAGAAAAAAGAAAGAAAGAAAGAACAAAAGGAATTAATAAAGAAACTAAAGATAGAATGAGTGAAGATATGACAGGTAGAATGAAAGATATCAAGAAAGAAAGAAAGAAAGAAAGATTGTAATAAAGAAAAACTAAAGATGAAATGAGAGAAGGTATGAAATACAGAATGAAATATATCAAGATAGAAAGAAAGAAAGTAACTAATAAAGAAAATAAAGATAGAATGAGGGAAGTTATTAAATCTAGAATGAAAGATAGAAGAAAGAAAGAAAGAAACTAATAAAGAAACTAAAGATAGAATGAGAGAAGGTATGAAAGCTAGAATGAAAGATATCAAGGAAGTAAGAAAAAAAGAAATCAATAAAGAAATTAAAGATGAAATGAGAGAAATATGAAACCTAGAATGAAAGATATGAAGAAAGAAAGAGAGAAAGAAAGTAACTAATAAAGAAACTAAAGAGAGAATGAGAGAAGGTATGAAAGCTGGAATGTAAGATATCAAGAAAGAAAGAAATAAAAGTAAGTAAAATAGAATCTAAAGATAGAATGAGAGAAGATATGATAGCTAGAATGAAAGATATCAAGGAAGTAAGAAAAAAAGAAATCAATAAAGAAATTAAAGATGAAATGAGAGAAATATGAAACCTAGAATGAAAGATATCAAGAAAGAAAGAAAGAAAGTAACTAATAAAGAAACTAAAGAGAGAATGAGAGAAGGTATGAAAGCTGGAATGTAAGATATCAAGAAAGAAAGAAATAAAAGTAAGTAAAATAGAAACTAAAGATAGAATGAGAGAAGGTATGATAGCTAGAATGAATGATATCAAGGAAGAAAGAAAAAAAGAAATCAATAAAAAATTAAAGAGGAAATGAGAGAAATATGAAACCTAGAATGCAAGATATCAAGAAAGAAAGAAAGTAAGTAATAAAGAAACTAAAGATAGAATGAGAGAATGTATGAAAGCTACAATGAAAGATATCAAGAAAGAAAGAAAGAAAGAAATCAATAAAGAAACTAAAGATAAAATGAGAGAAGGTATGAAATACATAATGAAATATATCAAGAGAGAATCAAAGAAAGTAACTAATAAAGAAACTAAAGATAGAATGAGAGAATGTATGAAAGCTAGAATGAAAGATATCAAGAAAGGAAAAAGGAAGAAAGTAGAAATGAAGTAATAAAGAAACTTAAGATAGAATGAGAGAAGATATGAAAGCTAGAATGAAAGGTATCAGGAAAGAAAGAAAGAAAGAAAGTAGTAAAGAAACTAAAGATGAAATGAGAGAAGGTATGAAAGCTAGAATGAAAGATATCAATAAAAAAGAAAGAAAGAAAGAACGTAATAAAGAAACTAAAGATAGAATGAGAGAAGATATGAAAGCTAGAATGAAAGATATCAAGAAAGAAAGAAATAAAAGTAAGTAAAATAGAAACTAAAGATAGAATGAGAGAAGGTATGTTAGCTAGAATGAAAGATATCAAGGAAGAAAGAAAAAAAGAAATCAATAAAGAAATTAAAGAGGAAATGAGAGAAATATGAAATCTAGAATGCAAGATATCAAGAAAGAAAGAAAGAAAGTAATAAAGAAACTTAAGATAGAATGAGAGAATGTATGAAAGCTAGAATGAAAGATATCAAGAAAGAAAGAAAGAAATCAATAAAGAAACTAAACATAAAATCAGAGAATGTATGAAATACATTATGAAATATATCAAAAAAGAAAAAAAGAAAGTAACTAATAAAGAAACTAAAGAAAGAATGAGAGAAGGTATGAAAGCTAGAATGAAAGATATCAAGAAAGAATGAAAGAAACAAAGAAAGTAATTAATAAAGAAACTAAAGATAGAATGAAAGAAGGTATGAAAGCTAGAATGGAAGATATCAAGAAAGAATGAATGAAAGAAAGAAAGTCATAAAGAAACTAAAGAGAATGATTGAAGGTATGAAAGCTAGAATGTAAGATATCAAGAAAGAAAGAAATGAATGTAATTAAAAAAGAAACTAAAGATAGAATGAGAGAAGGTATGAAAGATAGAATCTAAGATATCAAGAAAGAAAGAAAGAAAGAAAAAAGAAAGAACGAAAGTAATTAATAAAGAAACTAAAGAGAGAATGAAAGAAGGTATGAAAGCTAGAATGAAAGATATCAATTAAAAGAAAGAAAGAAAGAAAGTAATAAAGAAACTAAAGATAGAATGAGAGAAGATATGATAGCTAGAATGAAAGATATCAAGAAAGAAAGAAAGAAAGAAATCAATAAAGAAACTAAAGATAAAATGAGAGAAGGTATGAAATCGAGAACGAAAGATATGAAGAAAGAAAGAAAGAAAGAAAGTAACTAATAAAGAAACTAAAGATAGAATGAGAGAGCATATTAAAGCTAGAATGAAAGATATCAAGAAAGAAAGAAATGAAAGTAAGTAAAAAAGAAACTAAAGATAGAATGAGAGAAGGTATGTTAGCTAGAATGAAAGATTTCAAGGAAGAAAGAAAAAAAGAAATCAATAAAGAAATTAAAGAGGAAATGAGAGAAATATGAAACCAAGAATGCAAGATATCAAGAAAGAAAGAAAGTAATAAAGAAACTAAAGATAGAATGAGAGAATGTATGAAAGCTGAAATGAAAGATATCAAGAAAGAAAGAAAGAAAGAAATCAATAAAGATACTAAAGATAAAATGAGAGAAGGTATGAAATACATAATGAAATATATCAAGAAAGAAACAAAGAAAGTAACTAGTAAAGAAACTAAAGATAGAATGAGAGAAGGTATGAAAGCTAGAATGAAAGATATCAGGAAAGAAAGAAAGAAAGAAAGTAGTAAAGAAACTAAAGTTGAAATGAGAGAAGGTATGAAAGCTAGAATGAAAGATATCAATAAAAAAGAAAGAAAGAAAGAACGTAATAAATAAACTAAAGATAGAATGAGAGAAGATATGAAAGCTAGAATGAAAGATATCAAGAAAGAAAGAAATAAAAGTAAGTAAAATAGAAACTAAAGGTAGAATGAGAGAAGGTATGATAGCTAGAATGAATGATATCAAGGAAGAAAGAAAAAAAGAAATCAATAAAAAATTAAAGAGGAAATGAGAGAAATATGAAACCTAGAATGCAAGATATCAAGAAAGAAAGAAAGAAAGTAATAAAGAAACTAAAGATAGAATGAGAGAATGTATGAAAGCTACAATGAAAGATATCAAGAAAGAAAGAAAGAAAGAAATCAATAAAGAAACTAAAGATAAAATGAGAGAAGGTATGAAATAGATAATGAAATATATCAAGAAAGAAACAAAGAAAGTAACTAATAAAGAAACTAAAGATAGAATGAGAGAATGTATGAAAGCTAGAATGAAAGATATCAAGAAAAGAAAAAGGAAGAAAGTAGAAATGAAGTAATAAAGAAACTTACGATAGAATGAGAGAAGATATGAAAGCTAGAATGAAAGATATCAGGAAAGAAAGAAAGAAAGAAAGTAGTAAAGAAACTAAAGATGAAATGAGAGAAGGTATGAAAGCTAGAATGAAAGATATCAATAAAAAAGAAAGAAAGAAAGAACGTAATAAAGAAACTAAAGATAGAAGGAGAGAAGATATGAAAGCTAGAATGAAAGATATCAAGAAAGAAATAAATAAAAGTAAGTAAAAAAGAAACTAAAGATAGAATGAGAGAAGGTATGTTAGCTAGAATGAAAGATATCAAGGAAGAAAGAAAAAAAGAAATCAATAAAGAAATTAAAGAGGAAATGAGAGAAATATGAAACCTAGAATGCAATATATCAAGAAAGAAAGAAAGAAAGTAATAAAGAAACTAAAGATAGAATGAGAGAATGTATGAAAGCTAGAATGAAAGATATCAAGAAAAGAAAAAGGAAGAAAGTAGAAATGAAGTAATAAAGAAACTTACGATAGAATGAGAGAAGATATGAAAGCTAGAATGAAAGATATCAGGAAAGAAAGAAAGAAAGAAAGTAGTAAAGAAACTAAAGATGAAATGAGAGAAGGTATGAAAGCTAGAATGAAAGATATCAATAAAAAAGAAAGAAAGAAAGAACGTAATAAAGAAACTAAAGATAGAAGGAGAGAAGATATGAAAGCTAGAATGAAAGATATCAAGAAAGAAATAAATAAAAGTAAGTAAAAAAGAAACTAAAGATAGAATGAGAGAAGGTATGTTAGCTAGAATGAAAGATATCAAGGAAGAAAGAAAAAAAGAAATCAATAAAGAAATTAAAGAGGAAATGAGAGAAATATGAAACCTAGAATGCAATATATCAAGAAAGAAAGAAAGAAAGTAATAAAGAAACTAAAGATAGAATGAGAGAATGTATGAAAGCTAGAATGAAAGATATCAAGAAAGAAAGAAAGAAATCAATAAAGAAACTAAAGATAAAATGAGAGAAGGTATGAAATACATAATGAAATATATCAAGAAAGAAACAAAGAAAGTAACTAATAAAGAAACTAAAGATAGAATGAGAGAAGGTATGAAAGCTAGAATGAAACATATCAAGAAAGAATGAAAGAAACAAAGAAAGTAATTAATAAAGAAACTAAAGATAGAATGAAAGAAGGTATGAATGCTAGAATGAAAGATATCAAGAAAGAATGAATGAAAGAAAGAAAGTAATAAAGAAACTAAAGAGAATGATTGAAGGTATGAAAGCTAGAATGTAAGATATCAAGAAAGAAAGAAATGAATGTAATTAAAAAAGAAACTAAAGATAGAATGAGAGAAGGTATGAAAGACAGAATCTAAGATATCAAGAAAGAAAGAAAGAAAGAAAAAAGAAAGAACGAAAGTAATTAACAAAGATGCTAAAGATAGAATGAAAGAAGTTATGAAAGCTAGAATGAAAGATATCAATTAAAAAAAGAAAGAAAGAAAGTAATAAAGAAACTAAAGATAGAATGAGAGAAGATATGATAGCTAGAATGAAAGATATCAAGAAAGAAAGAAAGAAAAAAATCAATAAAGAAACTAAAGATAAAATGAGAGAAGGTATGAAATCGAGAATGAAAGATATGAAGAAAGAAAGAGAGAAAGAAAGTAACTAATAAAGAAACTAAAGATAGAATGAGAGAGCGTATTAAAGCTAGAATGAAAGCTATCAAGAAAGAAAGAAAGAATGTAATAAAGAAACTAAAGATAGAATGAGAGAAGGTATGAATGCTAGAATTAAATATATCAAGAAAGAAAAAAGGAAGAAAGTAGAAACAAAGTAATAAAGAAACTAAAGACTGAATGAGTGAAGATATGAATGCTAGAATGAAAGATATCTAGAAAGAAATAAAAAAAGAAATTAAGTAGTAAAGAAACTAAAGATAGTATCAGAGAAGTTATGAGAGCTGGAATGAAAGATATCAAAAAAGAAAGAAAGAAAGAAAGAAAGAAAGAAAGAAAGAAGGAACGAAATAATTAATAAAGAAACTAAAGATAGAATGAAAGAAGGTATGAAAGCTAGAATGAAAGATATCAAGAAAGAAAGACAGAAAGAAAGTAATAAAGAAACTAAAGATAGAATGAGAGAAGGTATGAAAGCTGGAATGTAAGATATCAAGATAGAAAGAAATGAAAGAAAGTAAAAAAAAAACTAAAGATAGAATGAGAGAAGGTATTAAAGCTAGAATGAAAGATATCAATAGAGAAAGAAATGAAAGTATGTAAAAAAGAAACTAAAAATAGAATGAGAGACGGTATGAAAGATAGAATCTAAGAGATCCAGAAAGAAAGAAAAAAAGAAAGAAAGAAAGAACGAAAGGAATTAATAAAGAAACTAAAGATAGAATGAGTGAAGATATGACAGGTAGAATGAAAGATATCAAGAAAGAAAGAAAGAAAGATAGATTGTAATAAAGAAAAACTAAAGATGAAATGAGAGAAGGTATGAAATACAGAATGAAATATATCAAGATAGAAAGAAAGAAAGTAACTAATAAAGAAAATAAAGATAGAATGAGGGAAGTTATTAAATCTAGAATGAAAGATAGAAGAAAGAAAGAAAGAAAGAAAGAAACTAATAAAGAAACTAAAGAAAATTGAGAGAAGGTATGAAAGCTAGAATGAAAGATATCAAGGAAGTAAGAGAGAAAGAAAGTAACTAATAAAGAAACTAAAGAGAGAATGAGAGAAGGTATGAAAGCTGGAATGTAAGATATCAAGAAAGAAATAAATAAAAGTAAGTAAAATAGAAACTAAAGATAGAATGAGAGAAGGTATGATAGCTAGAATGAAAGATATCAAGGAAGTAAGAAAAAAAGAAATCATTAAAGAAATTAAAGATCAAATGAGAGAAATATGAAACCTAGAATGAAAGATATCAAGAAAGAAAGAAAGAAAGAAAGTAATAAAGAAACTAAAGATAGAATGAGAGAAGGTATGAAAGCTGGAATGTAAGATATCAAGAAAGAAAGAAATAAAAGTAAGTAAAATAGAAACTAAAGATAGAATGAGAGAAGGTATGATAGCTTGAATGAATGATATCAAGGAAGAAAGAAAAAAAGAAATCAATAAAAAATTAAAGAGGAAATGAGAGAAATATGAAACCTAGAATGCAAGATATCAAGAAAGAAAGAAAGAAAGTAATAAAGAAACTAAAGATAGAATGAGAGAATGTATGAAAGCTACAATGAAAGATATCAAGAAAGAAAGAAAGAAAGAAATCAATAAAGAAACTAAAGATAAAATGAGAGAAGGTATGAAATACATAATGAAATATATCAAGAGAGAATCAAAGAAAGTAACTAATAAAGAAACTAAAGATAGAATGAGAGAATGTATGAAAGCTAGAATGAAAGATATCAAGAAAGGAAAAAGGAAGAAAGTAGAAATGAAGTAATAAAGAAACTTAAGATAGAATGAGAGAAGATATGAAAGCTAGAATGAAAGGTATCAGGAAAGAAAGAAAGAAAGAAAGTAGTAAAGAAACTAAAGATGAAATGAGAGAAGGTATGAAAGCTAGAATGAAAGATATCAATAAAAAAGAAAGAAAGAAAGAACGTAATAGAGAAACTAAAGATAGAATGAGAGAAGATATGAAAGCTAGAATGAAAGATATCAAGAAAGAAAGAAATAAAAGTAAGTAAAATAGAAACTAAAGATAGAATGAGAGAAGGTATGTTAGCTAGAATGAAAGATATCAAGGAAGAAAGAAAAAAAGAAATCAATAAAGAAATTAAAGAGGAAATGAGAGAAATATGAAATCTAGAATGCAAGATATCAAGAAAGAAAGAAAGAAAGTAATAAAGAAACTTAAGATAGAATGAGAGAATGTATGAAAGCTAGAATGAAAGATATCAAGAAAGAAAGAAAGAAATCAATAAAGAAACTAAACATAAAATCAGAGAATGTATGAAATACATTATGAAATATATCAAAAAAGAAAAAAAGAAAGTAACTAATAAAGAAACTAAAGAAAGAATGAGAGAAGGTATGAAAGCTAGAATGAAAGATATCAAGAAAGAATGAAAGAAACAAAGAAAGTAATTAATAAAGAAACTAAAGATAGAATGAAAGAAGGTATGAAAGCTAGAATGGAAGATATCAAGAAAGAATGAATGAAAGAAAGAAAGTCATAAAGAAACTAAAGAGAATGATTGAAGGTATGAAAGCTAGAATGTAAGATATCAAGAAAGAAAGAAATGAATGTAATTAAAAAAGAAACTAAAGATAGAATGAGAGAAGGTATGAAAGATAGAATCTAAGATATCAAGAAAGAAAGAAAGAAAGAAAAAAGAAAGAACGAAAGTAATTAATAAAGAAACTAAAGAGAGAATGAAAGAAGGTATGAAAGCTAGAATGAAAGATATCAATTAAAAGAAAGAAAGAAAGAAAGTAATAAAGAAACTAAAGATAGAAGGAGAGAAGATATGATAGCTAGAATGAAAGATATCAAGAAAGAAAGAAAGAAAGAAATCAATAAAGAAACTAAAGATAAAATGAGAGAAGGTATGAAATCGAGAACGAAAGATATGAAGAAAGAAAGAGAGAAAGAAAGTAACTAATAAAGAAACTAAAGATAGAATGAGAGAGCATATTAAAGCTAGAATGAAAGATATCAAGAAAGAAAGAAATGAAAGTAAGTAAAAAAGAAACTAAAGATAGAATGAGAGAAGGTATGTTAGCTAGAATGAAAGATTTCAAGGAAGAAAGAAAAAAAGAAATCAATAAAGAAATTAAAGAGGAAATGAGAGAAATATGAAACCAAGAATGCAAGATATCAAGAAAGAAAGAAAGTAATAAAGAAACTAAAGATAGAATGAGAGAATGTATGAAAGCTGAAATGAAAGATATCAAGAAAGAAAGAAAGAAAGAAATCAATAAAGATACTAAAGATAAAATGAGAGAAGGTATGAAATACATAATGAAATATATCAAGAAAGAAACAAAGAAAGTAACTAGTAAAGAAACTAAAGATAGAATGAGAGAAGGTATGAAAGCTAGAATGAAAGATATCAGGAAAGAAAGAAAGAAAGAAAGTAGTAAAGAAACTAAAGATGAAATGAGAGAAGGTATGAAAGCTAGAATGAAAGATATCAATAAAAAAGAAAGAAAGAACGTAATAAAGAAACTAAAGATAGAATGAGAGAAGATATGAAAGCTAGAATGAAAGATATCAAGAAAGAAAGAAATAAAAGTAAGTAAAATAGAAACTAAAGGTAGAATGAGAGAAGGTATGTTAGCTAGAATGAAAGATATCAAGGAAGAAAGAAAAAAAGAAATCAATAAAGAAATTAAAGAGGAAATGAGAGAATGTATGAAATACATTATGAAATATATCAAAAAAGAAAAAAAGAAAGTAACTAATAAAGAAACTAAAGAAAGAATGAGAGAAGGTATGAAAGCTAGAATGAAAGATATCAAGAAAGAATGATAGAAACAAAGAAAGTAATTAATAAAGAAACTAAAGATAGAATGAAAGAAGGTATGAAAGTTAGAATGGAAGATATCAAGAAAGAATGAATGAAAGAAAGAAAGTCATAAAGAAACTAAAGAGAATGATTGAAGGTATGAAAGCTAGAATGTAAGATATCAAGAAAGAAAGAAATGAATGTAATTAAAAAAGAAACTAAAGATAGAATGAGAGAAGGTATGAAAGCTAGAATGTAAGATATCAAGAAAGAAAGAAAGGAAGAGAAAGGAAAGAACGAAAGTAATTAATAAAGAAACTAAAGATAGAATGAAAGAAGGTATGAAAGCTAGAATGAAAGATATCAATTAAAAAAAGAAAGAAAAAAGTAATAAAGAAACTAAAGATAGAATGAGAGAAGATATGATAGCTAGAATGAAAGATATCAAGAAAGAAAGAAAGAAAGAAATCAATAAAGAAACTAAAGATAAAATGAGAGAAGGTATGAAATACATAATGAAATATATCAAGAAAGAAACAAAGAAAGTAACTAATAAAGAAACTAAAGATAGAATGAGAGAAGGTATGAAAGCCAGAATGAAACATATCAAGAAAGAATGAAAGAAACAAAGAAAGTAATTAATAAAGAAACTAAAGATAGAATGAAAGAAGGTATGAATGCTAGAATGAAAGATATCAAGAAAGAATGAATGAAAGAAAGAAAGTAATAAAGAAACTAAAGAGAATGATTGAAGGTATGAAAGCTAGAATGTAAGATATCGAGAAAGAAAGAAATGAATGTAATTAAAAAAGAAACTAAAGATAGAATGAGAGAAGGTATGAAAGACAGAATCTAAGATATCAAGAAAGAAAGAAAGAAAGAAAAAACAAAGAACGAAAGTAATTAATTAAGAAACTAAAGATAGAATGAAAGAAGGTATGAAAGCTAGAATGAAAGATATCAATTAAAAAAAAGAAAGAAAGAAAGTAATAAAGAAACTAAAGATAGAATGAGAGAAGATATGATAGCTAGAATGAAAGATATCAAGAAAGAAAGAAAGAAAGAAATCAATAAAGAAACTAAAGATAAAATGAGAGAAGGTATGAAATCGAGAATGAAAGATATGAAGAAAGAAAGAGAGAAAGAAACTAATTAAGAAACTAAAGATAGAATGAGAGAGCGTAATAAAGCTAGAATGAAAGCTATCAAGAAGGAAAGAAAGAAAGAAAGAATGTAATAAAGAAACTAAAGATAGAATGAGAGAAGGTATGAATGCTAGAATAAAATATATCAAGAAAGAAAAAAGGAAGAAAGTAGAAACAAAGTAATAAAGAAACTAAAGATTGAATGAGTGAAGATATGAATGCTAGAATGAAAGATATCTAGAAAGAAATAAAAAAAGAAATTAAGTAGTAAAGAAACTAAAGATAGAATCAGAGAAGTTATGAGAGCTGGAATGAAAGATATCAAAAAAGAAAGAAAGAAAGAAAGAAAGAAGGAACGAAATAATTAATAAAGAAACTAAAGATAGAATGAAAGAAGGTATGAAAGCTAGAATGAAAGATATCAAGAAAGAAAGACAGAAAGAAAGTAATAAAGAAACTAAAGATAGAATGAGTGAAGGTATGAAAGCTGGAATGTAAGATATCAAGAAAGAAAGAAATGAAAGAAAGTAAAAAAAAACTAAAGATAGAATGAGAGAAGGTATGAAAGCTAGAATGAAAGATATCAAGAAAGAAAGAAAGAAAGTAACTAATAAAGAAACTAAAGATAGAATGAGAGAATGTATTAAAGCTAAAATGAAAGATATCAAGAGAGAAAGAAATGAAAGTATGTAAAAAAGAAACTAAAAATAGAAGGAGAGAAGGTATGAAAGATAGAATCTAAGAGGTCAAGAAAGAAAGAAAAAAAGAAAGAAAGAAAGAACAAAAGGAATTAATAAAGAAACTAAAGATAGAATGAGTGAAGATATGACAGGTAGAATGAAAGATATCAAGAAAGAAAGAAAGAAAGAAAGAAAGATTGTAATAAAGAAAAACTAAAGATGAAATGAGAGAAGGTATGAAATACAGAATGAAATATATCAAGATAGAAAGAAAGAAAGTAACTAATAAAGAAAATAATGATAGAATGAGGGAAGTTATTTAATCTAGAATGAAAGAGAGAAGAAAGAAAGAAAGAAAGAAACTAATAAAGAAACTAAAGATAGAATGAGAGAAGGTATGAAAGCTAGAATGAAAGATATCAAGGAAGTAAGAAAAAAAGAAATCAATAAAGAAATTAAAGATGAAATGAGAGAAATATGAAACCTAGAATGAAAGATATGAAGAAAGAAAGAGAGAAAGAAAGTAACTAATAAAGAAACTAAAGATAGAATGAGAGAAGGTATGAAAGCTGGAATGTAAGATATCAAGAAAGAAAGAAATAAAAGTAAGTAAAATAGAAACTAAAGATAGAATGAGAGAAGGTATGATAGCTAGAATGAATGATATCAAGGAAGAAAGAAAAAAAGAAATCAATAAAAAATTAAAGAGGAAATGAGAGAAATATGAAACCTAGAATGCAAGATATCAAGAAAGAAAGAAAGAAAGTAATAAAGAAACTAAAGATAGAATGAGAGAATGTATGAAAGCTACAATGAAAGATATCAAGAAAGAAAGAAAGAAAGAAATCAATAAAGAAACTAAAGATAAAATGAGAGAAGGTATGAAATACATAATGAAATATATCAAGAGAGAATCAAAGAAAGTAACTAATAAAGAAACTAAAGATAGAATGAGAGAATGTATGAAAGCTAGAATGAAAGATATCAAGAAAGGAAAAAGGAAGAAAGTAGAAATGAAGTAATAAAGAAACTTAAGATAGAATGAGAGAAGATATGAAAGCTAGAATGAAAGATATCAGGAAAGAAAGAAAGAAAGAAAGTAGTAAAGAAACTAAAGATGAAATGAGAGAAGGTATGAAAGCTAGAATGAAAGATATCAATAAAAAAGAAAGAAAGAAAGAACGTAATAAAGAAACTAAAGATAGAATGAGAGAAGATATGAAAGCTAGAATGAAAGATATCAAGAAAGAAAGAAATAAAAGTAAGTAAAATAGAAACTAAAGATAGAATGAGAGAAGGTATGTTAGCTAGAATGAAAGATATCAAGGAAGAAAGAAAAAAAGAAATCAATAAAGAAATTAAAGAGGAAATGAGAGAAATATGAAATCTAGAATGCAAGATATCAAGAAAGAAAGAAAGAAATCAATAAAGAAACTAAACATAAAATCAGAGAATGTATGAAATACATTATGAAATATATCAAAAAAGAAAAAAAGAAAGTAACTAATAAAGAAACTAAAGAAAGAATGAGAGAAGGTATGAAAGCTAGAATGAAAGATATCAAGAAAGAATGAAAGAAACAAAGAAAGTAATTAATAAAGAAACTAAAGATAGAATGAAAGAAGGTATGAAAGCTAGAATGGAAGATATCAAGAAAGAATGAATGAAAGAAAGAAAGTCATAAAGAAACTAAAGAGAATGATTGAAGGTATGAAAGCTAGAATGTAAGATATCAAGAAAGAAAGAAATGAATGTAATTAAAAAAGAAACTAAAGATAGAATGAGAGAAGGTATGAAAGATAGAATCTAAGATATCAAGAAAGAAAGAAAGAAAGAAAAAAGAAAGAACGAAAGTAATTAATAAAGAAACTAAAGAGAGAATGAAAGAAGGTATGAAAGCTAGAATGAAAGATATCAATTAAAAGAAAGAAAGAAAGAAAGTAATAAAGAAACTAAAGATAGAATGAGAGAAGATATGATAGCTAGAATGAAAGATATCAAGAAAGAAAGAAAGAAAGAAATCAATAAAGAAACTAAAGATAAAATGAGAGAAGGTATGAAATAGAGAACGAAAGATATGAAGAAAGAAAGAGAGAAAGAAAGTAACTAATAAAGAAACTAAAGATAGAATGAGAGAGCATATTAAAGCTAGAATGAAAGATATCAAGAAAGAAAGAAATGAAAGTAAGTAAAAAAGAAACTAAAGATAGAATGAGAGAAGGTATGTTAGCTAGAATGAAAGATTTCAAGGAAGAAAGAAAAAAGAAATCAATAAAGAAATTAAAGAGGAAATGAGAGAAATATGAAACCAAGAATGCAAGATATCAAGAAAGAAAGAAAGTAATAAAGAAACTAAAGATAGAATGAGAGAATGTATGAAAGCTGAAATGAAAGATATCAAGAAAGAAAGAAAGAAAGAAATCAATAAAGAAACTAAAGATAAAATGAGAGAAGGTATGAAATACATAATGAAATATATCAAGAAAGAAACAAAGGAAGTAACTAGTAAAGAAACTAAAGATAGAATGAGAGAAGGTATGAAAGCTAGAATGAAAGATATCAGGAAAGAAAGAAAGAAAGAAAGTAGTAAAGAAACTAAAGATGAAATGAGAGAAGGTATGAAAGCTAGAATGAAAGATATCAATAAAAAAGAAAGAAAGAAAGAACGTAATAAAGAAACTAAATATAGAATGAGAGAAGATATGAAAGCTAGAATGAAAGATATCAAGAAAGAAAGAAATAAAAGTAAGTAAAATAGAAACTAAAGGTAGAATGAGAGAAGGTATGTTAGCTAGAATGAAAGATATCAAGGAAGAAAGAAAAAAAGAAATCAATAAAGAAATTAAAGAGGAAATGAGAGAATGTATGAAATACATTATGAAATATATCAAAAAAGAAAAAAAGAAAGTAATTAATTTAGAAACGAAAGATAGAAGGAAAGAAGGTATGAAAGTTAGAATGGAAGATATCAAGAAAGAATGAATGAAAGAAAGAAAGTCATAAAGAAACTAAAGAGAATGATTGAAGGTATGAAAGCTAGAATGTAAGATATCAAGAAAGAAAGAAATGAATGTAATTAAAAAAGAAACTAAAGATAGAATGAGAGAAGGTATGAAAGCTAGAATGTAAGATATCAAGAAAGAAAGAAAGAAAGAGAAAGGAAAGAACGAAAGTAATTAATAAAGAAACTAAAGATAGAATGAAAGAAGGTATGAAAGCTAGAATGAAAGATATCAATTAAAAAAAGAAAGAAAAAAGTAATAAAGAAACTAAAGATAGAATTAAGGAAGATATGATAGCTAGAATGAAAGATATCAAGAAAGAAAGAAAGAAAGAAATCAATAAAGAAACTAAAGATAAAATGAGAGAAGGTATGAAATACATAATGAAATATATCAAGAAAGAAACAAAGAAAGTAACTAATAAAGAAACTAAAGATAGAATGAGAGAAGGTATGAAAACTAGAATGAAACATATCAAGAAAGAATGAAAGAAACAAAGAAAGTAATTAATAAAGAAACTAAAGATAGAATGAAAGAAGGTATGAATGCTAGAATGAAAGATATCAAGAAAGAATGAATGAAAGAAAGAAAGTAATAAAGAAACTAAAGAGAATGATTGAAGGTATGAAAGCTAGAATGTAAGATATCAAGAAAGAAAGAAATGAATGTAATTAAAAAAGAAACTAAAGATAGAATGAGAGAAGGTATGAAAGACAGAATCTAAGATATCAAGAAAGAAAGAAAGAAAGAAAAAACAAAGAACGAAAGTAATTAATTAAGAAACTAAAGATAGAATGAAAGAAGGTATGAAAGCTAGAATGAAAGATATCAATTAAAAAAAGAAAGAAAGAAAGTAATAAAGAAACTAAAGATAGAATGAGAGAAGATATGATAGCTAGAATGAAAGATATCAAGAAAGAAAGAAAGAAAGAAATCAATAAAGAAACTAAAGATAAAATGAGAGAAGGTATGAAATCGAGAATGAAAGATATGAAGAAAGAAAGAGAGAAAGAAACTAATTAAGAAACTAAAGATAGAATGAGAGAGCGTAATAAAGCTAGAATGAAAGCTATCAAGAAGGAAAGAAAGAAAGAAAGAATGTAATAAAGAAACTAAAGATAGAATGAGAGAAGGTATGAATGCTAGAATAAAATATATCAAGAAAGAAAAAAGGAAGAAAGTAGAAACAAAGTAATAAAGAAACTAAAGATTGAATGAGTGAAGATATGAATGCTAGAATGAAAGATATCTAGAAAGAAATAAAAAAAGAAATTAAGTAGTAAAGAAACTAAAGATAGAATCAGAGAAGTTATGAGAGCTGGAATGAAAGATATCAAAAAAGAAAGAAAGAAAGAAAGAAAGAAGGAACGAAATAATTAATAAAGAAACTAAAGATAGAATGAAAGAAGGTATGAAAGCTAGAATGAAAGATATCAAGAAAGAAAGACAGAAAGAAAGTAATAAAGAAACTAAAGATAGAATGAGTGAAGGTATGAAAGCTGGAATGTAAGATATCAAGAAAGAAAGAAATGAAAGAAAGTAAAAAAAAACTAAAGATAGAATGAGAGAAGGTATGAAAGCTAGAATGAAAGATATCAAGAAAGAAAGAAAGAAAGTAACTAATAAAGAAACTAAAGATAGAATGAGAGAATGTATTAAAGCTAGAATGAAAGATATCAAGAGAGAAAGAAATGAAAGTATGTAAAAAAGAAACTAAAAATAGAAGGAGAGAAGGTATGAAAGATAGAATCTAAGAGATCAAGAAAGAAAGAAAAAAAGAAAGAAAGAAAGAACAAAAGGAATTAATAAAGAAACTAAAGATAGAATGAGTGAAGATATGACAGGTAGAATGAAAGATATCAAGAAAGAAAGAAAGAAAGAAAGAAAGATTGTAATAAAGAAAAACTAAAGATGAAATGAGAGAAGGTATGAAATACAGAATGAAATATATCAAGATAGAAAGAAAGAAAGTAACTAATAAAGAAAATAATGATAGAATGAGGGAAGTTATTAAATCTAGAATGAAAGAGAGAAGAAAGAAAGAAAGAAAGAAACTAATAAAGAAACTAAAGATAGAATGAGAGAAGGTATGAAAGCTAGAATGAAAGATATCAAGGAAGTAAGAAAAAAAGAAATCAATAAAGAAATTATAGATGAAATGAGAGAAATATGAAACCTAGAATGAAAGATATGAAGAAAGAAAGAGAGAAAGAAAGTAACTAATAAAGAAACTAAAGATAGAATGAGAGAAGGTATGAAAGCTGGAATGTAAGATATCAAGAAAGAAAGAAATAAAAGTAAGTAAAATAGAAACTAAAGATAGAATGAGAGAAGGTATGATAGCTAGAATGAATGATATCAAGGAAGAAAGAAAAAAAGAAATCAATAAAAAATTAAAGAGGAAATGAGAGAAATATGAAACCTAGAATGCAAGATATCAAGAAAGAAAGAAAGAAAGTAATAAAGAAACTAAAGATAGAATGAGATAATGTATGAAAGCTACAATGAAAGATATCAAGAAAGAAAGACAGAAAGAAATCAATAAAGAAACTAAAGATAAAATGAGAGAAGGTATGAAATACATAATGAAATATATCAAGAGAGAATCAAAGAAAGTAACTAATAAAGAAACTAAAGATAGAAGGAGAGAATGTATGAAAGCTAGAATGAAAGATATCAAGAAAGGAAAAAGGAAGAAAGTAGAAATGAAGTAATAAAGAAACTTAAGATAGAATGAGAGAAGATATGAAAGCTAGAATGAAAGATATCAGGAAAGAAAGAAAGAAAGAAAGTAGTAAAGAAACTAAAGATGAAATGAGAGAAGGTATGAAAGCTAGAATGAAAGATATCAATAAAAAAGAAAGAAAGAAAGAACGTAATAAAGAAACTAAAGATAGAATGAGAGAAGATATGAAAGCTAGAATGAAAGATATCAAGAAAGAAAGAAATAAAAGTAAGTAAAATAGAAACTAAAGATAGAATGAGAGAAGGTATGTTAGCTAGAATGAAAGATATCAAGGAAGAAAGAAAAAAAGAAATCAATAAAGAAATTAAAGAGGAAATGAGAGAAATATGAAATCTAGAATGCAAGATATCAAGAAAGAAAGAAAGAAATCAATAAAGAAACTAAACATAAAATCAGAGAATGTATGAAATACATTATGAAATATATCAAAAAAGAAAAAAAGAAAGTAACTAATAAAGAAACTAAAGAAAGAATGAGAGAAGGCATGAAAGCTAGAATGAAAGATATCAAGAAAGAATGATAGAAACAAAGAAAGTTATTAATAAAGAAACTAAAGATAGAATGAAAGAAGGTATGAAAGTTAGAATGGAAGATATCAAGAAAGAATGAATGAAAGAAAGAAAGTCATAAAGAAACTAAAGAGAATGATTGAAGGTATGAAAGCTAGAATGTAAGATATCAAGAAAGAAAGAAATGAATGTAATTAAAAAAGAAACTAAAGATAGAATGAGAGAAGGTATGAAAGCTAGAATGTAAGATATCAAGAAAGAAAGAAAGAAAGAGAAAGGAAAGAACGAAAGTAATTAATAAAGAAACTAAAGATAGAATGAAAGAAGGTATGAAAGCTAGAATGAAAGATATCAATTAAAAAAAGAAAGAAAAAAGTAATAAAGAAACTAAAGATAGAATGAGAGAAGATATGATAGCTAGAATGAAAGATATCAAGAAAGAAAGAAAGAAAGAAATCAATAAAGAAACTAAAGATAAAATGAGAGAAGGTATGAAATACATAATGAAATATATCAAGAAAGAAACAAAGAAAGTAACTAATAAAGAAACTAAAGATAGAATGAGAGAAGGTATGAAAGCTAGAATGAAACATATCAAGAAAGAATGAAAGATACAAAGAAAGTAATTAATAAAGAAACTAAAGATAGAATGAAAGAAGGTATGAATGCTAGAATGAAAGATATCAAGAAAGAATGAATGAAAGAAAGAAAGTAATAAAGAAACTAAAGAGAATGATTGAAGGTATGAAAGCTAGAATGTAAGATATCAAGAAAGAAAGAAATGAATGTAATTAAAAAAGAAACTAAAGATAGAATGAGAGAAGGTATGAAAGACAGAATCTAAGATATCAAGAAAGAAAGAAAGAAAAAACAAAGAACGAAAGTAATTAATTAAGAAACTAAAGATAGAATGAAAGAAGGTATGAAAGCTAGAATGAAAGCTATCAATTAAAAAAAAGAAAGAAAGAATGTAATAAAGAAACTAAAGATAGAATGAGAGAAGATATGATAGCTAGAATGAAAGATATCAAGAAAGAAAGAAAGAAAGAAATCAATAAAGAAACTAAAGATAAAATGAGAGAAGGTATGAAATCGAGAATGAAAGATATGAAGAAAGAAAGAGAGAAAGAAACTAATTAAGAAACTAAAGATAGAATGAGAGAGCGTAATAAAGCTAGAATGAAAGCTATCAAGAAGGAAAGAAAGAAAGAAAGAATGTAATAAAGAAACTAAAGATAGAATGAGAGAAGGTATGAATGCTAGAATAAAATATATCAAGAAAGAAAAAAGGAAGAAAGTAGAAACAAAGTAATAAAGAAACTAAAGATTGAATGAGTGAAGATATGAATGCTAGAATGAAAGATATCTAGAAAGAAATAAAAAAAGAAATTAAGTAGTAAAGAAACTAAAGATAGAATGAAAGAAGGTATGAAAGCTAGAATGAAAGATATCAAGAAAGAAAGACAGAAAGAAAGTAATAAAGAAACTAAAGATAGAATGAGAGAAGGTATGAAAGCTGGAATGTAAGATATCAAGAAAGAAAGAAATGAAAGAAAGTAAAAAAAACTAAAGATAGAATGAGAGAAGGTATGAAAGCTAGAATGAAAGATATCAAGAAAGAAAGAAAGAAAGTAACTAATAAAGAAACTAAAGATAGAATGAGAGAATGTATTAAAGCTAGAATGAAAGATATCAAAAGAGAAAGAAATGAAAGTATGTAAAAAAGAAACTAAAAATAGAAGGAGAGAAGGTATGAAAGATAGAATCTAAGAGATCAAGAAAGAAAGAAAAAAAGAAAGAAAGAAAGAACAAAAGGAATTAATAAAGAAACTAAAGATAGAATGAGTGAAGATATGACAGGTAGAATGAAAGATATCAAGAAAGAAAGAAAGAAAGAAAGAAAGAAAGATTGTAATAAAGAAAAACTAAAGATGAAATGAGAGAAGGTATGAAATACAGAATGAAATATATCAAGATAGAAAGAAAGAAAGTAACTAATAAAGAAAATAATGATAGAATGAGGGAAGTTATTAAATCTAGAATGAAAGAGAGAAGAAAGAAAGAAAGAAAGAAACTAATAAAGAAACTAAAGATAGAATGAGAGAAGGTATGAAAGCTAGAATGAAAGATATCAAGGAAGTAAGAAAAAAAGAAATCAATAAAGAAATTAAAGATGAAATGAGAGAAATATGAAACCTAGAATGAAAGATATGAAGAAAGAAAGAGAGAAAGAAAGTAACTAATAAAGAAACTAAAGATAGAATGAGAGAAGGTATGAAAGCTGGAATGTAAGATATCAAGAAAGAAAGAAATAAAAGTAAGTAAAATAGAAACTAAAGATAGAATGAGAGAAGGTATGATAGCTAGAATGAAAGATATCAAGGAAGTAAGAAAAAAAGAAATCAATAAAGAAATTAAAGTTGAAATGAGAGAAATATGAAACCTAGAATGAAAGATATCAAGAAAGAAAGAAAGTAATAAAGAAACTAAAGATAGAATGAGAGAAGGTATGAAAGCTGGAATGTAAGATATCAAGAAAGAAAGAAATAAAAGTAAGTAAAATAGAAACTAAAGATAGAATGAGAGAAGGTATGATAGCTAGAATGAATGATATCAAGGAAGAAAGAAAAAAAGAAATCAATAAAAAATTAAAGAGGAAATGAGAGAAATATGAAACCTAGAATGCAAGATATCAAGAAAGAAAGAAAGAAAGTAATAAAGAAACTAAAGATAGAATGAGAGAATGTATGGAAGCTACAATGAAACATATCGAGAAAGAAAGAAAGAAAGAAATCAATAAAGAAACTAAAGATAAAATGAGAGAAGGTATGAAATACATAATGAAATATATCAAGAAAGAAACAAAGAAAGTAACTAATAAAGAAACTAAAGATAGAATGAGAGAATGTATGAAAGCTAGAATGAAAGATATCAAGAGAGGAAAAAGGAAGAAAGTAGAAATGAAGTAATAAAGAAACTTAAGATAGAATGAGAGAAGATATGAAAGCTAGAATGAAAGATATCAGGAAAGAAAGAAAGAAAGAAAGTAGTAAAGAAACTAAAGATGAAATGAGAGAAGGTATGAAAGCTAGAATGAAAGATATCAGTAAAAAAGAAAGAAAGAAAGAACGTAATAAAGAAACTAAAGATAGAAGGAGAGAAGATATGAAAGCTAGAATGAAAGATATCAAGAAAGAAAGAAATAAAAGTAAGTAAAATAGAAACTAAAGATAGAATGAGAGAAGATATGATAGCTAGAATGAAAGATATCAAGAAAGAAAGAAATAAAAGTAAGTAAAATAGAAACTAAAGATAGAATGGGAGAAGGTATGTTAGCTAGAATGAAAGATATCAAGGAAGAAAGAAGAAAGAAATCAATAAAGAAATTAAAGAGGAAATGAGAGAAATATGAAACCTAGAATGCAAGATATCAAGAAAGAAAGAAAGAAAGTAATAAAGAAACTAAAGATAGAATGAGAGAATGTATGAAAGCTAGAATGAAAGATATCAAGAAAGAAAGAAAGAAATCAATAAAGAAACTAAAGATAAAATGAGAGAATGCATGAAATACATTATGAAATATATCAAAAAAGAAAAAAGAAAGTAACTAATAAAGAAACTAAAGAAAGAATGAGAGAAGGTATGAAAGCTAGAATGAAAGATATCAAGAAAGAATGAAAGAAACAAAGAAAGTAATTAATAAAGAAACTAAAGATAGAAGGAAAGAAGGTATGAAAGCTAGAATGGAAGATATCAAGAAAGAATGAATGAAAGAAAGAAAGTCATAAAGAAACTAAAGAGAATGATTGAAGGTATGAAAGCTAGAATGTCAGATATCAAGAAAGAAAGAAATGAATGTAATTAAAAAAGAAACTAAAGATAGAATGAGAGAAGGTATGAAAGCTAGAATCTAAGATATCAAGAAAGAAAGAAAGAAAGAAAAAGGAAAGAACGAAAGTAATTAATAAAGAAACTAAAGATAGAATGAAAGAAGGTATGAAAGCTAGAATGAAAGATATCAATTAAAAAAAGAAAGAAAGAAAGTAATAAAGAAACTAAAGATAGAATGAGAGAAGATATGATAGCTAGAATGAAAGATATCAAGAAAGAAAGAAAGAAAGAAATCAATAAAGAAACAAGATAAAATGAGAGAAGGTATGAAATCGAGAACGAAAGATATGAAGAAAGAAAGAGAGAAAGAAAGTAACTAATAAAGAAACTAAAGATAGAATGAGAGAGCATATTAAAGCTAGAATGAAAGATATCAAGAAAGAAAGAAATGAAAGTAAGTAAAAAAGAAACTAAAGATAGAATGAGAGAACGTATGATAGCTAGAATGAAAGATTTCAAGGAAGATAGAAAAAAAGAAATCAATAAAGAAATTAAAGAGGAAATGAGAGAAATATGAAACCTAGAATGCAAGATATCAAGAAAGAAAGAAAGTAATAAAGAAACTAAAGATAGAATGAGAGAATGTATGAAAGCTGAAATGAAAGATATCAAGAAAGAAAGAAAGAAAGAAATCAATAAAGAAACTAAAGATAAAATGAGAGAAGGTATGAAATACATAATGAAATATATCAAGAAAGAAACAAAGAAAGTAACTAATAAAGAAACTAAAGATAGAATGAGAGAAGGTATGAGAGCTAGAATGAAACATATCAAGAAAGAATGAAAGAAACAAAGAAAGTAATTAATAAAGAAACTAAAGATAGAATGAAAGAAGGTATGAATGCTAGAATGAAAGATATCAAGAAAGAATGAATGAAAGAAAGAAAGTAATAAAGAAACTAAAGAGAATGATTGAAGGTATGAAAGCTAGAATGTAAGATATCAAGAAAGAAAGAAATGAATGTAATTAAAAAAGAAACTAAAGATAGAATGAGAGAAGGTATGAAAGACAGAATCTAAGATATCAAGAAAGAAAGAAAGAAAGAAAAAACAAAGAACGAAAGTAATTAATTAAGAAAGTAAAGATAGAATGAAAGAAGGTATGAAAGCTAGAATGAAAGATATCAATTAAAAAAAAGAAAGAAAGAAAGTAATAAAGAAACTAAAGATAGAATGAGAGAAGATATGATAGCTAGAATGAAAGATATCAAGAAAGAAAGAAAGAAAGAAATCAATAAAGAAACTAAAGATAAAATGAGAGAAGGTATGAAATCGAGAATGAAAGATATGAAGAAAGAAAGAGAGAAAGAAAGTAACTAATTAAGAAACTAAAGATAGAATGAGAGAGCGTATTAAAGCTAGAATGAAAGCTATCAAGAAAGAAAGAAATGAAAGTATGTAAAAAAGAAACTAAAAATAGAAGGAGAGAAGGTATGAAAGATAGAATCTAAGAGATCAAGAAAGAAAGAAAAAAAGAAAGAAAGAAAGAACAAAAGGAATTAATAAAGAAACTAAAGATAGAATGAGTGAAGATATGACAGGTAGAATGAAAGATATCAAGAAAGAAAGAAAGAAAGAAAGATTGTAATAAAGAAAAACTAAAGATGAAATGAGAGAAGGTATGAAATACCGAATGAAATATATCAAGATAGAAAGAAAGAAAGTAACTAATAAAGAAAATAAAGATAGAATGAGGGAAGTTATTAAATCTAGAATGAAAGATAGAAGAAAGAAAGAAAGAAAGAAACTAATAAAGAAACTAAAGATAGAATGAGAGAAGGTATGAAAGCTAGAATGAAAGATATCAAGGAAGTAAGAAAAAAAGAAATCAATAAAGAAATTAAAGATGAAATGAGAGAAATATGAAACCTAGAATGAAAGATATGAAGAAAGAAAGAGAGAAAGAAAGTAACTAATAAAGAAACTAAAGAGAGAATGAGAGAAGGTATGAAAGCTGGAATGTAAGATATCAAGAAAGAAAGAAATAAAAGTAAGTAAAATAGAAACTAAAGATAGAATGAGAGAAGGTATGATAGCTAGAATGAAAGATATCAAGGAAGTAAGAAAAAAAGAAATCAATAAAGAAATTAAAGATGAAATGAGAGAAATATGAAACCTAGAATGAAAGATATCAAGAAAGAAAGAAAGAAAGAAAGTAATAAAGAAACTAAAGATAGAATGAGAGAAGGTATGAAAGCTGGAATGTAAGATATCAAGAAAGAAAGAAATAAAAGTAAGTAAAATAGAAACTAAAGATAGAATGAGAGAAGGTATGATAGCTAGAATGAATGATATCAAGGAAGAAAGAAAAAAAGAAATCAATAAAAAATTAAAGAGGAAATGAGAGAAATATGAAACCTAGAATGCAAGATATCAAGAAAGAAAGAAAGAAAGTAATAAAGAAACTAAAGATAGAATGAGAGAATGTATGAAAGCTACAATGAAAGATATCAAGAAAGAAAGAAAGAACGAAATCAATAAAGAAACTAAAGATAAAATGAGAGAAGGTATGAAATAGATAATGAAATATATCAAGAAAGAAACAAAGAAAGTAACTAATAAAGAAACTAAAGATAGAATGAGAGAATGTATGAAAGCTAGAATGAAAGATATCAAGAAAAGAAAAAGGAAGAAAGTAGAAATGAAGTAATAAAGAAACTTACGATAGAATGAGAGAAGATATGAAAGCTAGAATGAAAGATATCAGGAAAGAAAGAAAGAAAGAAAGTAGTAAAGAAACTAAAGATGAAATGAGAGAAGGTATGAAAGCTAGAATGAAAGATATCAATAAAAAAGAAAGAAAGAAAGAACGTAATAAAGAAACTAAAGAGAGAAGGAGAGAAGATATGAAAGCTAGAATGAAAGATATCAAGAAAGAAAGAAATAAAAGTAAGTAAAATAGAAACTAAAGATAGAATGAGAGAAGGTATGTTAGCTAGAATGAAAGATATCAAGGAAGAAAGAAAAAAAGAAATCAATAAAGAAATTAAAGAGGAAATGAGAGAAATATGAAACCTAGAATGCAAGATATCAAGAAAGAAAGAAAGAAAGTAATAAAGAAACTAAAGATAGAATGAGAGAATGTATGAAAGCTAGAATGAAAGATATCAAGAAAGAAAGAAAGAAATCAATAAAGAAACTAAAGATAAAATGAGAGAATGTATGAAATACATTATGAAATATTTAAAAAAAGAAAAAAAGAAAGTAACTAATAAAGAAACTAAAGAAAGAATGAGAGAAGGTTTGAAAGCTAGAATGAAAGATATCAAGAAAGAATGAAAGAAACAAAGAAAGTAATTAATAAAGAAACTAAAGATAGAATGAAAGAAGGTATGAAAGCTAGAATGGAAGATATCAAGAAAGAATGAATGAAAGAAAGAAAGTCATAAAGAAACTAAAGAGAATGATTGAAGGTATGAAAGCTAGAATGTAAGATATCAAGAAAGAAAGAAATGAATGTAATTAAAAAAGAAACTAAAGATAGAATGAGAGAAGGTATGAAAGATAGAATCTAAGATATCAAGAAAGAAAGAAAGAAAGAAAAAAGAAAGAACGAAAGTAATTAATAAAGAAACTAAAGATAGAATGAAAGAAGGTATGAAAGCTAGAATGAAAGATATCAATTAAAAAAAGAAAGAAAGAAAGTAATAAAGAAACTGAAGATAGAATCAGAGAAAATATGATAGCTAGAATGAAAGATATCAAGAAAGAAAGAAAGAAAGAAATCAATAAAGAAACTAAAGATAAAATGAGAGAAGGTATGAAGTCGAGAACGAAAGATATGAAGAAAGAAAGAGAGAAAGAAAGTAACTAATAAAGAAACTAAAGATAGAAAGAGAGAGCATATTAAAGCTAGAATGAAAGATATCAAGAAAGAAAGAAATGAAAGTAAGTAAAAAAGAAACTAAAGATAGAATGAGAGAAGGTATGATAGCTAGAATGAAAGATTTCAAGGAAGAAAGAAAAAAAGAAATCAATAAAGAAATTAAAGAGGAAATGAGAGAAATATGAAACCTAGAATGCAAGATATCAAGAAAGAAAGTAATAAAGAAACTAAAGATAGAATGAGAGAATGTATGAAAGCTGAAATGAAAGATATCAAGAAAGAAAGAAAGAAAGAAATCAATAAAGAAACTAAAGATAAAATGAGAGAAGGTATGAAATACATAATGAAATATATCAAGAAAGAAACAAAGAAAGTAACTAATAAAGAAACTAAAGATAGAATGAGAGAAGGTATGAAAGCTAGAATGTAACATATCAAGAAAGAAGAAAGAAACAAAGAAAGTAATTAATAAAGAAACTAAAGATAGAATGAAAGAAGGTATGAATGCTAGAATGAAAGATATCAAGAAAGAATGAATGAAAGAAAGAAAGTAATAAAGAAACTAAAGAGAATGATAGAAGGTATGAAAGCTAGAATGTAAGATATCAAGAAAGAAAGAAATGAATGTAATTAAAAAAGAAACGAAAGATAGAATGAGAGAAGGTATGAAAGACAGAATCTAAGATATCAAGAAAGAAAGAAAGAAAGAAAAAAGAAAGAACGAAAGTAATTAATAAAGATGCTAAAGATAGAATGAAAGAAGGTATGAAAGCTAGAATGAAAGATATCAATTAAAAAAAGAAAGAAAGAAAGTAATAAAGAAACTAAAGATAGAATGAGAGAGCGTATTAAAGCTAGAATGAAAGCTATCAAGAAAGAAAGAAATGAAAGTATGTAAAAAAGAAACTAAAAATAGAAGGAGAGAAGGTATGAAAGATAGAATCTAAGAGATCAAGAAAGAAAGAAAAAAAGAAAGAAAGAAAGAACAAAAGGAATTAATAAAGAAACTAAAGATAGAATGAGTGAAGATATGACAGGTAGAATGAAAGATATCAAGAAAGAAAGAAAGAAAGAAAGATTGTAATAAAGAAAAACTAAAGATGAAATGAGAGAAGGTATGAAATACCGAATGAAATATATCAAGATAGAAAGAAAGAAAGTAACTAATAAAGAAAATAAAGATAGAATGAGGGAAGTTATTAAATCTAGAATGAAAGATAGAAGAAAGAAAGAAAGAAAGAAACTAATAAAGAAACTAAAGATAGAATGAGAGAAGGTATGAAAGCTAGAATGAAAGATATCAAGGAAGTAAGAAAAAAAGAAATCAATAAAGAAATTAAAGATGAAATGAGAGAAATATGAAACCTAGAATGAAAGATATGAAGAAAGAAAGAGAGAAAGAAAGTAACTAATAAAGAAACTAAAGAGAGAATGAGAGAAGGTATGAAAGCTGGAATGTAAGATATCAAGAAAGAAAGAAATAAAAGTAAGTAAAATAGAAACTAAAGATAGAATGAGAGAAGGTATGATAGCTAGAATGAAAGATATCAAGGAAGTAAGAAAAAAAGAAATCAATAAAGAAATTAAAGATGAAATGAGAGAAATATGAAACCTAGAATGAAAGATATCAAGAAAGAAAGAAAGAAAGAAAGTAATAAAGAAACTAAAGATAGAATGAGAGAAGGTATGAAAGCTGGAATGTAAGATATCAAGAAAGAAAGAAATAAAAGTAAGTAAAATAGAAACTAAAGATAGAATGAGAGAAGGTATGATAGCTAGAATGAATGATATCAAGGAAGAAAGAAAAAAAGAAATCAATAAAAAATTAAAGAGGAAATGAGAGAAATATGAAACCTAGAATGCAAGATATCAAGAAAGAAAGAAAGAAAGTAATAAAGAAACTAAAGATAGAATGAGAGAATGTATGAAAGCTACAATGAAAGATATCAAGAAAGAAAGAAAGAAAGAAATCAATAAAGAAACTAAAGATAAAATGAGAGAAGGTATGAAATAGATAATGAAATATATCAAGAAAGAAACAAAGAAAGTAACTAATAAAGAAACTAAAGATAGAATGAGAGAATGTATGAAAGCTAGAATGAAAGATATCAAGAAAAGAAAAAGGAAGAAAGTAGAAATGAAGTAATAAAGAAACTTACGATAGAATGAGAGAAGATATGAAAGCTAGAATGAAAGATATCAGGAAAGAAAGAAAGAAAGAAAGTAGTAAAGAAACTAAAGATGAAATGAGAGAAGGTATGAAAGCTAGAATGAAAGATATCAATAAAAAAGAAAGAAAGAAAGAACGTAATAAAGAAACTAAAGAGAGAAGGAGAGAAGATATGAAAGCTAGAATGAAAGATATCAAGAAAGAAAGAAATAAAAGTAAGTAAAATAGAAACTAAAGATAGAATGAGAGAAGGTATGTTAGCTAGAATGAAAGATATCAAGGAAGAAAGAAAAAAAGAAATCAATAAAGAAATTAAAGAGGAAATGAGAGAAATATGAAACCTAGAATGCAAGATATCAAGAAAGAAAGAAAGAAAGTAATAAAGAAACTAAAGATAGAATGAGAGAATGTATGAAAGCTAGAATGA
Source organism: Intellagama lesueurii (assembly GCA_037013535.1). Classification (NCBI taxonomy): domain Eukaryota; kingdom Metazoa; phylum Chordata; class Lepidosauria; order Squamata; family Agamidae; genus Intellagama; species Intellagama lesueurii. The sequence goes on from JBAJHW010000002.1 coordinate 93,593,609, forward strand.
AAGATATCAAGAAAGAAAGAAAGAAATCAATAAAGAAACTAAAGATAAAATGAGAGAATGTATGAAATACATTATGAAATATTTAAAAAAAGAAAAAAAGAAAGTAACTAATAAAGAAACTAAAGAAAGAATGAGAGAAGGTATGAAAGCTAGAATGAAAGATATCAAGAAAGAATGAAAGAAACAAAGAAAGTAATTAATAAAGAAACTAAAGATAGAATGAAAGAAGGTATGAAAGCTAGAATGGAAGATATCAAGAAAGAATGAATGAAAGAAAGAAAGTCATAAAGAAACTAAAGAGAATGATTGAAGGTATGAAAGCTAGAATGTAAGATATCAAGAAAGAAAGAAATGAATGTAATTAAAAAAGAAACTAAAGATAGAATGAGAGAAGGTATGAAAGATAGAATCTAAGATATCAAGAAAGAAAGAAAGAAAGAAAAAAGAAAGAACGAAAGTAATTAATAAAGAAACTAAAGATAGAATGAAAGAAGGTATGAAAGCTAGAATGAAAGATATCAATTAAAAAAAGAAAGAAAGAAAGTAATAAAGAAACTGAAGATAGAATCAGAGAAAATATGATAGCTAGAATGAAAGATATCAAGAAAGAAAGAAAGAAAGAAATCAATAAAGAAACTAAAGATAAAATGAGAGAAGGTATGAAGTCGAGAACGAAAGATATGAAGAAAGAAAGAGAGAAAGAAAGTAACTAATAAAGAAACTAAAGATAGAAAGAGAGAGCATATTAAAGCTAGAATGAAAGATATCAAGAAAGAAAGAAATGAAAGTAAGTAAAAAAGAAACTAAAGATAGAATGAGAGAAGGTATGATAGCTAGAATGAAAGATTTCAAGGAAGAAAGAAAAAAAGAAATCAATAAAGAAATTAAAGAGGAAATGAGAGAAATATGAAACCTAGAATGCAAGATATCAAGAAAGAAAGTAATAAAGAAACTAAAGATAGAATGAGAGAATGTATGAAAGCTGAAATGAAAGATATCAAGAAAGAAAGAAAGAAAGAAATCAATAAAGAAACTAAAGATAAAATGAGAGAAGGTATGAAATACATAATGAAATATATCAAGAAAGAAACAAAGAAAGTAACTAATAAAGAAACTAAAGATAGAATGAGAGAAGGTATGAAAGCTAGAATGTAACATATCAAGAAAGAAGAAAGAAACAAAGAAAGTAATTAATAAAGAAACTAAAGATAGAATGAAAGAAGGTATGAATGCTAGAATGAAAGATATCAAGAAAGAATGAATGAAAGAAAGAAAGTAATAAAGAAACTAAAGAGAATGATAGAAGGTATGAAAGCTAGAATGTAAGATATCAAGAAAGAAAGAAATGAATGTAATTAAAAAAGAAACGAAAGATAGAATGAGAGAAGGTATGAAAGACAGAATCTAAGATATCAAGAAAGAAAGAAAGAAAGAAAAAAGAAAGAACGAAAGTAATTAATAAAGATGCTAAAGATAGAATGAAAGAAGGTATGAAAGCTAGAATGAAAGATATCAATTAAAAAAAGAAAGAAAGAAAGTAATAAAGAAACTAAAGATAGAATGAGAGAAGATATGATAGCTAGAATGAAAGATATCAAGAAAGAAAGAAAGAAAGAAATCAATAAAGAAACTAAAGATAAAATGAGAGAAGGTATGAAATCGAGAATGAAAGATATGAAGAAAGAAAGAGAGAAAGAAAGTAACTAATAAAGAAACTAAAGATAGAATGAGAGAGCGTATTAAAGCTAGAATGAAAGCTATCAAGAAAGAAAGAAAGAAAGAAAGAATGTAATAAAGAAACTAAAGATAGAATGAGAGAAGGTATGAATGCTAGAATTAAATATATCAAGAAAGAAAAAAGGAAGAAAGTAGAAACAAAGTAATAAAGAAACTAAAGATTGAATGAGTGAAGATATGAATACTAGAATGAAAGATATCTAGAAAGAAATAAAAAAAGAAATTAAGTAGTAAAGAAACTAAAGATAGAATCAGAGAAGTTATGAGAGCTGGAATGAAAGATATCAAAAAAGAAAGAAAGAAAGAAAGAAGGAACGAAATAATTAATAAAGAAACTAAAGATAGAATGAAAGAAGGTATGAAAGCTAGAATGAAAGATATCAAGAAAGAAAGACAGAAAGAAAGTAATAAAGAAACTAAAGATAGAATGAGAGAAGGTATGAAAGCTGGAATGTAAGATATCAAGATAGAAAGAAATGAAAGAAAGTAAAAAAAAAACTAAAGATAGAATGAGAGAAGGTATGAAAGCTAGAATGAAAGATATCAAGAAAGAAAGAAAGAAAGTAATAAAGAAACTAAAGATAGAATGAGAGAAGGTATGAAAGCTAAAATGAAAGATATTAAGAAAAAAGGAAATGAAAGTCATTAAAAAAAAATTAAGATAGAATGAGAGAAGGTATGAAAGCTAGAATGAAAAATATCAAGAAAGAGAGAAAGAAAGAAAGTAATAAAGAAACTAAAGATAGAATGAGAGAAGGTATTAAAGCTAGAAAGAGATATCAAGAAAGAAATGATATTAAGTAGAAAAGAAACCAAAGATAGAATGAGAGAAGGTATTAAAGCTAGAATGAAAGATATCAAGAGAGAAAGAAATGAAAGTATGTAAAAAAGAAACTAAAAATAGAATGAGAGAAGGTATGAAAGATAGAATCTAAGAGATCGAGAAAGAAAGAAAAAAAGAAAGAAAGAAAGAACGAAAGGAATTAATAAAGAAACTAAAGATAGAATGAGTGAAGATATGACAGGTAGAATGAAAGATATCAAGAAAGAAAGAAAGAAAGAAAGATTGTAATAAAGAAAAACTAAAGATGAAATGAGAGAAGGTATGAAATACAGAATGAAATATATCAAGATAGAAAGAAAGAAAGTAACTAATAAAGAAAATAAAGATAGAATGAGGGAAGTTATTAAATCTAGAATGAAAGATAGAAGAAAGAAAGAAAGAAACTAATAAAGAAACTAAAGATAGAATGAGAGAAGGTATGAAACTAGAATGAAAGATATCAAGAAAGAAAGAAATAAAAGTAAGTAAAATAGAAACTAAAGATAGAATGAGAGAAGGTATGATAGCTAGAATGAAAGATATCAAGGAAGTAAGAAAAAAAGAAATCATTAAAGAAATTAAAGATGAAATGAGAGAAATATGAAACCTAGAATGCAAGATATCAAGAAAGAAAGAAAGAAAGTAATAAAGAAACTAAAGATAGAATGAGAGAATGTATGAAAGCTACAATGAAATATATCAAGAAAGAATCAAAGAAAGTAACTAATAAAGAAACTAAAGATAGAATGAGAGAATGTATGAAAGCTAGAATGAAAGATATCAAGAAAGGAAAAAGGAAGAAAGTAGAAATGAAGTAATAAAGAAACTTAAGATAGAATGACAGAAGATATGAAAGCTAGAATGAAAGATATCAGGAAAGAAAGAAAGAAAGAAAGTAGTAAAGAAACTAAAGATGAAATGACAGAAGGTATGAAAGCTAGAATGAAAGATATCAATAAAAAAGAAAGAAAGAAAGAACGTAATAAAGAAACTAAAGATAGAATGAGAGAAGATATGAAAGCTAGAATGAAAGATATCAAGAAAGAAAGAAATAAAAGTAAGTAAAATAGAAACTAAAGATAGAATGAGAGAAGGTATGTTAGCTAGAATGAAAGATATCAAGGAAGAAAGAAAAAAAGAAATCAATAAAGAAATTAAAGAGGAAATGAGAGAAATATGAAACCTAGAATGCAAGATATCAAGAAAGAAAGAAAGAAAGTAATAAAGAAACTAAAGATAGAATGAGAGAATGTATGAAAGCTAGAATGAAAGATATCAAGAAAGAAAGAAAGAAATCAATAAAGAAACTAAACATAAAATCAGAGAATGTATGAAATACATTATGAAATATATCAAAAAAGAAAAAAAGAAAGTAACTAATAAAGAAACTAAAGAAAGAATGAGAGAAGGTATGAAAGCTAGAATGAAAGATATCAAGAAAGAATGAAAGAAACAAAGAAAGTAATTAATAAAGAAACTAAAGATAGAATGAAAGAAGGTATGAAAGCTAGAATGGAAGATATCAAGAAAGAATGAATGAAAGAAAGAAAGTCATTAAGAAACTAAAGAGAATGATTGAAGGTATGAAAGCTAGAATGTAAGATATCAAGGAAGAAAGAAATGAATGTAATTAAAAAAGAAACTAAAGATAGAATGAGAGAAGGTATGAAAGATAGAATCTAAGATATCAAGAAAGAAAGAAAGAAAGAAAAAAGAAAGAACGAAAGTAATTAATAAAGAAACTAAAGATAGAATGAAAGAAAGTATGAAAGCTAGAATGAAAGATATAAATTAAAAAAAAGAAAGAAAGAAAGTAATAAATAAACTAAAGATAGAATGAGAGAAGATATGATAGCTAGAATGAAAGATATCAAGAAAGAAAAAAAGAAAGAAATCATTAAAGAAACTAAAGATAAAATGAGAGAAGGTATGAAATCGAGAATGAAAGATATGAAGAAAGGAAGAGAGAAAGAAAGTAACTAATAAAGAAACTAAAGATAGAATGAGAGAGCGTATTAAAGCTAGAATGAAAGCTATCAAGAAAGAAAGAAAGAAAGAATGTAATAAAGAAACTAAAGATAGAATGAGAGAAGGTATGAATGCTAGAATTAAATATATCATGAAAGAAAAAAGGAAGAAAGTAGAAAAAAAGTAATAAAGAAACTAAAGATTGAATGAGTGAAGATATGAATGCTAGAATGATAGATATCTAGAAAGAAATAAAAAAAGAAATTAAGTAGTAAAGAAACTAAAGATAGAATCAGAGAAGTTATGAGAGCTGGAATGAAAGATATCAAAAAAGAAAGAAAGAAAGAAAGAAGGAACGAAATAATTAATAAAGAAACTTAAGATAGTATGAAAGAAGGTATGAAAGCTAGAATGAAAGATATCAAGAAAGAAAGAAAGAAAGAAAGTAATAAAGAAACTAAAGATAGAATGAGAGAGCGTATTAAAGCTAGAATGAAAGCTATCAAGAAAGAAAGAAAGAAAGAATGTAATAAAGAAACTAAAGATAGAATGAGAGAAGGTATGAATGCTAGAATTAAATATATCATGAAAGAAAAAAGGAAGAAAGTAGAAAAAAAGTAATAAAGAAACTAAAGATTGAATGAGTGAAGATATGAATGCTAGAATGATAGATATCTAGAAAGAAATAAAAAAAGAAATTAAGTAGTAAAGAAACTAAAGATAGAATCAGAGAAGTTATGAGAGCTGGAATGAAAGATATCAAAAAAGAAAGAAAGAAAGAAAGAAGGAACGAAATAATTAATAAAGAAACTTAAGATAGTATGAAAGAAGGTATGAAAGCTAGAATGAAAGATATCAAGAAAGAAAGAAAGAAAGAAAGTAATAAAGAAACTAAAGATAGAATGAGAGAAGGTATGAAAGCTGGAATGTAAGATATCAAGAAAGAAAGAAATGAAAGAAAGTAAAAAAAAACTAAAGATAGAATGAGAGAAGGCATGAAAGCTAGAATGAAAGATATCAAGAAACAAAGAAAGAAAGTAACTAATAAAGAAACTAAAGATAGAATGAGAGAAGGTATTAAAGCTAGAATGAAAGATATCAAGAGAGAAAGAAATGAAAGTATGTAAAAAAGAAACTAAAAATAGAATGAGAGAAGGTATGAAAGATAGAATCTAAGAGATCAAGAAAGAAAGAAAAAAAGAAAGAAAGAAAGAACGAAAGGAATTAATAAAGAAACTAAAGATAGAATGAGTGAAGATATGATTGGTAGAATGAAAGATATCAAGAAAGAAAGAAAGAAAGAAAGATTGTAATAAAGAAAAACTAAAGATGAAATGAGAGAAGGTATGAAATACAGAATGAAATATATCAAGATAGAAAGAAAGAAAGTAAATAATAAAGAAAATAAAGATAGAATGAGGGAAGTTATTAAATCTAGAATGAAAGATAGAAGAAAGAAAGAAAGAAAGAAACTAATAAAGAAACTAAAGATAGAATGAGAGAAGGTATGAGAGCTAGAATGAAAGATATCAAGGAAGTAAGAAAAAAAGAAATCAATAAAGAAATTAAAGATGAAATGAGAGAAATATGAAACCTAGAATGAAAGATATGAAGAAAGAAAGAGAGAAAGAATGTAATAAAGAAACTAAAGATAGAATGAGAGAAGGTATGAAAGCTACAATGAAAGATATCAAGAAAGAAAGAAAGAAAGAAATCAATAAAGAAACTAGAGATAAAATGAGAGAAGGTATGAAATACATAATGAAATATATCAAGAAAGAAACAAAGAAAGTAACTAATAAAGAAACTAAAGATAGAATGAGAGAATGTATGAAAGCTAGAATGAAAGATATCGAGAAAGGAAAAAGGAAGAAAGTAGAAATGAAGTAATAAAGAAACTTAAGATAGAATGAGAGAAGATATGAAAGCTAGAATGAAAGATATCAGGAAAGAAAGAAAGAAAGAAAGTAGTAAAGAAACTAAAGATGAAATGAGAGAAGGTATGAAAGCTAGAATGAAAGATATCAATAAAAAAGAAAGAAAGAAAGAACGTAATAAGGAAACTAAAGATAGAATGAGAGAAGATATGAAAGCTAGAATGAAAGATATCAAGAAAGAAAGAAATAAAAATAAGTAAAATAGAAACTAAAGATAGAATGAGAGAAGGTATGTTAGCTAGAATGAAAGATATCAAGGAAGAAAGAAAAAAAGAAATCAATAAAGAAATTAAAGAGGAAATGAGAGAAATATGAAACCTAGAATGCAAGATATCAAGAAAGAAAGAAAGAAAGATATAAAGAAACTAAAGATAGAATGAGAGAATGTATGAAAGCTAGAATGAAAGATATCAAGAAAGAAAGAAAGAAATCAATAAAGAAACTAAAGATAAAATGAGAGAATGTATGAAATACATTATGAAATACATCAAAAAAGAAAAAAAGAAAGTAACTAATAAAGAAACTAAAGAAAGAATGAGATAAGGTATGAAAGCTAGAATGAAAGATATCAAGAAAGAATGAAAGAAACAAAGAAAGTAATTAATAAAGAAACTAAAGATAGAATGAAAGAAGGTATGAAAGCTAGAATGGAAGATATCAAGAAAGAATGAATGAAACAAAGAAAGTCATAAAGAAACTAAAGAGAATGATTGAAGGTATGAAAGCTAGAATGTAAGATATCAAGAAAGAAAGAAATGAATGTAATTAAAAAAGAAACTAAAGATAGAATTAGAGAAGGTATGAAAGATAGAATCTAAGATATCAAGAAAGAAAGAAAGAAAGAAAAAAGAAAGAACGAAAGTAATTAATAAAGAAACTAAAGATAGAATGAAAGAAGGTATGAAAGCTAGAATGAAAGATATCAATTAAAAGAAAGAAAGAAAGAAAGTAATAAAGAAACTAAAGATAGAAGGAGAGAAGATATGATAGCTAGAATGAAAGATATCAAGAAAGAAAGAAAGAAAGAAATCAATAAAGAAACTAAAGATAAAATGAGAGAAGGTATGAAATCGAGAACGAAAGATATGAAGAAAGAAAGAGAGAAAGAAAGTAACTAATAAAGAAACTAAAGATAGAATGAGAGAGCGTATTAAAGCTAGAATGAAAGATATCAAGAAATAAATAAATAAAAGTAAGTAAAATAGAAACTAAAGATAGAATGAGAGAAGGTATGTTAGCTAGAATGAAAGATATCAAGGAAGAAAGAAAAAAAGAAATCAATAAAGAAATTAAAGAGGAAATGAGAGAAATATGAAACCTAGAATGCAAGATATCAAGAAAGAAAGAAAGAAAGTAATAAAGAAACTAAAGATAGAATGAGAGAATGTATGAAAGCTAGAATGAAAGATATCAAGAAAGAAAGAAAGAAATCAATAAAGAAACTAAAGATAAAATGAGAGAATGTATGAAATACATTATGAAATATATCAAAAAAGAAAAAAAGAAAGTAACTAATAAAGAAACTAAAGAAAGAATGAGAGAAGGTATGAAAGCTAGAATGAAAGATATCAAGAAAGAATGAAAGAAACAAAGAAAGTAATTAATAAAGAAACTAAAGATAGAATGAAAGAAGGTATGAAAGCTAGAATGGAAGATATCAAGAAAGAATGAATGAAAGAAAGAAAGTCATAAAGAAACTAAAGAGAATGATTGAAGGTATGAAAGCTAGAATGTATGATATCAAGAAAGAAAGAAATGAATGTAATTAAAAAAGAAACTAAAGATAGAATGAGAGAAGGTATGAAAGATAGAATCTAAGATATCAAGAAAGAAAGAAAGAAAGAAAGAAAAAAGAAAGAACGAAAGTAATTAATAAAGAAACTAAAGATAGAATGAAAGAAGGTATGAAAGCTAGAATGAAAGATATCAATTAAAAAAAGAAAGAAAGAAAGTAATAAAGAAACTAAAGATAGAATCAGAGAAAATATGATAGCTAGAATGAAAGATATCAAGAAAGAAAGAAAGAAAGAAATCAATAAAGAAACTAAAGATAAAATGAGAGAAGGTATGAAGTCGAGAACGAAAGATATGAAGAAAGAAAGAGAGAAAGAAAGTAACTAATAAAGAAACTAAAGATAGAATGAGAGAGCATATTAAAGCTAGAATGAAAGATATCAAGAAAGAAAGAAATGAAAGGAAGTAAAAAAGAAACTAAAGATAGAATGAGAGAAGGTATGATAGCTAGAATGAAAGATTTCAAGGAAGAAAGAAAAAAAGAAATCAATAAAGAAATTAAAGAGGAAATGAGAGAAATATGAAACCTAGAATGCAAGATATCAAGAAAGAAAGAAAGTAATAAAGAAACTAAAGATAGAATGAGAGAATGTATGAAAGCTGAAATGAAAGATATCAAGAAAGAAAGAAAGAAAGAAATCAATAAAGAAACTAAAGATAAAATGAGAGAAGGTATGAAATACATAATGAAATATATCAAGAAAGAAACAAAGAAAGTAACTAATAAAGAAACTAAAGATAGAATGAGAGAAGGTATGAAAGCTAGAATGAAACATATCAAGAAAGAATGAAAGAAACAAAGAAAGTAATTAATAAAGAAACTAAAGATAGAATGAAAGAAGGTATGAATGCTAGAATGAAAGATATCAAGAAAGAATGAATGAAAGAAAGAAAGTAATAAAGAAACTAAAGAGAATGATAGAAGGTATGAAAGCTAGAATGTAAGATATCAAGAAAGAAAGAAATGAATGTAATTAAAAAAGAAACTAAAGATAGAATGAGAGAAGGTATGAAAGACAGAATCTAAGATATCAAGAAAGAAAGAAAGAAAGAAAAAAGAAAGAACGAAAGTAATTAATAAAGATGCTAAAGATAGAATGAAAGAAGGTATGAAAGCTAGAATGAAAGATATCAATTAAAAAAAGAAAGAAAGAAAGTAATAAAGAAACTAAAGATAGAATGAGAGAAGATATGATAGCTAGAATGAAAGATATCAAGAAAGAAAGAAAGAAAGAAATCAATAAAGAAACTAAAGATAAAATGAGAGAAGGTATGAAATCGAGAATGAAAGATATGAAGAAAGAAAGAGAGAAAGAAAGTAACTAATAAAGAAACTAAAGGTAGAATGAGAGAGCGTATTAAAGCTAGAATGAAAGCTATCAAGAAAGAAAGAAAGAAAGAAAGAATGTAATAAAGAAACTAAAGATAGAATGAGAGAAGGTATGAATGCTAGAATTAAATATATCAAGAAAGAAAAAAGGAAGAAAGTAGAAACAAAGTAATAAAGAAACTAAAGATTGAATGAGTGAAGATATGAATACTAGAATGAAAGATATCTAGAAAGAAATAAAAAAAGAAATTAAGTAGTAAAGAAACTAAAGATAGAATCAGAGAAGTTATGAGAGCTGGAATGAAAGATATCAAAAAAGAAAGAAAGAAAGAAAGAAAGAAGGAACGAAATAATTAATAAAGAAACTAAAGATAGAATGAAAGAAGGTATGAAAGCTAGAATGAAAGATATCAAGAAAGAAAGACAGAAAGAAAGTAATAAAGAAACTAAAGATAGAATGAGAGAAGGTATGAAAGCTGGAATGTAAGATATCAAGATAGAAAGAAATGAAAGAAAGTAAAAAAAAACTAAAGATAGAATGAGAGAAGGTATGAAAGCTAGAATGAAAGATATCAAGAAAGAAAGAAAGTAACTAATAAAGAAACTAAAGATAGAATGAGAGAAGGTATTAAAGCTAGAATGAAAGATATCAAGAGAGAAAGAAATGAAAGTATGTAAAAAAGAAACTAAAAATAGAATGAGAGAAGGTATGAAAGATAGAATCTAAGAGATCCAGAAAGAAAGAAAAAAAGAAAGAAAGAAAGAACGAAAGGAATTAATAAAGAAACTAAAGATAGAATGAGTGAAGATATGACAGGTAGAATGAAAGATATCAAGAAAGAAAGAAAGAAAGAAAGATTGTAATAAAGAAAAACTAAAGATGAAATGAGAGAAAGTATGAAATACAGAATGAAATATATCAAGATAGAAAGAAAGAAAGTAACTAATAAAGAAAATAAATATAGAATGAGGGAAGTTATTAAATCTAGAATGAAAGATAGAAGAAAGAAAGAAAGAAAGAAACTAATAAAGAAACTAAAGATAGAATGAGAGAAGGTATGAAACTAGAATGAAAGATATCAAGGAAGTAAGAGAGAAAGAAAGTAACTAATAAAGAAACTAAAGAGAGAATGAGAGAAGGTATGAAAGCTGGAATGTAAGATATCAAGAAAGAAAGAAATAAAAGTAAGTAAAATAGAAACTAAAGATAGAATGAGAGAAGGTATGATAGCTAGAATGAAAGATATCAAGGAAGTAAGAAAAAAAGAAATCATTAAAGAAATTAAAGATGAAATGAGAGAAATATGAAACCTAGAATGCAAGATATCAAGAAAGAAAGAAAGAAAGTAATAAAGAAACTAAAGATAGAATGAGAGAATGTATGAAAGCTACAATGAAAGATATCAAGAAAGAAAGAAAGAAAGAAATCAATAAAGAAACTAAAGATAAAATGAGAGAAGGTATGAAATACATAATGAAATGTATCAAGAAAGAATCAAAGAAAGTAACTAATAAAGAAACTAAAGAAAGAATGAGAGAATGTATGAAAGCTAGAATGAAAGATATCAAGAAAGGAAAAAGGAAGAAAGTAGAAATGAAGTAATAAAGAAACTTAAGATAGAATGACAGAAGATATGAAAGCTAGAATGAAAGATATCAGGAAAGAAAGAAAGAAAGAAAGTAGTAAAGAAACTAAAGATGAAATGACAGGAGGTATGAAAGCTAGAATGAAAGATATCAATAAAAAAGAAAGAAAGAAAGAACGTAATAAAGAAACTAAAGATAGAATGAGAGAAGATATGAAAGCTAGAATGAAAGATATCAAGAAAGAAAGAAATAAAAGTAAGTAAAATAGAAACTAAAGATAGAATGAGAGAAGGTATGTTAGCTAGAATGAAAGATATCAAGGAAGAAAGAAAAAAAGAAATCAATAAAGAAATTAAAGAGGAAATGAGAGAAATATGAAACCTAGAATGCAAGATATCAAGAAAGAAAGAAAGAAAGTAATAAAGAAACTAAAGATAGAATGAGAGAATGTATGAAAGCTAGAATGTAAGATATCAAGGAAGAAAGAAATGAATGTAATTAAAACAGAAACTAAAGATAGAATGAGAGAAGGTATGAAAGATAGAATCTAAGATATCAAGAAAGAAAGAAAGAAAGAAAAAAGAAAGAACGAAAGTAATTAATAAAGAAACTAAAGATAGAATGAAAGAAGGTATGAAAGCTAGAATGATAGATATCAATTAAAAAAAAGAAAGAAAGAAAGTAATAAAGAAACTAAAGATAGAATGAGAGAAGATATGATAGCTAGAATGAAAGATATCAAGAAAGAAAAAAAGAAAGAAATCATTAAAGAAACTAAAGATAAAATGAGAGAAGGTATTAAAGCTAGAATGAAAGATATGAAGAAAGAAAGAGAGAAAGAAAGTAACTAATAAAGAAACTAAAGATAGAATGAGAGAGCGTATTAAAGCTATAATGAAAGATATCAAGAAAGAAAGAAATGAAAGTAAGTAAAAAAGAAACTAAAGATAGAATGAGAGAAGGTATGAAAGCTAGAATGAAAGATATCAAGAAAGAAAGAAATCACTAGAGAAACTAAAGATGAAATGAGAGAAGGTATGAAAGCTAGAATGAAAGATATCAAGAAAGAAAGTAATAAGAAACTAAAGATACAATGAGAGAAGATATTAAAGCTAGAATGAAAGATATCAAGAAAGAAAGAAAGAAAATAAGAAAGTAATTTAGAAACTAAAGATGGAACGAGAGTAGATATGCGAGCTAGAATGAAAGCTATCAAGAACGAAAGAAAGAAAGAAAGAATGTAATAAAGAATCTAAAGATAGAATGAGAGAAGGTATGAAAGCTAGAATCTAAGATATCAAGAAAGAAAGAAATAAAAGTAAGTAAAATAGAAAGTAAAGATAGAATGAGAGAAGGTATGAAAGCTAGAATGAAAGATATCAAGAAAGAAAGAAAGAAAGAAAGTAATAAAGAAACTAAAGATAGAATGAGAGAAGGTATGAAAGATAGAATCTACGATATCCAGAAAAAAAGAAAGAAAGAAAAAAGAAAGAATGAAAGTAATTAATAAAGAAACTAAAGATAGAATGAAAGAAGTTATGAAAGCTAGAATGAAAGATATCAATTAAAAGAAAGAAAGAAAGAAAGTAATAAAGAAACTAAAGAGGAAATGAGAGAAATATGAAACCTAGAATGAAAGATATGAAGAAAGAAAGTAAGTAATAAAGAAACTAAAGATAGAATGAGAGAATATATGAAAGCTAGAATGAAAGATATCAAGAAAGAAAGAAAGAAAGAAATCAATAAAGAAACTAAAGAGGAAATGAGAGAAATATGAAACCTAGAATGAAAGATATGAAGAAAGAAAGTAAGTAATAAAGAAACTAAAGATAGAATGAGAGAATATATGAAAGCTAGAATGAAAGATATCAAGAAAGAAAGAAAGAAAGAAATCAATAAAGAAACTAAAGATAAAATGAGAGAATGTATGAAATACATTATGAAATATATCAAGAAAGAAACAAAGAAAGTAACTAATAAAGAAACTAAAGAAAGAATGAGAGAAGGTATGAAAGCAAGAATGAAAGATATCAAGAATGAAAGAAACAAAGAAAGTAATTAATAAAGAAACTAAAGATAGATTGAAAGAAGGTATGAATGCTAGAATGAAAGATATCAAGAAAGAATGAATGAAAGAAAGAAAGTAATAAAGAAACTAAAGAGAATGATTGAAGGTATGAAAGCTAGAATGTAAGATATCAAGAAAGAAAGAAATGAATGTAATTAAAAAAGAAACTAAAGGTAGAATGAGAGAAGGTATGAAAGACAGAATCTAAGATATCAAGAAAGAAAGAAAGAAAGAAAAAAAGAAAGAACGAAAGTTATTAATAAAGAAACTAAAGATAGAATGAAAGAAGGTATGAATGCTAGAATGAAAGATATCAATTAAAAAAAGAAAGAAAGAAAGTAATAAAGAAACTAAAGATAGAATGAGAGAAGATATGATAGCTAGAATGAAAGTAATCAAGAAAGAAAAAAAGAAAGAAATCAATAAAGAAACTAAAGATAAAATGAGAGAAGGTATGAAATCGAGAACGAAAGATATGAAGAAAGAAAGAGAGAAAGAAAGTAACTAATAAAGAAACTAAAGATAGAATGAGAGACCATATTAAAGCTAGAATGAAAGATATCAAGAAAGAAAGAAATGAAAGTAAGTAAAAAAGAAACTAAAGATAGAATGAGAGAAGGTATGATAGCTAGAATGAAAGATTTCAAGGAAGAAAGAAAAAAAAGAAATCAATAAAGAAATTAAAGAGGAAATGAGAGAAATATGAAACCTAGAATGCAAGATATCAAGAAAGAAAGAAAGTAATACAGAAACTAAAGATAGAATGAGAGAATGTATGAAAGCTGAAATGAAAGATATCTAGAAAGAAAGAAAGAAAGAAATCAATAAAGAAACTAAAGATAAAATGAGAGAAGGTATGAAATACATAATGAAATATATCAAGAAAGAAAAAAAGAAAGTAACTAATAAAGAAACTAAAGATAGAATGAGAGAAGGTATGAAAGCTAGAATGAAACATATCAAAAAAGAATGAAAGAAACAAAGAAAGTAATTAATAAAGAAACTAAAGATAGAATGAAAGAAGGTATGAATGCTAGAATGAAAGATATCAAGAAACAATGAATGAAAGAAAGAAAGTAATAAAGAAACTAAAGAGAATGATTGAAGGTATGAAAGCTAGAATGTAAGATATCAAGAAAGAAAGAAATGAATGTAATTAAAAAAGAAACTAAAGATAGAATGAGAGAAGGTATGAAAGATAGAATCTAAGATATCAAGAAAGGAAGAAAGAAAGAAAAAAGAAAGAACGAAAGTAATTAATAAAGAAACTAAAGATAGAATGAAAGAAGGTATGAAAGCTAGAATGAAAGATATCAACTAAAAGAACGAAAGAAAGAAAGTAATAAAGAAACTAAAGATAGAATGAGAGAAGATATGATAGCTAGAATGAAAGATATCAAGAAAGAAAGAAAGAAAGAAATCAATAAAGAAACTAAAGATAAAATGAGAGAAGGTATGAAATCGAGAACGAAAGATATGAAGAAAGAAAGAGAGAAAGAAAGTAACTAATAAAGAAACTAAAGATAGAATGAGAGAGCGTATTAAAGCTAGAATGAAAGATATCAAGAAATAAATAAATAAAAGTAAGTAAAATAGAAACTAAAGATAGAATGAGAGAAGGTATGTTAGCTAGAATGAAAGATATCAAGGAAGAAAGAAAAAAAGAAATCAATAAAGAAATTAAAGAGGAAATGAGAGAAATATGAAACCTAGAATGCAAGATATCAAGAAAGAAAGAAAGTAATACAGAAACTAAAGATAGAATGAGAGAATGTATGAAAGCTGAAATGAAAGATATCTAGAAAGAAAGAAAGAAAGAAATCAATAAAGAAACTAAAGATAAAATGAGAGAAGGTATGAAATACATAATGAAATATATCAAGAAAGAAAAAAAGAAAGTAACTAATAAAGAAACTAAAGATAGAATGAGAGAAGGTATGAAAGCTAGAATGAAACATATCAAAAAAGAATGAAAGAAACAAAGAAAGTAATTAATAAAGAAACTAAAGATAGAATGAAAGAAGGTATGAATGCTAGAATGAAAGATATCAAGAAACAATGAATGAAAGAAAGAAAGTAATAAAGAAACTAAAGAGAATGATTGAAGGTATGAAAGCTAGAATGTAAGATATCAAGAAAGAAAGAAATGAATGTAATTAAAAAAGAAACTAAAGATAGAATGAGAGAAGGTATGAAAGATAGAATCTAAGATATCAAGAAAGGAAGAAAGAAAGAAAAAAGAAAGAACGAAAGTAATTAATAAAGAAACTAAAGATAGAATGAAAGAAGGTATGAAAGCTAGAATGAAAGATATCAACTAAAAGAACGAAAGAAAGAAAGTAATAAAGAAACTAAAGATAGAATGAGAGAAGATATGATAGCTAGAATGAAAGATATCAAGAAAGAAAGAAAGAAAGAAATCAATAAAGAAACTAAAGATAAAATGAGAGAAGGTATGAAATCGAGAACGAAAGATATGAAGAAAGAAAGAGAGAAAGAAAGTAACTAATAAAGAAACTAAAGATAGAATGAGAGAGCGTATTAAAGCTAGAATGAAAGATATCAAGAAATAAATAAATAAAAGTAAGTAAAATAGAAACTAAAGATAGAATGAGAGAAGGTATGTTAGCTAGAATGAAAGATATCAAGGAAGAAAGAAAAAAAGAAATCAATAAAGAAATTAAAGAGGAAATGAGAGAAATATGAAACCTAGAATGCAAGATATCAAGAAAGAAAGAAAGAAAGTAATAAAGAAACTAAAGATAGAATAAGAGAATGTATGAAAGCTAGAATGAAAGATATCAAGAAAGAAAGAAAGAAATCAATAAAGAAACTAAAGATAAAATGAGAGAATGTATGAAATACATTATGAAATATATCAAAAAAGAAAAAAAGAAAGTAACTAATAAAGAAACTAAAGAAAGAATGAAAGAAGGTATGAAAGCTAGAATGGAAGATATCAAGAAAGAATGAATGAAAGAAAGAAAGTCATAAAGAAACTAAAGAGAATGATTGAAGGTATGAAAGCTAGAATGTATGATATCAAGAAAGAAAGAAATGAATGTAATTAAAAAAGAAACTAAAGATAGAATGAGAGAAGGTATGAAAGATAGAATCTAAGATATCAAGAAAGAAAGAAAGAAAGAAAGAAAAAAGAAAGAACGAAAGTAATTAATAAAGAAACTAAAGATAGAATGAAAGAAGGTATGAAAGCTAGAATGAAAGATATCAATTAAAAAAAGAAAGAAAGAAAGTAATAAAGAAACTAAAGATAGAATCAGAGAAAATATGATAGCTAGAATGAAAGATATCAAGAAAGAAAGAAAGAAAGAAATCAATAAAGAAACTAAAGATAAAATGAGAGAAGGTATGAAGTCGAGAACGAAAGATATGAAGAAAGAAAGAGAGAAAGAAAGTAACTAATAAAGAAACTAAAGATAGAATGAGAGAGCATATTAAAGCTAGAATGAAAGATATCAAGAAAGAAAGAAATGAAAGTAAGTAAAAAAGAAACTAAAGATAGAATGAGAGAAGGTATGATAGCTAGAATGAAAGATTTCAAGGAAGAAAGAAAAAAAGAAATCAATAAAGAAATTAAAGAGGAAATGTGAGAAATATGAAACCTAGAATGCAAGATATCAAGAAAGAAAGAAAGTAATAAAGAAACTAAAGATAGAATGAGAGAATGTATGAAAGCTGAAATGAAAGATATCAAGAAAGAAAGAAAGAAAGAAATCAATAAAGAAACTAAAGATAAAATGAGAGAAGGTATGAAATACATAATGAAATATATCAAGAAAGAAACAAAGAAAGTAACTAATAAAGAAACTAAAGATAGAATGAGAGAAGGTATGAAAGCTAGAATGAAACATATCAAGAAAGAATGAAAGAAACAAAGAAAGTAATTAATAAAGAAACTAAAGATAGAATGAAAGAAGGTATGAATGCTAGAATGAAAGATATCAAGAAAGAATGAATGAAAGAAAGAAAGTAATAAAGAAACTAAAGAGAATGATAGAAGGTATGAAAGCTAGAATGTAAGATATCAAGAAAGAAAGAAATGAATCTAATTAAAAAAGAAACTAAAGATAGAATGAGAGAAGGTATGAAAGACAGAATCTAAGATATCAAGAAAGAAAGAAAGAAAGAAAAAAGAAACAACGAAAGTAATTAATAAAGATGCTAAAGATAGAATGAAAGAAGGTATGAAAGCTAGAATGAAAGATATCAATTAAAAAAAGAAAGAAAGAAAGTAATAAAGAAACTAAAGATAGAATGAGAGAAGATATGATAGCTAGAATGAAAGATATCAAGAAAGAAAGAAAGAAAGAAATCAATAAAGAAACTAAAGATAAAATGAGAGAAGGTATGAAATCGAGAATGAAAGATATGAAGAAAGAAAGAGAGAAAGAAAGTAACTAATAAAGAAACTAAAGATAGAATGAGAGAGCGTATTAAAGCTAGAATGAAAGCTATCAAGAAAGAAAGAAAGAAAGAAAGAATGTAATAAAGAAACTAAAGATAGAATGAGAGAAGGTATGAATGCTAGAATTAAATATATCAAGAAAGAAAAAAGGAAGAAAGTAGAAACAAAGTAATAAAGAAACTAAAGATTGAATGAGTGAAGATATGAATACTAGAATGAAAGATATCTAGAAAGAAATAAAAAAAGAAATTAAGTAGTAAAGAAACTAAAGATAGAATCAGAGAAGTTATGAGAGCTGGAATGAAAGATATCAAAAAAGAAAGAAAGAAAGAAAGAAAGAAGGAACGAAATAATTAATAAAGAAACTAAAGATAGAATGAAAGAAGGTATGAAAGCTAGAATGAAAGATATCAAGAAAGAAAGACAGAAAGAAAGTAATAAAGAAACTAAAGATAGAATGAGAGAAGGTATGAAAGCTGGATTGTAAGATATCAAGATAGAAAGAAATGAAAGAAAGTAAAAAAAAAACTAAAGATAGAATGAGAGAAGGTATGAAAGCTAGAATGAAAGATATCAAGAAAGAAAGAAAGAAAGTAACTAATAAAGAAACTAAAGATAGAATGAGAGAAGGAATTAAAGCTAGAATGAAAGATATCAAGAGAGAAAGAAATGAAAGTATGTAAAAAAGAAACTAAAAATAGAATGAGAGAAGGTATGAAAGATAGAATCTAAGAGATCCAGAAAGAAAGAAAAAAAGAAAGAAAGAAAGAACGAAAGGAATTAATAAAGAAACTAAAGATAGAATGAGTGAAGATATGACAGGTAGAATGAAAGATATCAAGAAAGAAAGAAAGAAAGAAAGATTGTAATAAAGAAAAACTAAAGATGAAATGAGAGAAAGTATGAAATACAGAATGAAATATATCAAGATAGAAAGAAAGAAAGTAACTAATAAAGAAAATAAATATAGAATGAGGGAAGTTATTAAATCTAGAATGAAAGATAGAAGAAAGAAAGAAAGAAAGAAACTAATAAAGAAACTAAAGATAGAATGAGAGAAGGTATGAAACTAGAATGAAAGATATCAAGGAAGTAAGAGAGAAAGAAAGTAACTAATAAAGAAACTAAAGAGAGAATGAGAGAAGGTATGAAAGCTGGAATGTAAGATATCAAGAAAGAAATAAATAAAAGTAAGTAAAATAGAAACTAAAGATAGAATGAGAGAAGGTATGATAGCTAGAATGAAAGATATCAAGGAAGTAAGAAAAAAAGAAATCATTAAAGAAATTAAAGATGAAATGAGAGAAATATGAAACCTAGAATGCAAGATATCAAGAAAGAAAGAAAGAAAGTAATAAAGAAACTAAAGATAGAATGAGAGAATGTATGAAAGCTACAATGAAAGATATCAAGAAAGAAAGAAAGAAAGAAATCAATAAAGAAACTAAAGATAAAATGAGAGAAGGTATGAAATACATAATGAAATGTATCAAGAAAGAATCAAAGAAAGTAACTAATAAAGAAACTAAAGAAAGAATGAGAGAATGTATGAAAGCTAGAATGAAAGATATCAAGAAAGGAAAAAGGAAGAAAGTAGAAATGAAGTAATAAAGAAACTTAAGATAGAATGACAGAAGATATGAAAGCTAGAATGAAAGATATCAGGAAAGAAAGAAAGAAAGAAAGAAAGTAGTAAAGAAACTAAAGATGAAATGACAGGAGGTATGAAAGCTAGAATGAAAGATATCAATAAAAAAGAAAGAAAGAAAGAACGTAATAAAGAAACTAAAGATAGAATGAGAGAAGATATGAAAGCTAGAATGAAAGATATCAAGAAAGAAAGAAATAAAAGTAAGTAAAATAGAAACTAAAGATAGAATGAGAGAAGGTATGTTAGCTAGAATGAAAGATATCAAGGAAGAAAGAAAAAAAGAAATCAATAAAGAAATTAAAGAGGAAATGAGAGAAATATGAAACCTAGAATGCAAGATATCAAGAAAGAAAGAAAGAAAGTAATAAAGAAACTAAAGATAGAATGAGATAATGTATGAAAGCTAGAATGTAAGATATCAAGGAAGAAAGAAATGAATGTAATTAAAAAAGAAACTAAAGATAGAATGAGAGAAGGTATGAAAGACAGAATCTAAGATATCAAGAAAGAAAGAAAGAAAGAAAAAAGAAACAACGAAAGTAATTAATAAAGATGCTAAAGATAGAATGAAAGAAGGTATGAAAGCTAGAATGAAAGATATCAATTAAAAAAAGAAAGAAAGAAAGTAATAAAGAAACTAAAGATAGAATGAGAGAAGATATGATAGCTAGAATGAAAGATATCAAGAAAGAAAGAAAGAAAGAAATCAATAAAGAAACTAAAGATAAAATGAGAGAAGGTATGAAATCGAGAATGAAAGATATGAAGAAAGAAAGAGAGAAAGAAAGTAACTAATAAAGAAACTAAAGATAGAATGAGAGAGCGTATTAAAGCTAGAATGAAAGCTATCAAGAAAGAAAGAAAGAAAGAAAGAATGTAATAAAGAAACTAAAGATAGAATGAGAGAAGGTATGAATGCTAGAATTAAATATATCAAGAAAGAAAAAAGGAAGAAAGTAGAAACAAAGTAATAAAGAAACTAAAGATTGAATGAGTGAAGATATGAATACTAGAATGAAAGATATCTAGAAAGAAATAAAAAAAGAAATTAAGTAGTAAAGAAACTAAAGATAGAATCAGAGAAGTTATGAGAGCTGGAATGAAAGATATCAAAAAAGAAAGAAAGAAAGAAAGAAAGAAGGAACGAAATAATTAATAAAGAAACTAAAGATAGAATGAAAGAAGGTATGAAAGCTAGAATGAAAGATATCAAGAAAGAAAGACAGAAAGAAAGTAATAAAGAAACTAAAGATAGAATGAGAGAAGGTATGAAAGCTGGATTGTAAGATATCAAGATAGAAAGAAATGAAAGAAAGTAAAAAAAAAACTAAAGATAGAATGAGAGAAGGTATGAAAGCTAGAATGAAAGATATCAAGAAAGAAAGAAAGAAAGTAACTAATAAAGAAACTAAAGATAGAATGAGAGAAGGAATTAAAGCTAGAATGAAAGATATCAAGAGAGAAAGAAATGAAAGTATGTAAAAAAGAAACTAAAAATAGAATGAGAGAAGGTATGAAAGATAGAATCTAAGAGATCCAGAAAGAAAGAAAAAAAGAAAGAAAGAAAGAACGAAAGGAATTAATAAAGAAACTAAAGATAGAATGAGTGAAGATATGACAGGTAGAATGAAAGATATCAAGAAAGAAAGAAAGAAAGAAAGATTGTAATAAAGAAAAACTAAAGATGAAATGAGAGAAAGTATGAAATACAGAATGAAATATATCAAGATAGAAAGAAAGAAAGTAACTAATAAAGAAAATAAATATAGAATGAGGGAAGTTATTAAATCTAGAATGAAAGATAGAAGAAAGAAAGAAAGAAAGAAACTAATAAAGAAACTAAAGATAGAATGAGAGAAGGTATGAAACTAGAATGAAAGATATCAAGGAAGTAAGAGAGAAAGAAAGTAACTAATAAAGAAACTAAAGAGAGAATGAGAGAAGGTATGAAAGCTGGAATGTAAGATATCAAGAAAGAAAGAAATAAAAGTAAGTAAAATAGAAACTAAAGATAGAATGAGAGAAGGTATGATAGCTAGAATGAAAGATATCAAGGAAGTAAGAAAAAAAGAAATCATTAAAGAAATTAAAGATGAAATGAGAGAAATATGAAACCTAGAATGCAAGATATCAAGAAAGAAAGAAAGAAAGTAATAAAGAAACTAAAGATAGAATGAGAGAATGTATGAAAGCTACAATGAAAGATATCAAGAAAGAAAGAAAGAAAGAAATCAATAAAGAAACTAAAGATAAAATGAGAGAAGGTATGAAATACATAATGAAATGTATCAAGAAAGAATCAAAGAAAGTAACTAATAAAGAAACTAAAGAAAGAATGAGAGAATGTATGAAAGCTAGAATGAAAGATATCAAGAAAGGAAAAAGGAAGAAAGTAGAAATGAAGTAATAAAGAAACTTAAGATAGAATGACAGAAGATATGAAAGCTAGAATGAAAGATATCAGGAAAGAAAGAAAGAAAGAAAGTAGTAAAGAAACTAAAGATGAAATGACAGGAGGTATGAAAGCTAGAATGAAAGATATCAATAAAAAAGAAAGAAAGAAAGAACGTAATAAAGAAACTAAAGATAGAATGAGAGAAGATATGAAAGCTAGAATGAAAGATATCAAGGAAGAAAGAAAAAAAGAAATCAATAAAGAAATTAAAGAGGAAATGAGAGAAATATGAAACCTAGAATGCAAGATATCAAGAAAGAAAGAAAGAAAGTAATAAAGAAACTAAAGATAGAATGAGATAATGTATGAAAGCTAGAATGTAAGATATCAAGGAAGAAAGAAATGAATGTAATTAAAAAAGAAACTAAAGATAGAATGAGAGAAGGTATGAAAGATAGAATCTAAGATATCAAGAAAGAAAGAAAGAAAGAAAAAAGAAAGAACGAAAGTAATTAATAAAGAAACTAAAGATAGAATGAAAGAAGGTATGAAAGCTAGAATGATAGATATCAATTAAAAAAAAGAAAGAAAGAAAGTAATAAAGAAACTAAAGATAGAATGAGAGAAGATATGATAGCTAGAATGAAAGATATCAAGAAAGAAAAAAAGAAAGAAATCATTAAAGAAACTAAAGATAAAATGAGAGAAGGTATTAAAGCTAGAATGAAAGCTATCAAGAAAGAAAGAAAGAAAGAATGTAATAAAGAAACTAAAGATAGAATGAGAGAAGGTATGAATGCTAGAATTAAATATATCATGAAAGAAAAAAGGAAGAAAGTAGAAACAAAGTAACAAAGAAACTAAAGATTGAATGAGTGAAGATATGAATGCTAGAATGATAGATATCTAGAAAGAAATAAAAAAGAAATTAAGTAGTAAAGAAACTAAAGATAGAATGAAAGAAGGTATGAAAGCTAGAATGAAAGATATCAAGAAAGAAAGAAAGAAAGAATGTAATAAAGAAACTAAAGATAGAATGAGAGAAGGTATGAAAGCTGGAATGTAAGATATCAAGAAAGAAAGAAATGAAAGAAAGTAAAAAAAAAACTTAAGATAGAAAGAGAGAAGGTATGAAAGCTAGAATGAAAGATATCAAGAAACAAAGAAAGAAAGTAACTAATAAAGAAACTAAAGATAGAATGAGAGAAGGTATTAAAGCTAGAATGAAAGATATCAAGAGAGAAAGAAATGAAAGTATGTAAAAAAGAAACTAAAAATAGAATGAGAGAAGGTATGAAAGATAGAATCTAAGAGATCAAGAAAGAAAGAAAAAAAGAAAGAAAGAAAGAACGAAAGGAATTAATAAAGAAACTAAAGTTAGAATGAGTGAAGATATGACTGGTAGAATGAAAGATATCAAGAAAGAAAGAAAGAAAGAAAGATTGTAATAAAGAAAAACTAAAGATGAAATGAGAGAAGGTATGAAATACAGAATGAAATATATCAAGATAGAAAGAAAGAAAGTAAATAATAAAGAAAATAAAGATAGAATGAGGGAAGTTATTAAATCTAGAATGAAAGATAGAAGAAAGAAAGAAAGAAAGAAACTAATAAAGAAACTAAAGATAGAATGAGAGAAGGTATGAAAGCTACAATGAAAGATATCAAGAAAGAAAGAAAGAAAGAAATCAATAAAGAAATTAAAGATGAAATGAGAGAAATATGAAACCTAGAATGAAAGATATCAAGAAAGAAAGAAAGAAAGAAAGTAATAAAGAAACTAAAGATAGAATGAGAGAAGGTATGAAAGCTAGAATGAAAGATATCCAGGAAGTAAGAAAAAAAGAAATCAATAAAGAAATTAAAGATGAAATGAGAGAAATATGAAACCTAGAATGAAAGATATGAAGAAAGAAAGAGAGAAAGAAAGTAACTAATAAAGAAACTAAAGATAGAATGAGAGAAGGTATGAAAGCTGGAATGTAAGATATAAAGAAAGAAAGAAATAAAAGTAAGTAAAATAGAAACTAAAGATAGAATGAGAGAAGGTATGATAGCTAGAATGAAAGATATCAAGGAAGGAAGAAAAAAAGAAATCAATAAAGAAATTAAAGATGAAATGAGAGAAATATGAAACCTAGAATGAAAGATATCAAGAAAGAAAGAAAGAAAGAAAGTAATAAAGAAACTAAAGATAGAATGAGAGAAGGTATGAAAGCTACAATGAAAGATATCAAGAAAGAAAGAAAGAAAGAAATCAATAAAGAAACTAAAGATAAAATGAGAGAAGGTATGAAATACATAATGAAATATATCAAGAAAGAAACAAAGAAAGTAACTAATAAAGAAACTAAAGATAGAATGAGAGAATGTATGAAAGCTAGAATGAAAGATATCGAGAAAGGAAAAAGGAAGAAAGTAGAAATGAAGTAATAAAGAAACTTAAGATAGAATGAGAGAAGATATGAAAGCTAGAATGAAAGATATCAGGAAAGAAAGAAAGAAAGAAAGTAGTAAAGAAACTAAAGATGAAATGAGAGAAGGTATGAAAGCTAGAATGAAAGATATCAATAAAAAAGAAAGAAAGAAAGAACGTAATAAGGAAACTAAAGATAGAATGAGAGAAGATATGAAAGCTAGAATGAAAGATATCAAGAAAGAAAGAAATAAAAATAAGTAAAATAGAAACTAAAGATAGAATGAGAGAAGGTATGTTAGCTAGAATGAAAGATATCAAGGAAGAAAGAAAAAAAGAAATCAATAAAGAAATTAAAGAGGAAATGAGAGAAATATGAAACCTAGAATGAAAGATATCAAGAAAGAAAGAAAGAAATCAATAAAGAAACTAAAGATAAAATGAGAGAATGTATGAAATACATTATGAAATACATCAAAAAAGAAAAAAGAAAGTAACTAATAAAGAAACTAAAGAAAGAATGAGATAAGGTATGAAAGCTAGAATGAAAGATATCAAGAAAGAATGAAAGAAACAAAGAAAGTAATTAATAAAGAAACTAAAGATAGAATGAAAGAAGGTATGAAAGCTAGAATGGAAGATATCAAGAAAGAATGAATGAAAGAAAGAAAGTCATAAAGAAACTAAAGAGAATGATTGAAGGTATGAAAGCTAGAATGTAAGATATCAAGAAAGAAAGAAATGAATGTAATTAAAAAAGAAACTAAAGATAGAATGAGAGAAGGTATGAAAGATAGAATCTAAGATATCAAGAAAGAAAGAAAGAAAGAAAAAAAGAAAGAAAGAAAGAAAGTAATAAAGAAACTAAAGATAGAATGAGAGAAGATATGATAGCTAGAATGAAAGATATCAAGAAAGAAAGAAAGAAAGAAATCAATAAAGAAACTAAAGATAAAATGAGAGAAGGTATGAAATCGAGAACGAAAGATATGAAGAAAGAAAGAGAGAAAGAAAGTAACTAATAAAGAAACTAAAGATAGAATGAGAGAGCGTATTAAAGCTAGAATGAAAGATATCAAGAAAGAAAGAAAGAAAGTAAGTAATAAAGAAACTAAAGATAGAATGAGAGAAGGTATGAAAGCTAGAATCTAAGATATCAAGAAAGAAAGAAATAAAAGTAAGTAAAATAGAAAGTAAAGATAGAATGAGAGAAGGTATGATAGCTAGAATGATTGAAATCAAGGAAGAAAGAAAAAAAGAAATCAATAAAGAAATTAAAGAGGAAATGAGAGAAATATGAAACCTACAATGCAAGATATCAAGAAAGAAAGAAAGAAAGTAATAAAGAAACTAAAGATAGAATGAGAGAATGTATGAAAGCTAGAATGAAAGATATCAAGAAAGAAAGAAAGAAAGAAATCAATAAAGAAACTAAAGATAAAATGAGAGAAGGTATGAAATCGAGAATGAAAGATATGAAGAAAGAAAGAGAGAAAGAAAGTAACTAATAAAGAAACTAAAGATAGAATGAGAGAGCGTATTAAAGCTATAATGAAAGATATCAAGAAAGAAAGAAATGAAAGTAAGTAAAAAAGAAACTAAAGATAGAATGAGAGAAGGTATGAAAGCTAGAATGAAAGATATCAAGAAAGAAAGAAACAAATCACTAGAGAAACTAAAGATGAAATGAGAGAAGGTATGAAAGCTAGAATGAAAGATATCAAGAAAGAAAGTAATAAGAAACTAAAGATACAATGAGAGAAGATATTAAAGCTAGAATGAAAGATATCAAGAAAGAAAGAAAGAAAATAAGAAAGTAATTTAGAAACTAAAGATGGAACGAGAGAAGATATGCGAGCTAGAATGAAAGCTATCAAGAACGAAAGAAAGAAAGAAAGAATGTAATAAAGAATCTAAAGATAGAATGAGAGAAGGAATGAATGCTAGAATTAAATATATCAAGAAAGAAAAAAGGAAGAAAGTAGAAACAAAGTAATAAAGAAACTAAAGATTGAATGAGTGAAGATATGAATGCTAGAATGAAAGATATCTAGAAAGAAATAAAAAAAGAAATTAAGTAGTAAAGAAACTAAAGATAGAATCAGAGAAGTTATGAGAGCTGGAATGAAAGATATCAAAAAAGAAAGAAAGAAAGAAAGAAGGAACGAAAGTAATTAATAAAGAAACTAAAGATAGAATGAAAGAAGGTATGAAAGCTAGAATGAAAGATATCAAGAAAGAAAGAAAGAAAGAAAGTAATAAAGAAACTAAAGATAGAATGAGAGAAGGTATGAAAGATAGAATCTACGATATCCAGAAAAAAAGAAAGAAAGAAAAAAGAAAGAATGAAAGTAATTAATAAAGAAACTAAAGATAGAATGAAAGAAGTTATGAAAGCTAGAATGAAAGATATCAATTAAAAGAAAGAAAGAAAGAAAGAAAGTAATAAAGAAACTAAAGACAGAATGAGAGAAGATATGATAGCTAGAATGAATGATATCAAGGAAGAAAGAAAAAAAGAAATTAATAAAGAAACTAAAGAGGAAATGAGAGAAATATGAAACCTAGAATGAAAGATATGAAGAAAGAAAGTAAGTAATAAAGAAACTAAAGATAGAATGAGAGAATATATGAAAGCTAGAATGAAAGATATCAAGAAAGAAAGAAAGAAAGAAATCAATAAAGAAACTAAAGATAAAATGAGAGAATGTATGAAATACATTATGAAATATATCAAGAAAGAAACAAAGAAAGTAACTAATAAAGAAACTAAAGAAAGAATGAGAGAAGGTATGAAAGCAAGAATGAAAGATATCAAGAATGAAAGAAACAAAGAAAGTAATTAATAAAGAAACTAAAGATAGATTGAAAGAAGGTATGAATGCTAGAATGAAAGATATCAAGAAAGAATGAATGAAAGAAAGAAAGTAATAAAGAAACTAAAGAGAATGATTGAAGGTATGAAAGCTAGAATGTAAGATATCAAGAAAGAAAGAAATGAATGTAATTAAAAAAGAAACTAAAGGTAGAATGAGAAAAGGTATGAAAGACAGAATCTAAGATATCAAGAAAGAAAGAAAGAAAGAAAAAAAGAAAGAACGAAAGTTATTAATAAAGAAACTAAAGATAGAATGAAAGAAGGTATGAATGCTAGAATGAAAGATATCAATTAAAAAAAGAAAGAAAGAAAGTAATAAAGAAACTAAAGATAGAATGAGAGAAGATATGATAGCTAGAATGAAAGTAATCAAGAAAGAAAAAAAGAAAGAAATCAATAAAGAAACTAAAGATAAAATGAGAGAAGGTATGAAATCGAGAACGAAAGATATGAAGAAAGAAAGAGAGAAAGAAAGTAACTAATAAAGAAACTAAAGATAGAATGAGAGACCATATTAAAGCTAGAATGAAAGATATCAAGAAAGAAAGAAATGAAAGTAAGTAAAAAAGAAACTAAAGATAGAATGAGAGAAGGTATGATAGCTAGAATGAAAGATTTCAAGGAAGAAAGAAAAAAAAGAAATCAATAAAGAAATTAAAGAGGAAATGAGAGAAATATGAAACCTAGAATGCAAGATATCAAGAAAGAAAGAAAGTAATACAGAAACTAAAGATAGAATGAGAGAATGTATGAAAGCTGAAATGAAAGATATCTAGAAAGAAAGAAAGAAAGAAATCAATAAAGAAACTAAAGATAAAATGAGAGAAGGTATGAAATACATAATGAAATATATCAAGAAAGAAAAAAAGAAAGTAACTAATAAAGAAACTAAAGATAGAATGAGAGAAGGTATGAAAGCTAGAATGAAACATATCAAAAAAGAATGAAAGAAACAAAGAAAGTAATTAATAAAGAAACTAAAGATAGAATGAAAGAAGGTATGAATGCTAGAATGAAAGATATCAAGAAAGAATGAATGAAAGAAAGAAAGTAATAAAGAAACTAAAGAGAATGATTGAAGGTATGAAAGCTAGAATGTAAGATATCAAGAAAGAAAGAAATGAATATAATTAAAAAAGAAACTAAAGATAGAATGAGAGAAGGTATGAAAGACAGAATCTAAGATATCAAGAAAGAAAGAAAGAAAAAAAGAAAGAACGAGAGTTATTAATAAAGAAACTAAAGATAGAATGAAAGAAGGTATGAAAGCTAGAATGAAAGATATCAATTAAAAAAAGAAAGAAAGTAATAAAGAAACTAAAGATAGAATGAGAGAAGATATGATAGCTAGAATGAAAGTAATCAAGAAAGAAAAAAAGAAAGAAATCAATAAAGAAACTAAAGATAAAATGAGAGAAGGTATGAAATCGAGAACGAAAGATATGAAGAAAGAAAGAGAGAAAGAAAGTAACTAATAAAGAAACTAAAGATAGAATGAGAGACCATATTAAAGCTAGAATGAAAGATATCAAGAAAGAAAGAAATGAAAGTAAGTAAAAAAGAAACTAAAGATAGAATGAGAGAAGGTATGATAGCTAGAATGAAAGATTTCAAGGAAGAAAGAATAAAAGAAATCAATAAAGAAATTAAAGAGGAAATGAGAGAAATATGAAACCTAGAATGCAAGATATCAAGAAAGAAAGAAAGTAATACAGAAACTAAAGATAGAATGAGAGAATGTATGAAAGCTGAAATGAAAGATATCGAGAAAGAAAGAAAGAAAGAAATCAATAAAGAAACTAAAGATAAAATCAGAGAAGGTATGAAATACATAATGAAATATATCAAGAAAGAAACAAAGAAAGTAACTAATAAAGAAACTAAAGATAGAATGAGAGAAGGTATGAAAGCTAGAATGAAACATATCAAAAAAGAATGAAAGAAACAAAGAAAGTAATTAATAAAGAAACTAAAGATAGAATGAAAGAAGGTATGAATGCTAGAATGAAAGATATCAAGAAAGAATGAATGAAAGAAAGAAAGTAATAAAGAAACTAAAGAGAATGATTGAAGGTATGAAACCTAGAATGTAAGATATCAAGAAATAAAGAAATGAATGTAATTAAAAAAGAAACTAAAGATAGAATGAGAGAAGGTATGAAAGACAGAATCTAAGATATCAAGAAATAAAGAAAGAAAGAAAAAAGAAAGAACGAAAGTAATTAATAAAGAAACTAAAGATAGAATGAAAGAAGGTATGAAAGCTAGAATGAAAGATATCAATTAAAAAAA
This sequence comes from Intellagama lesueurii, assembly GCA_037013535.1. Taxonomy (NCBI): domain Eukaryota; kingdom Metazoa; phylum Chordata; class Lepidosauria; order Squamata; family Agamidae; genus Intellagama; species Intellagama lesueurii. Next base: position 93,622,911 of record JBAJHW010000002.1, read on the forward strand.
AGAAAGAAAGTAGTAAAGAAACTAAAGATAGAATGAGAGAAGATATGATAGCTAGAATGAAAGATATCAAGAAAGAAAGAAAGAAATCAATAAAGAAACTAAAGATAAAATGAGAGAATGTATGAAATACATTATGAAATATATCAAAAAAGAAAAAAAGAAAGTAACTAATAAAGAAACTAAAGAAAGAATGAGAGAAGGTATGAAAGCTAGAATGAAAGATATCAAGAAAGAATGAAAGAAACAAAGAAAGTAATTAATAAAGAAACTAAAGATAGAATGAAAGAAGGTATGAAAGCTAGAATGGAAGATATCAAGAAAGAATGAATGAAAGAAAGAAAGTAATAAAGAAACTAAAGAGAATGATTGAAGGTATGAAAGCTAGAATGTAAGATATCAAGAAAGAAAGAAATGAATGTAATTAAAAAAGAAACTAAAGGTAGAATGAGAGAAGGTATGAAAGACAGAATCTAAGATATCAAGAAAGAAAGAAAGAAAGAAAAAAAGAAAGAACGAGAGTTATTAATAAAGAAACTAAAGATAGAATGAAAGAAGGTATGAAAGCTAGAATGAAAGATATCAATTAAAAAAAGAAAGAAAGTAATAAAGAAACTAAAGATAGAATGAGAGAAGATATGATAGCTAGAATGAAAGTAATCAAGAAAGAAAAAAAGAAAGAAATCAATAAAGAAACTAAAGATAAAATGAGAGAAGGTATGAAATCGAGAACGAAAGATATGAAGAAAGAAAGAGAGAAAGAAAGTAACTAATAAAGAAACTAAAGATAGAATGAGAGACCATATTAAAGCTAGAATGAAAGATATCAAGAAAGAAAGAAATGAAAGTAAGTAAAAAAGAAACTAAAGATAGAATGAGAGAAGGTATGATAGCTAGAATGAAAGATTTCAAGGAAGAAAGAATAAAAGAAATCAATAAAGAAATTAAAGAGGAAATGAGAGAAATATGAAACCTAGAATGCAAGATATCAAGAAAGAAAGAAAGTAATACAGAAACTAAAGATAGAATGAGAGAATGTATGAAAGCTGAAATGAAAGATATCTAGAAAGAAAGAAAGAAAGAAATCAATAAAGAAACTAAAGATAAAATCAGAGAAGGTATGAAATACATAATGAAATATATCAAGAAAGAAACAAAGAAAGTAACTAATAAAGAAACTAAAGATAGAATGAGAGAAGGTATGAAAGCTAGAATGAAACATATCAAAAAAGAATGAAAGAAACAAAGAAAGTAATTAATAAAGAAACTAAAGATAGAATGAAAGAAGGTATGAATGCTAGAATGAAAGATATCAAGAAAGAATGAATGAAAGAAAGAAAGTAATAAAGAAACTAAAGAGAATGATTGAAGGTATGAAACCTAGAATGTAAGATATCAAGAAATAAAGAAATGAATGTAATTAAAAAAGAAACTAAAGATAGAATGAGAGAAGGTATGAAAGACAGAATCTAAGATATCAAGAAAGAAAGAAAGAAAGAAAGAAAAAAGAAAGAACGAAAGTAATTAATAAAGAAACTAAAGATAGAATGAAAGAAGGTATGAAAGCTAGAATGAAAGATATCAATTAAAAAAAAGAAAGAAAGTAGTAAAGAAACTAAAGATAGAATGAGAGAAGATATGATAGCTAGAATGAAAGATATCAAGAAAGAAAGAAAGAAAGAAATCAATAAAGAAACTAAAGATAAAATGAGAGATGGTATGAAATCGAGAATGAAAGATATGAAGAAAGAAAGAGAGAAAGAAAGTAACTAATAAAGAAACTAAAGATAGAATGAGAGAGCGTATTAAAGCTAGAATGAAAGATATCAAGAAAGAAAGAAAGAAAGTAAGTAATAAAGAAACTAAAGATAGAATGAGAGAAGGTATGAAAGCTGGAATGTAAGATATCAAGAAAGAAAGAAATAAAAGTAAGTAAAATAGAAAGTAAAGATAGAATGAGAGAAGGTATGATAGCTAGAATGAATGAAATCAAGGAAGAAAGAAAAAAAGAAATCAATAAAGAAATTAAAGAGGAAATGAGAGAAATATGAAACCTACAATGCAAGATATCAAGAAAGAAAGAAAGAAAGTAGTAAAGAAACTAAAGATAGAATGAGAGAATGTATGAAAGCTAGAATGAAAGATATCAAGAAAGAAAGAAAGAAAGAAATCAATAAAGAAACTAAAGATAAAATGAGAGAAGGTATGAAATCGAGAATGAAAGATATGAAGAAGGAAAGAGAGAAAGAAAGTAACTAATAAAGAAACTAAAGATAGAATGAGAGAGCGTATTAAAGCTATAATGAAAGATATCAAGAAAGAAAGAAAGAAATCACTAGAGAAACTAAAGATAGAATGAGAGAAGGTATGAAAGCTAGAATGAAAGATATCAAGAAAGAAAGAAAGAAATCACTAGAGAAACTAAAGATGAAATGAGAGAAGGTATGAAAGCTAGAATGAAAGATATCAAGAAAGAAAGTAATAAGAAACTAAAGATACAATGAGAGAAGATATTAAAGCTAGAATGAAAGATATCAAGAAAGAAAGAAAGAAAATAAGAAAGTAATTTAGAAACTAAAGATGGAACGAGAGAAGATATGCGAGCTAGAATGAAAGCTATCAAGAAAGAAAGAAAGAAAGAAAGAATGTAATAAAGAAACTAAAGATAGAATGAGAGAAGGAATGAATGCTAGAATTAAATATATCAAGAAAGAAAAAAGGAAGAAAGTAGAAACAAAGTAAGAAAGAAACTAAAGATTGAATGAGTGAAGATATGAATGCTAGAATGAAAGATATCTAGAAAGAAATAAAAAAAGAAATTAAGTAGTAAAGAAACTAAAGATAGAATCAGAGAAGTTATGAGAGCGGGAATGAAAGATATCAAAAAAGAAAGAAAGAAAGAAAGAAGGAACGAAAGTAATTAATAAAGAAACTAAAGATAGAATGAAAGAAGGTATGAAAGCTAGAATGAAAGATATCAAGAAAGAAAGAAAGAAAGAAAGTAATAAAGAAACTAAAGATAGAATGAGAGAAGGTATGAAAGATAGAATCTACGATATCCAGAAAAAAAGAAAGAAAGAAAAAAGAAAGAATGAAAGTAATTAATAAAGAAACTAAAGATAGAATGAAAGAAGTTATGAAAGCTAGAATGAAAGATATCAATTAAAAAAAAGAAAGAAAGAAAGTAATAAAGAAACTAAAGACAGAATGAGAGAAGATATGATAGCTAGAATGAATGATATCAAGGAAGAAAGAAAAAAAGAAATCAATAAAGAAACTAAAGAGGAAATGAGAGAAATATGAAACCTAGAATGAAAGATATGAAGAAAGAAAGTAAGTAATAAAGAAACTAAAGATAGAATGAGAGAATATATGAAAGCTAGAATGAAAGATATCAAGAAAGAAAGAAAGAAAGAAATCAATAAAGAAACTAAAGATAAAATGAGAGAATGTATGAAATACATTATGAAATATATCAAGAAAGAAACAAAGAAAGTAACTAATAAAGAAACTAAAGAAAGAATGAGAGAAGGTATGAAAGCAAGAATGAAAGATATCAAGAATGAAAGAAACAAAGAAAGTAATTAATAAAGAAACTAAAGATAGAATGAAAGAAGGTATGAATGCTAGAATGAAAGATATCAAGAAAGAATGAATGAAAGAAAGAAAGTAATAAAGAAACTAAAGAGAATGATTGAAGGTATGAAAGCTAGAATGTAAGATATCAAGAAAGAAAGAAATGAATGTAATTAAAAAAGAAACTAAAGGTAGAATGAGAGAAGGTATGAAAGACAGAATCTAAGGTATCAAGAAAGAAAGAAAGAAAGAAAAAAGAAAGAACGAAAGTTATTAATATAGAAACTAAAGATAGAATGAAAGAAGGTATGAAAGCTAGAATGAAAGATATCAATTAAAAAAAGAAAGAAAGAAAGTAATAAAGAAACTAAAGATAGAATGAGAGAAGATATGATAGCTAGAATGAAAGTAATCAAGAAAGAAAAAAAGAAAGAAATCAATAAAGAAACTAAAGATAAAATAAGAGAAGGTATGAAATCGAGAACGAAAGATATGAAGAAAGAAAGAGAGAAAGAAAGTAACTAATAAAGAAACTAAAGATAGAATGAGAGACCATATTAAAGCTAGAATGAAAGATATCAAGAAAGAAAGAAATGAAAGTAAGTAAAAAAGAAACTAAAGGTAGAATGAGAGAAGGTATGAAAGAAAGAATCTAAGATATCAAGAAAGAAAGAAAGAAAGAAAAAAGAAAGAACGAAAGTAATTAATAAAGAAACTAAAGATAGAATGAAAGAAGGTATGAAAGCTAGAATGAAAGATATCAATTAAAAAAAAGAAAGAAAGTAGTAAAGAAACTAAAGATAGAATGAGAGAAGATATGATAGCTAGAATGAAAGATATCAAGAAAGAAAGAAAGAAAGAAATCAATAAAGAAACTAAAGATAAAATGAGAGATGGTATGAAATCGAGAATGAATGATATGAAGAAAGAAAGAGAGAAAGAAAGTAACTAATAAAGAAACTAAAGATAGAATGAGAGAGCGTATTAAAGCTAGAATGAAAGATATCAAGAAAGAAAGAAAGTAAGTAAGTAATAAAGAAACTAAAAATAGAATGAGAGAAGGTATGAAAGCTGGAATGTAAGATATCAAGAAAGAAAGAAATAAAAGTAAGTAAAATAGAAAGTAAAGATAGAATGAGAGAAGGTATGATAGCTAGAATGAATGAAATCAAGGAAGAAAGAAAAAAAGAAATCAATAAAGAAATTAAAGAGGAAATGAGAGAAATATGAAACCTACAATGCAAGATATCAAGAAAGAAAGAAAGAAAGTAATAAAGAAACTAAAGATAGAATGAGAGACCATATTAAAGCTAGAATGAAAGGTATCAAGAAAGAAAGAAATGAAAGTAAGTAAAAAAGAAACTAAAGATAGAATGAGAGAAGGTATGATAGCTAGAATGAAAGATTTCAAGGAAGAAAGAAAAAAAGAAATCAATAAAGAAATTAAAGAGGAAATGAGAGAAATATGAAACCTAGAATGCAAGATATCAAGAAAGAAAGAAAGTAATAAAGAAACTAAAGATAGAATGAGAGAATGTATGAAAGCTGAAATGAAAGATATCTAGAAAGAAAGAAAGAAAGAAATCAATAAAGAAACTAAAGATAAAATGAGAGAAGGTATGAAATACATAATGAAATATATCCAGAAAGAAACAAAGAAAGTAACTAATAAAGAAACTAAAGATAGAATGAGAGAAGGTATGAAAGCTAGAATGAAACATATCAAAAAAGAATGAAGGAAACAAAGAAAGTAATTAATAAAGAAACAAAAGATAGAATGAAAGAAGGTATGAATGCTAGAATGAAAGATATCAAGAAAGAATGAATGAAAGAAAGAAAGTAATAAAGAAACTAAAGAGAATGATTGAAGGTATGAAAGCTAGAATGTAAGATATCAAGAAAGAAAGAAATGAATGTAATTAAAAAAGAAACTAAAGATAGAATGAGAGAAGGTATGAAAGAAAGAATCTAAGATATCAAGAAAGAAAGAAAGAAAGAAAAAAGAAAGAACGAAAGTAATTAATAAAGAAACTAAAGATAGAATGAAAGAAGGTATGAAAGCTAGAATGAAAGATATCAATTAAAAAAAAAGAAAGAAAGTAGTAAAGAAACTAAAGATAGAATGAGAGAAGATATGATAGCTAGAATGAAAGATATCAAGAAAGAAAGAAAGAAAGAAATCAATAAAGAAACTAAAGATAAAATGAGAGATGGTATGAAATCGAGAATGAATGATATGAAGAAAGAAAGCGAGAAAGAAAGTAACTAATAAAGAAACTAAAGATAGAATGAGAGAGCGTATTAAAGCTAGAATGAAAGATATCAAGAAAGAAAGAAAGAAAGTAAGTAATAAAGAAACTAAAGATAGAATGAGAGAAGGTATGAAAGCTACAATGAAAGATATCAAGAAAGAAAGAAATAAAAGTAAGTAAAATAGAAAGTAAAGATAGAATGAGAGAAGGTATGATAGCTAGAATGAATGAAATCAAGGAAGAAAGAAAAAAAGAAATCAATAAAGAAATTAAAGAGGAAATGAGAGAAATATGAAACCTACAATGCGATATCAAGAAAGAAAGAAAGAAAGTAATAAAGAAACTAAAGATAGAATGAGAGAATGTATGAAAGCTAGAATGAAAGATATCAAGAAAGAAAGAAAGAAAGAAAGAAATCAATAAAGAAACTAAAGATAAAATGAGAGAAGGTATGAAATCGAGAATGAAAGATAAGAAGAAAGAAAGAGAGAAAGAAAGTAACTAATAAAGAAACTAAAGATAGAATGAGAGAGCGTATTAAAGCTATAATGAAAGATATCAAGAAAGAAAGAAAGAAATCACTAGAGAAACTAAAGCTAGAATGAGAGAAGGTATGAAAGCTAGAATGAAAGATATCAAGAAAGAAAGAAAGAAATCACTAGAGAAACTAAAGATGAAATGAGAGAAGGTATGAAAGCTAGAATGAAAGATATCAAGAAAGAAAGTAATAAGAAACTAAAGATACAATGAGAGAAGATATTAAAGCTAGAATGAAAGATATCAAGAAAGAAAGAAAGAAAATAAGAAAGTAATTTAGAAACTAAAGATGGAACGAGAGAAGATATGCGAGCTAGAATGAAAGCTATCAAGAAAGAAAGAAAGAAAGAAAGAATGTAATAAAGAAACTAAAGATAGAATGAGAGAAGGTATGAATGCTAGAATTAAATATATCAAGAAAGAAAAAAGGAAGAAAGTAGAAACAAAGTAATAAAGAAACTAAAGATTGAATGAGTGAAGATATGAATGCTAGAATGAAAGATATCTAGAAAGAAATAAAAAAAAGAAATTAAGTAGTAAAGAAACTAAAGATAGAATCAGAGAAGTTATGAGAGCTGGAATGAAAGATATCAAAAAAGAAAGAAAGAAAGAAAGAAGGAACGAAAGTAATTAATAAAGAAACTAAAGATAGAATGAAAGAAGGTATGAAAGCTAGAATGAAAGATATCAAGAAAGAAAGAAAGAAAGAAAGTAATAAAGAAACTAAAGATAGAATGAGAGAAGGTATGAAAGATAGAATCTACGATATCCAGAAAAAAAGAAAGAAAGAAAAAAGAAAGAACGAAAGTAATTAATAAAGAAACTAAAGATAGAATGAAAGAAGATATGATAGCTAGAATGAATGATATCAAGGAAGAAAGAAAAAAAGAAATCAATAAAGAAACTAAAGAGGAAATGAGAGAAATATGAAACCTAGAATGAAAGATATGAAGAAAGAAAAAAAGAAAGAAATCAATAAAGAAACTAAAGATAAAATGAGAGAAGGTATGAAATCGAGAACGAAAGATATGAAGAAAGAAAGAGAGAAAGAAAGTAACTAATAAAGAAACTAAAGATAGAATGAGAGACCATATTAAAGCTAGAATGAAAGATATCAAGAAAGAAAGAAATGAAAGTAAGTAAAAAAGAAACTAAAGATAGAATGAGAGAAGGTATGATAGCTAGAATGAAAGATTTCAAGGAAGAAAGAAAAAAAGAAATCAATAAAGAAATTAAACTGGAAATGAGAGAAATATGAAACCTAGAATGCAAGATATCAAGAAAGAAAGAAAGTAATAAAGAAACTAAAGATAAAATGAGAGAATGTATGAAAGCTGAAATGAAAGATATCTAGAAAGAAAGAAAGAAAGAAATCAATAAAGAAACTAAAGATAAAATGAGAGAAGGTATGAAATACATAATGAAATATATCAAGAAAGAAAAAAAGAAAGTAACTAATAAAGAAACTAAAGACAGAATGAGAGAAGGTATGAAAGCTAGAATGAAACATATCAAAAAAGAATGAAAGAAACAAAGAAAATAATTAATAAAGAAACTAAAGAAAGAATGAAAGAAGGTATGAATGCTAGAATGAAGGATATCAAGAAAGAATGAATGAAAGAAAGAAAGTAATAAAGAAACTAAAGAGAATGATTGAAGGTATGAAAGCTAGAATGTAAGATATCAAGAAAGAAAGAAATGAATGTAATTAAAAAAGAAACTAAAGATAGAATGAGAGAAGGTATGAAAGACAGAATCTAAGATATCAAGAAAGAAAGAAAGAAAGAAAAAAAGAAAGAACGAGAGTTATTAATAAAGAAACTAAAGATAGAATGAAAGAAGGTATGAAAGCTAGAATGAAAGATATCAATTAAAAAAAGAAAGAAAGTAATAAAGAAACTAAAGATAGAATGAGAGAAGATATGATAGCTAGAATGAAAGTAATCAAGAAAGAAAAAAAGAAAGAAATCAATAAAGAAACTAAAGATAAAATGAGAGAAGGTATGAAATCGAGAATGAAAGATATGAAGAAGGAAAGAGAGAAAGAAAGTAACTAATAAAGAAACTAAAGATAGAATGAGAGAGCGTATCAAAGCTATAATGAAAGATATCAAGAAAGAAAGAAAGAAATCACTAGAGAAACTAAAGATAGAATGAGAGAAGGTATGAAAGCTAGAATGAAAGATATCAAGAAAGAAAGAAAGAAATCACTAGAGAAACTAAAGATGAAATGAGAGAAGGTATGAAAGCTAGAATGAAAGATATCAAGAAAGAAAGTAATAAGAAACTAAAGATACAATGAGAGAAGATATTAAAGCTAGAATGAAAGATATCAAGAAAGAAAGAAAGAAAATAAGAAAGTAATTTAGAAACTAAAGATGGAACGAGAGAAGATATGCGAGCTAGAATGAAAGCTATCAAGAAAGAAAGAAAGAAAGAAAGAATGTAATAAAGAAACTAAAGATAGAATGAGAGAAGGAATGAATGCTAGAATTAAATATATCAAGAAAGAAAAAAGGAAGAAAGTAGAAACAAAGTAAGAAAGAAACTAAAGATTGAATGAGTGAAGATATGAATGCTAGAATGAAAGATATCTAGAAAGAAATAAAAAAAGAAATTAAGTAGTAAAGAAACTAAAGATAGAATCAGAGAAGTTATGAGAGCGGGAATGAAAGATATCAAAAAAGAAAGAAAGAAAGAAAGAAGGAACGAAAGTAATTAATAAAGAAACTAAAGATAGAATGAAAGAAGGTATGAAAGCTAGAATGAAAGATATCAAGAAAGAAAGAAAGAAAGAAAGTAATAAAGAAACTAAAGATAGAATGAGAGAAGGTATGAAAGATAGAATCTACGATATCCAGAAAAAAAGAAAGAAAGAAAAAAGAAAGAATGAAAGTAATTAATAAAGAAACTAAAGATAGAATGAAAGAAGTTATGAAAGCTAGAATGAAAGATATCAATTAAAAAAAAGAAAGAAAGTAATAAAGAAACTAAAGACAGAATGAGAGAAGATATGATAGCTAGAATGAATGATATCAAGGAAGAAAGAAAAAAAGAAATCAATAAAGAAACTAAAGAGGAAATGAGAGAAATATGAAACCTAGAATGAAAGATATGAAGAAAGAAAGTAAGTAATAAAGAAACTAAAGATAGAATGAAAGAAGGTATGAAATCGAGAACGAAAGATATGAAGAAAGAAAGAGAGAAAGAAAGTAACTAATAAAGAAACTAAAGATAGAATGAGAGACCATATTAAAGCTAGAATGAAAGATATCAAGAAAGAAAGAAATGAAAGTAAGTAAAAAAGAAACTAAAGATAGAATGAGAGAAGGTATGATAGCTAGAATGAAAGATTTCAAGGAAGAAAGAAAAAAAGAAATCAATAAAGAAATTAAACTGGAAATGAGAGAAATATGAAACCTAGAATGCAAGATATCAAGAAAGAAAGAAAGTAATAAAGAAACTAAAGATAAAATGAGAGAATGTATGAAAGCTGAAATGAAAGATATCTAGAAAGAAAGAAAGAAAGAAATCAATAAAGAAACTAGAGATAAAATGAGAGAAGGTATGAAATACATAATGAAATATATCAAGAAAGAAAAAAAGAAAGTAACTAATAAAGAAACTAAAGACAGAATGAGAGAAGGTATGAAAGCTAGAATGAAACATATCAAAAAAGAATGAAAGAAACAAAGAAAATAATTAATAAAGAAACTAAAGAAAGAATGAAAGAAGGTATGAATGCTAGAATGAAGGATATCAAGAAAGAATGAATGAAAGAAAGAAAGTAATAAAGAAACTAAAGAGAATGATTGAAGGTATGAAAGCTAGAATGTAAGATATCAAGAAAGAAAGAAATGAATGTAATTAAAAAAGAAACTAAAGATAGAATGAGAGAAGGTATGAAAGACAGAATCTAAGATATCAAGAAAGAAAGAAAGAAAGAAAAAAAGAAAGAACGAGAGTTATTAATAAAGAAACTAAAGATAGAATGAAAGAAGGTATGAAAGCTAGAATGAAAGATATCAATTAAAAAAAGAAAGAAAGTAATAAAGAAACTAAAGATAGAATGAGAGAAGATATGATAGCTAGAATGAAAGTAATCAAGAAAGAAAAAAAGAAAGAAATCAATAAAGAAACTAAAGATAAAATGAGAGAAGGTATGAAATCGAGAACGAAAGATATGAAGAAAGAAAGAGAGAAAGAAAGTAACTAATAAAGAAACTAAAGATAGAATGAGAGACCATATTAAAGCTAGAATGAAAGATATCAAGAAAGAAAGAAATGAAAGTAAGTAAAAAAGAAACTAAAGATAGAATGAGAGAAGGTATGATAGCTAGAATGAAAGATTTCAAGGAAGAAAGAATAAAAGAAATCAATAAAGAAATTAAAGAGGAAATGAGAGAAATATGAAACCTAGAATGCAAGATATCAAGAAAGAAAGAAAGTAATAAAGAAACTAAAGATAGAATGAGAGAATGTATGAAAGCTGAAATGAAAGATATCTAGAAAGAAAGAAAGAAAGAAATCAATAAAGAAACTAAAGATAAAATGAGAGAAGGTATGAAATACATAATGAAATATATCAAGAAAGAAACAAAGAAAGTAACTAATAAAGAAACTAAAGATAGAATGAGAGAAGGTATGAAAGCTAGAATGAAACATATCAAAAAAGAATGAAAGAAACAAAGAAAGTAATTAATAAAGAAACTAAAGATAGAATGAAAGAAGGTATGAATGATAGAATGAAAGATATCAAGAAAGAATGAATGAAAGAAAGAAAGTAATAAAGAAACTAAAGAGAATGATTGAAGGTATGAAAGCTAGAATGTAAGATATCAAGAAAGAAAGAAAAAAAGAAATCAATAAAGAAACTAAAGAGGAAATGAGAGAAATATGAAACCTAGAATGAAAGATATGAAGAAAGAAAGTAAGTAATAAAGAAACTAAAGATAGAATGAGAGAATATATGAAAGCTAGAATGAAAGATATCAAGAAAGAAAGAAAGAAAGAAATCAATAAAGAAACTAAAGATAAAATGAGAGAATGTATGAAATACATTATGAAATATATCAAGAAAGAAACAAAGAAAGTAACTAATAAAGAAACTAAAGAAAGAATGAGAGAAGGTATGAAAGCAAGAATGAAAGATATCAAGAATGAAAGAAACAAAGAAAGTAATTAATAAAGAAACTAAAGATAGAATGAAAGAAGGTATGAATGCTAGAATGAAAGATATCAAGAAAGAATGAATGAAAGAAAGAAAGTAATAAAGAAACTAAAGAGAATGATTGAAGGTATGAAAGCTAGAATGTAAGATATCAAGAAAGAAAGAAATGAATGTAATTAAAAAAGAAACTAAAGGTAGAATGAGAGAAGGTATGAAAGACAGAATCTAAGGTATCAAGAAAGAAAGAAAGAAAGAAAAAAGAAAGAACGAAAGTTATTAATATAGAAACTAAAGATAGAATGAAAGAAGGTATGAAAGCTAGAATGAAAGATATCAATTAAAAAAAGAAAGGAAGAAAGTAATAAAGAAACTAAAGATAGAATGAGAGAAGATATGATAGCTAGAATGAAAGTAATCAAGAAAGAAAAAAAGAAAGAAATCAATAAAGAAACTAAAGATAAAATAAGAGAAGGCATGAAATCGAGAACGAAAGATATGAAGAAAGAAAGAGAGAAAGAAAGTAACTAATAAAGAAACTAAAGATAGAATGAGAGACCATATTAAAGCTAGAATGAAAGATATCAAGAAAGAAAGAAATGAAAGTAAGTAAAAAAGAAACTAAAGGTAGAATGGGAGAAGGTATGAAAGAAAGAATCTAAGATATCAAGAAAGAAAGAAAGAAAGAAAAAAGAAAGAACGAAAGTAATTAATAAAGAAACTAAAGATAGAATGAAAGAAGGTATGAAAGCTAGAATGAAAGATATCAATTAAAAAAAAGAAAGAAAGTAGTAAAGAAACTAAAGATAGAATGAGAGAAGATATGATAGCTAGAATGAAAGATATCAAGAAAGAAAGAAAGAAAGAAATCAATAAAGAAACTAAAGATAAAATGAGAGATGGTATGAAATCGAGAATGAATGATATGAAGAAAGAAAGAGAGAAAGAAAGTAACTAATAAAGAAACTAAAGATAGAATGAGAGAGCGTATTAAAGCTAGAATGAAAGATATCAAGAAAGAAAGAAAGAAAGTAAGTAATAAAGAAACTAAAAATAGAATGAGAGAAGGTATGAAAGCTGGAATGTAAGATATCAAGAAAGAAAGAAATAAAAGTAAGTAAAATAGAAAGTAAAGATAGAATGAGAGAAGGTATGATAGCTAGAATGAATGAAATCAAGGAAGAAAGAAAAAAAGAAATCAATAAAGAAATTAAAGAGGAAATGAGAGAAATATGAAACCTACAATGCAAGATATCAAGAAAGAAAGAAAGAAAGTAATAAAGAAACTAAAGATAGAATGAGAGACCATATTAAAGCTAGAATGAAAGGTATCAAGAAAGAAAGAAATGAAAGTAAGTAAAAAAGAAACTAAAGATAGAATGAGAGAAGGTATGATAGCTAGAATGAAAGATTTCAAGGAAGAAAGAAAAAAAGAAATCAATAAAGAAATTAAAGAGGAAATGAGAGAAATATGAAACCTAGAATGCAAGATATCAAGAAAGAAAGAAAGTAATAAAGAAACTAAAGATAGAATGAGAGAATGTATGAAAGCTGAAATGAAAGATATCTAGAAAGAAAGAAAGAAAGAAATCAATAAAGAAACTAAAGATAAAATGAGAGAAGGTATGAAATACATAATGAAATATATCAAGAAAGAAACAAAGAAAGTAACTAATAAAGAAACTAAAGATAGAATGAGAGAAGGTATGAAAGCTAGAATGAAACATATCAAAAAAGAATGAAAGAAACAAAGAAAGTAATTAATAAAGAAACAAAAGATAGAATGAAAGAAGGTATGAATGCTAGAATGAAAGATATCAAGAAAGAATGAATGAAAGAAAGAAAGTAATAAAGAAACTAAAGAGAATGATTGAAGGTATGAAAGCTAGAATGTAAGATATCAAGAAAGAAAGAAATGAATGTAATTAAAAAAGAAACTAAAGATAGAATGAGAGAAGGTATGAAAGAAAGAATCTAAGATATCAAGAAAGAAAGAAAGAAAGAAAAAAGAAAGAACGAAAGTAATTAATAAAGAAACTAAAGATAGAATGAAAGAAGGTATGAAAGCTAGAATGAAAGATACCAATTAAAAAAAAGAAAGAAAGTAGTAAAGAAACTAAAGATAGAATGAGAGAAGATATGATAGCTAGAATGAAAGATATCAAGAAAGAAAGAAAGAAAGAAATCAATAAAGAAACTAAAGATAAAATGAGAGATGGTATGAAATCGAGAATGAATGATATGAAGAAAGAAAGCGAGAAAGAAAGTAACTAATAAAGAAACTAAAGATAGAATGAGAGAGCGTATTAAAGCTAGAATGAAAGATATCAAGAAAGAAAGAAAGAAAGTAAGTAATAAAGAAACTAAAGATAGAATGAGAGAAGGTATGAAAGCTACAATGAAAGATATCAAGAAAGAAAGAAATAAAAGTAAGTAAAATAGAAAGTAAAGATAGAATGAGAGAAGGTATGATAGCTAGAATGAATGAAATCAAGGAAGAAAGAAAAAAAGAAATCAATAAAGAAATTAAAGAGGAAATGAGAGAAATATGAAACCTACAATGCAAGATATCAAGAAAGAAAGAAAGAAAGTAATAAAGAAACTAAAGATAGAATGAGAGAATGTATGAAAGCTAGAATGAAAGATATCAAGAAAGAAAGAAAGAAAGAAAGAAATCAATAAAGAAACTAAAGATAAAATGAGAGAAGGTATGAAATCGAGAATGAAAAATAAGAAGAAAGAAAGAGAGAAAGAAAGTAACTAATAAAGAAACTAAAGATAGAATGAGAGAGCGTATTAAAGCTATAATGAAAGATATCAAGAAAGAAAGAAAGAAATCACTAGAGAAACTAAAGATAGAATGAGAGAAGGTATGAAAGCTAGAATGAAAGATATCAAGAAAGAAAGAAAGAAATCACTAGAGAAACTAAAGATGAAATGAGAGAAGGTATGAAAGCTAGAATGAAAGATATCAAGAAAGAAAGTAATAAGAAACTAAAGATACAATGAGAGAAGATATTAAAGCTAGAATGAAAGATATCAAGAAAGAAAGAAAGAAAATAAGAAAGTAATTTAGAAACATAAGATGGAACGAGAGAAGATATGCGAGCTAGAATGAAAGCTATCAAGAAAGAAAGAAAGAAAGAAAGAATGTAATAAAGAAACTAAAGATAGAATGAGAGAAGGAATGAATGCTAGAATTAAATATATCAAGAAAGAAAAAAGGAAGAAAGTAGAAACAAAGTAATAAAGAAACTAAAGATTGAATGAGTGAAGATATGAATGCTAGAATGAAAGATATCTAGAAAGAAATAAAAAAAGAAATTAAGTAGTAAAGAAACTAAAGATAGAATCAGAGAAGTTATGAGAGATGGAATGAAAGATATCAAAAAAGAAAGAAAGAAAGAAAGAAGGAACGAAAGTAATTAATAAAGAAACTAAAGATAGAATGAAAGAAGGTATGAAAGCTAGAATGAAAGATATCAAGAAAGAAAGAAAGTAATAAAGAAACTAAAGATAGAATGAGAGAAGGTATGAAAGATAGAATCTACGATATCCAGAAAAAAAGAAAGAAAGAAAAAAGAAAGAACGAAAGTAATTAATAAAGAAACTAAAGATAGAATGAAAGAAGATATGATAGCTAGAATGAATGATATCAAGGAAGAAAGAAAAAAAGAAATCAATAAAGAAACTAAAGAGGAAATGAGAGAAATATGAAACCTAGAATGAAAGATATGAAGAAAGAAAAAAAGAAAGAAATCAATAAAGAAACTAAAGATAAAATGAGAGAAGGTATGAAATCGAGAACGAAAGATATGAAGAAAGAAAGAGAGAAAGAAAGTAACTAATAAAGAAACTAAAGATAGAATGAGAGACCATATTAAAGCTAGAATGAAAGATATCAAGAAAGAAAGAAATGAAAGTAAGTAAAAAAGAAACTAAAGATAGAATGAGAGAAGGTATGATAGCTAGAATGAAAGATTTCAAGGAAGAAAGAAAAAAAGAAATCAATAAAGAAATTAAACTGGAAATGAGAGAAATATGAAACCTAGAATGCAAGATATCAAGAAAGAAAGAAAGTAATAAAGAAACTAAAGATAAAATGAGAGAATGTATGAAAGCTGAAATGAAAGATATCTAGAAAGAAAGAAAGAAAGAAATCAATAAAGAAACTAGAGATAAAATGAGAGAAGGTATGAAATACATAATGAAATATATCAAGAAAGAAAAAAAGAAAGTAACTAATAAAGAAACTAAATACAGAATGAGAGAAGGTATGAAAGCTAGAATGAAACATATCAAAAAAGAATGAAAGAAACAAAGAAAATAATTAATAAAGAAACTAAAGAAAGAATGAAAGAAGGTATGAATGCTAGAATGAAGGATATCAAGAAAGAATGAATGAAAGAAAGAAAGTAATAAAGAAACTAAAGAGAATGATTGAAGGTATGAAAGCTAGAATGTAAGATATCAAGAAAGAAAGAAATGAATGTAATTAAAAAAGAAACTAAAGATAGAATGAGAGAAGGTATGAAAGACAGAATCTAAGATATCAAGAAAGAAAGAAAGAAAGAAAAAAAGAAAGAACGAGAGTTATTAATAAAGAAACTAAAGATAGAATGAAAGAAGGTATGAAAGCTAGAATGAAAGATATCAATTAAAAAAAGAAAGAAAGTAATAAAGAAACTAAAGATAGAATGAGAGAAGATATGATAGCTAGAATGAAAGTAATCAAGAAAGAAAAAAAGAAAGAAATCAATAAAGAAACTAAAGATAAAATGAGAGAAGGTATGAAATCGAGAACGAAAGATATGAAGAAAGAAAGAGAGAAAGAAAGTAACTAATAAAGAAACTAAAGATAGAATGAGAGACCATATTAAAGCTAGAATGAAAGATATCAAGAAAGAAAGAAATGAAAGTAAGTAAAAAAGAAACTAAAGATAGAATGAGAGAAGGTATGATAGCTAGAATGAAAGATTTCAAGGAAGAAAGAATAAAAGAAATCAATAAAGAAATTAAAGAGGAAATGAGAGAAATATGAAACCTAGAATGCAAGATATCAAGAAAGAAAGAAAGTAATAAAGAAACTAAAGATAGAATGAGAGAATGTATGAAAGCTGAAATGAAAGATATCTAGAAAGAAAGAAAGAAAGAAATCAATAAAGAAACTAAAGATAAAATGAGAGAAGGTATGAAATACATAATGAAATATATCAAGAAAGAAACAAAGAAAGTAACTAATAAAGAAACTAAAGATAGAATGAGAGAAGGTATGAAAGCTAGAATGAAACATATCAAAAAAGAATGAAAGAAACAAAGAAAGTAATTAATAAAGAAACTAAAGATAGAATGAAAGAAGGTATGAATGATAGAATGAAAGATATCAAGAAAGAATGAATGAAAGAAAGAAAGTAATAAAGAAACTAAAGAGAATGATTGAAGGTATGAAAGCTAGAATGTAAGATATCAAGAAAGAAAGAAATGAATGTAATTAAAAAAGAAACTAAAGATAGAATGAGAGAAGGTATGAAAGACAGAATCTAAGATATCAAGAAAGAGAGAAAGAAAGAAAAAAAGAAAGAACGAAAGTAATTAATAAAGAAACTAAAGATAGAATGAAAAAAGGTATGAAAGCTAGAATGAAAGATATCAATTAAAAAAAAGAAAGAAAGAAAGTAATAAAGAAACTAAAGATAGAAAGAGAGAAGATATGATAGCTAGAATGAAAGATATCAAGAAAGAAAGAAAGAAAGAAATCAATAAAGAAACTAAAGATAAAATGAGAGATGGTATGAAATCGAGAATGAATGATATGAAGAAAGAAAGCGAGAAAGAAAGTAACTAATAAAGAAACTAAAGATAGAATGAGAGAGCGTATTAAAGCTAGAATGAAAGATATCAAGAAAGAAAGAAAGAAAGTAAGTAATAAAGAAACTAAAGATAGAATGAGAGAAGGTATGAAAGCTACAATGAAAGATATCAAGAAAGAAAGAAATAAAAGTAAGTAAAATAGAAAGTAAAGATAGAATGAGAGAAGGTATGATAGCTAGAATGAATGAAATCAAGGAAGAAAGAAAAAAAGAAATCAATAAAGAAATTAAAGAGGAAATGAGAGAAATATGAAACCTACAATGCAAGATATCAAGAAAGAAAGAAAGAAAGTAATAAAGAAACTAAAGATAGAATGAGAGAATGTATGAAAGCTAGAATGAAAGATATCAAGAAAGAAAGAAAGAAAGAAAGAAATCAATAAAGAAACTAAAGATAAAATGAGAGAAGGTATGAAATCGAGAATGAAAGATAAGAAGAAAGAAAGAGAGAAAGAAAGTAACTAATAAAGAAACTAAAGATAGAATGAGAGAGCGTATTAAAGCTATAATGAAAGATATCAAGAAAGAAAGAAAGAAATCACTAGAGAAACTAAAGATAGAATGAGAGAAGGTATGAAAGCTAGAATGAAAGATATCAAGAAAGAAAGAAAGAAATCACTAGAGAAACTAAAGATGAAATGAGAGAAGGTATGAAAGCTAGAATGAAAGATATCAAGAAAGAAAGTAATAAGAAACTAAAGATACAATGAGAGAAGATATTAAAGCTAGAATGAAAGATATCAAGAAAGAAAGAAAGAAAATAAGAAAGTAATTTAGAAACTAAAGATGGAACGAGAGAAGATATGCGAGCTAGAATGAAAGCTATCAAGAAAGAAAGAAAGAAAGAAAGAATGTAATAAAGAAACTAAAGATAGAATGAGAGAAGGAATGAATGCTAGAATTAAATATATCAAGAAAGAAAAAAGGAAGAAAGTAGAAACAAAGTAATAAAGAAACTAAAGATTGAATGAGTGAAGATATGAATGCTAGAATGAAAGATATCTAGAAAGAAATAAAAAAAGAAATTAAGTAGTAAAGAAACTAAAGATAGAATCAGAGAAGTTATGAGAAATGGAATGAAAGATATCAAAAAAGAAAGAAAGAAAGAAAGAAGGAACGAAAGTAATTAATAAAGAAACTAAAGATAGAATGAAAGAAGGTATGAAAGCTAGAATGAAAGATATCAAGAAAGAAAGAAAGTAATAAAGAAACTAAAGATAGAATGAGAGAAGGTATGAAAGATAGAATCTACGATATCCAGAAAAAAAGAAAGAAAGAAAAAAGAAAGAACGAAAGTAATTAATAAAGAAACTAAAGATAGAATGAAAGAAGATATGATAGCTAGAATGAATGATATCAAGGAAGAAAGAAAAAAAGAAATCAATAAAGAAACTAAAGAGGAAATGAGAGAAATATGAAACCTAGAATGAAAGATATGAAGAAAGAAAAAAAGAAAGAAATCAATAAAGAAACTAAAGATAAAATGAGAGAAGGTATGAAATCGAGAACGAAAGATATGAAGAAAGAAAGAGAGAAAGAAAGTAACTAATAAAGAAACTAAAGATAGAATGAGAGACCATATTAAAGCTAGAATGAAAGATATCAAGAAAGAAAGAAATGAAAGTAAGTAAAAAAGAAACTAAAGATAGAATGAGAGAAGGTATGATAGCTAGAATGAAAGATTTCAAGGAAGAAAGAAAAAAAGAAATCAATAAAGAAATTAAACTGGAAATGAGAGAAATATGAAACCTAGAATGCAAGATATCAAGAAAGAAAGAAAGTAATAAAGAAACTAAAGATAAAATGAGAGAATGTATGAAAGCTGAAATGAAAGATATCTAGAAAGAAAGAAAGAAAGAAATCAATAAAGAAACTAGAGATAAAATGAGAGAAGGTATGAAATACATAATGAAATATATCAAGAAAGAAAAAAAGAAAGTAACTAATAAAGAAACTAAATACAGAATGAGAGAAGGTATGAAAGCTAGAATGAAACATATCAAAAAAGAATGAAAGAAACAAAGAAAATAATTAATAAAGAAACTAAAGAAAGAATGAAAGAAGGTATGAATGCTAGAATGAAGGATATCAAGAAAGAATGAATGAAAGAAAGAAAGTAATAAAGAAACTAAAGAGAATGATTGAAGGTATGAAAGCTAGAATGTAAGATATCAAGAAAGAAAGAAATGAATGTAATTAAAAAAGAAACTAAAGATAGAATGAGAGAAGGTATGAAAGACAGAATCTAAGATATCAAGAAAGAAAGAAAGAAAGAAAAAAAGAAAGAACGAGAGTTATTAATAAAGAAACTAAAGATAGAATGAAAGAAGGTATGAAAGCTAGAATGAAAGATATCAATTAAAAAAAGAAAGAAAGTAATAAAGAAACTAAAGATAGAATGAGAGAAGATATGATAGCTAGAATGAAAGTAATCAAGAAAGAAAAAAAGAAAGAAATCAATAAAGAAACTAAAGATAAAATGAGAGAAGGTATGAAATCGAGAACGAAAGATATGAAGAAAGAAAGAGAGAAAGAAAGTAACTAATAAAGAAACTAAAGATAGAATGAGAGACCATATTAAAGCTAGAATGAAAGATATCAAGAAAGAAAGAAATGAAAGTAAGTAAAAAAGAAACTAAAGATAGAATGAGAGAAGGTATGATAGCTAGAATGAAAGATTTCAAGGAAGAAAGAATAAAAGAAATCAATAAAGAAATTAAAGAGGAAATGAGAGAAATATGAAACCTAGAATGCAAGATATCAAGAAAGAAAGAAAGTAATAAAGAAACTAAAGATAGAATGAGAGAATGTATGAAAGCTGAAATGAAAGATATCTAGAAAGAAAGAAAGAAAGAAATCAATAAAGAAACTAAAGATAAAATGAGAGAAGGTATGAAATACATAATGAAATATATCAAGAAAGAAACAAAGAAAGTAACTAATAAAGAAACTAAAGATAGAATGAGAGAAGGTATGAAAGCTAGAATGAAACATATCAAAAAAGAATGAAAGAAACAAAGAAAGTAATTAATAAAGAAACTAAAGATAGAATGAAAGAAGGTATGAATGATAGAATGAAAGATATCAAGAAAGAATGAATGAAAGAAAGAAAGTAATAAAGAAACTAAAGAGAATGATTGAAGGTATGAAAGCTAGAATGTAAGATATCAAGAAAGAAAGAAATGAATGTAATTAAAAAAGAAACTAAAGATAGAATGAGAGAAGGTATGAAAGACAGAATCTAAGATATCAAGAAAGAGAGAAAGAAAGAAAAAAAGAAAGAACGAAAGTAATTAATAAAGAAACTAAAGATAGAATGAAAAAAGGTATGAAAGCTAGAATGAAAGATATCAATTAAAAAAAAGAAAGAAAGAAAGTAATAAAGAAACTAAAGATAGAAAGAGAGAAGATATGATAGCTAGAATGAAAGATATCAAGAAAGAAAGAAAGAAAGAAATCAATAAAGAAACTAAAGATAAAATGAGAGATGGTATGAAATCGAGAATGAATGATATGAAGAAAGAAAGCGAGAAAGAAAGTAACTAATAAAGAAACTAAAGATAGAATGAGAGAGCGTATTAAAGCTAGAATGAAAGATATCAAGAAAGAAAGAAAGAAAGTAAGTAATAAAGAAACTAAAGATAGAATGAGAGAAGGTATGAAAGCTACAATGAAAGATATCAAGAAAGAAAGAAATAAAAGTAAGTAAAATAGAAAGTAAAGATAGAATGAGAGAAGGTATGATAGCTAGAATGAATGAAATCAAGGAAGAAAGAAAAAAAGAAATCAATAAAGAAATTAAAGAGGAAATGAGAGAAATATGAAACCTACAATGCAAGATATCAAGAAAGAAAGAAAGAAAGTAATAAAGAAACTAAAGATAGAATGAGAGAATGTATGAAAGCTAGAATGAAAGATATCAAGAAAGAAAGAAAGAAAGAAAGAAATCAATAAAGAAACTAAAGATAAAATGAGAGAAGGTATGAAATCGAGAATGAAAGATAAGAAGAAAGAAAGAGAGAAAGAAAGTAACTAATAAAGAAACTAAAGATAGAATGAGAGAGCGTATTAAAGCTATAATGAAAGATATCAAGAAAGAAAGAAAGAAATCACTAGAGAAACTAAAGATAGAATGAGAGAAGGTATGAAAGCTAGAATGAAAGATATCAAGAAAGAAAGAAAGAAATCACTAGAGAAACTAAAGATGAAATGAGAGAAGGTATGAAAGCTAGAATGAAAGATATCAAGAAAGAAAGTAATAAGAAACTAAAGATACAATGAGAGAAGATATTAAAGCTAGAATGAAAGATATCAAGAAAGAAAGAAAGAAAATAAGAAAGTAATTTAGAAACTAAAGATGGAACGAGAGAAGATATGCGAGCTAGAATGAAAGCTATCAAGAAAGAAAGAAAGAAAGAAAGAATGTAATAAAGAAACTAAAGATAGAATGAGAGAAGGAATGAATGCTAGAATTAAATATATCAAGAAAGAAAAAAGGAAGAAAGTAGAAACAAAGTAATAAAGAAACTAAAGATTGAATGAGTGAAGATATGAATGCTAGAATGAAAGATATCTAGAAAGAAATAAAAAAAGAAATTAAGTAGTAAAGAAACTAAAGATAGAATCAGAGAAGTTATGAGAAATGGAATGAAAGATATCAAAAAAGAAAGAAAGAAAGAAAGAAGGAACGAAAGTAATTAATAAAGAAACTAAAGATAGAATGAAAGAAGGTATGAAAGCTAGAATGAAAGATATCAAGAAAGAAAGAAAGTAATAAAGAAACTAAAGATAGAATGAGAGAAGGTATGAAAGATAGAATCTACGATATCCAGAAAAAAAGAAAGAAAGAAAAAAGAAAGAACGAAAGTAATTAATAAAGAAACTAAAGATAGAATGAAAGAAGATATGATAGCTAGAATGAATGATATCAAGGAAGAAAGAAAAAAAGAAATCAATAAAGAAACTAAAGAGGAAATGAGAGAAATATGAAACCTAGAATGAAAGATATGAAGAAAGAAAAAAAGAAAGAAATCAATAAAGAAACTAAAGATAAAATGAGAGAAGGTATGAAATCGAGAACGAAAGATATGAAGAAAGAAAGAGAGAAAGAAAGTAACTAATAAAGAAACTAAAGATAGAATGAGAGACCATATTAAAGCTAGAATGAAAGATATCAAGAAAGAAAGAAATGAAAGTAAGTAAAAAAGAAACTAAAGATAGAATGAGAGAAGGTATGATAGCTAGAATGAAAGATTTCAAGGAAGAAAGAAAAAAAGAAATCAATAAAGAAATTAAACTGGAAATGAGAGAAATATGAAACCTAGAATGCAAGATATCAAGAAAGAAAGAAAGTAATAAAGAAACTAAAGATAAAATGAGAGAATGTATGAAAGCTGAAATGAAAGATATCTAGAAAGAAAGAAAGAAAGAAATCAATAAAGAAACTAAAGATAAAATGAGAGAAGGTATGAAATACATAATGAAATATATCAAGAAAGAAAAAAAGAAAGTAACTAATAAAGAAACTAAAGACAGAATGAGAGAAGGTATGAAAGCTAGAATGAAACATATCAAAAAAGAATGAAAGAAACAAAGAAAATAATTAATAAAGAAACTAAAGAAAGAATGAAAGAAGGTATGAATGCTAGAATGAAGGATATCAAGAAAGAATGAATGAAAGAAAGAAAGTAATAAAGAAACTAAAGAGAATGATTGAAGGTATGAAAGCTAGAATGTAAGATATCAAGAAAGAAAGAAATGAATGTAATTAAAAAAGAAACTAAAGATAGAATGAGAGAAGGTATGAAAGACAGAATCTAAGATATCAAGAAAGAAAGAAGGAAAGAAAAAAAGAAAGAACGAGAGTTATTAATAAAGAAACTAAAGATAGAATGAAAGAAGGTATGAAAGCTAGAATGAAAGATATCAATTAAAAAAAGAAAGAAAGTAATAAAGAAACTAAAGATAGAATGAGAGAAGATATGATAGCTAGAATGAAAGTAATCAAGAAAGAAAAAAAGAAAGAAATCAATAAAGAAACTAAAGATAAAATGAGAGAAGGTATGAAATCGAGAACGAAAGATATGAAGAAAGAAAGAGAGAAAGAAAGTAACTAATAAAGAAACTAAAGATAGAATGAGAGACCATATTAAAGCTAGAATGAAAGATATCAAGAAAGAAAGAAATGAAAGTAAGTAAAAAAGAAACTAAAGATAGAATGAGAGAAGGTATGATAGCTAGAATGAAAGATTTCAAGGAAGAAAGAATAAAAGAAATCAATAAAGAAATTAAAGAGGAAATGAGAGAAATATGAAACCTAGAATGCAAGATATCAAGAAAGAAAGAAAGTAATAAAGAAACTAAAGATAGAATGAGAGAATGTATGAAAGCTGAAATGAAAGATATCTAGAAAGAAAGAAAGAAAGAAATCAATAAAGAAACTAAAGATAAAATGAGAGAAGGTATGAAATACATAATGAAATATATCAAGAAAGAAACAAAGAAAGTAACTAATAAAGAAACTAAAGATAGAATGAGAGAAGGTATGAAAGCTAGAATGAAACATATCAAAAAAGAATGAAAGAAACAAAGAAAGTAATTAATAAAGAAACTAAAGATAGAATGAAAGAAGGTATGAATGATAGAATGAAAGATATCAAGAAACAATGAATGAAAGAAAGAAAGTAATAAAGAAACTAAAGAGAATGATTGAAGGTATGAAAGCTAGAATGTAAGATATCAAGAAAGAAAGAAATGAATGTAATTAAAAAAGAAACTAAAGATAGAATGAGAGAAGGTATGAAAGACAGAATCTAAGATATCAAGAAAGAGAGAAAGAAAGAAAAAAACCAATAAAGAAATTAAAGAGGAAATGAGAGAAATATGAAACCTAGAATGCAAGATATGAAGAAAGAAAGAAAGAAAGTAATAAAGAAACTAAAGATAGAATGAGAGAATGTATGAAAGCTAGAATGAAAGATATGAAGAAAGAAAGAAAGATACAAAGAAAGTAATTAATAAAGAAACTAAAGATAGAATGAAAGAAGGTATGAAAGCTAGAATGGAAGATATCAAGAAAGAATGAATGAAAGAAAGTCATAAAGAAACTAAAGAGAATGATTGAAGGTATGAAAGCTAGAATGTAAGATATCAAGAAAGAAAGAAATGAATGTAATTAAAAAAGAAACTAAAGATAGAATGAGAGAAGGAATGAAAGATAGAATCTAAGATATCAAGAAAGAAAGAAAGAAAGAAAAAAGAAAGAACGAAAGTTATTAATAAAGAAACTAAAGATAGAATGAAAGAAGGTATGAAAGCTAGAATGAAAGATATCAATTAAAAAAAGAAAGAAAGAAAGTAATAAAGAAACTAAAGATAGAATGAGAGAAGATATGATAGCTAGAATGAAAGTTATCAAGAAAGAAAGAAAGAAAGAAATCAATAAAGAAACTAAAGATAAAATGAGAGAAGGTATGAAATCGAGAATGAAAGATATGAAGAAAGAAAGAGAGAAAGAATGTAACTAATAAAGAAACTAAAGATAGAATGAGAGACCATATTAAAGCTAGAATGAAAGATGTCAAGAAAGAAAGAAATGAAAGTAAGTAAAAAAGAAACTAAAGATAGAATGAGAGAAGGTATCATAGCTAGAATGAAAGATTTCAAGGAAGAAAGAAAAAAAGAAATCAATGAGGAAATTAAAGAGGAAATGAGAGAAATATGACCTAGAATGCAAGATATCAAGAAAGAAAGAAAGTAATACAGAAACTAAAGATAGAATGAGAGAATGTATGAAAGCTGAAATGAAAGATATCAAGAAAGAAAGAAATGAAAGTAAGTAAAAAAGAAACTAAAGATAGAATGAGAGAAGGTATGATAGCTGGAATGAAAGATTTCAAGGAAGAAAGAAAAAAAGAAATCAATAAAGAAATTAAAGAGGAAATGAGAGAAATATGAAACCTAGAATGCAAGATATCAAGAAAGAAAGAAAGAAAGTAATAAAGAAACTAAAGATAGAATGAGAGAATGTATGAAAGCTAGAATGAAAGATATCAAGAAAGAAAGAAAGAAATCAATAAAGTAACTAAAGATAAAATGAGAGAATGTATGAAATACATTATGAAATATATCAAGAATGAAACAAAGAAAGTAACTAATAAAGAAACTAAAGATAGAATGAGAGAAGGTATGAAAGCTAGAATGAATGATATCAAGAAAGAATGAAAGAAACAAAGAAAGTAATTAATAAAGAAACTAAAGCTAGAATGAAAGAAGGTATGAATGCTAGAATGAAAGATATCAAGAAAGAATGAAAGAAAGAAAAAAAGTAATAAAGAAACTAAAGAGAATGATTGAAGGTATGAAAGCTAGAATGTAAGATATCAAGAAAGAAAGA
Source organism: Intellagama lesueurii (assembly GCA_037013535.1). Taxonomy (NCBI): domain Eukaryota; kingdom Metazoa; phylum Chordata; class Lepidosauria; order Squamata; family Agamidae; genus Intellagama; species Intellagama lesueurii. The sequence goes on from JBAJHW010000002.1 coordinate 93,648,705, forward strand.
AATGAATGTAATTAAAAAAGAAACTAAAGATAGAATGAGAGAAGGTATGTAAGATAGAATCTAAGATATCAAGAAAGAAAGAAAGAAAGAAAAATGAAAGAACGAAAGTAATTAATAAAGAAACTAAAGATAGAATGAAAGAAGGTATGAAAGCTAGAATGAAAGATATCAATTAAAAAAAAGAAAAAAAGAAAGTAGTAAAGAAACTAAAGATAAAATGAGAGAAGATATGATAGCTACAATGAAAGATATCAAGAAAGAAAGAAAGAAAGAAATCAATAAAGAAACTAAAGATAAAATGAGAGATGGTATGAAATCGAGAAAGAAAGATATGAAGAAAGAAAGAGAGAAAGAAAGTAACTAATAAAGAAACTAAAGATAGAATGAGAGAAGGTATGAAAGCTGGAATGTAAGATATCAAGAAAGAAATAAATAAAAGTAAGTAAAATAGAAACTAAAGATAGAATGAGAGAAGGTATGATACCTAGAATGAATGATATCAAGGAAGAAAGAAAAAAAGAAATCAATAAAGAAATTAAAGAGGAAATGAGAGAAATATGAAACCTAGAATGCAAGATATCAAGAAAGAAAGAAAGAAAGTAATAAAGAAACTAAAGATAGAATGAGAGAATGTATGAAAGCTACAATGAAAGATATCAAGAAAGAAAGAAAGAAAGAAATCAATAAAGAAACTAAAGATAAAATGAGAGAAGGTATGAAATACATAATGAAATATATCTAGAAAGAAACAAAGAAAGCAACTAATAAAGAAACTAAAGATAGAATGAGAGAATGTATGAAAGCTAGAATGAAAGATATCAAGAAAGAATGAAAGAAACAAAGAAAGTAATTAATAAAGAAACTAAAGATAGAATGAGAGAAGATATGATAGCTAGAGTGAAAGATATCAAGAAAGAAAGAAAGAAAGAAATCAATAAAGAAACTAAAGATAAAATGAGAGAAGGTATGAAATCGAGAATAAAAGATAGGAAGAAAGAAAGAGAGAAAGAAAGAAACTAATAAAGAATCTAAAGATAGAATGAGAGAGCGTATTAAAGCTATAATGAAAGATATCAAGAAAGAAAGAAATGAAAGTAAGTAAAAAAGAAACTAAAGATAGAATGAGAGAAGGTATGAAAGCTTGAATGAAAGATATCAAGAAAGAAAGAAAGAAAGTAACTAATAAAGAAACTAAAGATAGAATGAGAGAAGGTATTAAAGCTAGAATGAAAGATATCAAGAGAGAAAGAAATGAAAGTATGTAAAAAAGAAACTAAAAATAGAATTAGAGAAGGTATGAAAGCTTGAATCTAAGAGATCAAGAAAGAAAGAAAAAAGAAAGAAAGAAAGAACGAAAGTAATTAATAAAGAAACTAAAGATGAAATGAGAGAAGGTATGAAATACAGAATGAAATATATCAAGATAGAAAGAAAGAAAGTAACTAATAAAGAAAATAAAGATAGAATGAGGGAAGTTATTAAATCTAGAATGAAAGATAGAAGAAAGAAAGAAAGAAAGAAAATAATTAAGAAACTAAAGATAGAATGAGAGAAGGTATGAAAGCTAGAATGAAAGATATCAAGGAAGTAAGAAAAAAAGAAATCAATAAAGAAATTAAAGAGGAAATGAGAGAAATATGAAACCTAGAATGCAAGATATGAAGAAAGAAAGAAAGAAAGTAATAAAGAAACTAAAGATAGAATGAGAGAATGTATGAAAGCTAGAATGAAAGATATGAAGAAAGAAAGAAAGAAATCAATAAAGAAACTAAAGATAAAATGAGAGAATGTATGAAATACATTATGAAATATATCAAAAAAGAAAAAAAGAAAGTAAATAATAAAGAAACTAAAGAAAGAATGAGAGAAGGTATGAAAGCTAGAATGAAAGATATCAAGAAAGAATGAAAGATACAAAGAAAGTAATTAATAAAGAAACTAAAGATAGAATGAAAGAAGGTATGAAAGCTAGAATGGAAGATATCAAGAAAGAATGAATGAAAGAAAGTCATAAAGAAACTAAAGAGAATGATTGAAGGTATGAAAGCTAGAATGTAAGATATCAAGAAAGAAAGAAATGAATGTAATTAAAAAAGAAACTAAAGATAGAATGAGAGAAGGTATGAAAGATAGAATCTAAGATATCAAGAAAGAAAGAAAGAAAGAAAAAAGAAAGAACGAAAGTTATTAATAAAGAAACTAAAGATAGAATGAAAGAAGGTATGAAAGCTAGAATGAAAGATATCAATTAAAAAAAGAAAGAAAGAAAGTAATAAAGAAACTAAAGATAGAATGAGAGAAGATATGATAGCTAGAATGAAAGTTATCAAGAAAGAAAGAAAGAAAGAAATCAATAAAGAAACTAAAGATAAAATGAGAGAAGGTATGAAATCGAGAATGAAAGATATGAAGAAAGAAAGAGAGAAAGAATGTAACTAATAAAGAAACTAAAGATAGAATGAGAGACCATATTAAAGCTAGAATGAAAGATGTCAAGAAAGAAAGAAATGAAAGTAAGTAAAAAAGAAACTAAAGATAGAATGAGAGAAGGTATCATAGCTAGAATGAAAGATTTCAAGGAAGAAAGAAAAAAAGAAATCAATGAGGAAATTAAAGAGGAAATGAGAGAAATATGACCTAGAATGCAAGATATCAAGAAAGAAAGAAAGTAATACAGAAACTAAAGATAGAATGAGAGAATGTATGAAAGCTGAAATGAAAGATATCAAGAAAGAAAGAAATGAAAGTAAGTAAAAAAGAAACTAAAGATAGAATGAGAGAAGGTATGATAGCTGGATTGAAAGATTTCAAGGAAGAAAGAAAAAAAGAAATCAATAAAGAAATTAAAGACGAAATGAGAGAAATATGAAACCTAGAATGCAAGATATCAAGAAAGAAAGAAAGAAAGTAATAAAGAAACTAAAGATAGAATGAGAGAATGTATGAAAGCTAGAATGAAAGATATCAAGAAAGAAAGAAAGAAATCAATAAAGTAACTAAAGATAAAATGAGAGAATGTATGAAATACATTATGAAATATATCAAGAATGAAACAAAGAAAGTAACTAATAAAGAAACTAAAGATAGAATGAGAGAAGGTATGAAAGCTAGAATGAATGATATCAAGAAAGAATGAAAGAAACAAAGAAAGTAATTAATAAAGAAACTAAAGATAGAATGAAAGAAGGTATGAATGCTAGAATGAAAGATATCAAGAAAGAATGAAAGAAAGAAAAAAAGTAATAAAGAAACTAAAGAGAATGATTGAAGGTATGAAAGCTAGAATGTAAGATATCAAGAAAGAAAGAAATGAATGTAATTAAAAAAGAAACTAAAGATAGAATGAGAGAAGGTATGTAAGATAGAATCTAAGATATCAAGAAAGAAAGAAAGAAAGAAAAATGAAAGAACGAAAGTAATTAATAAAGAAACTAAAGATAGAATGAAAGAAGGTATGAAAGCTAGAATGAAAGATATCAATTAAAAAAAGAAAGAAAGAAAGTAGTAAAGAAACTAAAGATAAAATGAGAGAAGATATGATAGCTACAATGAAAGATATCAAGAAAGAAAGAAAGAAAGAAATCAATAAAGAAACTAAAGATAAAATGAGAGATGGTATGAAATCGAGAAAGAAAGATATGAAGAAAGAAAGAGAGAAAGAAAGTAACTAATAAAGAAACTAAAGATAGAATGAGAGAAGGTATGAAAGCTGGAATGTAAGATATCAAGAAAGAAATAAATAAAAGTAAGTAAAATAGAAACTAAAGATAGAATGAGAGAAGGTATGATACCTAGAATGAATGATATCAAGGAAGAAAGAAAAAAAGAAATCAATAAAGAAATTAAAGAGGAAATGAGAGAAATATGAAACCTAGAATGCAAGATATCAAGAAAGAAAGAAAGAAAGTAATAAAGAAACTAAAGATAGAATGAGAGAATGTATGAAAGCTACAATGAAAGATATCAAGAAAGAAAGAAAGAAAGAAATCAATAAAGAAACTAAAGATAAAATGAGAGAAGGTATGAAATACATAATGAAATATATCTAGAAAGAAACAAAGAAAGCAACTAATAAAGAAACTAAAGATAGAATGAGAGAATGTATGAAAGCTAGAATGAAAGATATCAAGAAAGAATGAAAGAAACAAAGAAAGTAATTAATAAAGAAACTAAAGATAGAATGAGAGAAGATATGATAGCTAGAGTGAAAGATATCAAGAAAGAAAGAAAGAAAGAAATCAATAAAGAAACTAAAGATAAAATGAGAGAAGGTATGAAATCGAGAATAAAAGATAGGAAGAAAGAAAGAGAGAAAGAAAGAAACTAATAAAGAAACTAAAGATAGAATGAGAGAGCGTATTAAAGCTATAATGAAAGATATCAAGAAAGAAAGAAATGAAAGTAAGTAAAAAAGAAACTAAAGATAGAATGAGAGAAGGTATGAAAGCTTGAATGAAAGATATCAAGAAAGAAAGAAAGAAAGTAACTAATAAAGAAACTAAAGATAGAATGAGAGAAGGTATTAAAGCTAGAATGAAAGATATCAAGAGAGAAAGAAATGAAAGTATGTAAAAAAGAAACTAAAAATAGAATTAGAGAAGGTATGAAAGCTTGAATCTAAGAGATCAAGAAAGAAAGAAAAAAAGAAAGAAAGAAAGAACGAAAGTAATTAATAAAGAAACTAAAGATGAAATGAGAGAAGGTATGAAATACAGAATGAAATATATCAAGATAGAAAGAAAGAAAGTAACTAATAAAGAAAATAAAGATAGAATGAGGGAAGTTATTAAATCTAGAATGAAACATAGAAGAAAGAAAGAAAGAAAGAAAATAATTAAGAAACTAAAGATAGAATGAGAGAAGGTATGAAAGCTAGAATGAAAGATATCAAGGAAGTAAGAAAAAAAGAAATCAATAAAGAAATTAAAGATGAAATGAGAGAAATATGAAACCTAGAATGAAAGATATGAAGAAAGAAAGAGAGAAAGAAAGTAACTAATAAAGAAACTAAAGATATAATGAGAGAGCGTATTAAAGCTAGAATGAAAGATATCAAGAAAGAAAGAAAGAAAGAAAGTAATAAAGAAACTAAAGTTAAATGAGAGAAGGTATGAAATACAGAATGAAATATATCAAGAAAGAAAGAAAGAAAGAAAGTAATAAAGAAACTAAAGATAGAATGAGAGAATATATGAAAGCTATAATGAAAGATATCAAGAAAGAAAGAAAGAAATCAATAAAGAAACTAAAGATAAAATGAGAGAAGGTATGAAATCCAGAATGAAAGATATCAAGAAACAATGAAAGAAAGAAAGAAACTAATAAAGAAACTAAAGATAGAATGAGAGAAGGTATTAAAGCTAAAATGAAAGATATCAAGAATGAAAGAAAGTAAGAATGTAATAAAGAAACTAAAGATAGAACGAGAGAAGGTATGAGAGCGAGAATAAAAGATATCAAGAAAGGAAAAAGGAAGAAAGTAGAAATGAAGTAATAAAGAAACTTAAGATAGAATGAGTGAAGATATGAAAGCTAGAATGAAAGATATCTGGAAAGAAAGAAAAAAAGAAAGTAGTAAAGAAACTAAAGATGAAATGAGAGAAGGTATGAAAGCTAGAATGAAAGATATCAATAAAAAAGAAAGAAAGAAAGAACGTAATAAAGAAACTAAAGATAAAATGAGAGATTGTATGAAATCGAGAATGAAAGATATGAAGAAAGAAAGAGAGAAAGAAAGTAACTAATAAAGAAACTAAAGATAGAATGAGAGAGCGTATTAAAGCTAGAATGAAAGATATCAAGAAAGAATGAAAGAAAGTAAGTAATAAAGAAACTAAAGATAGAATGAGAGAAGGTATGAAAGCTGGAATGTAAGATATCAAGAAAGAAAGAAATAAAAGTAAGTAAAATAGAAACTAAAGATAGAATGAGAGAAGGTATGATAGCTAGAATGAATGATTTCAAGGAAGAAAGAAAAAAAGAAATCAATAAAGAAATTAAAGAGGAAATGAGAGAAATATGAAAGCTAGAATGCAAGATATCAAGAAAGAAAGAAAGAAAGTAATAAAGAAACTAAAGATAGAATGAGAGAATGTATGAAAGCTACAATGAAAGATATCAAGAAAGAAAGAAAGAAAGAAATCAATAAAGAAACTAAAGATAAAATGAGAGAAGGTATGAAATACATAATGAAATATATCTAGACAGAAACAAAGAAAGTAACTAATAAAGAAACTAAAGATAGAATGAGAGAATGTATGAAAGCTAGAATGAAAGATATCAAGAAAGAATGAAAGAAACAAAGAAAGTAATTAATAAAGAAACTAAAGATAGAATGAGAGAAGATATGATAGCTAGAATGAAAGATATCAAGAAAGAAAGAAAGAAAGAAAGTAATAAAGAAACTAAAGATAGAATGAGAGAAGGTATGAAAGCTGGAATGTAAGATATCAAGAAAGAAAGAAATGAAAGAAAGTAAAAAAAAAACTAAAGATAGAATGAGAGAAGGTATGAAACCTAGAATGAAAAATATCAAGAAAGAAAGAAAGAAAGTAACTAATAAAGAAACTAAAGAAAGAATGAGAGAAGGTATAAAAGCTAGAATGAAAGATATCAAGAGAGAAAGAAATGAAAGTATGTAAAAAAGAAACTAAAAATAGAATGAGAGAAGGTATGAAAAATAGAATCTAAGAGATCAAGAAAGAAAGAAAAAAAGAAAGAACGAAAGAACGAAAGGAATTAATAAAGAAACTAAAGATAGAATGAGTGAAGATATGACAGGTAGAATGAAAGATATCAAGAAAGAAAGATAGAAAGATTGTAATAAAGAAACTAAAGATAGAATGAGAGAAGGTATGAAAGCTAGAATGAAAGATATCAAGGAAGTACGAAAAAAAGAAATCAATAAAGAAATTAAAGATGAAATGGGAGAAGGTATGAAATACATAATGAAATATATCTAGAAAGAAACAAAGAAAGTAACTAATAAAGAAACTAAAGATAGAATGAGAGAATGTATGAAAGCTAGAATGAAAGATATCGAGAAAGAATGAAAGAAACAAAGTAATTAATAAAGAAACTAAAGATAGAATGAGAGAAGATATGATAGCTAGAATGAAAGATATCAAGAAAGAAAGAAAGAAAGAAATCAATAAAGAAACTAAAGATAAAATGAGAGAAGGTATGAAATTGAGAATAAAAGATATGAAGAAAGAAAGAGAGAAAGAAAGTAACTAATAAAGAAACTAAAGATAGAATGAGAGAGCGTATTAAAGCTATAATGAAAGATATCAAGAAAGAAAGAAATGAAAGTAAGTAAAAAAGAAACGAAAGATAGAATGAGAGAAGGTATGAAAGCTAGAATGAAAGATATCAAGAAAGAAAGAAAGAAATCACTAGAGAAACTAAAGATGAAATGAGAGAAGGTATGAAAGCTAGAATGAAAGATATCAAGAAAGAAAGAAAGAAAGAAATCAATAAAGAAACTAAAGATAAAATGAGAGAAGGTATGAAATCGAGAATAAAAGATAGGAAGAAAGAAAGAGAGAAAGAAAGAAACTAATAAAGAAACTAAAGATAGAATGAGAGAGCGTATTAAAGCTATAATGAAAGATATCAAGAAAGAAAGAAATGAAAGTAAGTAAAAAAGAAACTAAAGATAGAATGAGAGAAGGTATGAAAGCTTGAATGAAAGATATCAAGAAAGAAAGAAAGAAAGTAACTAATAAAGAAACTAAAGATAGAATGAGAGAAGGTATTAAAGCTAGAATGAAAGATATCAAGAGAGAAAGAAATGAAAGTATGTAAAAAAGAAACTAAAAATAGAATTAGAGAAGGTATGAAAGCTTGAATCTAAGAGATCAAGAAAGAAAGAAAAAAAGAAAGAAAGAAAGAACGAAAGTAATTAATAAAGAAACTAAAGATGAAATGAGAGAAGGTATGAAATACAGAATGAAATATATCAAGATAGAAAGAAAGAAAGTAACTAATAAAGAAAATAAAGATAGAATGAGGGAAGTTATTAAATCTAGAATGAAAGATAGAAGAAAGAAAGAAAGAAAGAAAATAATTAAGAAACTAAAGATAGAATGAGAGAAGGTATGAAAGCTAGAATGAAAGATATCAAGGAAGTAAGAAAAAAAGAAATCAATAAAGAAATTAAAGAGGAAATGAGAGAAATATGAAACCTAGAATGCAAGATATGAAGAAAGAAAGAAAGAAAGTAATAAAGAAACTAAAGATAGAATGAGAGAATGTATGAAAGCTAGAATGAAAGATATGAAGAAAGAAAGAAAGAAATCAATAAAGAAACTAAAGATAAAATGAGAGAATGTATGAAATACATTATGAAATATATCAAAAAAGAAAAAAAGAAAGTAAATAATAAAGAAACTAAAGAAAGAATGAGAGAAGGTATGAAAGCTAGAATGAAAGATATCAAGAAAGAATGAAAGATACAAAGAAAGTAATTAATAAAGAAACTAAAGATAGAATGAAAGAAGGTATGAAAGCTAGAATGGAAGATATCAAGAAAGAATGAATGAAAGAAAGTCATAAAGAAACTAAAGAGAATGATTGAAGGTATGAAAGCTAGAATGTAAGATATCAAGAAAGAAAGAAATGAATGTAATTAAAAAAGAAACTAAAGATAGAATGAGAGAAGGTATGAAAGATAGAATCTAAGATATCAAGAAAGAAAGAAAGAAAGAAAGAAAAAAGAAAGAACGAAAGTTATTAATAAAGAAACTAAAGATAGAATGAAAGAAGGTATGAAAGCTAGAATGAACGATATCAATTAAAAAAAGAAAGAAAGGAAGTAATAAAGAAACTAAAGATAGAATGAGAGAAGATATGATAGCTAGAATGAAAGTTATCAAGAAAGAAAGAAAGAAAGAAATCAATAAAGAAACTAAAGATAAAATGAGAGAAGGTATGAAATCGAGAATGAAAGATATGAAGAAAGAAAGAGAGAAAGAATGTAACTAATAAAGAAACTAAAGATAGAATGAGAGACCATATTAAAGCTAGAATGAAAGATGTCAAGAAAGAAAGAAATGAAAGTAAGTAAAAAAGAAACTAAAGATAGAATGAGAGAAGGTATCATAGCTAGAATGAAAGATTTCAAGGAAGAAAGAAAAAAAGAAATCAATGAGGAAATTAAAGAGGAAATGAGAGAAATATGACCTAGAATGCAAGATATCAAGAAAGAAAGAAAGTAATACAGAAACTAAAGATAGAATGAGAGAATGTATGAAAGCTGAAATGAAAGATATCAAGAAAGAAAGAAATGAAAGTAAGTAAAAAAGAAACTAAAGATAGAATGAGAGAAGGTATGATAGCTGGAATGAAAGATTTCAAGGAAGAAAGAAAAAAAGAAATCAATAAAGAAATTAAAGACGAAATGAGAGAAATATGAAACCTAGAATGCAAGATATCAAGAAAGAAAGAAAGAAAGTAATAAAGAAACTAAAGATAGAATGAGAGAATGTATGAAAGCTAGAATGAAAGATATCAAGAAAGAAAGAAAGAAATCAATAAAGTAACTAAAGATAAAATGAGAGAATGTATGAAATGCATTATGAAATATATCAAGAATGAAACAAAGAAAGTAACTAATAAAGAAACTAAAGATAGAATGAGAGAAGGTATGAAAGCTAGAATGAATGATATCAAGAAAGAATGAAAGAAACAAAGAAAGTAATTAATAAAGAAACTAAAGATAGAATGAAAGAAGGTATGAATGCTAGAATGAAAGATATCAAGAAAGAATGAAAGAAAGAAAAAAAGTAATAAAGAAACTAAAGAGAATGATTGAAGGTATGAAAGCTAGAATGTAAGATATCAAGAAAGAAAGAAATGAATGTAATTAAAAAAGAAACTAAAGATAGAATGAGAGAAGGTATGTAAGATAGAATCTAAGATATCAAGAAAGAAAGAAAGAAAGAAAAATGAAAGAACGAAAGTAATTAATAAAGAAACTAAAGATAGAATGAAAGAAGGTATGAAAGCTAGAATGAAAGATATCAATTAAAAAAAAGAAAGAAAGAAAGTAGTAAAGAAACTAAAGATAAAATGAGAGAAGATATGATAGCTACAATGAAAGATATCAAGAAAGAAAGAAAGAAAGAAATCAATAAAGAAACTAAAGATAAAATGAGAGATGGTATGAAATCGAGAAAGAAAGATATGAAGAAAGAAAGAGAGAAAGAAAGTAACTAATAAAGAAACTAAAGATAGAATGAGAGAAGGTATGAAAGCTGGAATGTAAGATATCAAGATAGAAATAAATAAAAGTAAGTAAAATAGAAACTAAAGATAGAATGAGAGAAGGTATGATACCTAGAATGAATGATATCAAGGAAGAAAGAAAAAAAGAAATCAATAAAGAAATTAAAGAGGAAATGAGAGAAATATGAAACCTAGAATGCAAGATATCAAGAAAGAAAGAAAGAAAGTAATAAAGAAACTAAAGATAGAATGAGAGAATGTATGAAAGCTACAATGAAAGATATCAAGAAAGAAAGAAAGAAAGAAATCAATAAAGAAACTAAAGATAAAATGAGAGAAGGTATGAAATACATAATGAAATATATCTAGAAAGAAACAAAGAAAGCAACTAATAAAGAAACTAAAGATAGAATGAGAGAATGTATGAAAGCTAGAATGAAAGATATCAAGAAAGAATGAAAGAAACAAAGAAAGTAATTAATAAAGAAACTAAAGATAGAATGAGAGAAGATATGATAGCTAGAATGAAAGATATCAAGAAAGAAAGAAAGAAAGAAATCAATAAAGAAACTAAAGATAAAATGAGAGAAGGTATGAAATCGAGAATAAAAGATAGGAAGAAAGAAAGAGAGAAAGAAAGAAACTAATAAAGAAACTAAAGATAGAATGAGAGAGCGTATTAAAGCTATAATGAAAGATATCAAGAAAGAAAGAAATGAAAGTAAGTAAAAAAGAAACTAAAGATAGAATGAGAGAAGGTATGAAAGCTTGAATGAAAGATATCAAGAAAGAAAGAAAGAAAGTAACTAATAAAGAAACTAAAGATAGAATGAGAGAAGGTATTAAAGCTAGAATGAAAGATATCAAGAGAGAAAGAAATGAAAGTATGTAAAAAAGAAACTAAAAATAGAATTAGAGAAGGTATGAAAGCTTGAATCTAAGAGATCAAGAAAGAAAGAAAAAAAGAAAGAAAGAAAGAACGAAAGTAATTAATAAAGAAACTAAAGATGAAATGAGAGAAGGTATGAAATACAGAATGAAATATATCAAGATAGAAAGAAAGAAAGTAACTAATAAAGAAAATAAAGATAGAATGAGGGAAGTTATTAAATCTAGAATGAAAGATAGAAGAAAGAAAGAAAGAAAGAAAATAATTAAGAAACTAAAGATAGAATGAGAGAAGGTATGAAAGCTAGAATGAAAGATATCAAGGAAGTAAGAAAAAAAGAAATCAATAAAGAAATTAAAGATGAAATGAGAGAAATATGAAACCTAGAATGAAAGATATGAAGAAAGAAAGAGAGAAAGAAAGTAACTAATAAAGAAACTAAAGATATAATGAGAGAGCGTATTAAAGCTAGAATGAAAGATATCAAGAAAGAAAGAAAGAAAGAAAGTAATAAAGAAACTAAAGTAAAATGAGAGAAGGTATGAAATACAGAATGAAATATATCAAGAAAGAAAGAAAGAAAGAAAGTAATAAAGAAACTAAAGATAGAATGAGAGAATATATGAAAGCTATAATGAAAGATATCAAGAAAGAAAGAAAGAAATCAATAAAGAAACTAAAGATAAAATGAGAGAAGGTATGAAATCCAGAATGAAAGATATCAAAAAACAATGAAAGAAAGAAAGAAACTAATAAAGAAACTAAAGATAGAATGAGAGAAGGTATTAAAGCTAAAATGAAAGATATCAAGAATGAAAGAAAGTAAGAATGTAATAAAGAAACTAAAGATAGAACGAGAGAAGGTATGAGAGCGAGAATGAAAGATATCAAGAAAGGAAAAAGGAAGAAAGTAGAAATGAAGTAATAAAGAAACTTAAGATAGAATGAGTGAAGATATGAAAGCTAGAATGAAAGATATCTGGAAAGAAAGAAAAAAAGAAAGTAGTAAAGAAACTAAAGATGAAATGAGAGAAGGTATGAAAGCTAGAATGAAAGATATCAATAAAAAAGAAAGAAAGAAAGAACGTAATAAAGAAACTAAAGATAAAATGAGAGATTGTATGAAATCGAGAATGAAAGATATGAAGAAAGAAAGAGAGAAAGAAAGTAACTAATAAAGAAACTAAAGATAGAATGAGAGAGCGTATTAAAGCTAGAATGAAAGATATCAAGAAAGAATGAAAGAAAGTAAGTAATAAAGAAACTAAAGATAGAATGAGAGAAGGTATGAAAGCTGGAATGTAAGATATCAAGAAAGAAAGAAATAAAAGTAAGTAAAATAGAAACTAAAGATAGAATGAGAGAAGGTATGATAGCTATAATGAATGATTTCAAGGAAGAAAGAAAAAAAGAAATCAATAAAGAAATTAAAGAGGAAATGAGAGAAATATGAAAGCTAGAATGCAAGATATCAAGAAAGAAAGAAAGAAAGTAATAAAGAAACTAAAGATAGAATGAGAGAATGTATGAAAGCTACAATGAAAGATATCAAGAAAGAAAGAAAGAAAGAAATCAATAAAGAAACTAAAGATAAAATGAGAGAAGGTATGAAATACATAATGAAATATATCTAGACAGAAACAAAGAAAGTAACTAATAAAGAAACTAAAGATAGAATGAGAGAATGTATGAAAGCTAGAATGAAAGAAATCAAGAAAGAATGAAAGAAACAAAGAAAGTAATTAATAAAGAAACTAAAGATAGAATGAGAGAAGATATGATAGCTAGAATGAAAGATATCAAGAAAGAAAGAAAGAAAGTAATAAAGAAACTAAAGATAGAATGAGAGAAGGTATGAAAGCTGGAATGTAAGATATCAAGAAAGAAAGAAATGAAAGAAAGTAAAAAAAAAACTAAAGATAGAATGAGAGAAGGTATGAAACCTAGAATGAAAAATATCAAGAAAGAAAGAAAGAAAGTAACTAATAAAGAAACTAAAGAAAGAATGAGAGAAGGTATTAAAGCTAGAATGAAAGATATCAAGAGAGAAAGAAATGAAAGTATGTAAAAAAGAAACTAAAAATAGAATGAGAGAAGGTATGAAAAATAGAATCTAAGAGATCAAGAAAGAAAGAAAAAAAGAAAGAACGAAAGAACGAAAGGAATTAATAAAGAAACTAAAGATAGAATGAGTGAAGATATGACAGGTAGAATGAAAGATATCAAGAAAGAAAGAAAGATAGAAAGATTGTAATAAAGAAACTAAAGATAGAATGAGAGAAGGTATGAAAGCTAGAATGAAAGATATCAAGGAAGTAAGAAAAAAAGAAATCAATAAAGAAATTAAAGATGAAATGGGAGAAGGTATGAAATACATAATGAAATATATCTAGAAAGAAACAAAGAAAGTAACTAATAAAGAAACTAAAGATAGAATGAGAGAATGTATGAAAGCTAGAATGAAAGATATCGAGAAAGAATGAAAGAAACAAAGTAATTAATAAAGAAACTAAAGATAGAATGAGAGAAGATATGATAGCTAGAATGAAAGATATAAAGAAAGAAAGAAAGAAAGAAATCAATAAAGAAACTAAAGATAGAATGAGTGAAGATATGACAGGTAGAATGAAAGATATCAAGAAAGAAAGAAAGATAGAAAGATTGTAATAAAGAAACTAAAGATAGAATGAGAGAAGGTATGAAAGCTAGAATGAAAGATATCAAGGAAGTAAGAAAAAAAGAAATCAATAAAGAAATTAAAGATGAAATGGGAGAAGGTATGAAATACATAATGAAATATATCTAGAAAGAAACAAAGAAAGTAACTAATAAAGAAACTAAAGATAGAATGAGAGAATGTATGAAAGCTAGAATGAAAGATATCGAGAAAGAATGAAAGAAACAAAGTAATTAATAAAGAAACTAAAGATAGAATGAGAGAAGATATGATAGCTAGAATGAAAGATATAAAGAAAGAAAGAAAGAAAGAAATCAATAAAGAAACTAAAGATAGAATGAGAGAAGGTATGAAAGGTAGAATGAAAGATATCAAGAAAGAATGAAAGAAAGAAAGAAAGTAATTAATAAAGAAACTAAAGATAGAATGAAAGAAGGTATGAAAGCTAGAATGAAAGATATCAAGAAATAATGAAAGAAAGAAGGAAAGTAATAAAGAAACTAAAGGGAATGATTGAAGGTATGAATGCTAGAATGTAGGATATCAAGAAAGAAAGAAAGAAAGAAAGAAAGAAAGTAATAAAGAAAATGAAGATAGAATGATTGAAGGTATGAAAGCTAGAATGAAAGATATCAAGAAAGAATGAAAGAAAGAATGTAACTAATAAAGAAACGAAATTTAGAATGAGAGAAGGTATGAAAGCTAGAATGAAAGATATCAATAAAAAAGAAAGAAAGAAAGAACGTAAGAAAGAAACTAAAGATATAATGAGAGAAGGTATGAAAGCTAGAATGAAAGATATCAAGAAAGAATGAAAGAAAGAAAGTAACTAATAAAGAAACGAAATTTAGAATGAGAGAAGGTATGAAAGCTAGAATGAAAGATATCAATAAAAAAGAAAGAAAGAAAGAACGTAATAAAGAAACTAAAGATATAATGAGAGAAGGTATGAAAGCTAGAATGAAAGATATCAAGAAAGAATGAAAGAAACAAAGAAAGTAATTAATAAAGAAACTAAAGATAGAATGAAAGAAGGTATGAATGCTAGAATGAAAGATATCAAGAAAGAATGAAAGAAAGTTATTAATAAAGAAACTAAAGATAGAATGAGAGAAGGTATGAAAGCTAGAATGAAAGATATCAAGAAAGAATGAAAGAAAGAAAGAAAGTAATTAATAAAGAAACTAAAGATAGAATGAAAGAAGGTATGAAAGCTAGAATGAAAGATATCAAGAAAGAATGAAAGAAAGAGAGAAAGTAATAAAGAAACTAAACAGAATGATTGAAGGTATGAATGCTAGAATGTAAGATATCAAGAAAGAAAGAAAGTAATAAAGAAAATGAAGATAGAATGATTGAAGGAATGAAAGCAAGAATGAAAGATATCAAGAACGAATGAAAGAAAGAAAGTAACTAATAAAGAAATGAAAGATAGAATGAGAGAAGGTATGAAAGCTAGAATGAAAGATATCAAGAAAGAATGAAAGAAAGAAAGTAACTAATAAAGAAACGAAAGATATAATGAGAGAAGGTAGGAAAGCTAGAATGAAAGATATCAAGGAAGTAAGAAAAAAGAAAGAAAGTAATAAAGAAACTAAAGATAGAATGAGACAATGTATGAAAGCTAGAATGAAAGAAGTCAAGAAAGAAGAAAGAAAGAAATCAAAAAAGAAACAAATGTTAAATGAGAGAAGGTATGAAATACAGAATGAAATATATCAAGCAAGAAAGAAAGAAAGAAAGTAATAAAGAAACTAAAGATAGAATGAGAGAATATATGAAAGCTAGAATGAAAGATATCAAGAAAGAAAGAAAGAAATCAATAAAGAAACTAAAGATAAAATGAGAGAAGGTATGAAATCCAGAATGAAAGATATCAAGAAACAATGAAAGAAAGAAAGAAACTAATAAAGAAACTAAAGATAGAATGAGAGAAGGTATTAAAGCTAAAATGAAAGATATCAAGAATGAAAGAAAGTAAGAAAGTAATAAAGAAACTAAAGATAGAACGAGAGAAGGTATGAGAGCGAGAATGAAAGATATCAAGAAAGGAAAAAGGAAGAAAGTAGAAATGAAGTAATAAAGAAACTTAAGATAGAATGAGTGAAGATATGAAAGCTAGAATGAAAGATATCTGGAAAGAAAGAAAAAAAGAAAGTAGTAAAGAAACTAAAGATGAAATGAGAGAAGGTATGAAAGCTAGAATGAAAGATATCAATAAAAAAGAAAGAAAGAAAGAACGTAATAAAGAAAATAAAGATAAAATGAGAGATGGTATGAAATCGAGAATGAAAGATATGAAGAAAGAAAGAGAGAAAGAAAGTAACTAATAAAGAAACTAAAGATAGAATGAGAGAGCGTATTAAAGCTAGAATGAAAGATATCAAGAAAGAATGAAAGAAAGTAAGTAATAAAGAAACTAAAGATAGAATGAGAGAAGCTATGAAAGCTGGAATGTAAGATATCAAGAAAGAAATAAATAAAAGTAAGTAAAATAGAAACTAAAGATAGAATGAGAGAAGGTATGAAAGCTAGAATGAATGATTTCAAGGAAGAAAGAAAAAAAGAAATCAATAAAGAAATTAAAGAGGAAATGAGAGAAATATGAAACCTAGAATGCAAGATATCAAGAAAGAAAGAAAGAAAGTAATAAAGAAACTAAAGATAGAATGAGAGAATGTATGAAAGCTACAATGAAAGATATCAAGAAAGAAAGAAAGAAAGAAATCAATAAAGAAACTAAAGATAAAATGAGAGAAGGTATGAAATACATAATGAAATATATCTAGAAAGAAACAAAGAAAGTAACTAATAAAAAAACTAAAGATAGAATGAGAGAATGTATGAAAGCTAGAATGAAAGATATCAAGAAAGAATGAAAGAAACAAAGAAATTAATTAATAAAGAAACTAAAGATAGAATGAGAGAAGATATGATAGCTAGAATGAAAGATATCAAGAAAGAAAGAAAGAAAGAAAGTAATAAAGAAACTAAAGATAGAATGAGAGAAGGTATGAAAGCTGGAATGTAAGATATCAAGAAAGAAAGAAATGAAAGAAAGGAAAAAAAAAACTAAAGATAGAATGAGAGAAGGTATGAAACCTAGAATGAAAAATATCAAGAAAGAAAGAAAGAAAGTAACTAATAAAGAAACTAAAGAAAGAATGAGAGAAGGTATTAAAGCTAGAATGAAAGATATCAAGAGAGAAAGAAATGAAAGTATGTAAAAAAGAAACTAAAAATAGAATGAGAGAAGGTATGAAAGATAGAATCTAAGAGATCAAGAAAGAAAGAAAAAACGAAAGAACGAAAGAACGAAAGGAATTAATAAAGAAACTAAAGATAGAATGAGTGAAGATATGACAGGTAGAATGAAAGATATCAAGAAAGAAAGAAAGATAGAAAGATTGTAATAAAGAAACTAAAGATAGAATGAGAGAAGGTATGAAAGCTAGAATGAAAGATATCAAGGAAGTAAGAAAAAAAGAAATCAATAAAGAAATTAAAGATGAAATGGGAGAAGGTATGAAATACATAATGAAATATATCTAGAAAGAAACAAAGAAAGTAACTAATAAAGAAACTAAAGATAGAATGAGAGAATGTATGAAAGCTAGAATGAAAGATATCGAGAAAGAATGAAAGAAACAAAGTAATTAATAAAGAAACTAAAGATAGAATGAGAGAAGATATGATAGCTAGAATGAAAGATATCAAGAAAGAAAGAAAGAAAGAAATCAATAAAGAAACTAAAGATAAAATGAGAGAAGGTATGAAATCGAGAATAAAAGATATGAAGAAAGAAAGAGAGAAAGAAAGTAACTAATAAAGAAACTAAAGATAGAATGAGAGAGCGTATTAAAGCTATAATGAAAGATATCAAGAAAGAAAGAAAGCAATCACTAGAGAAACGAAAGATGAAATGAGAGAAGGTATGAAAGCTAGAATGAAAGATATCAAGAAAGAAAGAAAGAAAATAAGAAAGTAATTTAGAAACTAAAGATGGAACGAGAGAAGATATGCAAGCTAGAATGAAAGCTATCAAGAAAGAAAAAAAGAAAGAAAGAATGTAATAAAGAACCTAAAGATAGAATGAGAGAAGTTATGAATGCTAGAATTAAATATATCAAGAAAGAAAAATGGAAGAAATTAGAAACAAAGTAATAAAGAAACTAAAGATTGAATGAGTGAAGATACGAATGCTAGAATGAAAGATATCTAGAAAGAAATAAAAAAAGAAATTAAGTAGTAAAGAAACTAAAGATAGAATCAGAGAAGTTATGAGAGCTGGAATGAAAGATATCAAAAAAGAAAGAAAGAAAGAAAGAAGGAGCGAAATAATTAATAAAGAAACTAAAGATAGAATGAAAGAAGGTATGAAAGCTAGAATGAAAGATATCAAGAAAGAAATAAAGAAAGAAAGTAATAAAGAAACTAAAGATAGAATGAGAGAAGGTATGAAAGCTGGAATGTAAGATATCAATAAAAAAGAAAGAAAGTAACTAATAAAGAAACTAAAGATAGAATGAGAGAAGGTATTAAAGCTAGAATGAAATATATCAAGAGAGAAAGAAATGAAAGTATGTAAAAAAGATACTAAAAATAGAATGAGAGAAGGTATGAAAGATAGAATCTAAGAGATCAAGAAAGAAAGAAAAAAAGAAAGAAGGAAAGAACGAAAGGAATTAATAAAGAAACTAAAGATAGAATGAGTGAAGATATGACAGGTAGAATGAAATATATCAAGAAAGAAAGAAAGATAGAAAGATTGTAATAAAGAAACTGAAGATAGAATGAGAGAAGGTATGAAAGCTAGAATGAAAGATATCAAGGAAGTAAGAAAAAAAGAAATCAATAAAGAAATTAAAGATGAAATGAGAGAAATATGAAACCTAGAATGAAAGATATGAAGAAAGAAAGAGAGAAAGAAAGTAACTAATAAAGAAACTAAAGATAGAATGAGAGAAGGTATGAAAGCTGAAATGTAAGATATCAAGAAAGAAAGAAATAAAAGTAAGTAAAATAGAAACTAAAGATACAATGAGAGAAGGTATGATAGCTAGAATGAAAGATATCAAGGAAGTAAGAAAAAAGAAATCAATAAAGAAATTAAAGATGAAATGAGAGAAATATGAAACCTAGAATGAAAGATATCAAGAAAGAAAGAAAGAAAGAAAGTAATAAAGAAACTAAAGATAGAATGAGAGAAGGTATGAAAGCTGGAATGTAAGATATCAAGAAGGAAAGAAATAAAAGTAAGTAAAATAGAAACTAAAGATAGAATGAGAGAAGGTATGATAGCTAGAATGAATGATATCAAGGAAGAAAGAAAAAAAGAAATCAATAAAGAAATTAAAGAGGAAATGAGAGAAATATGAAACCTAGAATGCAAGATATCAAGAAAGAAAGAAAGAAAGTAATAAAGAAACTAAAGATAGAATGAGAGAATGTATGAAAGCTAGAATGAAAGATATCAAGAAAGAAAGAAAGAAATCAATAAAGTAACTAAAGATAAAATGAGAGAATGTATGAAATACATTATGAAATATATCAAAAAAGAAAAAAAAAGTAACTAATAAAGAAACTAAAGAAAGAATGAGAGAAGGTATGAAAGCTAGAATGAAAGATATCAAGAAAGAATGAAAGAAACAAAGAAAATAATTAATAAAGAAACTAAAGATAGAATGAAAGAAGGTATGAAAGCTAGAATGGAAGATATCAAGAAAGAATGAATGAAAGAAAGAAAGTCATAAAGAAACTAAAGAGAATGATTGAAGGTATGAAAGCTAGAATGTAAGATATCAAGAAAGAAAGAAATGAATGTAATTAAAAAAGAAACTAAAGATAGAATGAAAGAAGGTATGAAAGCTAGAATGAAAGATATCAATTAAAAAAAAGAAAGAAAGAAAGTAATAAAGAAACTAAAGATAGAATGAATGAAGATATGATGGCTAGAATGAAAGATATCAAGAAAGAAAGAAAGAAAGAAATCAATAAAGAAACTAAAGATAAAATGAGAGAAGGTATGAAATCGAGAACGAAAGATATGAAGAAAGAAAGAGAGAAAGAAAGTAACTAATAAAGAAACTAAAGATAGAATGAGAGAGCATATTAAAGCTAGAATGAAAGATATCAAGAAAGAAAGAAATGAAAGTAAGTAAAAACGAAACTAAAGATAGAATGAGAGAAGGTATGATAGCTAGAATGAAAGATTTCAAGGAAGAAAGAAAAAAAGAAATCAATAAAGAAATTAAAGAGGAAATGAGAGAAATATGAAACCTAGAATGCAAGATATCAAGAAACAAAGAAAGTAATAAAGAAACTAAAGATAGAATGAGAGAAAGTATGAAAGCTAGAATGAAAGATATCAAGAAAGAAAGAAAGAAAGAAATCAATAAAGAAACTAAAGATAAAATGAGAGAAGGTATGAAATACATAATGAAATATATCAAGAATGAAACAAAGAAAGTAACTAATAAAGAAACTAAAGATAGAATGAGAGAAGGTATGAAAGCTAGAATGAAACATATCAAAAAAGAATGAAAGAAACAAAGAAAGTAATTAATAAAGAAACTAAAGATAGAATGAAAGAGCGTATTAAAGCTAGAATGAAAGATATCAAGAAAGAAAGAAATGAAAGTAAGTAAAAAAGAAACTAAAGATAGAATGAGAGAAGGTATGATAGCTGGAATGAAAGATTTCAAGGAAGAAAGAAAAAAAGAAATCAATAAAGAAATTAAAGAGGAAATGAGAGAAATATGAAACCAAGAATGCAAGATATCAAGAAACAAAGAAAGTAATAAAGAAACTAAAGATAGAATGAGAGAAAGTATGAAAGCTAGAATGAAAGATATCAAGAAAGAAAGAAAGAAAGAAATCAATAAAGAAACTAAAGATAAAATGAGAGAAGGTATGAAATACATAATGAAATATATCAAGAATGAAACAAAGAAAGTAACTAATAAAGAAACTAAAGATAGAATGAGAGAAGGTATGAAAGCTAGAATGAAACATATCAAAAAAGAATGAAAGAAACAAAGAAAGTAATTAATAAAGAAACTAAAGATAGAATGAAAGAGCGTATTAAAGCTAGAATGAAAGATATCAAGAAAGAAAGAAATGAAAGTAAGTAAAAAAGAAACTAAAGATAGAATGAGAGAAGGTATGATAGCTGGAATGAAAGATTTCAAGGAAGAAAGAAAAAAAGAAATCAATAAAGAAATTAAAGAGGAAATGAGAGAAATATGAAACCTAGAATGCAAGATATCAAGAAAGAAAGAAAGTAATAAAGAAACTAAAGATAGAATGAGAGAAGGTATGAAATACATAATGAAATATATCAAGAATGAAACAAAGAAAGTAACTAATAAAGAAACTAAAGATAGAATGAGAGAAGGTATGAAAGCTAGAATGAATGATATCAAGAAAGAATGAAAGAAACAAAGAAAGAAATTAATAAAGAAACTAAAGATAGAATGAAAGAAGGTATGAATGCTAGAATGAAAGATATCAAGAAAGAATGAAAGAAAGAAAGAAAGTAATTAATAAAGAAACTAAAGATAGAATGAAAGAAGGTATGAATGCTAGAATGAAAGATATCAAGAAAGAATGAATGAAAGAAAGAACGTAATAAAAAAACTAAAGAGAATGATTGAAGGTATGAAAGGTAGAATGTAAGATATCAAGAAAGAAAGAAATGAATCTAATTAAAAAAGAAACTAAAGATAGAATGAGAGAAGGTATGAATGACAGAATCTAAGATATCAAGAAAGAAAGAAAGAAAGAAAAAAAAGAAAGAACGAAAGTAATTAATAAAGAAACTAAAGATAGAATGAAAGAAGGTATGAAAGCTAGAATGAAAGATATCAATAAAGAAAGAAAGAAAGAAAGTAATAAAGAAACTAAAGATAGAATGAGAGAAGATATGATAGCTAGAATGAAAGATATGAAGAAAGAAAGAAGGAAAGAAATCAATAAAGAAACTAAAGATAAAATGAGAGAAGGTATGAAATCAAGAATGAAAGATATGAAGAAAGAAAGAGAGAAAGAAAGTAACTAATAAAGAAACTAAAGATAGAATGAGAGAGCATATTAAAGCAAGAATGAAAGATATCAAGAAAGAAAGAAATGAAAGTAAGTAAAAAAGAAACTAAAGATAGAATGAGAGAAGGTATGATAGCTAGAATGAAAGATTTCAAGGAAGAAAAAAAAAGAAATCAATAAAGAAATTAAAGAGGAAATGAGAGAAATATGAAACCTAGAATGCAAGATATCAAGAAAGAAAGAAAGTAATAAACTAAAGATAGAATGAGAGAATGTATGAAAGCTGAAATGAAAGATATCAAGAAAGAAAGAAAGAAAGAAATCAATAAAGAAACTAAAGATAAAATGAGAGAAGGTATGAAATACATAATGAAATATATCAAGAAAGAAACAAAGAAAGTAACTAATAAAGAAACTAAAGATAGAATGAGAGAAGGTATGAAAGCTAGAATGAAACATATCAAAAAAGAATGAAAGAATCAAAGAAAGTAATTAATAAAGAAAATTAAGATAGAATGAAAGAAGGTATGAATGCTAGAATGAAAGATATCAAGAAAGAATTAATGAAAGAAAGAAAGTAATAAAGAAAATAAAGAGAATGATTGAAGGTATGAAAGCTAGAATGTAAGATATCAAGAAAGAAAGAAATGAATGTAATTAAAAAAGAAACTAAATATAGAATGAGAGAAGGTATGAAATACAGAATCTAAGTTATCAAGAAAGAAAGAAAGAAAGAAAAAAGAAAGAATGAAAGTAATTAATAAAGAAACTAAAGATAGAATGAAAGAAGGTATGAAAGCTAGAATGAAAGATATCAATTAAAAAAAAGAAGAAAGAAAGTAATAAAGAAACTAAAGATAGAATGAGAGAAGATATGATAGCTAGAATGAAAGATATGAAGAAAGAAAGAGAGAAAGAAAGTAACTAATAAAGAAACTAAAAATAGAATGAGAGAGCGTATTAAAGCTAGAATGAAAGATATCAAGAAAGAAAGAAATGAAAGTAAGTAAAAAAGAAACTAAAGATAGAATGAGAGAAGGTATGATAGCTGGAATGAAAGATTTCAAGGAAGAAAGAAAAAAAGAAATCAATAAAGAAATTAAAGAGGAAATGAGAGAAATATGAAACCTAGAATGCAAGATATCAAGAAAGAAAGAAAGTAATAAAGAAACTAAAGATAGAATGAGAGAAAGTATGAAAGCTAGAATGAAAGATATCTGGAAAGAAAGAAAAAAAGAAAGTAGTAAAGAAACTAAAGATGAAATGAGAGAAGGTATGAAAGCTAGAATGAAAGATATCAATAAAAAAGAAAGAAAGAAAGAACGTAATAAAGAAAATAAAGATAAAATGAGAGATGGTATGAAATCGAGAATGAAAGATATGAAGAAAGAAAGAGAGAAAGAAAGTAACTAATAAAGAAACTAAAGATAGAATGAGAGAGCGTATTAAAGCTAGAATGAAAGATATCAAGAAAGAATGAAAGAAAGTAAGTAATAAAGAAACTAAAGATAGAATGAGAGAAGCTATGAAAGCTGGAATGTAAGATATCAAGAAAGAAATAAATAAAAGTAAGTAAAATAGAAACTAAAGATAGAATGAGAGAAGGTATGAAAGCTAGAATGAATGATTTCAAGGAAGAAAGAAAAAAAGAAATCAATAAAGAAATTAAAGAGGAAATGAGAGAAATATGAAACCTAGAATGCAAGATATCAAGAAAGAAAGAAAGTAATAAAGAAACTAAAGATAGAATGAGAGAAGGTATGAAAGCTAGAATGAATGATATCAAGAAAGAATGAAAGAAACAAAGAAAGAAATTAATAAAGAAACTAAAGATAGAATGAAAGAAGGTATGAATGCTAGAATGAAAGATATCAAGAAAGAATGAATGAAAGAAAGAAAGTAATAAAGAAACTAAAGATAGAATGAGAGAATGTATGAAAGCTGAAATGAAAGATATCAAGAAAGAAAGAAAGAAAGAAATCAATAATGAAACTAAAGATAAAATGAGAGAAGGTATGAAATACATAATGAAATATATCAAGAAAGAAACAAAGAAAGTAACTAATAAAGAAACTAAAGATAGAATGAGAGAAGGTATGAAAGCTAGAATGAAACATATCAAAAAAGAATGAAAGAATCAAAGTAATTAATAAAGAAAATTAAGATAGAATGAAAGAAGGTATGAATGCTAGAATGAAAGATATCAAGAAAGAATTAATGAAAGAAAGAAAGTAATAAAGAAACTAAAGAGAATGATTGAAGGTATGAAAGCTAGAATGTAAGATATCAAGAAAGAAAGAAATGAATGTAATTAAAAAAGAAACTAAATATAGAATGAGAGAAGGTATGAAATACAGAATCTGAGATATCAAGAAAGAAAGAAAGAAAGAAAAAAAGAAAGAATGAAAGTAATTAATAAAGAAACTAAAGATAGAATGAAATAAGTTATGAAAGCTAGAATGAAAGATATCAATTAAAAAAAAGAAAGAAAGAAAGTAATAAAGAAACTAAAGATAGAATGAGAGAAGATATGATAGCTAGAATGAAAGATATCAAGAAAGAAAGAAAGAAAGAAATCAATAAAGAAACTAAAGATAAAATGAGAGAAGGTATGAAATCGAGAATGAAAGATATGAAGAAAGAAAGAGAGAAAGAAAGTAACCAATAAAGAAACTAAAGATAGAATGAGAGAGCGTATTAAAGCTAGAATGAAAGATATCAAGAAAGAAAGAAATGAAAGTAAGTAAAAAAGAAACTAAAGATAGAATGAGAGAAGGTATGATAGCTGGAATGAAAGATTTCAAGGAAGAAAGAAAAAAAGAAATCAATAAAGAAATTAAAGATAAAATGAGAGAAGGTATGAAATACATAATGAAATATATCAAGAAAGAAACAAAGAAAGTAACTAATAAAGAAACTAAAGATAGAATGAGAGAAGGTATGAAAGCTAGAATGAAACATATCAAAAAAGAATGAAAGAATCAAAGAAAGTAATTAATAAAGAAAATTAAGATAGAATGAAAGAAGGTATGAATGCTAGAATGAAAGATATCAAGAAAGAATTAATGAAAGAAAGAAAGTAATAAAGAAAATAAAGAGAATGATTGAAGGTATGAAAGCTAGAATGTAAGATATCAAGAAAGAAAGAAATGAATGTAATTAAAAAAGAAACTAAATATAGAATGAGAGAAGGTATGAAATACAGAATCTAAGTTATCAAGAAAGAAAGAAAGAAAGAAAAAAGAAAGAATGAAAGTAATTAATAAAGAAACTAAAGATAGAATGAAAGAAGGTATGAAAGCTAGAATGAAAGATATCAATTAAAAAAAAGAAGAAAGAAAGTAATAAAGAAACTAAAGATAGAATGAGAGAAGATATGATAGCTAGAATGAAAGATATGAAGAAAGAAAGAGAGAAAGAAAGTAACTAATAAAGAAACTAAAAATAGAATGAGAGAGCGTATTAAAGCTAGAATGAAAGATATCAAGAAAGAAAGAAATGAAAGTAAGTAAAAAAGAAACTAAAGATAGAATGAGAGAAGGTATGATAGCTGGAATGAAAGATTTCAAGGAAGAAAGAAAAAAAGAAATCAATAAAGAAATTAAAGAGGAAATGAGAGAAATATGAAACCTAGAATGCAAGATATCAAGAAAGAAAGAAAGTAATAAAGAAACTAAAGATAGAATGAGAGAAAGTATGAAAGCTAGAATGAAAGATATCTGGAAAGAAAGAAAAAAAGAAAGTAGTAAAGAAACTAAAGATGAAATGAGAGAAGGTATGAAAGCTAGAATGAAAGATATCAATAAAAAAGAAAGAAAGAAAGAACGTAATAAAGAAAATAAAGATAAAATGAGAGATGGTATGAAATCGAGAATGAAAGATATGAAGAAAGAAAGAGAGAAAGAAAGTAACTAATAAAGAAACTAAAGATAGAATGAGAGAGCGTATTAAAGCTAGAATGAAAGATATCAAGAAAGAATGAAAGAAAGTAAGTAATAAAGAAACTAAAGATAGAATGAGAGAAGCTATGAAAGCTGGAATGTAAGATATCAAGAAAGAAATAAATAAAAGTAAGTAAAATAGAAACTAAAGATAGAATGAGAGAAGGTATGAAAGCTAGAATGAATGATTTCAAGGAAGAAAGAAAAAAAGAAATCAATAAAGAAATTAAAGAGGAAATGAGAGAAATATGAAACCTAGAATGCAAGATATCAAGAAAGAAAGAAAGTAATAAAGAAACTAAAGATAGAATGAGAGAAGGTATGAAAGCTAGAATGAATGATATCAAGAAAGAATGAAAGAAACAAAGAAAGAAATTAATAAAGAAACTAAAGATAGAATGAAAGAAGGTATGAATGCTAGAATGAAAGATATCAAGAAAGAATGAATGAAAGAAAGAAAGTAATAAAGAAACTAAAGATAGAATGAGAGAATGTATGAAAGCTGAAATGAAAGATATCAAGAAAGAAAGAAAGAAAGAAATCAATAATGAAACTAAAGATAAAATGAGAGAAGGTATGAAATACATAATGAAATATATCAAGAAAGAAACAAAGAAAGTAACTAATAAAGAAACTAAAGATAGAATGAGAGAAGGTATGAAAGCTAGAATGAAACATATCAAAAAAGAATGAAAGAATCAAAGTAATTAATAAAGAAAATTAAGATAGAATGAAAGAAGGTATGAATGCTAGAATGAAAGATATCAAGAAAGAATTAATGAAAGAAAGAAAGTAATAAAGAAACTAAAGAGAATGATTGAAGGTATGAAAGCTAGAATGTAAGATATCAAGAAAGAAAGAAATGAATGTAATTAAAAAAGAAACTAAATATAGAATGAGAGAAGGTATGAAATACAGAATCTGAGATATCAAGAAAGAAAGAAAGAAAGAAAAAAAGAAAGAATGAAAGTAATTAATAAAGAAACTAAAGATAGAATGAAATAAGTTATGAAAGCTAGAATGAAAGATATCAATTAAAAAAAAGAAAGAAAGAAAGTAATAAAGAAACTAAAGATAGAATGAGAGAAGATATGATAGCTAGAATGAAAGATATCAAGAAAGAAAGAAAGAAAGAAATCAATAAAGAAACTAAAGATAAAATGAGAGAAGGTATGAAATCGAGAATGAAAGATATGAAGAAAGAAAGAGAGAAAGAAAGTAACCAATAAAGAAACTAAAGATAGAATGAGAGAGCGTATTAAAGCTAGAATGAAAGATATCAAGAAAGAAAGAAATGAAAGTAAGTAAAAAAGAAACTAAAGATAGAATGAGAGAAGGTATGATAGCTGGAATGAAAGATTTCAAGGAAGAAAGAAAAAAAGAAATCAATAAAGAAATTAAAGAGGAAATGAGAGAAATATGAAACCTAGAATGCAAGATATCAAGAAAGAAAGTAAGTAAAAAAGAAACTAAAGATAGAATGAGAGAAGGTATGATAGCTGGAATGAAAGATTTCAAGGAAGAAAGAAAAAAAGAAATCAATAAAGAAATTAAGGAGGAAATGAGAGAAATATAAAACCTAGAATGCAAGATATCAAGAAGGAAAGAAAGTAATAAAGAAAGTAAAGATAGAATGAGAGAATGTATGAAAGCTAGAATGAAAGATATCAAGAAAGAAAGAAAGAAAGAAATCAATAAAGAGACTAAAGATAAAATGAGAGAAGGGATGAAATACATAATGAAATATATCAAGAAAGAAAGAAAGAAAGTAACTAATAAAGAAACTAAAGATAGAATGAGAGAAGGTATGAAAGCTAGAATGAATGATATCAAGAAAGAATGAAAGAAACAAAGAAAGTAATTAATAAAGAAACTAAAGATAGAATGAAAGAAGGTATGAATGCTAGAATGAAACATATCAAGAAAGAATGAAAGAAAGAAAGAAAGTAATTAATAAAGAAACTAAAGATAGAATGAAAGAAGGTATGAATGCTAGAATGAAAGATATCAAGAAAGAATGAATGAAAGAAAGAAAGTAATAAAGAAACTAAAGAGAATGATTGAAGGTATGAAAGCTAGAATGTAAGATATCAAGAAAGAAAGAAATGAATGTAATTAAAAAAGAAACTAAAGATAGAATGAGAGAAGGTATGAAAGACAGAATCTGAGATATCAAGAAAGAAAGAAAGAAAGAAAAAAGAAAGAACGAAAGTAATTAATAAAGAAACTAAAAATAGAATGAAAGAAGGTATGAAAGCTAGAATGAAAGATATCAATTAAAAAAAGAAAGAAAGAAAGTAATAAAGAAACTAAAGATTGAATGAGAGAAGATATGATAGCTAGAATGAAAGATATGAAGAAAGAAAGAAAGAATGAAATCAATAAAGAAACTAAAGATAAAATGAGAGAAGGTATGAAATCGAGAAGGAAAGATATGAAGAAAGAAAGAGAGAAAGAAAGTAACTAATAAAGAAACTAAAGATAGAATGAGAGAGCATATTAAAGCTAGAATGAAAGATATCAAGAAAGAAAGAAATGAAAGTAAGTAAAAAAGAAACTAAAGATAGAATGAGAGAAGGTATGATAGCTAGAATGAAAGATTTCAAGGAAGAAAGAAAAAAAGAAATCAATAAAGAAATTAAAGAGGAAATGAGAGAAATATGAAACCTAGAATGCAAGATGTCAAGAAAGGAAGAAAGTAATAAAGAAACTAAAGATAGAATGAGAGAATGTATGAAAGCTGAAATGAAAGATATCAAGAAAGAAAGAAAGAAAGAAATCAATAAAGAAACTAAAGATAAAATGAGAGAAGGTATGAAATACATAATGAAATATATTAAGAAAGAAACAAAGAATGTAACTAATAAAGAAACTAAAGATAGAATGAGAGAAGGTATGAAAGCTAGAATGAAACATATCAAAAAAAGAATGAAAGAAACAAAGAAAGTAATTAATAAAGAAAATTAAGACAGAATGAAAGAAGGTATGAATGCTAGAATGAAAGATATCAAGAAAGAATTAATGAAAGAAAGAAAGTAATAAAGAAACTAAAGAGAATGATTGAAGGTATGAATGCTAGAATGAAAGATATCAAGAAAGAATGAAAGAAAGAAAGAAAGTAATAAAGAAACTAAAGAGAATGATTGAAGGTATGAAAGCTAGAATGTAAGATATCAAGAAAGAAAGAAATGAATGTAATTAAAAAAGAAACTAAAGATAGAATGAGAGAAGGTATGAAAGATAGAATCTAAGATATCAAGAAAGAAAGAAAGAAAGAAAAAAGAAAGAACGAAAGTAATTAATAAAGAAACTAAAGATAGAATGAAAGAAGGTATGAAAGCTAGAATGAAAGATATCAAGAAAGAAAGAAAGAAAAAAATCAATAAAGAAACTAAAGATAAAATGAGAGATGGTATGAAATCGAGAATGAAAGATATTAAGAAAGAAAGAGAGAAAGAAAGTAACTAATAAAGAAACTCAAGATAGAATGAGAGAGCGTATTAAAGCGAGAATGAAAGATATCAAGAAAGAAAGAAAGAAAGTAAGTAATAAAGAAACTAAAGATAGAATGAGAGAAGGTATGAAAGCTGGAATGTAAGATATCAAGAAAGAAAGAAATAAAAGTAAGTAAAATAGAAACTAAAGATAGAATGAGAGAAGGTATGATAGCTAGAATGAATGCTATCAAGGAAGAAAGAAAAAAAGAAATCAATAAAGAAATTAAAGAGGAAATGAGAGAAATATGAAACCTAGAATGCAAGATAAGAAAGAAAGAAAGAAAGTAATAAAGAAACTCAAGATAGAATGAGAGAATGTATGAATGCTACAATGAAAGATTTCAAGAAAGAAAGAAAGAAAGAAAGAAAGATATCAATATAGAAACTAAAGATAAAATGAGAGAAGGTATGAAATACATTATGAAATATATCTTGAAAGAAAAAAAGAAAGTAACTAATAAAGAAACTAAAGATAGAATGAGAGAATGTATGAAAGCTAGAATGAAAGATATCAAGAAAGAATGAAAGAAACAAAGAAAGTAATTAATAAAGAAACTAAAGATAGAATGAGAGAAGATATGATAGCTAGAATGAAAGATATCAAGAAAGAAAGAAAGAAAGAAATCAATAAAGAAACTAAAGAAAAAATTAGAGAAGGTATGAAATCGAGAATAAAAGATATGAAGAAAGAAAGAGAGAAAGAAAGTAACTAATAAAGAAACTAAAGATAGAATGAGAGAGCGTATTAAAGCTATAATGAAAGATATCAAGAAAGAAAGAAATGAAAGTAAGCAAAAAAGAAACTAAAGATAGAATGAGAGAAGGTATGAAAGCTAGAATGAAAGATATCAAGAAAGAAAGAAAGAAATCACTAGAGAAACTAAAGATGAAATGAGAGAAGGTATGAAAGCTAGAATGAAAGATATCAAGAAAGAAAGTAATAAGAAACTAAAGATGGAACGAGAGAAGATATGCGAGCTAGAATGAAAGCTATCAAGAAAGAAAGAAAGAAAGAAAGAATGTAATAAAGAAACTAATGATAGAATGAGAGAAGGAATGAATGCTAGAATTAAATATATCAAGAAAGAAAAAAGGAAGAAAGTAGAAACAAAGTAATAAAGAAACTAAAGATTGAATGAGTGAAGATATGAATGCTAGAATGAAAGATATCTAGAAAGAAATAAAAAAAGAAATTAAGTAGTAAAGAAACTAAAGATAGAATCAGAGAAGTTATGAGAGCTGGAATGAAAGATATCAAAAAAGAAAGAAAGAAAGAAAGAAGGAACGAAAGTAATTAATAAAGAAACTAAAGATAAAATGAGAGAAGGTATGAAATACATAATGAATTATATCAAGAAAGAAACAAAGAAAGTAACTAATAAAGAAACTAAAGATAGAATGAGAGAATGTATGAAAGCTAGAATGAAAGATATCCAGAAAGGAAAAAGGAAGAAAGTAGAAATGAAGTAATAAAGAAACTTAAGATAGAATGAGTGAAGATATGAAAGCTAGAATGAAAGATATCAAGAAAGAAAGAAATAAAAGTAAGTAAAAAAGAAACTAAAGATAGAATGAGAGAAGGTATGATAGCTAGAATGAAAGATATCAAGGAAGAAAGAAAAAAGAAATCAAAGAAATTAAAGAGGAAATGAGAGAAATATGAAACATAGAATGCAAGATATCAAGAAAGAAAGAAAGAAATCAATAAAGAAACTAAAGATAAAATGAGAGAATGTATGAAATACATTATGAAATATATCAAAAAAGAAAAAAAGAAAGTAACTAATAAAGAAACTAAAGATAGAATGAGAGAAGGTATGAAAGCTAGAATGAAAGATATCAAGAAAGAATGAAAGAAACAAAGAAAGTAATTAATAAAGAAACTAAAGATAGAATGAAAGAAGGTATGAAAGCTAGAATGGAAGATATCAAGAAAGAATGAATGAAAGTAAGAAAGTAATAAAGAAACTAAAGAGAATGATTGAAGGTATGAAAGCTAGAATGTAAGATATCAAGAAAGAAAGAAATGAATGTAATTAAAAAAGAAACTAAAGATAGAATGAGAGAAGGTTTGAAAGACAGAATCTAAGATATCAAGAAAGAAAGAAAGAAAGAAAAAAGAAAGAACGAAAGTAATTAATAAAGAAACTAAAGATAGAATGAAAGAAGGTATGAAAGCTAGAATGAAAGATATCAATTAAAAGAAACAAAGAAAGAAAGTAATAAAGAAACTAAAGATAGAATGAGAGAAGATATGATAGCTAGAATGAAAGATATCAAGAAAGAAAGAAAGAAAGAAATCAATAAATAAACTAAAGATAAAATGAGAGAAGGTATGAAATCGAGAATGAAAGATATGAAGAAAGAAAGAGAGAAAGAAAGTAACTAATAAAGAAACTAAAGATAGAATGAGAGAGCATATTAAAGCTAGAATGAAAGATATCAAGAAAGAAAGAAATGAAAGTAAGTAAAAAAGAAACTAAAGATAGAATGAGAGAAGGTATGATAGCTAGAATGAAAGATTTCAAGGAAGAAAGAAAAAAAGAAATCAATAAAGAAATTATAGAGAGGAAATGAGAGAAATATGAAACCTAGAATGCAAGATATCAAGAAAGAAAGAAAGTAATAAAGAAACTAAAGATAGAATGAGAGAATGTATGAAAGCTGAAATGAAAGATATCAAGAAAGAAAGAAAGAAAGAAATCAATAAAGAAACTAAAGATAAAATGAGAGAAGGTATGAAAACTAGAATGAAAGATATGAAGAAAGAAAGAGAGAAAGAAAGTAACTAATAAAGAAACTAAAGATAGAATGAGAGAGCGTATTAAAGCTAGAATGAAAGATATCAAGAAAGAAAGAAAGAAAGTAAGTAATAAAGAAACTAAAGATAGAATGAGAGAAGGTATGAAAGCTGGAATGTAAGATATCAAAAAGAAAGAAATAAAAGTAAGTAAAATAGAAACTAAAGATAAAATGAGAGAAGGTATGAAATACATAATGAAATATATCAAGAAAGAAACAAAGAAAGTAACTAATAAAGAAACTAAAGATAGAATGAGAGAATGTATGAAAGCTAGAATGAAAGATATCAAGAAAGAAAGAAAGAAAGAAATCAATAAAGAAACTAAAGATAAAATGAGAGAAGGTATAAAATCGAGAATAAAAGATATGAAGAAAGAAAGAGAGAAAGAAAGTAACTAATAAAGAAACTAAAGATAGAATGAGAGAAGGTATGAAAGCTAGAATGAAAGATATCAAGAAAGAAAGTAATAAGAAACTAAAGATACAATGAGAGAAGGTATTAAAGCTAGAATGAAAGATATCAAGAAAGAAAGAAAGAAAATAAGAAAGTAATTAAGAAACTAAAGATGGAACGAGAGAAGATATGCGAGCTAGAATGAAAGCTATAAAGAAAGAAAGAAAGAAAGAAGGTAATAAAGAAACTAAAGATAGAATGAGAGAAGGTATGAATGCTAGAATTAAATATATCAAGAAAGAAAAAAGGAAGAAAGTAGAAACAAAGTAATAAAGAAACTAAAGATTGAATGAGTGAAGATATGAATGCTAGAATGAAAGATATCTAGAAAAAAATAAAAAAGAAATTAAGTAGTAAAGAAACTAAAGATAGAATCAGAGAAGTTATGAGAGCTGGAATGAAAGATATCAAAAAAGAAAGAAAGAAAGAAAGAAAGAAGGAACGAAAGTAATTAATAAAGAAACTAAAGATAGAATGAAAAAAGGTATGAAAGCTAGAATGAAAGATATCAAGAAAGAAAGAAAGAAAGAAAGTAATAAAGAAACTAAAGATAGAATGAGTGAAGATATGACAGGTAGAATGAAAGATATCAAGAAAGAAAGAAAGAAAGAAAGAAAGATTGTAATAAAGAAACTAAAGATGAAATGAGAGAAGGTATGAAATACAGAATGAAATATATCAAGATAGAAAGAAAGAAAGAAAGAAAGAAAGAAAGAAAGAAAAGTAATAAAGAAACTAAAGATATCAAGAAAGAAAGAAAGAAAGAATTAAAGAAAGAAAGAAAGAAAGAAAGAAAGTAATAAAGAAACTAAAGATAGAATGAGAAAATGTATGAAATACATAATGAAATATATCAAGAAAGAAAGAAAGAAAGAAATCAATAAAGAATCAAAAGATAGAATGAGAGAAGGTATTGAAGCTAGAATGAAAGATATCAAGAAAGAATGAAATGAAAGTAAGTAAAAAAGAAACTAAATATAGAATGAGAGAAGGTATGAAAGCTGGAATGAAAGATATCAAGAAAGAAAGAAAGAAAGAAATCAAGAAAGAAATTAAAGATGAAATGAGAGAAGGTATGAAAGCTAGAAGGAAAGATATCAAGAAAGAAAGAAAGAAAGAAAGAAAGAAAGAAAGAAAGAAAGAAAGTAATAAAGAAACTAAAGATAGAATGAGAGAATACATGAAAGCTAGAATGAAAGATATCAAGAAAGAAAGAAAGAAATCAATAAAGAAACTAAAGATAAAATGAGAGAAGGTATGAAATCCAGAATGAAAGATATCAAGAAACAAAGAAAGAAAGAAAGAAACTAATAAAGAAACTAAAGATAGAATGAGAGAAGGTATTAAAGCTAGAATGAAAGATATCAAGAATGAAAGAAAGTAAGAAAGTAATAAAGAAACTAAAGATAGAACGCGACAAGGTATGAGAGCGAGAATGAAAGATATCAAGAAAGGAAAAAGGAAGAAAGTAGAAATGAAGTAATAAAGAAACTTAAGATAGAATAAGTGAAGATATGAAAGCTAGAATGAAAGATATCTGGAAAGAAAGAAAGAAAGAAAGTAGTAAAGAAACTAAAGATGAAATGAGAGAAGGTATGAAAGCTAGAATGAAAGATATCAATAAAAAAGAAAGAAAGAAAGAACGTAATAAAGAAACTAAAGATAGAATGAGAGAAGATATGAAAGCTAGAATGAAAGATATCAAGAAAGAAAGAAATGAAAGTAAGTAAAATAGAAACTAAAGATAAATTGAGAGAAGGTATGAAATACATAATGAAATATATCAAGAAAGAAACAAAGAAAGAAACTAATAAAGAAACTAAAGATAGAATGAGAGAAGGTATGAAAGCTAGAATGAAAGATATCAAGGAAGAAAGAAAGTAATAAAGAACCTAATGATAGAATGAGAGAATGTATGAAAGCTAGAATGAAAGATATGAAGAAAGAAAGAAAGAAAGTAACTAATAAAGAAACTAAAGATAGAATGAGAGAAGGTATGAAAGCTAGAATGAAAGATATCAAGAAAGAATGAAAGAAAGAAAGAAAGTAATTAATAAAGAAACTAAAGATAGAATGAAAGAAGGTATGAAAGCTAGAATGAAAGATATCAAGAAAGAATGAAAGAAAGAAAGAAAGTAATAAAGAAACTAAAGAGAATGATTGAAGGTATGAATGCTAGAATGTAAGATATCAAGAAAGAAAGAAAGAAAGAAAGAAAGAAAGAAAGAAAGAAAGAAAGAAAGAAAGAAAGTAATAAGGAAAATGAAGATAGAATGATTGAAGGTATGAAAGCTAGAATGAAAGATATCAAGAAAGAATGAAAGAAAGAAAGTAAGTAATAAAGAAACGAAAGATAGAATGAGAGAAGGTAGGAAAGCTAGAATGAAAGATATCAAGGAAGTAAGAAAAAAGAAAGTAACTAATAAAGAAACTAAAGATAAAATGAGACAATGTATGAAAGCTAGAATGAAAGATGTCAAGAATGAAGGAAAGAAAGAAATCAAAAAAGAAACTAAAGTTAAATGAGAGAAGGTATGAAATACAGAATGAAATATATCAAGAAAGAAAGAAAGAAAGAAAGAAAGAAAGAAAGTAATAAAATAAAGATAGAAGGAGAGATTATATGAAAGCTAGAATGAAAGATATCAAGAAAGAAAGAAAGAAATCAATAAAGAAACTATAGATAAAATGAGAGAAGGTATGAAATCCAGAATGAAAGATATCAAGAAACAAACAAAGAAAGAAGAAACTAATAAAGAAACTAAAGATAGAATGAGAGTAGGTATTAAAACTAAAATGAAAGATATCAAGAATGAAAGAAAGTAAGAAAGTAATAAAGAAACTAAAGAAAAAATGAGAGAAGGTATGAAAGCTAGAATGAAAGATATCAAGAAAGAATGAAAGAAAGAAAGTAGTAAAGAAACTAAAGATGAAATGAGAGAATTTATGAAAGCTAGAATGAAAGATATCAATAAAAAGAAACAAAGAAAGTAATTAATAAAGAAACTAAAGATAGAATGAAAGAAGGTATGAATGCTAGAATGAAAGATATCTGGAAAGAAAGAAAGAAAGAAAGTAGTAAAGAAACTAAAGATGACATGAGAGAATTTATGAAAGCTAGAATGAAAGATATCAATAAAAAAAAGAAAGAAAGAAAGTAATAAAGAAACTAAAGATAAAATGAGAGAAGGTATGAAAGCGAGAATGAAAGATATCAAGAAAGGAAAAAGGAAGAAAGTAGAAATGAATTAATAACGAAACTTAAGATAGAATGAGTGAAGATATGAAAGCAAGAATGAAAGATATCTGGAAAGAAAGAACGAAAGTAGTAAAGAAACTAAAGATGAAATGAGAGAATTTATGAAAGCTAGAATGAAAGATATCAATAAAAAAAAGAAAGAAAGAAAGTAATAAAGAAACTAAAGATAAAATGAGAGAAGGTATGAAAGCTAGAATGAAAGATATCAAGAAAGAATGAAAGAAACAAAGAAAGTAATTAATAAAGAAACTAAAGATAGAATGAAAGAAGGTATGAATGTTAGAATGAAAGATATCAAGATAAAATGAAAGAAAGTAACTAATAAAGAAACTAAAGATAGAATGAGAGAAGGTATGAAAGCTAGAATGAAAGATATCAAGAAAGAATGAAAGAAAGAAAGAAAGTAATAAAGAAATTAAAGAGAATGATTGAACGTATGAATGCTAGAATGTAAGATATCAAGAAAGAAAGAAAGAAAGAAAGAAAGAAAGAAAGAAAGTAATAAAGAAAATGAAGATAGAATGATTGAAGGTATGAAAGCTAGAATAAAAGATATCAAGAAAGAAAGAAAGAAAGAAAGTAATAAAGAAACTAAAGATAAAATGAGAGAAGGTATGAAATACAGAATGAAATATATCAAGAAAGAAAGAAAGAAAGAAAGTAATAAAGAAACTAAAGATAGAATGAGAGAATATATGAAAGCTGGAATGAAAGATATCAAGAAAGAAAGAAAGAAATCAATAAAGAAACTAAAGATAAAATGAGAGAAGGTATGAAATCCAGAATGAAAGATATCAAGAAAGAAAGAAAGAAAGAAAGTAATAAAGAAACGAAAGATAAAATGAGAGAAGGTATGAAATCCAGAATGAAAGATATCAAGAAACAAAGAAAGAAAGAAAGAAAGTAATAAAGAAACTAAAGAGAATGATTGAAGGTATGAATGCTAGAATGTAAGATATCAAGAAAGAAAGAAAGAAAGAAAGAAAGAAAGAAAGAAAGAAAGTAATAAAGAAAATGAAGATAGAATGATTGAAGGTATGAAAGCAAGAATGAAAGATATCAAGAAAGAATGAAAGAAAGAAAGTAACTAATAAAGAAACGAAAGATAGAATGAGAGAAGGTAGGAAAGCTAGAATGAAAGATATCAAGGAAGTAAGAAAAAAGAAAGTAACTAATAAAGAAACTAAAGATAAAATGAGACAATGTATGAAAGCTAGAATGAAAGATGTTAAGAAAGAAAGAAAGAAAGAAATCAAAAAAGAAACTAAAGTTAAATGAGAGAAGGTATGAAATACAGAATGAAATATATCAAGAAAGAAAGAAAGAAAGAAAGAAAGAAAGTAATAAAGAAACTAAAGATAGAATGAGAGATTATATGAAAGCTAGAATGAAAGATATCAAGAAAGAAAGAAAGAAAGAAAGAAAGTAATAAAGAAACTAAAGATAGAATGAGAGATTATATGAAAGCTAGAATGAAAGATATCAAGAAAGAAAGAAAGAAATCATTAAAGAAACTATAGATAAAATGAGAGAAGGTATGAAATCCAGAATGAAAGATATCAAGAAACAAAGAAAGAAAGAAAGAAAGTAATAAAGAAACTAAAGATAGAATGAGAGTAGGTATTAAAACTAAAATGAAAGATATCAAGAATGAAAGAAAGTAAGAAAGTAATAAAGAAACTAAAGATAGAACGCGAGAAGGTGTGAGAGCGAGAATGAAAGATATCAAGAAAGGAAAAAGGAAGAAAGTAGAAATGAAGTAATAAAGAAACTTAAGATAGAATGAGTGAAGATATGAAAGCTAGAATGAAAGATATCTGGAAAGAAAGAAAGAAAGAACGTAGTAAGGAAACTAAAGATAAAATGAGAGAAGGTATGAAAGCTAGAATGAAAGATATCAAGAAAGAATGAAAGAAAGAAAGAAAGTAATAAGGAAACTAAAGAGAATGATTGAAGGTATGAAAGCTAGAATGTAAGATATCAAGAAAGAAAGAAATGAATGTAATTAAAAAAGAAACTAAAGATAGAATGAGAGAAGGTATGAAAGATAGAATCTAAGATATCAAGAAAGAAAGAAAGAAAGAAAAAAGACAGAACCAAAGTAATTAATAAAGAAACTAAAGATAGAATGAAAGAAGGTATGAAAGCTAGAATGAAAGATATCAATTAAAAGAAAGAAAGAAAGAAAGTAGTAAAGAAACTAAAGATAGAATGAGAGAAGATATGATAGCTACAATGAAAGATATCAAGAAAGAAAGAAAGAAAGAAATCAATAAAGAAACTAAAGATAAAATGAGAGAGCGTATTAAAGCTAGAATGAAAGATATCAAGAAAGAAGGAAAGAAAGTAAGTAATAAAGAAACTAAAGATAGAATGAGAAAATGTATGAAAGCTACAATGAAAGATATCAAGAAAGAAAGAAAGAAAGAAATCAAAAAAGAAACAAAATATAAAATGAGAGAAGGTATGAAATACATAATGAAATATATCAAGAAAGAAACAAAGAAAGTAACTAATAAAGAAACTAAAGATAGAATCAGAGAATGTATGAAAGCTAGAATGAAAGATATCAAGAAAGAATGAAAGAAACAAAGAAAGTAATTAATAAAGAAACTAAAGATAGAATGAGAGAAGATATGATAGCTAGAATGAAAGATATCAAGAAAGAAAGAAAGAAAGAAATCAATAAAGAAACTAAAGATAAAATGAGAGAAGGTATGAAATCGAGAATAAAAGATATGAAGAAAGAAAGAGAGAAAGAAAGTAACTAATAAAGAAACTAAAGATAGAATGAGAGAGCTTATTAAAGCTATAATGAAAGATATCAAGAAAGAAAGAAATGAAAGTAAGTAAAAAAGAAACTAAAGATAGAATGAGAGAAGGTATGAAAGCTAGAATGAAAGATATCAAGAAAGAAAGAAAGAAATCACTAGAGAAACTAAAGATGAAATGAGAGAAGGTATGAAAGCTAGAATGAAAGATATCAAGAAAGAAAGTAATAAGAAACTAAAGATACAATGAGAGAAGTTATTAAAGCTAGAATGATAGATATCAAGAAAGAAAGAAAGAAAATAAGAAAGTAATTTAGAAACTAAAGAAAGAACTAGATAAGATATGCAAGCTAGAATGAAAGCTATCAAGAAAGAAAGAAAGAAAGAATGTAATGAAGAAACTAAAGATAGAATGAGAGAAGGTATGGATGCTAGAATTAAATATATCAAGAAAGAAAAAAGGAAGAAAGTAGAAACAAAGTAATAAAGAAACTAAAGATTGAATGAGTTAAGATATGAATGCTAGAATGAAAGATATCTAGAAAGAAATAAAAAAAGAAATTAAGTAGTAAAGAAACTAAAGATAGAATCAGAGAAGTTATGAGAGCTGGAATGAAAGATATCAAAAAAGAAAGAAAGAAAGAAAGAAAGAAGGAACAAAAGTAATTAATAAAGAAACTAAAGATAGAATGAAAGAAGGTATGAAAGCTAGAATGAAAGATATCAAGAAAGAAAGAAAGAAAGTAATAAAGAAACGAAAGATAGAATGAGAGAAGGTATGAAAGCTGGAATGTAAGATATCAAGAAAGAAAGAAATGAAAGAAAGTAAAAAAAACTAAAAATAGAATGAGAGAAGGTATTAAAGCTAGAATCTAAGAGATCAAGAAAGAAAGAAAAAAGTAAGAAAGAAAGAATGAAAGTAATAATAAAGAAACTAAAGATAGAATGAGTGAAGATATGACAGGTAGAATGAAAGATATCAAGAAAGAAAGAAAGAAAGAAAGATTGTAATAAAGAAACTAAAGATGAAATGAGAGAAGATATGAAACCTAGAATGAAAGATATCAAGAAAGAAAGAAAGAAAGAAAGAAAGAAACTAATAAAGAAACTAAAGATAGAATGAGAGAAGGTATGAAAGCTAGAATGAAAGATATCAAGGAAGTAAGAAAAAAAGAAATCAATAAAGAAATTAAAGATGAAATGAGAGAAATATGAAACCTAAAATGAAAGATATAAAGAAACAAAAAAGAAAGAAAGAAACTAATAAAGAAACTAAAGATATCAAGAAAGAAAGAAAGAATTTAAGAAAGAAAGAAAGAAAGAAAGTAATAAAGAAACTAAAGATAGAATGAGAAAATGTATGAAATACATAATGAAATATATCAAGAAAGAAAGAAAGAAAGAAATCAATAAAGAATCTAAAGATAAAAAGAGAGAAGTTATGAAATACAGAATGAAATATATCAAGAAAGAAAGAAAGAAAGTAAGTAAAAAAGAAACTAAAGATAGAATGAGAGAAGGTATGAATGCTAGAATGAAAGATATCTGGAAAGAAAGAAAGAAAGAAAGAAAGTAGTAAAGAAACTAAAGATGAAATGAGAGAATTTATGAAAGCTAGAATGAAAGATATCAATAAAAAAAAAGAAAGAAAGAAAGTAATAAAGAAACTAAAGATAAAATGAGAGAAGGTATGAAAGCGAGAATGAAAGATATCAAGAAAGGAAAAAGGAAGAAAGTAGAAATGAATTAATAACGAAACTTAAGATAGAATGAGTGAAGATATGAAAGCTAGAATGAAAGATATCTGGAAAGAAAGAAAGAAAGTAGTAAAGAAACTAAAGATGAAATGAGAGAATTTATGAAAGCTAGAATGAAAGATATCAATAAAAAGAAACAAAGAAAGTAATTAATAAAGAAACTAAAGATAGAATGAAAGAAGGTATGAATGCTAGAATGAAAGATATCTGGAAAGAAAGAAAGAAAGAAAGTAGTAAAGAAACTAAAGATGAAATGAGAGAATTTATGAAAGCTAGAATGAAAGATATCAATAAAAAAAAAAGAAAGAAAGAAAGTAATAAAGAAACTAAAGATAAAATGAGAGAAGGTATGAAAGCGAGAATGAAAGATATCAAGAAAGGAAAAAGGAAGAAAGTAGAAATGAATTAATAACGAAACTTAAGATAGAATGAGTGAAGATATGAAAGCTAGAATGAAAGATATCTGGAAAGAAAGAAAGAAAGTAGTAAAGAAACTAAAGATGAAATGAGAGAATTTATGAAAGCTAGAATGAAAGATATCAATAAAAAAAAGAAAGAAAGAAAGTAATAAAGAAACTAAAGATAAAATGAGAGAAGGTATGAAAGCTAGAATGAAAGATATCAAGAAAGAATGAAAGAAACAAAGAAAGTAATTAATAAAGAAACTAAAGATAGAATGAAAGAAGGTATGAATGCTAGAATGAAAGATATCAAGATAAAATGAAAGAAAGTAACTAATAAAGAAACTAAAGTTAGAATGAGAGAAGGTATGAAAGCTAGAATGAAAGATATCAAGAAAGAATGAAAGAAAGAAAGAAAGTAATAAAGAAATTAAAGAGAATGATTGAAGGTATGAATGCTAGAATGTAAGATATCAAGAAAGAAAGAAAGAAAGAAAGAAAGAAAGTAATAAAGAAAATGAAGATAGAATGATTGAAGGTATGAAAGCTAGAATAAAAGATATCAAGAAAGAAAGAAAGAAAGAAAGTAATAAAG
The DNA here is from genome assembly GCA_037013535.1 of Intellagama lesueurii. NCBI lineage: Eukaryota > Metazoa > Chordata > Lepidosauria > Squamata > Agamidae > Intellagama > Intellagama lesueurii. The sequence continues at coordinate 93,690,018 of JBAJHW010000002.1, forward strand.
AAACTAAAGATAAAATGAGAGAAGGTATGAAATACAGAATGAAATATATCAAGAAAGAAAGAAAGAAAGTAATAAAGAAACTAAAGATAGAATGAGAGAATATATGAAAGCTGGAATGAAAGATATCAAGAAAGAAAGAAAGAAATCAATAAAGAAACTAAAGATAAAATGAGAGAAGGTATGAAATCCAGAATGAAAGATATCAAGAAAGAAAGAAAGAAAGAAAGTAATAAAGAAACTAAAGATAAAATGAGAGAAGGTATGAAATCCAGAATGAAAGATATCAAGAAACAAAGAAAGAAAGAAAGAAAGTAATAAAGAAACTAAAGAGAATGATTGAAGGTATGAATGCTAGAATGTAAGATATCAAGAAAGAAAGAAAGAAAGAAAGAAAGAAAGAAAGAAAGTAATAAAGAAAATGAAGATAGAATGATTGAAGGTATGAAAGCAAGAATGAAAGATATCAAGAAAGAATGAAAGAAAGAAAGTAACTAATAAAGAAACGAAAGATAGAATGAGAGAAGGTAGGAAAGCTAGAATGAAAGATATCAAGGAAGTAAGAAAAAAGAAAGTAACTAATAAAGAAACTAAAGATAACATGAGACAATGTATGAAAGCTAGAATGAAAGATGTTAAGAAAGAAAGAAAGAAAGAAATCAAAAAAGAAACTAAAGTTAAATGAGAGAAGGTATGAAATACAGAATGAAATATATCAAGAAAGAAAGAAAGAAAGAAAGAAAGAAAGAAAGTAATAAAGAAACTAAAGATAGAATGAGAGATTATATGAAAGCTAGAATGAAAGATATCAAGAAAGAAAGAAAGAAAGAAAGAAAGAAAGTAATAAAGAAACTAAAGATAGAATGAGAGATTATATGAAAGCTAGAATGAAAGATATCAAGAAAGAAAGAAAGAAAGATAGTAATAAAGAAACTAAAGATAGAATGAGAGAATATATGAAAGCTGGAATGAAAGATATCAAGAAAGAAAGAAAGAAATCAATAAAGAAACTAAAGATAAAATGAGAGAAGGTATGAAATCCAGAATGAAAGATATCAAGAAAGAAAGAAAGAAAGAAAGTAATAAAGAAACTAAAGATAAAATGAGAGAAGGTATGAAATCCAGAATGAAAGATATCAAGAAACAAAGAAAGAAAGAAAGAAAGTAATAAAGAAACTAAAGAGAATGATTGAAGGTATGAATGCTAGAATGTAAGATATCAAGAAAGAAAGAAAGAAAGAAAGAAAGAAAGAAAGAAAGAAAGAAAGAAAGTAATAAAGAAAATGAAGATAGAATGATTGAAGGTATGAAAGCAAGAATGAAAGATATCAAGAAAGAATGAAAGAAAGAAAGAAAGTAATAAGGAAACTAAAGAGAATGATTGAAGGTATGAAAGCTAGAATGTAAGATATCAAGAAAGAAAGAAATGAATGTAATTAAAAAAGAAACTAAAGATAGAATGAGAGAAGGTATAAAAGATAGAATCTAAGATATCAAGAAAGAAAGAAAGAAAGAAAAAAGATAGAACCAAAGTAATTAATAAAGAAACTAAAGATAGAATGAAAGAAGGTATGAAAGCTAGAATGAAAGATATCAATTAAAAGAAAGAAAGAAAGAAAGTAGTAAAGAAACTAAAGATAGAATGAGAGAAGATATGATAGCTACAATGAAAGATATCAAGAAAGAAAGAAAGAAAGAAATCAATAAAGAAACTAAAGATAAAATGAGAGAGCGTATTAAAGCTAGAATGAAAGATATCAAGAAAGAAGGAAAGAAAGTAAGTAATAAAGAAACTAAAGATAGAATGAGAAAATGTATGAAAGCTACAATGAAAGATATCAAGAAAGAAAGAAAGAAAGAAATCAAAAAAGAAACAAAAGATAAAATGAGAGAAGGTATGAAATACATAATGAAATATATCAAGAAAGAAACAAAGAAAGTAACTAATAAAGAAACTAAAGATAGAATGAGAGAATGTATGAAAGCTAGAATGAAAGATATCAAGAAAGAATGAAAGAAACAAAGAAAGTAATTAATAAAGAAACTAAAGATAGAATGAGAGAAGATATGATAGCTAGAATGAAAGATATCAAGAAAGAAAGAAAGAAAGAAATCAATAAAGAAACTAAAGATAAAATGAGAGAAGGTATGAAATCGAGAATAAAAGATATGAAGAAAGAAAGAGAGAAAGAAAGTAACTAATAAAGAAACTAAAGATAGAATGAGAGAGCGTATTAAAGCTATAATGAAAGATATCAAGAAAGAAAGAAATGAAAGTAAGTAAAAAAGAAACTAAAGATAGAATGAGAGAAGGTATGAAAGCTAGAATGAAAGATATCAAGAAAGAAAGAAAGAAATCACTAGAGAAACTAAAGATGAAATGAGAGAAGGTATGAAAGCTAGAATGAAAGATATCAAGAAAGAAAGGAATAAGAAACTAAAGATACAATGAGAGAAGTTATTAAAGCTAGAATGATAGATATCAAGAAAGAAAGAAAGAAAATAAGAAAGTAATTTAGAAACTAAAGAAAGAACGAGATAAGATATGCAAGCTAGAATGAAAGCTATCAAGAAAGAAAGAAAGAAAGAATGTAATGAAGAAACTAAAGATAGAATGAGAGAAGGTATGGATGCTAGAATTAAATATATCAAGAAAGAAAAAAGGAAGAAAGTAGAAACAAAGTAATAAAGAAACTAAAGATTGAATGAGTTAAGATATGAATGCTAGAATGAAAGATATCTAGAAAGAAATAAAAAAAGAAATTAAGTAGTAAAGAAACTAAAGATAGAATCAGAGAAGTTATGAGAGCTGGAATGAAAGATATCAAAAAAGAAAGAAAGAAAGAAAGAAGGAACAAAAGTAATTAATAAAGAAACTAAAGATAGAATGAAAGAAGGTATGAAAGCTAGAATGAAAGATATCAAGAAAGAAAGAAAGAAAGAAAGTAATAAAGAAACTAAAGATAGAATGAGAGAAGGTATGAAAGCTGGAATGTAAGATATCAAGAAAGAAAGAAATGAAAGAAAGTAAAAAAAACTAAAAATAGAATGAGAGAAGGTATTAAAGCTAGAATCTAAGAGATCAAGAAAGAAAGAAAAAAGTAAGAAAGAAAGAATGAAAGTAATAATAAAGAAACTAAAGATAGAATGAGTGAAGATATGACAGGTAGAATGAAAGATATCAAGAAAGAAAGAAAGAAAGAAAGATTGTAATAAAGAAACTAAAGATGAAATGAGAGAAGATATGAAACCTAGAATGAAAGATATCAAGAAAGAAAGAAAGAAAGAAAGAAAGAAACTAATAAAGAAACTAAAGATAGAATGAGAGAAGGTATGAAAGCTAGAATGAAAGATATCAAGGAAGTAAGAAAAAAAGAAATCAATAAAGAAATTAAAGATGAAATGAGAGAAATATGAAACCTAAAATGAAAGATATAAAGAAACAAAAAAGAAAGAAAGAAACTAATAAAGAAACTAAAGATATCAAGAAAGAAAGAAAGAATTTAAGAAAGAAAGAAAGAAAGAAAGTAATAAAGAAACTAAAGATAGAATGAGAAAATGTATGAAATACATAATGAAATATATCAAGAAAGAAAGAAAGAAAGAAATCAATAAAGAATCTAAAGATAAAAAGAGAGAAGTTATGAAATACAGAATGAAATATATCAAGAAAGAAAGAAAGAAAGTAAGTAAAAAAGAAACTAAAGATAGAATGAGAGAAGGTATGAATGCTAGAATGAAAGATATCTGGAAAGAAAGAAAGAAAGAAAGAAAGTAGTAAAGAAACTAAAGATGAAATGAGAGAATTTATGAAAGCTAGAATGAAAGATATCAATAAAAAAAAAGAAAGAAAGAAAGTAATAAAGAAACTAAAGATAAAATGAGAGAAGGTATGAAAGCTAGAATGAAAGATATCAATAAAAAAAAAGAAAGAAAGAAAGTAATAAAGAAACTAAAGATAAAATGAGAGAAGGTATGAAAGCGAGAATGAAAGATATCAAGAAAGGAAAAAGGAAGAAAGTAGAAATGAATTAATAACGAAACTTAAGATAGAATGAGTGAAGATATGAAAGCTAGAATGAAAGATATCTGGAAAGAAAGAAAGAAAGTAGTAAAGAAACTAAAGATGAAATGAGAGAATTTATGAAAGCTAGAATGAAAGATATCAATAAAAAGAAACAAAGAAAGTAATTAATAAAGAAACTAAAGATAGAATGAAAGAAGGTATGAATGCTAGAATGAAAGATATCTGGAAAGAAAGAAAGAAAGAAAGTAGTAAAGAAACTAAAGATGAAATGAGAGAATTTATGAAAGCTAGAATGAAAGATATCAATAAAAAAAAAAGAAAGAAAGAAAGTAATAAAGAAACTAAAGATAAAATGAGAGAAGGTATGAAAGCGAGAATGAAAGATATCAAGAAAGGAAAAAGGAAGAAAGTAGAAATGAATTAATAACGAAACTTAAGATAGAATGAGTGAAGATATGAAAGCTAGAATGAAAGATATCTGGAAAGAAAGAAAGAAAGTAGTAAAGAAACTAAAGATGAAATGAGAGAATTTATGAAAGCTAGAATGAAAGATATCAATAAAAAAAAGAAAGAAAGAAAGTAATAAAGAAACTAAAGATAAAATGAGAGAAGGTATGAAAGCTAGAATGAAAGATATCAAGAAAGAATGAAAGAAACAAAGAAAGTAATTAATAAAGAAACTAAAGATAGAATGAAAGAAGGTATGAATGCTAGAATGAAAGATATCAAGATAAAATGAAAGAAAGTAACTAATAAAGAAACTAAAGTTAGAATGAGAGAAGGTATGAAAGCTAGAATGAAAGATATCAAGAAAGAATGAAAGAAAGAAAGAAAGTAATAAAGAAATTAAAGAGAATGATTGAAGGTATGAATGCTAGAATGTAAGATATCAAGAAAGAAAGAAAGAAAGAAAGAAAGAAAGTAATAAAGAAAATGAAGATAGAATGATTGAAGGTATGAAAGCTAGAATAAAAGATATCAAGAAAGAAAGAAAGAAAGAAAGTAATAAAGAAACTAAAGATAAAATGAGAGAAGGTATGAAATACAGAATGAAATATATCAAGAAAGAAAGAAAGAAAGTAATAAAGAAACTAAAGATAGAATGAGAGAATATATGAAAGCTGGAATGAAAGATATCAAGAAAGAAAGAAAGAAATCAATAAAGAAACTAAAGATAAAATGAGAGAAGGTATGAAATCCAGAATGAAAGATATCAAGAAAGAAAGAAAGAAAGAAAGTAATAAAGAAACTAAAGATAAAATGAGAGAAGGTATGAAATCCAGAATGAAAGATATCAAGAAACAAAGAAAGAAAGAAAGAAAGTAATAAAGAAACTAAAGAGAATGATTGAAGGTATGAATGCTAGAATGTAAGATATCAAGAAAGAAAGAAAGAAAGAAAGAAAGAAAGAAAGAAAGAAAGTAATAAAGAAAATGAAGATAGAATGATTGAAGGTATGAAAGCAAGAATGAAAGATATCAAGAAAGAATGAAAGAAAGAAAGTAACTAATAAAGAAACGAAAGATAGAATGAGAGAAGTTAGGAAAGCTAGAATGAAAGATATCAAGGAAGTAAGAAAAAAGAAAGTAACTAATAAAGAAACTAAAGATAACATGAGACAATGTATGAAAGCTAGAATGAAAGATGTTAAGAAAGAAAGAAAGAAAGAAATCAAAAAAGAAACTAAAGTTAAATGAGAGAAGGTATGAAATACAGAATGAAATATATCAAGAAAGAAAGAAAGAAAGAAAGAAAGAAAGAAAGTAATAAAGAAACTAAAGATAGAATGAGAGATTATATGAAAGCTAGAATGAAAGATATCAAGAAAGAAAGAAAGAAAGAAAGAAAGAAAGTAATAAAGAAACTAAAGATAGAATGAGAGATTATATGAAAGCTAGAATGAAAGATATCAAGAAAGAAAGAAAGAAAGATAGTAATAAAGAAACTAAAGATAGAATGAGAGAATATATGAAAGCTGGAATGAAAGATATCAAGAAAGAAAGAAAGAAATCAATAAAGAAACTAAAGATAAAATGAGAGAAGGTATGAAATCCAGAATGAAAGATATCAAGAAAGAAAGAAAGAAAGAAAGTAATAAAGAAACTAAAGATAAAATGAGAGAAGGTATGAAATCCAGAATGAAAGATATCAAGAAACAAAGAAAGAAAGAAAGAAAGTAATAAAGAAACTAAAGAGAATGATTGAAGGTATGAATGCTAGAATGTAAGATATCAAGAAAGAAAGAAAGAAAGAAAGAAAGAAAGAAAGAAAGAAAGTAATAAAGAAAATGAAGATAGAATGATTGAAGGTATGAAAGCAAGAATGAAAGATATCAAGAAAGAATGAAAGAAAGAAAAAAAGTAATAAGGAAACTAAAGAGAATGATTGAAGGTATGAAAGCTAGAATGTAAGATATCAAGAAAGAAAGAAATGAATGTAATTAAAAAAGAAACTAAAGATAGAATGAGAGAAGGTATAAAAGATAGAATCTAAGATATCAAGAAAGAAAGAAAGAAAGAAAAAAGATAGAACCAAAGTAATTAATAAAGAAACTAAAGATAGAATGAAAGAAGGTATGAAAGCTAGAATGAAAGATATCAATTAAAAGAAAGAAAGAAAGAAAGTAGTAAAGAAACTAAAGATAGAATGAGAGAAGATATGATAGCTACAATGAAAGATATCAAGAAAGAAAGAAAGAAAGAAATCAATAAAGAAACTAAAGATAAAATGAGAGAGCGTATTAAAGCTAGAATGAAAGATATCAAGAAAGAAGGAAAGAAAGTAAGTAATAAAGAAACTAAAGATAGAATGAGAAAATGTATGAAAGCTACAATGAAAGATATCAAGAAAGAAAGAAAGAAAGAAATCAAAAAAGAAACAAAAGATAAAATGAGAGAAGGTATGAAATACATAATGAAATATATCAAGAAAGAAACAAAGAAAGTAACTAATAAAGAAACTAAAGATAGAATGAGAGAATGTATGAAAGCTAGAATGAAAGATATCAAGAAAGAATGAAAGAAACAAAGAAAGTAATTAATAAAGAAACTAAAGATAGAATGAGAGAAGATATGATAGCTAGAATGAAAGATATCAAGAAAGAAAGAAAGAAAGAAATCAATAAAGAAACTAAAGATAAAATGAGAGAAGGTATGAAATCGAGAATAAAAGATATGAAGAAAGAAAGAGAGAAAGAAAGTAACTAATAAAGAAACTAAAGATAGAATGAGAGAGCGTATTAAAGCTATAATGAAAGATATCAAGAAAGAAAGAAATGAAAGTAAGTAAAAAAGAAACTAAAGATAGAATGAGAGAAGGTATGAAAGCTAGAATGAAAGATATCAAGAAAGAAAGAAAGAAATCACTAGAGAAACTAAAGATGAAATGAGAGAAGGTATGAAAGCTAGAATGAAAGATATCAAGAAAGAAAGGAATAAGAAACTAAAGATACAATGAGAGAAGTTATTAAAGCTAGAATGATAGATATCAAGAAAGAAAGAAAGAAAATAAGAAAGTAATTTAGAAACTAAAGAAAGAACGAGATAAGATATGCAAGCTAGAATGAAAGCTATCAAGAAAGAAAGAAAGAAAGAATGTAATGAAGAAACTAAAGATAGAATGAGAGAAGGTATGGATGCTAGAATTAAATATATCAAGAAAGAAAAAAGGAAGAAAGTAGAAACAAAGTAATAAAGAAACTAAAGATTGAATGAGTTAAGATATGAATGCTAGAATGAAAGATATCTAGAAAGAAATAAAAAAAGAAATTAAGTAGTAAAGAAACTAAAGATAGAATCAGAGAAGTTATGAGAGCTGGAATGAAAGATATCAAAAAAGAAAGAAAGAAAGAAAGAAGGAACAAAAGTAATTAATAAAGAAACTAAAGATAGAATGAAAGAAGGTATGAAAGCTAGAATGAAAGATATCAAGAAAGAAAGAAAGAAAGAAAGTAATAAAGAAACTAAAGATAGAATGAGAGAAGGTATGAAAGCTGGAATGTAAGATATCAAGAAAGAAAGAAATGAAAGAAAGTAAAAAAAACTAAAAATAGAATGAGAGAAGGTATTAAAGCTAGAATCTAAGAGATCAAGAAAGAAAGAAAAAAGTAAGAAAGAAAGAATGAAAGTAATAATAAAGAAACTAAAGATAGAATGAGTGAAGATATGACAGGTAGAATGAAAGATATCAAGAAAGAAAGAAAGAAAGAAAGATTGTAATAAAGAAACTAAAGATGAAATGAGAGAAGGTATGAAACCTAGAATGAAAGATATCAAGAAAGAAAGAAAGAAAGAAAGAAAGAAACTAATAAAGAAAGAAAAGATAGAATGAGAGAAGGTATGAAAGCTAGAATTAAAGATATCAAGGAAGTAAGAAAAAAAGAAATCAATAAAGAAATTAAAGATGAAATGAGAGAAATATGAAACCTAAAATGAAAGATATAAAGAAACAAAAAAGAAAGAAAGAAACTAATAAAGAAACTAAAGATATCAAGAAAGAAAGAAAGAATTTAAGAAAGAAAGAAAGAAAGAAAGTAATAAAGAAACTAAAGATAGAATGAGAAAATGTATGAAATACATAATGAAATATATCAAGAAAGAAAGAAAGAAAGAAATCAATAAAGAATCTAAAGATAAAAAGAGAGAAGTTATGAAATACAGAATGAAATATATCAAGAAAGAAAGAAAGAAAGTAACTAATAAAGAAAATAAAGATAGAATGATAGAAGGTATTGAAGCTAGAATGAAAGATATCAAGAAAGAAAGAAATGAAAGTAAGTAAAAAAGAAACTAAAGATAGAATGAGAGAAGGTATGAAAGCTGGAATGAAAGATATCAAGAAAGAAAGAAAGAAATCAAGAAAGAAATTAAAGATGAAATGAGAGAAGGTATGAAAGTTAGAATGAAAGATATCAAGAAAGAAAGAAAGAAAGAAAGAAAGAAAGAAAGAAAGAAAGAAAGAAAGAAAGAAAGTAATAAAGAAACTAAAGATAGAATGAGAGAATATATGAAAGCTAGAATGAAAGATATCAAGAAAGAAAGAAAGAAATCAATAAAGAAACTAGATAAAATGAGAGAAGGTATGAAATCCAGAATGAAAGATATCAAGAAAGAAACAAAGTAACTAATAAAGAAACTAAAGATAGAATGAGAGAATGTATGAAAGCTAGAATGAAAGATATCAAGAAAGAATGAAAGAAACAAAGAAAGTAATTAATAAAGAAACTAAAGATAGAATGAGAGAAGATATGATAGCTAGAATGAAAGATATCAAGAAAGAAAGAAAGAAAGAAATCAATAAAGAAACTAAAGATAAAATGAGAGAAGGTATGAAATCGAGAATAAAAGATATGAAGAAAGAAAGAGAGAAAGAAAGTAACTAATAAAGAAACTAAAGATAGAATGAGAGAGCGTATTAAAGCTATAATGAAAGATATCAAGAAAGAAAGAAATGAAAGTAAGTAAAAAAGAAACTAAAGATAGAATGAGAGAAGGTATGAAAGCTAGAATGAAAGATATCAAGAAAGAAAGAAAGAAAGAAATCACTAGAGAAACTAAAGATGAAATGAGAGAAGGTATGAAAGCTAGAATGAAAGATATCAAGAAAGAAAGAAAGAAAGAAATCACTAGAGAAACTAAAGATGAAATGAGAGAAGGTATGAAAGATAGAATGAAAGATTTAAAAAAGAAAGAAAGTAATAAAGAAAGTAAAGATACAATGAGAGAAGGTATGAAATCTAGAATGAAAGATATCAAGAAAGAATGAAAGAAAGAAAGAAAGTAATAAAGAAAATAAAGAGAATGATTGAAGGTATGAAAGCGAGAATGTAAGATATCAAGAAAGAAAGAAATGACTGTAATTAAAAAAGAAACTAAAGAGAGAATGAGAGAAGGTATGAAAGATAGAATTTAAGATATCAAGAAAGAAAGAAAGAAAGAAAAAAAGAAAGAACGAAAGTAATTAGTAAAGAAACTAAAGATAGAATGAGAGAAAGGATGAAAGCTAGAATGAAAGATATCAATTGAAAAAAAGAAAGAAAGTAATAAAGAAACTAAAGATAGAATGAGAGAAGATATGATAGCTAGAATGAAAGATATCAAGAAAGAAAGAAAGAAAGAAATCAATAAAGAAACTAAAGATAAAATGAGAGAAGGTATGAAATCGAGAATGAAAGATATGAAGAAAGAAAAAGAGAAAGAAAGTAACTAATAATGAAACTAAAGATAGAATGAGAGAGCGTATTAAAGCTAAAATGAAAGATATCAAGAAAGAAAGAAATGAAAGTAAGTAAAAAAGAAACTAAAGATAGAATGAGAGAAGGTATGAAAGCTAGAATGAAAGATATCAAGAAAGAAAGAAAGAAAGAAATCACTAGAGAAACTAAAGATGAAATGAGAGAATTTATGAAAGCTAGAATGAAAGATATCAAGAAAGAAAGAAAGTAATAAAGAAACTACAGATACAATGATAGAAGGTATGAAATCTAGAATGAAATATATCAAGAAAGAAAGAAAGTAACTAATAAAGAAACTAAAGATAGAATGAGAGAAGGTATGAAAGCTAGAATGAAAGATATCAAGAAAGAAAGAAAGAAAGAATTCACTAGAGAAACTAAAGATGAAATGAGAGACGGTATGAAAGCTAGAATGAAAGATATCAAGAAAGAAAGTAAGAAAGAAAGTAATAAAGAAACTAAAGAGAGAATGAGAAAATGTATGAAATACATAATGAAATATATCAAGAAAGAAAGAAAGAAAGAAATCAATAAAGAATCTAAAGATTAAATGAGAGAAGGTATGAAATACAGAATGAAATATATTAAGAAAGAAAGAAAGAAAGTAACTAATAAAGAAACTAAAGATAGAATGAGAGAAGGTATGAAAGCTAGAATGAAAGATATCAAGAAAGAAAGAAAGAAAGAAAGAAAGAAAGAACGAAAGTAATTAATTAAGAAACTAAAGATAGAATGAAAGAAGGTATGAAAGCTAGAATGAAAGATATCAAGAAAGAATGAAAGAAAGAAAGAAAGTAATTAATAAAGAAACTAAAGATAGAATGAAAGAAGGTATGAAAGCTAGAATGAAAGATATCAAGAAAGAATGAAAGAAAGAAAGAAAGTAATAAAGAAACGAAAGAGAAGGATTGAAGGTATGAAAGCTAGAATGTAAGGTATCAAGAAAGAAAGAAATGAATGTAATTAAAAAAGAAACTAAAGATAGAATGAGAGAAGGTATGAAAAATAGAATCTAAGATATCAAGAAAGAAAGAAAGGAAGAAAGTAACTAATAAAGGAATTAAAGATAGAATGAGAGAAGGTATTAAAGCTAGAATGAAAGATATCAAGGAAGTAAGAAAAAAAGAAATCAATAAAGAAATTAAAGATGAAATGAGAGAATGTATGAAAGATAGAATGAAAGATATCAAGAAAGAAAGAAAGAAATCAATAAAGAAACTAAAGATAAAATGAGAGAAGGTATGAAAGCTAGAATGAAAGATATCAAGAAAGAATGAAAGAAAGAAAGAAAGTAATAAAGAAACTAAAGAGAATGATTGTAGGTATGAAATCTAGAATGTAAGATATCAAGAAAGAAAGAAATGAATGTAATTAAAAAAGAAACTAAAGATAGAATGAGAGAAGGTATGAAAGATAGAATCTAAGATATCAAGAAAGAAAGAAAGAAAGAAAAAAAGAAAGAACGAAAGTAATTAGTAAAGAAACTAAAGATAGAATGAAAGAAGGTATGAAATCTAAAATGAAAGATATGAAATAAAAAAAGAAAGAAAGTAATAAAGAAACTAAAGATAGAATGAGAGAAGATATGATGGCTAGAATGAAAGATATCAAGAAAGAAAGAAAGAAAGAAATCAATAAAGAAACTAAAGATAAAATGAGAGAAGGTATGAAATCGAGAATGAAAGATATGAAGAAAGAAAGAGAGAAAGAAAGTAACTAATAAAGAAACTAAAGATAGAATGAGAGAGCGTATTAAAGCTAGAATGAAAGATATCAAGAAAGAAAGAAATGAAAGTAAGTAAAAAAGAAACTAAAGATAGAATGAGAGAAGGTATGAAAGCTAGAATGAAAGATATCAAGAAAGAAAGAAAGAAAGAAATCACTAGAGAAACTAAAGATGAAATGAGAGAATTTATGAAAGCTAGAATGAAAGATATCAAGAAAGAAAGAAAGTAATAAAGAAACTACAGATACAATGATAGAAGGTATGAAATCTAGAATGAAATATATCAAGAAAGAAAGAAAGAAAGTAACTAATAAAGAAACTAAAGATAGAATGAGAGAAGGTATGAAAGCTTGAATGAAAGATATCAAGAAAGAAAGAAAGAAAGAATTCACTAGAGAAACTAAAGATGAAATGAGAGACGGTATGAAAGCTACAATGAAAGATATCAAGAAAGAAAGTAAGAAAGAAAGTAATAAAGAAACTAAAGATAGAATGAGAAAATGTATGAAATACATGATAAAAGATACCAAGGAAGAAGGAAAAAAAGAAATCATTAAAAAAATTAAAGAGGAAATGAGAGAAATATGAAACCTAGAATGCAAGATATCAAGAAAGAAAGAAAGAAAGTAAGTAATAAAGAAACTAAAGATAGAATGAGAGAATGTATGAAAGCTAGAATGAAAGATATCAAGAAAGAAAGAAATGAAAGTAAGTAAAAAAGAAACTAAATATAGAATGAGAGAAGGCATGATAGTTAGAATGAAATATACCAAGGAAGAAAGAAAAAAAGAAATCATTAAAGAAATTAAAGAGGAAATGAGAGAAATATGAAACCTAGAATGCAAGATATCAAGAAAGAAAGAAAGAAAGAAAGAAAGTAATAAAGAAACTAAAGATAGAATGAGAGAATGTATGAAAGCTAGAATGAAAGATATCAAAAAAGAAAGAAAGAATTCAATAAAGAAACTAAAGATAAAATGAGAGAAGGTATGAAATACAAAATGAAATATATCAAGAAAGAAAAAAGAAAGTAACTAATAAAGAAACTAAAGATAGAATGAGAGAAGGTATGAAAGCTAGAAGGAAAGATATCAAGAAAGAAAGAAAGAAAGAAAGAAAGAAAGTAATAAAGAAACTAAAGATAGAATGAGAGAATATATGAAAGCTAGAATGAAAGATATCAAGAAAGAAAGAAAGAAATCAATAAAGAACCTAAAGATAGAATGAGAGAAGGTATTAAAGCTAGAATGAAAAATATCAAGAATGAAAGAAAGTAAGAAAGTAATAAAGGAACTAAAGATAGTACGCGAGAAGGTATGAGAGCTAGAATGAAATATATCAAGAAAGGAAAAAGGAAGAAAGTAGTAAAGAAACTAAAGATGAAATGAGAGAAGGTATGAGAGCTAGAATGAAAGATATCAAAAAAGGAAAAAGGAAGAAAGTAGTAAAGTAAGTAAAGATGAAATGAGAGAAGGTATGAAGGCTAGAATGAAAGATATCATTAAAAAAGAAAGAAAGAAAGAACGTTATAAAGAAACTAAAGATAGAATGAGAGAACATATGAAAGCTAGAATGAAAGATATCAAGAAAGAAAGAAATAAAAGTAAGTAAAATAGAAACTAAAGATAGAATGAGAGAAGGTATGATAGCTAGAATGAAAGATATCAAGGAAGAAAGAAAAAAAGAAATCAATAAAGAAATTAAAGAGGAAATGAGAGAAATATGAAACCTAGAATGCAAGATATCAAGAAGGAAAGAAAGAAAGAAAGAAACTAATAAAGAAACTAAAGATAGAATGAGAGAATGTATGAAAGCTAGAATAAAAGATATCAAGAAAGAAAGAAAGAAATCAATAAAGAAACTAAAGATAAAATGAGAGAAGGTATGAAATACAGAATGAAATATATCAAGAAAGAAGAAAGAAAGTAACTAATAAAGAAACTAAAGATAGAATGAGAGATGGTATGAAAGCTAGAATGAAAGATATCAAGAAAGAATGAAAGAAACAAAGAAAGTAATTAATAAAGAAACTAAAGACAGAATGAAAGAAGGTATGAAAGCTGGAATGAAAGATATCAAGAAAGAAAGAAAGAAATCAAGAAAGAAATTAAAGATGAAATGAGAGAAGGTATGAAAGTTAGAATGAAAGATATCAAGAAAGAAAGAAAGAAAGAAAGAAAGAAAGAAAGAAAGAAAGAAAGAAAGAAAGAAAGAAAGTAATAAAGAAACTAAAGATAGAATGAGAGAATATATGAAAGCTAGAATGAAAGATATCAAGAAAGAAAGAAAGAAATCAATAAAGAAACTAGATAAAATGAGAGAAGGTATGAAATCCAGAATGAAAGATATCAAGAAAGAAACAAAGAAAGTAACTAATAAAGAAACTAAAGATAGAATGAGAGAATGTATGAAAGCTAGAATGAAAGATATCAAGAAAGAATGAAAGAAACAAAGAAAGTAATTAATAAAGAAACTAAAGATAGAATGAGAGAAGATATGATAGCTAGAATGAAAGATATCAAGAAAGAAAGAAAGAAAGAAATCAATAAAGAAACTAAAGATAAAATGAGAGAAGGTATGAAATCGAGAATAAAAGATATGAAGAAAGAAAGAGAGAAAGAAAGTAACTAATAAAGAAACTAAAGATAGAATGAGAGAGCGTATTAAAGCTATAATGAAAGATATCAAGAAAGAAAGAAATGAAAGTAAGTAAAAAAGAAACTAAAGATAGAATGAGAGAAGGTATGAAAGCTAGAATGAAAGATATCAAAAAAGAAAGAAAGAAAGAAATCACTAGAGAAACTAAAGATGAAATGAGAGAAGGTATGAAAGCTAGAATGAAAGATATCAAGAAAGAAAGAAAGAAAGAAATCACTAGAGAAACTAAAGATGAAATGAGAGAAGGTATGAAAGATAGAATGAAAGATATAAAAAAGAAAGAAAGTAATAAAGAAAGTAAAGATACAATGAGAGAAGGTATGAAATCTAGAATGAAAGATATCAAGAAAGAATGAAAGAAAGAAAGAAAGTAATAAAGAAAATAAAGAGAATGATTGAAGGTATGAAAGCGAGAATGTAAGATATCAAGAAAGAAAGAAATGACTGTAATTAAAAAAGAAACTAAAGAGAGAATGAGAGAAGGTATGAAAGATAGAATTTAAGATATCAAGAAAGAAAGAAAGAAAGAAAAAAGAAAGAACGAAAGTAATTAGTAAAGAAACTAAAGATAGAATGAGAGAAGGGATGAAAGCTAGAATGAAAGATATCAAGAAAGAATGAAAGAAACAAAGAAAGTAATTAATAAAGAAACTAAAGATAGAATGAGAGAAGATATGATAGCTAGAATGAAAGATATCAAGAAAGAAAGAAAGAAAGAAATCAATAAAGAAACTAAAGATAAAATGAGAGAAGGTATGAAATCGAGAATGAAAGATATGAAGAAAGAAAAAGAGAAAGAAAGTAACTAATAATGAAACTAAAGATAGAATGAGAGAGCGTATTAAAGCTAAAATGAAAGATATCAAGAAAGAAAGAAATGAAAGTAAGTAAAAAAGAAACTAAAGATAGAATGAGAGAAGGTATGAAAGCTAGAATGAAAGATATCAAGAAAGAAAGAAAGAAAGAAATCACTAGAGAAACTAAAGATGAAATGAGAGAATTTATGAAAGCTAGAATGAAAGATATCAAGAAAGAAAGAAAGTAATAAAGAAACTACAGATACAATGATAGAAGGTATGAAATCTAGAATGAAATATATCAAGAAAGAAAGAAAGTAACTAATAAAGAAACTAAAGATAGAATGAGAGAAGGTATGAAAGCTAGAATGAAAGATATCAAGAAAGAAAGAAAGAAAGAATTCACTAGAGAAACTAAAGATGAAATGAGAGACGGTATGAAAGCTAGAATGAAAGATATCAAAAAAGAAAGTAAGAAAGAAAGTAATAAAGAAACTAAAGAGAGAATGAGAAAATGTATGAAATACATAATGAAATATATCAAGAAAGAAAGAAAGAAAGAAATCAATAAAGAATCTAAAGATTAAATGAGGGAAGGTATGAAATACAGAATGAAATATATTAAGAAAGAAAGAAAGAAAGTAACTAATAAAGAAACTAAAGATAGAATGAGAGAAGGTATGAAAGCTAGAATGAAAGATATCAAGAAAGAAAGAAAGAAAGAAAGAAAGAACGAAAGTAATTAATTAAGAAACTAAAGATAGAATGAAAGAAGGTATGAAAGCTAGAATGAAAGATATCAAGAAAGAATGAAAGAAAGAAAGAAAGTAATTAATAAAGAAACTAAAGATAGAATGAAAGAAGGTATGAAAGCTAGAATGAAAGATATCAAGAAAGAATGAAAGAAAGAAAGAAAGTAATAAAGAAACGAAAGAGAAGGATTGAAGGTATGAAAGCTAGAATGTAAGGTATCAAGAAAGAAAGAAATGAATGTAATTAAAAAAGAAACTAAAGATAGAATGAGAGAAGGTATGAAAAATAGAATCTAAGATATCAAGAAAGAAAGAAAGGAAGAAAGTAACTAATAAAGGAATTAAAGATAGAATGAGAGAAGGTATTAAAGCTAGAATGAAAGATATCAAGGAAGTAAGAAAAAAAGAAATCAATAAAGAAATTAAAGATGAAATGAGAGAATGTATGAAAGATAGAATGAAAGATATCAAGAAAGAAAGAAAGAAATCAATAAAGAAACTAAAGATAAAATGAGAGAAGGTATGAAAGCTAGAATGAAAGATATCAAGAAAGAATGAAAGAAAGAAAGAAAGTAATAAAGAAACTAAAGAGAAGGATTGAAGGTATGAAAGCTAGAATGTAAGATATCAAGAAAGAAAGAAATGAATGTAATTAAAAAAGAAACTAAAGATAGAATGAGAGAAGGTATGAAAGCTAGAATGTAAGATATCAAGAAAGAAAGAAAGAAAGAAAGAAAGTAACTAATAAAGGAATTAAAGATAGAATGAGAGAAGGTATGAAAGCTAGAATGAAAGATATCAAGAAAGAAAAAAATGAAAGTAAGTAAAAAAGAAACTAAAGATAGAATGAGAAAATGTATGAAATACATAATGAAATATATCAAGAAAGAAAGAAAGAAAGAAATCACTAGAGAAACTAAAGATGAAATGAAAAAAGGTATGAAAGCTACAATGAAAGATATCAAGAAAGAAAGAAAGTAATAAAGAAACTAAAGATGAAATGAGAGAGGGTATGAAATCTAGAATGAAAGATATCAAGAAAGAATGAAAGAAAGAAAGTAATAAAGAAAATAAAGAGAATGATTGTAGGTATGAAATCTAGAATGTAAGATATCAAGAAAGAAAGAAATGAATGTAATTAAAAAAGAAACTAAAGATAGAATGAGAGAAGGTATGAAAGATAGAATCTAAGATATCAAGAAAGAAAGAAAGAAAGAAAAAAAGAAAGAACGAAAGTAATTAGTAAAGAAACTAAAGATAGAATGAAAGAAGGTATGAAATCTAAAATGAAAGATATGAAATAAAAAAAGAAAGAAAGTAATAAAGAAACTAAAGATAGAATGAGAGAAGATATGATGGCTAGAATGAAAGATATCAAGAAAGAAAGAAAGAAAGAAATCAATAAAGAAACTAAAGATAAAATGAGAGAAGGTATGAAATCGAGAATGAAAGATATGAAGAAAGAAAGAGAGAAAGAAAGTAACTAATAAAGAAACTAAAGATAGAATGAGAGAGCGTATTAAAGCTAGAATGAAAGATATCAAGAAAGAAAGAAATGAAAGTAAGTAAAAAAGAAACTAAAGATAGAATGAGAGAAGGTATGAAAGCTAGAATGAAAGATATCAAGAAAGAAAGAAAGAAAGAAATCACTAGAGAAACTAAAGATGAAATGAGAGAATTTATGAAAGCTAGAATGAAAGATATCAAGAAAGAAAGAAAGTAATAAAGAAATTACAGATACAATGATAGAAGGTATGAAATCTAGAATGAAATATATCAAGAAAGAAAGAAAGAAAGTAACTAATAAAGAAACTAAAGATAGAATGAGAGAAGGTATGAAAGCTTGAATGAAAGATATCAAGAAAGAAAGAAAGAAAGAATTCACTAGAGAAACTAAAGATGAAATGAGAGACGGTATGAAAGCTACAATGAAAGATATCAAGAAAGAAAGTAAGAAAGAAAGTAATAAAGAAACTAAAGATAGAATGAGAAAATGTATGAAATACATAATGAAAGATACCAAGGAAGAAGGAAAAAAAGAAATCATTAAAAAAATTAAAGAGGAAATGAGAGAAATATGAAACCTAGAATGCAAGATATCAAGAAAGAAAGAAAGAAAGTAAGTAATAAAGAAACTAAAGATAGAATGAGAGAATGTATGAAAGCTAGAATGAAAGATATCAAGAAAGAAAGAAATGAAAGTAAGTAAAAAAGAAACTAAAGATAGAATGAGAGAAGGCATGATAGTTAGAATGAAATATACCAAGGAAGAAAGAAAAAAAGAAATCATTAAAGAAATTAAAGAGGAAATGAGAGAAATATGAAACCTAGAATGCAAGATATCAAGAAAGAAAGAAAGAAAGAAAGAAAGTAATAAAGAAACTAAAGATAGAATGAGAGAATGTATGAAAGCTAGAATGAAAGATATCAAAAAAGAAAGAAAGAATTCAATAAAGAAACTAAAGATAAAATGAGAGAAGGTATGAAATACAAAATGAAATATATCAAGAAAGAAAAAAAGAAAGTAACTAATAAAGAAACTAAAGATAGAATGAGAGAATTTATGAAAGCTAGAAGGAAAGATATCAAGAAAGAAAGAAAAAAAG
The DNA here is from genome assembly GCA_037013535.1 of Intellagama lesueurii. NCBI lineage: Eukaryota > Metazoa > Chordata > Lepidosauria > Squamata > Agamidae > Intellagama > Intellagama lesueurii. The sequence goes on from JBAJHW010000002.1 coordinate 93,708,813, forward strand.
AAAGAAAGTAATAAAGAAACTAAAGATAGAATGAGAGAATATATGAAAGCTAGAATGAAAGATATCAAGAAAGAAAGAAAGAAATCAATAAAGAACCTAAAGATAGAATGAGAGAAGGTATTAAAGCTAGAATGAAAAATATCAAGAATGAAAGAAAGTAAGAAAGTAATAAAGGAACTAAAGATAGTACGCGAGAAGGTATGAGAGCTAGAATGAAATATATCAAGAAAGGAAAAAGGAAGAAAGTAGTAAAGAAACTAAAGATGAAATGAGAGAAGGTATGAGAGCTAGAATGAAAGATATCAAAAAAGGAAAAAGGAAGAAAGTAGTAAAGTAAGTAAAGATGAAATGAGAGAAGGTATGAAGGCTAGAATGAAAGATATCATTAAAAAAGAAAGAAAGAAAGAACGTTATAAAGAAACTAAAGATAGAATGAGAGAACATATGAAAGCTAGAATGAAAGATATCAAGAAAGAAAGAAATAGAAGTAAGTAAAATAGAAACTAAAGATAGAATGAGAGAAGGTATGATAGCTAGAATGAAAGATATCAAGGAAGAAAGAAAAAAAGAAATCAATAAAGAAATTAAAGAGGAAATGAGAGAAATATGAAACCTAGAATGCAAGATATCAAGAAGGAAAGAAAGAAAGAAAGAAACTAATAAAGAAACTAAAGATAGAATGAGAGAATGTATGAAAGCTAGAATAAAAGATATCAAGAAAGAAAGAAAGAAATCAATAAAGAAACTAAAGATAAAATGAGAGAAGGTATGAAATACAGAATGAAATATATCAAGAAAGAAAGAAAGAAAGTAACTAATAAAGAAACTAAAGATAGAATGAGAGAAGGTATGAAAGCTAGAATGAAAGATATCAAGAAAGAATGAAAGAAACAAAGAAAGTAATTAATAAAGAAACTAAAGACAGAATGAAAGAAGGTATGAAAGCTAGAATGAAAGATATCAAGAAAGAATGAATGAAAGAAAGAAAGTAATTAATAAATAAACTAAAGATGGAATGAAAGAAGGTATGAAAGCTAGAATGAAAGATATCAAGAAAGAATGAAACTAAGAAAGAAAGTAATAAAGAAACTAAAGAGTAGGATTGAAGGTATGAAAGCTAGAATGTAAGATATCAAGAAAGAAAGAAATGAATGTAATTAAAAAAGAAACTAAAGATAGAATGAGAGAAGGTATGAAAGCTAGAATGTAAGATATCAAGAAAGAAAGAAAGAAAGAAAGTAACTAATAAAGGAATTAAAGATAGAATGAGAGAAGGTATGAAAGCTAGAATGAAAGATATCAAGAAAGAGAAAAATGAAAGTTAGTAAAAAAGAAACTAAAGATAGAATGAGAAAATGTATGAAATACATAATGAAAGATATCAAGGAAGAAAGAAAAAAAGAAATCAATAAAGAAATTAAAGAGGAAATGAGAGAAATATGAAACCTAGAATGCAAGATATCAAGAAAGAAAGAAAGAAAGAAAGAAAGAAAGAAAGAAAGAAAGAAAGTAATAAAGAAACTAAAGATAGAATGAGAGAATGTATGAAAGCTAGAATGAAAAATATCAAGAAAGAAAGAAAGAAAGAAATCAATAAAGAAACTAAAGATAAAATGAGAGAAGGTATGAAAGCTAGAATGAAAGATATCAAGAAAGAAAGAAAGTAATAAAAAAAACTAGATACAATGAGAGAAGGTATGAAATCTAGAATGAAAGATATCAAGAAAGAAAGAAAGAAAGTAACTAATAAAGAAACTAAAGATAGAATGAGAGAAGGTATTAAAGCTAGAATGAAAGATATCAAGAAAGAAAGAAAGAAAATAAGAAAGTAATTTAGAAACTAAAGATGGAACGAGAGAAGGTATGCGAGCTAGAAAGAAAGCTATCAAGAAAGAAAGAAAGAAAGAAAGAATGTAATAAAGAAACTAAAGATAGAATGAGAGAAGGTATGAATGCTAGAATGAAATATATAAAGAAAGAAAAAGGGAAGAAAGTAGAAACAAAGTAATAAAGAAACTAAAGATTGAATGAGTGAAGATATGAATGCTAGAATGAAAGATATCTAGAAAGAAATAAAAAAGAAATTAAGTAGTAAAGAAACTAAAGATAGAATCAGAGAAGTTATGAGAGCTGAAATGAAAGACATCAAGAAAGAAAGAAAGAAAGAAAGAAGGAACGAAAGTAATTAATAAAGAATCTAGAGATAGAATGAAAGAAGGTATGAGAGATAGAATGAAAGATATCAAGAAAGAAAGAAAGAAAGAAAGAAAGAAAGTACTAAAGAAAATAAAGATAGAATAAGAGACGATATGAAAGCTAGAATGAAAGATATCAAGAAAGAAAGAAAGAAAGAAATCACTAGAGAAACTAAAGATGAAATGAAAGAAGGTATGAAAGCTACAATGAAAGATATCAAGAAAGAAAGAAAGTAATAAAGAAACTAAAGATGCAATGAGAGAGGGTATGAAATCTAGAATGAAAGATATCAAGAAAGAATGAAAGAAAGAAAGTAATAAAGAAAATCAAGAGAATGATTGTAGGTATGAAATCTAGAATGTAAGATATCAAGAAAGAAAGAAATGATTGTAATTAAAAAAGAAACTAAAGATAGAATGAGAGAAGGTATGAAAGATAGAATCTAAGATATCAAGAAAGAAAGAAAGAAAGAAAAAAAGAAAGAACGAAAGTAATTAGTAAAGAAACTAAAGATAGAATGAAAGAAGGTATGAAATCTAAAATGAAAGATATGAAATAAAAAAAAGAAAGAAAGTAATAAAGAAACTAAAGATAGAATGAGAGAAGATATGATAGCTAGGATGAAAGATATCAAGAAAGAAAGAAAGAAAGAAATCAATAAAGAAACTAAAGATAAAATGAGAGAAGGTATGAAAGCTAGAATGAAAGATATCAAGAAAGAAAGAAAGTAATAAAGAAACTAGATACAATGAGAGAAGGTATGAAATCTAGAATGAAAGATATCAAGAAAGAAAGAAAGAAAGTAACTAATAAAGAAACTAAAGATAGAATGAGAGATGGTATTAAAGCTAGAATGAAAGCTATCAAGAAAGAAAGAAAGAAAGAATGTAATGAAGAAACTAAAGATAGAATGAGAGAAGGTATGGATGCTAGAATTAAATATATCAAGAAAGAAAAAAGGAAGAAAGTAGAAACAAAGTAATAAAGAAACAAAAGATTGAATGAGTGAAGATATGAATGCTAGAATGAAAGATATCTAGAAAGAAATAAAAAAGAAATTAAGTAGTAAAGAAACTAAAGATAGAATCAGAGAAGTTATGAGAGCTGAAATGAAAGACATCAAGAAAGAAAGAAAGAAAGAAAGAAGGAACGAAAGTAATTAATAAAGAATCTAGAGATAGAATGAAAGATATCAAGAAAGAAAGAAAGAAAGAAAGAAAGTACTAAAGAAACTAAAGATAGAATAAGAGAAGATATGATAGCTAGAATGAAAGATATCAAGAAAGAAAGAAAGAAAGAAATCAATGAAGAAACTAAAGATAAAATGAGAGAAGGTATGAAATCGAGAATGAAAGATATGAAGAAAGAAAGAGAGAAAGAAAGTAACTAATAAAGAAACTAAAGATAGAATGAGAGAGCGTATTAAAACTAGAATGAAAGATATAAAGAAAGAAAGAAATGAAAGTAAGTAAAAAAGAAACTAAAGATAGAATGAGAGAAGGTATGAAAGCTAGAATGAAAGATATCAAGAAAGAAAGAAAGAAATCACTAGAGAAAATAAAGATGAAATGAGAGAAGGTATGAAAGCTAGAATGAAAGCTATGAAGAAAGAAAGAAAGAAAGGAAGAATGTAATAAAGAAACTAAAGATAGAATGAGAGAAGGTAAGAATGCTAGAATGAAATATATCAAGAAAGAAAATAGAAGAAAGTAGAAACAAAGTAATAAAGATACTAAAGATTGAATGAGTGAATTTATGAATGCTAGAATGAAAGATATCTAGAAAGAAATAAAAAAATCAATTAAGTAGTAAAGAAACTAAAGATAGAATCAGAGAAGTTATGAGAGCTGAAATGAAAGATATCAAGAAAGAAAGAAAGAAAGAAAGAAGGAACGAAAGTAATTAAAAAAAATGTAGATATAGAATGAAAGAAGGTATGAAATCTAGAATGAAAGATATCAAGAAAGAAAGAAAGAAAGTACTAAAGAAACTAAAGATAGAATGAGAGAAGGTATGAAAGCTAGAATGAAAGATATCAAGAAAGAAAGAAAGAAAGAAATCACTAGAGAAACTAAAGATGAAATGAGAGAAGGTATGAAAGCTACAATGAAAGATATCAAGAAAGAAAGAAAGTAATAAAGAAACTAAAGATGCAATGAGAGACGGTATGAAATCTAGAATGAAAGATATCAAGAAAGAATGAAAGAAAGAAAGTAATAAAGAAACTGAAGATAGAATGAGAGAAGATATGAAAGATAGAATCTAAGATATCAAGAGAGAAAGAAATGACTGTAATTAAAACAGAAACTAAAGATAGAATGAGAGAAGGTATGAAAGATAGAATCTAAGATATCAAGAAAGAAAGAAAGAAAGAAAGTAATAAAGAAACTAAAGATAGAATGAGAGAAGGTATGAAAGCTAGAATGAAAGATATCAAGAAAGAAAGAAAGAGAGAAATCACTAGAGAAACTAAAGATGAAATGAGAGAAGGTATGAAAGCTAGAATGAAAGATATCAAGAAAGAAAGAAAGAATTCAATAAAGAAACTAAAGATAAAATGAGAGAAGGTATGAAATACATAATGAAATATATCAAGAAAGAAAGAAAGAAAGTAACTAATAAAGAAACTAATGATAGAATGAGAGAAGGTATGAAAGCTAGAATGAAAGATATCAAGAAAGAATGAAAGAAACAAAGAAAGTAATTAATAAAGAAATTAAAGATAGAATGAAAGAAGGTATGAAAGCTAGAATGAAAGATATCAAGAAAGAATGAAAGAAAGAAAGAAAGTAATAAAGAAACTAAAGAGAAGAATTGAAGGTATGAAAGCTAGAATGTAAGATATCAAGAAAGAAAGAAATGAATGTAATTAAAAAAGAAACTAAAGATAGAATGAGAGAAGGTATGAAAGCTAGAATGAAAGGTATCAAGAAAGAAAGAAAGAGAGACATTAAGAAAGAAATTAAAGATGAAATGAGAGAAGGTATGAAAGCTAGAATGAAAGATGTCAAGAAAAAATGAAACAAAGAAAGTAATAAATAAACTAAAGATAGAATGAGAGAAGGTATGAAAGATATAATCTAAGATATCAAGAGAGAAAGAAATGACTGTAATTAAAAAAGAAACTAAAGATAGAATGAGAGAAGGTATGAAAGATAGAATCTAAGATATCAAGAAAGAAAGAAAGAAAGAAAAAAAGAAAGAACGAAAGTAATTAGAAAAGAAACTAAAGATAGAATGAAAGAAGGTATGAAATCTAAAATGAAAGATATCAAATAAAAAAAAGAAAGAAAGTAATAAAGAAACTAAAGATAGAATGAGAGAAGGTATGAAAGCTAGAATGAAAGATATCAAGAAAGAAAGAAAGAAAGAAATCACTAGAGAAACTAAAGATGAAATGAGAGAAGGTATGAAAGCAAGAATGAAAGATATCAAGAAAAAAAGAAAGAAAGAATGTAATAAAGAAACTAAAGATAGAATGAGTGAATTTATGAATGCTAGAATGAAAGATATCAAGAAAGAAAGAAATGAAAGTAAGTAAAAAAGAAACTAAAGATAGAATGAGAGAAGGTACGAAAGCTAGAATGAAAGATATCAAGAAAGAAAGAAAGAAAGAAATCACTAGAGAAACTAAAGATGAAATGAGAGAAGGTATGAAAGCAAGAATGAAAGATATCAAGAAAAAAAGAAAGAAAGAATGTAATAAAGAAACTAAAGATAGAATGAGTGAATTTATGAATGCTAGAATGAAAGATATCAAGAAAGAAATAAAAAAAGAAAATAAGTAGTAAAGAAACTAAAGATAAAATCAGAGAAGTTATGAGAGCTGAAATGAAAGATATCAAGAAAGAAAGAAAGAAAGAAAGAAGGAACGAAAGTAATTAATAAAGAAACTAAAGATAGAATGAAAGAAGGTATGAAAGCTAGAATGAAAGATATCAAGAAAGAAAGAAAGAAAGAAAGTAATAAAGAAACTAGAGATAGAATGAAAGAAGGTATGATAGCTAGAATGAAAGATACCAAGGAAGAAGGAAAAAAAGAAATCATTAAAGAAATTAAAGAGGAAATGAGAGAAATATGAAACCTAGAATGCAAGATATCAAGAAAGAAAGAAAGAAAGAAAGTAATAAAGAAACTAAAGATAGAATGAGAGAATGTATGAAAGCTAGAATGAAAGATATCAAGAAAGAAAGCTATCAAGAAAGAAAGAAAGAAAGAAAGAAAGTAATAAAGAAACTAAAGATAGAATGAGAGAATGTATGAAAGCTAGAATGAAAGATATCAAAAAAGAAAGAAAGAATTCAATAAAGAAACTAAAGATAAAATGAGAGAAGGTATGAAATACATAATGATATATATCAAGAAAGAAAAAAAGAAAGTAACTAATAAAGAAACTAAAGATAGAATGAGAGAAGGTATGAAAGCTAGAAGGAAAGATATCAAGAAAGAAAGAAAGAAAGAAAGATAGAAAGAAAGTAATAAAGAAATTAAAGATAGAATGAGAGATATCAAGAAAGAAAGAAAGAAATCAATAAAGAACCTAAAGATAAAATGAGAGAAGGTATGAAATCCAGAATGAAAGATATCAAGAAACAAAGAAAGAAAGAAAGAAACTAATAAAGAAACTAAAGATAGAATGAGAGTAGGTATTAAAGCTAGAATGAAAAATATCAAGAATGAAAGAAAGTATGTAAGTAATAAAGGAACTAAAGATAGTACGCGAGAAGATATGAGAGCTAGAATGAAAGATATCAAGAAAGGAAAAAGGAAGAAAGTAGTAAAGAAACTAAAGATGAAATGAGAGAAGGTATGAAAGCTAGAATGAAAGATATCAATAAAAAAGAAAGAAAGAAAGAACGTTATAAAGAAACTAAAGATAGAATGAGAGAACATATGAAAGCTAGAATGAAAGATATGAAGAAAGAAAGAAATAAAAGTAAGTAAAATAGAAACTAAAGATAGAATGAGAGAAGGTATGATAGCTAGAATGAAAGATATCAAGGAAGAAAGAAAAAAAGAAATCAATTAAGAAATTAAAGAGGAAATGAGAGAAATATGAAACCTAGAATGCAAGATATCAAGAAAGAAAGAAAGAAAGAAAGTAATAAAGAAACTAAAGATAGAATGAGAGAAGGTAGGAAAGCTAGAATGAAAGATATCAAGGAAGTAAGAAAAAAGAAAGAAAGTAATAAAGAAACTAAAGATTGAATGAGACAATGTATGAAAGCTAGAATGAAAGATGTCAAGAAAGAAAGAAAGAAAGAAATCAAAAAAGAAACTAAAGTTAAATGAGAGAAGGTATGAAATACAGAATGAAATATATCAATAAAGAAAGAAAGAAAGAAAGAAACTAATAAAGAAACTAAAGATAGAATGAGAGAAGTTATTAAAGCTAAAATGAAAGATATCAAGAATGAAAGAAAGTAAGAAAGTAATAAAGAAACTAAAGATAGAACGCGAGAAAGTATGAGAGCCAGAATGAAAGATATCAAGAAAGGAAAAAGGAAGAAAGTAGAAATGAAGTAATAAAGAAACTTAAGATAAAATGAGTGAAGATATGAAAGCTAGAATGAAAGATATCTGGAAAGAAAGAAAGAAAGTAGTAAAGAAACTAAAGATGAAATGGGAGAAGGTAGGAAAGCTAGAATGAAAGATATCAATAAAAAAGAAAGAAAGAAAGAACGTAATAAAGAAACTAAAGATAAAATGAGAGAAGGTATGAAAGCTAGAATGAAAGATATCAAGAAAGAATGAAAGAAAGAAAGAAAGTAACTAATAAGGAAACGAAAGATAGAATGAGAGATGGTAGGAAAGCTAGAATGAAATATATCAAGGAAGTAAGAAAAAAGAAAGAAAGTAATAAAGAAACTAAAGATAGAATGAGACAATGTATGAAAGCTAGAATGAAAGATGTCAAGAAAGAAAGAAAGAAAGAAAGAAATCAAAAAAGAAACTAAAGTTAAATGAGAGAAGGCATGAAATACAGAATGAAATATATGAAGAAAGAAAGAAAGAAAGTAACTAATAAAGAAAACAAAGATAGAATGAGAGAAGGTATTAAACCTAGAATGAAAGATATCAAGAAAGAAAGAAATGAAAGTAAGTAAAAAAGAAACTAAAGATAGAATGATAGAAGGTATGAAAGCTAGAATGAAAGATATCAAGAAAAAAAAAGAAATCAATAAAGAAATTAAAGATGAAATGAGAGATGGTATGAAAGCTAGAATGAAAAATATCAAGAAAGAATGAAAGAAAGAAAGAAAGAAAGAGAGTAATAAAGAAACTAAAGATAGAATGAAAGAAGGTATGAAAGCTAGAATGAAAGATATCAAGAAAGAATGAAAGAAAGAAAGAAAGAAATAAAGAAACTAAAGAGAATGATTGAAGGTATGAAAGCTAGAATGTAAGATATCAAGAAAGAATGAATGAAAGAAAGAAAGTAATACAGAAACTGAAGATAGAATGATTGAAGGTATGAAAGCTCGAATGAAAGATATCAAGAAAGAATGAAAGAAAAAAAGAAAGTAATAAAGAAACTAAAGATAGAATGATTGAAGGTATGAAAGCTAGAATGTAAGATATGAAGAAAGATAGAAATGAAAGTAAGTAAAAAAGAAACTAAAGGTAGAATGAGAAAAGGTATGAAAGCTAGAATGAAAGATATCAAGAAAGAAAGAAAAAAGAAATCAATAAAGAATTTAAAGATGAGATTAGAGAAGGTATGAAAGCTAGAAGGAAAGATATCAAGAAAGAAAAAAGAACGAAAGTAAGAAAGTAATAAAGAAACTAAAGATGAAATGAGAGAAGGTATGAAAGCTAGAATGAAAGATATCAATAAAAAAGAAAGAAAGAAAGAACGTAATAAAGAAACTAAAGATAAAATGAGAGAAGGTATGAAAGCTAGAATGAAAGATACCAAGAAAGAATGAAAGAAAGAAAGTAACTAATAAAGAAACGAAAGATAGAATGAGAGAAGGTAGGAAAGCTAGAATGAAAGATATCAACGAAGTAAGAAAAAAGAAAGAAAGTAATAAAGAAACTAAAGATAGAATGAGACAATGTATGAAAGCTAGAATGAAAGATGTCAAGAAAGATAGAAAGAAAGAAAGAAATCAAAAAAGAAACTAAAGTTAAATGAGAGAATGTATTAAAGCTAGAATGAAATATATCAAGAAAGAAAGAAATGAAAGTAAGTAAAAAAGAAACTAAAGATAGAATGATAGAAGGTATGAAAGCTAGAATGAAACATATCAAGAAAGAAAGAAAAAAAGAAATTAATAAAGAAATTAAAGATGAATTGAGAGATGGTATGAAAGCTAGAATGAAAAAAATCAAGAAAGAATGAAAGAAATAAAGAAAGAGAGTAATAAAGAAACTAAAGATAGAATGAAAGAAGGTATGAAAGCTAGAATGAAAGATATCAAGAAAGAATGAAAGAAAGAAAGAAAGAAATAAAGAAACTAAAGAGAATGATTGAAGGTACGAAAGCTAGAATGTAAGATATCAAGAAAGAATGAATGAAAGAAAGAAAGTAATACAGAAACTGAAGATAGAATGATTGAAGGTATGAAAGCTAGAATGTAAGACATGAAGAAAGATAGAAATGAAAGTAAGTAAAAAAGAAACTAAAGGTATAATGAGAAAAGTTATGAAAGCTAGAATGAAAGATATCAAGAAAGAAAGAAAAAAGAAATCAATAAAGAATTTAAAGATGAGATTAGAGAAGGTATGAAAGCTAGAATGAAAGTTATCAAGAAATTAAGAAATGAAAGTAAGTAAAAAAGAAACTAAAGATAGAATGAGGGAAGTTATTACATCTAGAAAGAAAGATAGAAGAAAGAAAGAAAGAAACTAATAAAGAAACTAAAGATAGAATGAGAGAACGTATGAAAGCTAGAATGAAAGATATCAAGGAAGTAAGAAAAAAAGAAATCAATAAAGAGATTAAAGATGAAATGAGAGAAATATGAAACCTAGAATGAAAGATATCAAGAAAAAAAGAAAGAAAGAAAGAAACTAATAAAGAAACTAGAGATATCAAGAAAGAAAGAAAGAAAGAAGGAAAGAAAGAAAGAAAGAAAGAAAGAAAGAAAGTAATAAAGAAACTAAAGATAGAATGAGAAAATGAATGAAATACATAATGAAATATATCAAGAAAGAAAGAAAGAAAGAAATCAATAAAGAATCTAAAGATAAAATGAGAGAAGTTATGAAATACAGAATGAAATATATCAAGAAAAAAAGAAAGAAAGTAACTAATAAAGAAAATAAAGATAGAATGAGAGAAGGTATTGAAGCTAGAATGAAAGATATCAAGAAAGAAAGAAATGAAAGTAAGTAAAAAAGAAACTAAAGATAGAATGAGAGAAGGTATGAAAGCTGGAATGAAAGATATCAAGAAAGAAAGAAAGAAAGAAATCAAGAAAGAAATTAAAGATGAAATGAGAGAAGGTATGAAAGCTAGAAGGAAAGATATCAAGAAAGAAAGAAAGAAAGAAAGTAATAAAGAAACTAAAGATAGAATGAGAGAATATATGAAAGCTAGAATGAAAGATATCAAGAAAGAAAGAAAGAAATCAATAAAGAAACTAAAGATAAAATGAGAGAAGGTATGAAAGCTAGAATGAAAGATATCTGGAAAGAAAGAAAGAAAGAAATTAGTAAAGAAACTAAAGATGAAATGAGAGAAGGTACGAAAGCTAGAATGAAACATATCAATAAAAATGAAAGAAAGAAAGAACGTAATAAAGAAACTAAAGATAGAATGAGAGAAGATATGAAAGCTAGAATGAAAGATATCCAGAAAGAAAGAAATGAAAGTAAGTCAAATAGAAACTAAAGATAAATTGAGAGAAGGTATGAAATACATAATGAAATATATCAAGAGAGAAACAAAGAAAGTAACTAATAAAGAAACTAAAGATAGAATGAGAGAAGGTATGAAAGGTAGAATGAAAGATATCAAGGAAGAAAGAAAAAAACATCAATAAAGAAATTAAAGAGGAAATGAGAGAAATATGAAACCTAGAATGCAAGATATCAAGAAAAAAAGAATGTAATAAAGAACCTAATGATAGAATGAGAGAATGTATGAAAGCTAGAATGAAAGATATCAAGAAAGAAAGAAAGAAAGTAACTAATAAAGAAACTAAAGATAGAATGAGAGAAGGTATGAAAGCTAGAATGAAAGATATCAAGAAAGAAAGAAAGAAAGAAAGAAAGAAAGAAAGTAATAAAGAAAATGAAGATAGAATGATTGAAGGTATGAAAGCTAGAATGAAAGATATCAAAAAAGAATGAAAGAAAGAAAGTAACTAATAAAGAAACGAAAGATAGAATGAGACAATGTATGAAAGCTAGAATGAAAGATGTCAAGAAAGAAAGAAAGAAAGAAATCAAAAAAGAAACTAAAGTTAAATGAGAGAAGGTATGAAATACAGAATGAAATATATCAAGAAAGAAAGAAAGAAAGAAAGAAAGTAATAAAGAAACTAAAGATAGAATGAGAGAATATATGAAAGCTAGAATGAAAGATATCATGAAAGAAAGAAAGAAAGTAATAAAGAAACTAAAGATAGAATGAGAGAAGGTATTAAAGCTAAAATGAAAGATATCAAGAATGAAAGAAAGTAAGAAAGTAATAAAGAAACTAAAGATAGAACGCGAGACGGTATGAGAGCGAGAATGAAAGATATCAAGAAAGGAAAAAGGAAGAAAGTAGAAATGAAGTAATAAAGAAACTTAAGATAGAATGAGTGAAGATATAAAAGCTGGAATGAAAGATATCTGGAAAGAAAGAAAGAAAGAAAGTAGTAAAGAAACTAAAGATGAAATGAGAGAAGGTATGAAAGCTAGAATGAAAGATATCAATAAAAAAGAAAGAAAGAAAGAACGTAATAAAGAAACTAAAGATAAAATGAGAGAAGGTTTGAAAGCTAGAATGAAAGATACCAAGAAAGAATGAAAGAAAGAAAGTAACTAATAAAGAAACGAAAGATAGAATGAGAGAAGGTAGGAAAGCTAGAATGAAAGATATCAACGAAGTAAGAAAAAAGAAAGAAAGTAATAAAGAAACTAAAGATAGAATGAGACAATGTATGAAAGCTAGAATGAAAGATGTCAAGAAAGATAGAAAGAAAGAAAGAAATCAAAAAAGATACTAAAGTTAAATGAGAGAATGTATTAAAGCTAGAATGAAATATATCAAGAAAGAAAGAAATGAAAGTAAGTAAAAAAGAAACTAAAGATAGAATGATAGAAGGTATGAAAGCTAGAATGAAACATATCAAGAAAGAAAGAAAAAAAGAAATTAATAAAGAAATTAAAGATGAATTGAGAGATGGTATGAAAGCTAGAATGAAAAATATCAAGAAAGAATGAAAGAAAGAAAGAGAGTAATAAAGAAACTAAAGATAGAATGAGTGAAGGTATGAAAGCTAGAATGTAAGATATGAAGAGATAAAGAAATGAAAGTAAGTAAAAAAGAAACTAAAGATAGAATGATAGAAGGTATGAAAGCTAGAATGAAAGATATCAAGAAAGAAAGAAAGAAAGAAATCAATAAAGATACTAAAGATAAAAAGAAAGAAATTATGAAATACATAATGAAATATATCAAGAAAGAAACAAAGAAAGTAACTAATAAAGAAACTAAAGATAGAATGAGAAAATGAATGAAATACATAATGAAAGATATCAAGAAAGAAAGAAAGAAAGAAATCACTAGAGAAACTAAAGATGAAATGAGAGAAGGTATGAAAGCAAGAATGAAAGATATCAAGAAAAAAAGAAAGAAAGAATGTAATAAAGAAACTAAAGATAGAATGAGTGAATTTATGAATGCTAGAATGAAAGATATCAAGAAAGAAATAAAAAAAGAAATTAAGTAGTAAAGAAACTAAAGATAGAATCAGAGAAGTTATGAGAGCTGAAATGAAAGATATCAAGAAAGAAAGAAAGAAAGAAAGAAAGAAGGAACGAAAGTAATTAATAAAGAAACTAAAGATAGAATGAAAGAAGGTATGAAAGCTAGAATGAAAGATATCAAGAAAGAAAGAAAGAAAGTAATAAAGAAACTAAAGATAGAATGAGAGAAGGTATGATAGCTAGAATGAAAGATACCAAGGAAGAAGGAAAAAAGGAAATCATTAAAGAAATTAAAGAGGAAATGAGAGAAATATGAATCCTAGAATGCAAGATATCAAGAAAGAAAGAAAGAAAGAAAGTAATAAAGAAACGAAAGATAGAATGAGAGAATGTATGAAAGCTAGAATGAAAGATATCAAGAAAGAAAGACATGAAAGTAAGTAAAAAAGAAACTAAAGATAGAATGAGAGAAGGTATTAAAGCTAAAATGAAAGATATCAAGAATGAAAGAAAGTAAGAAAGTAATAAAGAAACTAAAGATAGAACGCGAGACGGTATGAGAGCGAGAATGAAAGATATCAAGAAAGGAAAAAGGAAGAAAGTAGAAATGAAGTAATAAAGAAACTTAAGATAGAATGAGTGAAGATATAAAAGCTGGAATGAAAGATATCTGGAAAGAAAGAAAGAAAGAAAGTAGTAAAGAAACTAAAGATGAAATGAGAGAAGGTATGAAAGCTAGAATGAAAGATATCAATAAAAAAGAAAGAAAGAAAGAACGTAATAAAGAAACTAAAGATAAAATGAGAGAAGGTTTGAAAGCTAGAATGAAAGATACCAAGAAAGAATGAAAGAAAGAAAGTAACTAATAAAGAAACGAAAGATAGAATGAGAGAAGGTAGGAAAGCTAGAATGAAAGATATCAACGAAGTAAGAAAAAAGAAAGAAAGTAATAAAGAAACTAAAGATAGAATGAGACAATGTATGAAAGCTAGAATGAAAGATGTCAAGAAAGATAGAAAGAAAGAAAGAAATCAAAAAAGAAACTAAAGTTAAATGAGAGAATGTATTAAAGCTAGAATGAAATATATCAAGAAAGAAAGAAATGAAAGTAAGTAAAAAAGAAACTAAAGATAGAATGATAGAAGGTATGAAAGCTAGAATGAAACATATCAAGAAAGAAAGAAAAAAAGAAATTAATAAAGAAATTAAAGATGAATTGAGAGATGGTATGAAAGCTAGAATGAAAAATATCAAGAAAGAATGAAAGAAAGAAAGAGAGTAATAAAGAAACTAAAGATAGAATGAGTGAAGGTATGAAAGCTAGAATGTAAGATATGAAGAGATAAAGAAATGAAAGTAAGTAAAAAAGAAACTAAAGATAGAATGATAGAAGGTATGAAAGCTAGAATGAAAGATATCAAGAAAGAAAGAAAGAAAGAAATCAATAAAGATACTAAAGATAAAAAGAAAGAAATTATGAAATACATAATGAAATATATCAAGAAAGAAACAAAGAAAGTAACTAATAAAGAAACTAAAGATAGAATGAGAAAATGAATGAAATACATAATGAAAGATATCAAGAAAGAAAGAAAGAAAGAAATCACTAGAGAAACTAAAGATGAAATGAGAGAAGGTATGAAAGCAAGAATGAAAGATATCAAGAAAAAAAGAAAGAAAGAATGTAATAAAGAAACTAAAGATAGAATGAGTGAATTTATGAATGCTAGAATGAAAGATATCAAGAAAGAAATAAAAAAAGAAATTAAGTAGTAAAGAAACTAAAGATAGAATCAGAGAAGTTATGAGAGCTGAAATGAAAGATATCAAGAAAGAAAGAAAGAAAGAAAGAAAGAAGGAACGAAAGTAATTAATAAAGAAACTAAAGATAGAATGAAAGAAGGTATGAAAGCTAGAATGAAAGATATCAAGAAAGAAAGAAAGAAAGTAATAAAGAAACTAAAGATAGAATGAGAGAAGGTATGATAGCTAGAATGAAAGATACCAAGGAAGAAGGAAAAAAGGAAATCATTAAAGAAATTAAAGAGGAAATGAGAGAAATATGAATCCTAGAATGCAAGATATCAAGAAAGAAAGAAAGAAAGAAAGTAATAAAGAAACGAAAGATAGAATGAGAGAATGTATGAAAGCTAGAATGAAAGATATCAAGAAAGAAAGACATGAAAGTAAGTAAAAAAGAAACTAAAGAAAGAATGAGAGAAGGTATGATAGCTAGAATGAAAGATACCAAGGAAGAAAGAAAAAAAGAAATCATTAAAGAAATTAAAGAGGAAATGAGAGAAATATGAAACCTAGAATGCAAGATATCAAGAAAGAAAGAAAGAAAGAAAGTAATAAAGAAACTAAAGATAGAATGATTGAAGGTATGAAAGCTAGAATGTAAGATATGAAGAAAGATAGAAATGAAAGTAAGTAAAAAAGAAACTAAAGGTAGAATGAGAAAAGGTATGAAAGCTAGAATGAAAGATATCAAGAAAGAAAGAAAAAAGAAATCAATAAAGAATTTAAAGATGAGATTAGAGAAGGTATGAAAGCTAGAAGGAAAGATATCAAGAAAGAAAAAAGACCGAAAGTAAGAAAGTAATAAAGAAACTAAAGATGAAATGAGAGAAGGTATGAAAGCTAGAATGAAAGTTATCAAGAAATTAAGAAATGAAAGTAAGTAAAAAAGAAACTAAAGATAGAATGAGGGAAGTTATTACATCTAGAATGAAATATAGAAGAAAGAAAGAAAGAAAGAAACTAATAAAGAAACTAAAGATAGAATGAGAGAACGTATGAAAGCTAGAATGAAAGATATCAAGGAAGTAAGAAAAAAAGAAATCAATAAAGAGATTAAAGATGAAATGAGAGAAATATGAAACCTAGAATGAAAGATATCAAGCAACAAAGAAAGAAAGAAAGAAACTAATAAAGAAACTAAAGATATCAAGAAAGAAAGAAAGAAAGAAGGAAAGAAAGAAAGAAAGAAAGAAAGAAAGTAATAAAGAAACTAAAGATAAAATGAGAAAATGAATGAAATACGTAAAGAAATATATCAAGAAAGAAAGAAGAAATCAATAAAGAATCTAAAGATAAAATGAGAGAAGTTATGAAATACAGAATGAAATATATCAAGAAAAAAAGAAAGAAAGTAACTAATAAAGAAAATAAAGATAGAATGAGAGAAGGTATTGAAGCTAGAATGAAAGATATCAAGAAAGAAAGAAATGAAAGTAAGTAAAAAAGAAACTAAAGATAGAATGAGAGAAGGTATGAAAGCTGGAATGAAAGATATCAAGAAAGAAAGAAAGAAAGAAATCAAGAAAGAAATTAAAGATGAAATGAGAGAAGGTATGAAAGCTAGAAGGAAAGATATCAAGAAAGAATGAAAGAAAGAAAGTAACTAATAAAGAAACGAAAGATAGAATGAGAGATGGTAGGAAAGCTAGAATGAAAGATATCAAGGAAGTAAGAAAAAAGAAAGAAAGTAATAAAGAAACTAAAGATAGAATGAGACAATGTATGAAAGCTAGAATGAAAGATGTCAAGAAAGAAAGAAAGAAAGAAAGAAATCAAAAAAGAAACTAAAGTTAAATGAGAGAAGGTATGAAATACAGAATGAAATATATTAAGAAAGAAAGAAAGAAAGTAACTAATAAAGAAAATAAAGATAGAATGAGAGAAGGTATTAAACCTAGAATGAAAGATATCAAGAAAGAAAGAAATGAAAGTAAGTAAAAAAGAAACTAAAGATAGAATGAGAGAAGGTATGAAAGATAGAATCTAAGATATCAAGAAAGAAAGAAAGAAAGAAAGAAAGAAAATAATAAAGAAACTAAAGATAAAATGAGTGAAGGTATGAAAGCTAGAATGTAAGATATGAAGAGATAATGAAATGAAAGTAAGTAAAAAAGAAACTAAAGATAGAATGATAGAAGGTATGAAAGCTAGAATGAAAGATATCAAGAAAGAAAGAAAAAAAGAAATCAATAAAGAAATTAAAGATGAAATGAGAGATGGTATGAAAGCTAGAATAAAAAATATCAAGAAAGAATGAAAGAAAGAAAGAAAGAAAGAGAGTAATAAAGAAACTAAAGATAGAATGAAAGAAGGTATGAAAGCTAGAATGAAAGATATCAAGAAAGAATGAAAGAAAGAAAGAAAGAAAGAAAGAAACTAAAGAGAATGATTGAAGGTATGAAAGCTAGAATGTAAGATATCAAGAAAGAATGAATGAAAGAAAGAAAGTAATACAGAAACTGAAGACAGAATGATTGAAGGTATGAAAGCTAGAATGTAAGACATGAAGAAAGATAGAAATGAAAGTAAGTAAAAAAGAAACTAAAGGTATAATGAGAAAAGTTATGAAAGCTAGAATGAAAGATATCAAGAAAGAAAGAAAAAAGAAATCAATAAAGAATTTAAAGATGAGATTAGAGAAGGTATGAAAGCTAGAAGGAAAGTTATCAAGAAATTAAGAAATGAAAGTAAGTAAAAAAGAAACTAAAGATAGAATGAGGGAAGTTATTACATCTAGAAAGAAAGATAGAAGAAAGAAAGAAAGAAACTAATAAAGAAACTAAAGATAGAATGAGAGAACGTATGAAAGCTAGAATGAAAGATATCAAGGAAGTAAGAAAAAAAGAAATCAATAAAGAGATTAAAGATGAAATGAGAGAAATATGAAACCTAGAATGAAAGATATCAAGAAAAAAAGAAAGAAAGAAAGAAACTAATAAAGAAACTAGAGATATCAAGAAAGAAAGAAAGAAAGAAGGAAAGAAAGAAAGAAAGAAAGAAAGTAATAAAGAAACTAAAGATAGAATGAGAAAATGAATGAAATACATAATGAAATATATCAAGAAAGAAAGAAAGAAAGAAATCAATAAAGAATCTAAAGATAAAATGAGAGAAGTTATGAAATACAGAATGAAATATATCAAGAAAAAAAGAAAGAAAGTAACTAATAAAGAAAATAAAGATAGAATGAGAGAAGGTATTGAAGCTAGAATGAAAGATATCAAGAAAGAAAGAAATGAAAGTAAGTAAAAAAGAAACTAAAGATAGAATGAGAGAAGGTATGAAAGCTGGAATGAAAGATATCAAGAAAGAAAGAAAGAAAGAAATCAAGAAAGAAATTAAAGATGAAATGAGAGAAGGTATGAAAGCTAGAAGGAAAGATATCAAGAAAGAAAGAAAGAAAGAAAGTAATAAAGAAACTAAAGATAGAATGAGAGAATATATGAAAGCTAGAATGAAAGATATCAAGAAAGAAAGAAAGAAATCAATAAAGAAACTAAAGATAAAATGAGAGAAGGTATGAAAGCTAGAATGAAAGATATCTGGAAAGAAAGAAAGAAAGAAATTAGTAAAGAAACTAAAGATGAAATGAGAGAAGGTACGAAAGCTAGAATGAAATATATCAATAAAAATGAAAGAAAGAAAGAACGTAATAAAGAAACTAAAGATAGAATGAGAGAAGATATGAAAGCTAGAATGAAAGATATCCAGAAAGAAAGAAATGAAAGTAAGTAAAATAGAAACTAAAGATAAATTGAGAGAAGGTATGAAATACATAATGAAATATATCAAGAGAGAAACAAAGAAAGTAACTAATAAAGAAACTAAAGATAGAATGAGAGAAGGTATGAAAGGTAGAATGAAAGATATCAAGGAAGAAAGAAAAAAACATCAATAAAGAAATTAAAGAGGAAATGAGAGAAATATGAAACCTAGAATGCAAGATATCAAGAAAGAAAGAAAGTAATAAAGAACCTAATGATAGAATGAGAGAATGTATGAAAGCTAGAATGAAAGATATCAAGAAAGAAAGAAAGAAAGTAACTAATAAAGAAACTAAAGATAGAATGAGAGAAGGTATGAAAGCTAAAATGAAAGATATCAAGAAAGAAAGAAAGAAAGAAAGAAAGTAATAAAGAAAATGAAGATAGAATGATTGAAGGTATGAAAGCTAGAATGAAAGATATCAAAAAAGAATGAAAGAAAGAAAGTAACTAATAAAGAAACGAAAGATAGAATGAGACAATGTATGAAAGCTAGAATGAAAGATGTCAAGAAAGAAAGAAAGAAAGAAATCAAAAAAGAAACTAAAGTTAAATGAGAGAAGGTATGAAATACAGAATGAAATATATCAAGAAAGAAAGAAAGAAAAAAAAAAGTAATAAAGAAACTAAAGATAGAATGAGAGAATATATGAAAGCTAGAATGAAAGATATCATGAAAGAAAGAAAGAAAGTAATAAAGAAACTAAAGATAGAATGAGAGAAGGTATTAAAGCTAAAATGAAAGATATCAAGAATGAAAGAAAGTAAGAAAGTAATAAAGAAACTAAAGATAGAACGCGAGACGGTATGAGAGCGAGAATGAAAGATATCAAGAAAGGAAAAAGGAAGAAAGTAGAAATGAAGTAATAAAGAAACTTAAGATAGAATGAGTGAAGATATAAAAGCTGGAATGAAAGATATCTGGAAAGAAAGAAAGAAAGAAAGTAGTAAAGAAACTAAAGATGAAATGAGAGAAGGTATGAAAGCTAGAATGAAAGATATCAATAAAAAAGAAAGAAAGAAAGTAACTAATAAAGAAACGAAAGATAGAATGAGAGAAGGTAGGAAAGCTAGAATGAAAGATATCAACGAAGTAAGAAAAAAGAAAGAAAGTAATAAAGAAACTAAAGATAGAATGAGACAATGTATGAAAGCTAGAATGAAAGATGTCAAGAAAGATAGAAAGAAAGAAAGAAATCAAAAAAGAAACTAAACTTAAATGAGAGAATGTATTAAAGCTAGAATGAAATATATCAAGAAAGAAAGAAATGAAAGTAAGTAAAAAAGAAACTAAAGATAGAATGATAGAAGGTATGAAAGCTAGAATGAAACATATCAAGAAAGAAAGAAAAAAAGAAATTAATAAAGAAATTAAAGATGAATTGAGAGATGGTATGAAAGCTAGAATGAAAAATATCAAGAAAGAATGAAAGAAAGAAAGAAAGAGAGTAATAAAGAAACTAAAGATAGAATGAGTGAAGGTATGAAAGCTAGAATGTAAGATATGAAGAGATAAAGAAATGAAAGTAAGTAAAAAAGAAACTAAAGATAGAATGATAGAAGGTATGAAAGCTAGAATGAAAGATATCAAGAAAGAAAGAAAGAAAGAAATCAATAAAGATACTAAAGATAAAAAGAAAGAAATTATGAAATACATAATGAAATATATCAAGAAAGAAACAAAGAAAGTAACTAATAAAGAAACTAAAGATAGAATGAGAAAATGAATGAAATACATAATGAAAGATATCAAGAAAGAAAGAAAGAAAGAAATCACTAGAGAAACTAAAGATGAAATGAGAGAAGGTATGAAAGCAAGAATGAAAGATATCAAGAAAGAAAGAAAGAAAGAATGTAATAAAGAAACTAAAGATAGAATGAGTGAATTTATGAATGCTAGAATGAAAGATATCAAGAAAGAAATAAAAAAAGAAA
This sequence comes from Intellagama lesueurii, assembly GCA_037013535.1. Classification (NCBI taxonomy): domain Eukaryota; kingdom Metazoa; phylum Chordata; class Lepidosauria; order Squamata; family Agamidae; genus Intellagama; species Intellagama lesueurii. The sequence continues at coordinate 93,729,377 of JBAJHW010000002.1, forward strand.
TTAAGTAGTAAAGAAACTAAAGATAGAATCAGAGAAGTTATGAGAGCTGAAATGAAAGATATCAAGAAAGAAAGAAAGAAAGAAAGAAAGAAGGAAGGAACGAAAGTAATTAATAAAGAAACTAAAGATAGAATGAAAGAAGGTATGAAAGCTAGAATGAAAGATATCAAGAAAGAAAGAAAGAAAGTAATAAAGAAACTAAAGATAGAATGAGAGAAGGTATGATAGCTAGAATGAAAGATACCAAGGAAGAAGGAAAAAAAGAAATCATTAAAGAAATTAAAGAGGAAATGAGAGAAATATGAATCCTAGAATGCAAGATATCAAGAAAGAAAGAAAGAAAGAAAGAAAGAAAGTAATAAAGAAACGAAAGATAGAATGAGAGAATGTATGAAAGCTAGAATGAAAGATATCAAGAAAGAAAGAAATGAAAGTAAGTAAAAAAGAAACTAAAGATAGAATGAGAGAAGGTATGATAGCTAGAATGAAAGATACCAAGGAAGAAAGAAAAAAAGAAATCATTAAAGAAATTAAAGAGGAAATGAGAGAAATATGAAACCTAGAATGCAAGATATCAAGAAAGAAAGAAAGAAAGAAAGTAATAAAGAAACTAAAGATAGAATGAGAGAATGTATGAAAGCTAGAATGAAAGATATCAAAAAAGAAAGAAAGAATCTGTTAACGCGGAATCCTGCAAGCCGCTAGCTGAGAGTTGTTTCTGGTCCTGATGGTAAAAATAACTCACACAGACACGTTCTCTTCCAGCCCGACACGTGTATTTACAGCAAATATACAAAGTGGCAGCGTGACAGCATGAAATCAACATTTGTAGAAGTGGTGGTGGTGTTCTGTACAACTCAACTATATACACATAAGCATCTGCCCTTGCCCAATCAGGGCAGATGTTGCATCATCCAGTCTTTACCCAGATGTTGCATCATCCTTTCTATAGTCACTGTGACTCAGCACTTTTATACTTACACACCTGCATGACATGGCAGTTCATTAGTACTTCTGCTCTGCTCTGTTCAGGCCTGTAAATTTTTTAATACTTTGACACCCCTCCTAATTTACACCTGAACAAAATTCAAACCCAACTCTTTGATTATTTCACTGTGTCTTTGAACACTCAAAGGTTTTGTAAAAATATCAGCAACATTTTTATCCGTTTTGCAGTATTGTAACTCTATTAATTTTTCTTTTATGGCTTCTCTTACGTTATGATATTTGATGTCAACATGTTTACTCCTATTTCGCATTTTTCTGTTACAGCCATTTGTAAGCAGGTTGTATTATCTTCTAAGACCTTTATTGGTTTATGTGTTTCTATCTTTAAATCCTTAATTAATTGTCTATACCAGATTAATTCTGAGCATACTTCCGACAAAGCTGCGAATTCAGCTTCTGCTGTCGAAGTAGCCACAGAACTCTGTTTTCTGGACTTCCACCCTACTAAAACATTTGCAAACATTACAATGAATCCAGACATTGACTTCCTGTCATCTTTTCTTTTCTACTTCAGGAAGTAACATGACCTCTTCATAACATTTTGGTTCCTGATACACATGGCACACCCTTATTTCTCCTACACCAAACCTTGCAGGCGGAACCCCTTTGTTAACTCTCTCTGACCTCCTGGGGATTTGTGGCTCATCCTCAATTTTTGGTTCTTGCTTAATTCCTATCTCACTTTCTTGATCACTACACTGCCCATCGTCTTCTTCATCTTTTGTCTTGGACTGGCTCTCTTCTGTTTCTTCTTCTTTTGTCTCTTACTGCCTATTCTCACACTCTCTTGTGTTTGTGAATGGTATGAAAACTTGGGAATTAGCATGAACCCTATCCCAATTCTCATGTTCACAAAAATTGTCAGACCTCGAAATCACTACATTGTTGTTTCCATCAAGGAAGCGGTATGCCTTTGAACCTCTTTCATAACCTATGAATTTCATTTTCTTTGCCTTTGGTTGTCCCTTCCTTCTTGTCTCTTTTGGGATGTGCACCCATGCACTGCACCCAAACACCCTCATGTGTTTTAAAGATGGCTCTCTCCCATATAACATATAATAAGGAGTCTGCCCTATTGCAGAAGATAACAATCTGTTATTTATGTAGTTCGATGTAAGCAGGGCTTCTCCCCACAGGCCATGACTCATGTTAGCGTCAGCTAACAATGCGTCTTTCATTGTCTGCAACACTCCGTTTCTTCTTTCTGCCACGCCATTTTGGAAGGGTGAATATGGACTAGTTTTTCTATGATATATCCCATTTTCCTTCAACCAGCTTTGAAATTTGTTAGATAGGAACTCAGACCCTCTATCCGTCTGGATTTGCGCCACCTTGTGGCCATAACGTCTCTCAATGAAGCTTAGCCAATTTCTGAAGTTGCTAAACACCTCTGCCTTTGTTTTCAATAAGTAGCAAAAAGAATACCTTGAATAATCATCTACAATTACCAGGACATATTTTGCTCCACCCAAAGATGATGCAAAAGGGCCAATCAAGTCTGCATGTACCAGTTGAAAGGGCCTTTGTGTTTGACTGGTTCGTTCCTTGTTTTTGGGGCTTACTTTAGATTTTGCCATTTTACACACGTTGCAATCTAAATAATTTTTACACTCTTTCAACTGTACATCTTTTGCCACTGCTTGCATTCTCTGAATTGTTCTAAAATTTGCATGACCCAACCTCCTGTGTAACAGGTGTGCACATTTATCATGCTGAGGTGCGTTTTTCACTGTTACATGTGTGTCACTTTGTATTTTACACCTCAAAACGTACAAATTATTTTCTTGTTTTGCCCTTGCGCAAACACATTTTCCTTTCTTAATTTTACACTCATCATTTTCAAATATGACTACAAAGCCCTGTTTTACTAAAGCAGACACACTTAAGATGCTACAGTCCAACTGTGGTACATGAAGAACACCTTTGAGTTCTTGTTCCAAACCTGACACAAAAACTGTCCCTTCTGCAGCAATAGGCAACTTCTGTCCGTTTGCCAGGCTCATGCTGCTTTGTTCCGAAGCACCTAGAGAAAGAAACAAATCTCTTTCATTAGTTAAATGTGTAACGGCCCCACTGTCAATTATCCAGCAAGCTTGCTGAACGACCTTGGATTTATCTCTTGCTGCCTGGACAAGAGAAATCCTCCCTTTTCTCTTTTCGGTGCTTCTTTCACTTTTGCAGCCAGCTTTTCTGTCGTCTCTGCTACAGTCTCTCAGAAGATGATTTACAGATCCACAGCCAAAACAGCGTCTCACGGTCATAGCACGACCACTCTCTTCTCCCCTCCTAGGAGTTGTTTCTCTGTGTAGGCTGTAATCTGTCTTTTTCCTCCAGCCGTCTTGGTTCCTTTGACGCTGGATGTTTTGTTTCTCTCCGTCACCAGACATTTCACTCTTACGTCGTTCCTGTTCCAGCAATCTGCCCGTCAGGTATTCCAGGGTCAAATTCGCCTCAGGCATAGACTCTAAACTGGTGACCAGAGTGTCGTATTCATCAGATAAACTGCTTAGAATGAGGTACACTTTCTGGATTTCTGGAAACTGCACATTCCTTTGCTCCAGTTCATTAAAGAGACATTTTATCTCTTGCAAATGTTTAGATACGCTCTCACCGGGCTGTAATCTGCACCTGTAGAGCTTTCTTGTTAAGGATACTTTAGATCCTGCTGAATCTCTCACGTAAATTCTCTTGAGACATTGCCAAACTTCTCTCGCCGTAGCTAAGCCACGCACGTGGATTAATTGGTTGTCTTCCAAGAAAAGTATCAAAGTACTCAGAGCTTTTTCATTTTTACGTTCCTCCTCTTCATCAAGCTGTGCTGGGAGGTTGGTTACAATCTGCCACAGATCTTCCCTCCTTAATAGCATCTCAGCTTTGACGGACCACGTCTGGTAATTACAGTCATTTAACTTCGTTAAGGGAAAACCTCCCAGGCTTGTTCCACCAAATGCCATGCTGCCTGCTCTTCTCTCAGTCCTCTGTTTTCCTTCCCCTCCTGGGCACACAACAGCAGAACTGCTTTCTTTCAGGACCTCTATTTCTTCCTCCTTCTATTATAGTGGCACCCACTGGAACTCACCAACGTTCTCAGCAGTAGATGGTCTGCGCAGGGTGCGTCGCTGGGCCCATGACCTTTGTTAACGCGGAATCCTGCAAGCCGCTAGCTGAGAGTTGTTTCTGGTCCTGATGGTAAAAATAACTCACACAGACACGTTCTCTTCCAGCCTGACACGTGTATTTACAGCAAATATACAAAGTGGCAGCGTGACAGCATGAAATCAACATTTGTAGAAGTGGTGGTGGTGTTCTGTACAACTCAACTATATACACATAAGCATCTGCCCTTGCCCAATCAGGGCAGATGTTGCATCATCCAGTCTTTACCCAGATGTTGCATCATCCTTTCTATAGTCACTGTGACTCAGCACTTTTATACTTACACACCTGCATGACATGGCAGTTCATTAGTACTTCTGCTCTGCTCTGTTCAGGCCTGTAAATTTTTTAATACTTTGACAGAATCCAATAAAGAAACTAAAGATAAAATGAGAGAAGGTATGAAATACATAATGAAATATATCAAGAAAGAAAAAAAGAAAGTAACTAATAAAGAAACTAAAGATAGAATGAGAGAAGGTATGAAAGCTAGAAGGAAAGCTATCAAGAAAGAAAGCTATCAAGAAAGAAAGAAAGAAAGAAAGAAAGAAAGAAAGAAAGTAATAAAGAAACTAAAGATAGAATGAGAGAATATATGAAAGCTAGAATGAAAGATATCAAGAAAGAAAGAAAGAAATCAATAAAGAACCTAAAGATAAAATGAGAGAAGGTATGAAATCCAGAATGAAAGATATCAAGAAACAAACAAAGAAAGAAAGAAACTAATAAAGAAACTAAAGATAGAATGAGAGAAGGTATTAAAGCTAGAATGAAAAATATCAAGAATGAAAGAAAGTAAGAAAGTAATAAAGGAACTAAAGATAGTACGCGACAAGGTATGAGAGCTAGAATGAAAGATATCAAGAAAGGAAAAAGGAAGAAAGTAGTAAAGAAACTAAAGATGAAATGAGAGAAGGTATGAAAGCTAGAATGAAAGATATCAATAAAAAAGAAAGAAAGAAAGAACGTTATAAAGAAACTAAAGATAGAATGAGAGAACATATGAAAGCTAGAATGAAAGATATCAAGAAAGAAAGAAATAAAAGTAAGTAAAATAGAAACTAAAGATAGAATGAGAGAAGGAATGATAGCTAGAATGAAAGATATCAAGGAAGAAAGAAAAAAAGAAATCAATTAAGAAATTAAAGAGGAAATGAGAGAAATATGAAACCTAGAATGCAAGATATCAAGAAAGAAAGAAAGAAAGAAAGTAATAAAGAAACTAAAGATAGAATGAGAGAAGGTAGGAAAGCTAGAATGAAAGATGTCAAGAAAGAAAGAAAGAAAGAAATCAAAAAAGAAACTAAAGTTAAATGAGAGAAGGTATGAAATACAGAATGAAATATATCAATAAAGAAAGAAAGAAAGTAGTAAAGAAACTAAAGATAGAATGAGAGAATATATGAAATCCAGAATGAAAGATATCAAGAAAGAAAGAAAGAAAGAAAGTAATAAAGAAACTAAAGATAGAACGCGAGAAGGTATGAGAGCGAGAATGAAAGATATCAAGAAAGGAAAAAGGAAGAAAGTAGAAATGAAGTAATAAAGAAACTTAAGATAAAATGAGTGAAGATATGAAAGCTAGAATGAAAGATATCTGGAAAGAAAGAAAGAAAGAAAGTAGTAAAGAAACTAAAGATGAAATGGGAGAAGGTAGGAAAGCTAGAATGAAAGATATCAATAAAAAAGAAAGAAAGAAAGAACGTAATAAAGAAACTAAAGATAAAATGAGAGAAGGTATGAAAGCTAGAATGAAAGATATCAAGAAAGAATGAAAGAAAGAAAGTAACTAATAAAGAAACGAAAGATAGAATGAGAGATGGTAGGAAAGCTAGAATGAAAGATATCAAGGAAGTAAGAAAAAAGAAAGAAAGTAATAAAGAAACTAAAGATAGAATGAGACAATTTATGAAAGCTAGAATGAAAGATGTCAAGAAAGAAAGAAAGAAAGAAATCAAAAAAGAAACTAAAGTTAAATGGGAGAAGGTATGAAATACAGAATGAAATATATCAAGAAAGAAAGAAAGAAAGTAACTAATAAAGAAAATAAAGATAGAATGAGAGAAGGTATTAAACCTAGAATGAAAGATATCAAGAAAGAAAGAAATGAAAGTACGTAAAAAAGAAACTAAAGATAGAATGAGAGAAGGTATGAAAGATAGAATCTAAGATATCAAGAAAGAAAGAAAGAAAGAAAGAAAGAAAGAAAATAATAAAGAAACTAAAGATAGAATGAGAGAAGGTAGGAAAGCTAGAATGAAAAATATCAAGAAAGAAAGAAAAAAAGAAATCAATAAAGAAATTAAAGATGAAATGAGAGATGGTATGAAAGCTAGAATGAAAAATATCAAGAAAGAATGAAAGAAAGAAAGAAAGAAAGAGAGTAATAAAGAAACTAAAGAGAATGATTGAAGGTATTAAAGCTAGAATGTAAGATATCAAGAAAGAATGAATGAAAGAAAGAAAGTAATACAGAAACTGAAGATAGAATGATTGAAGGTATGAAAGCTCGAATGAAAGATATCAAGAAAGAATGAAAGAAAGAAAGAAAGTAATAAAGAAACTAAAGATAGAATGATTGAAGGTATGAAAGCTAGAATGTAAGATATGAAGAAAGATAGAAATGAAAGTAAGTAAAAAAGAAACTAAAGGTAGAATGAGAAAAGGTATGAAAGCTAGAATGAAAGATATCAAGAAAGAAAGAAAAAAGAAATCAATAAAGAATTTAAAGATGAGATTAGAGAAGGTATGAAAGCTAGAAGGAAAGATATCAAGAAAGAAAAAAGAACGAAAGTAAGAAAGTAATAAAGAAACTAAAGATGAAATGAGAGAAGGTATGAAAGCTAGAATGAAAGTTATCAAGAAATTAAGAAATGAAAGTAAGTAAAAAAGAAACTAAAGATAGAATGAGGAAAGTTATTACATCTAGAATGAAAGATAGAAGAAAGAAAGAAAGAAAGAAAGAAAATAATAAAGAAACTAAAGATAGAATGAGAGAACGTATGAAAGCTAGAATGAAAGATATCAAGGAAGTAAGAAAAAAAGAAATCAATAAAGAGATTAAAGATGAAATGAGAAAAATATGAAACCTAGAATGAAAGATATCAAGAAACAAAGAAAGAAAGAAAGAAACTAATAAAGAAACTAAAGATATCAAGAAAGAAAGAAAGAAAGAAGGAAAGAAAGAAAGAGAGAAAGAAAGAAAGTAATAAAGAAACTAAAGATAGAATGAGAAAATGAATGAAATACATAATGAAATATATCAAGAAAGAAGGAAAGAAAGAAATCAATAAAGAATCTAAAGATAAAATGAGAGAAGTTATGAAATACAGAATGAAATATATCAAGAAAAAAAGAAAGAAAGTAACTAATAAAGAAAATAAAGATAGAATGAGAGAAGGTATTGAAGCTAGAATGAAAGATATCAAGAAAGAAAGAAATGAAATTAAGTAAAAAAGAAACTAAAGATAGAATGAGAGAAGGTATGAAAGCTGGAATGAAAGATATCAAGAAAGAAAGAAAGAAAGAAATCAAGAAAGAAATTAAAGATGAAATGAGAGAAGGTATGAAAGCTAGAAGGAAAGATATCAAGAAAGAATGAAAGAAAGAAAGTAATTAAAAAAGAAACGAAAGATAGAATGAGAGAAGGTATGAAAGCTAGAATTAAAGATATCAAGAAAGAAAGAAAGAAAGAAAGAAAGTAATAAAGAAACTAAAGATAGAATGAGAGAAGGTAGGAAAGCTAGAATGAAAGATGTCAAGAAAGAAAGAAAGAAAGAAATCAAAAAAGAAACTAAAGTTAAATGAGAGAAGGTATGAAATACAGAATGAAATATATCAATAAAGAAAGAAAGAAAGTAATAAAGAAACTAAAGATAGAATGAGAGAATATATGAAAGCTAGAATGAAAGATATCAAGAAAGAAAGAAAGAAATCAATAAAGAAACTAAAGATAAAATGAGAGAAGGTATGAAATCCAGAATGAAAGATATCAAGAAAGAAAGAAAGTAATAAAGAAACTAAAGATAGAACGCGAGAAGGTATGAGAGCGAGAATGAAAGATATCAAGAAAGGAAAAAGGAAGAAAGTAGAAATGAAGTAATAAAGAAACTTAAGATAAAATGAGTGAAGATATGAAAGCTAGAATGAAAGATATCTGGAAAGAAAGAAAGAAAGAAAGAAAGTAGTAAAGAAACTAAAGATGAAATGGGAGAAGGTAGGAAAGCTAGAATGAAAGATATCAATAAAAAAGAAAGAAAGAAAGAACGTAATAAAGAAACTAAAGATAAAATGAGAGAAGGTATGAAAGCTAGAATGAAAGATATCAAGAAAGAATGAAAGAAAGAAAGTAACTAATAAAGAAACGAAAGATAGAATGAGAGATGGTAGGAAAGCTAGAATGAAAGATATCAAGGAAGTAAGAAAAAAGAAAGAAAGTAATAAAGAAACTAAAGATAGAATGAGACAATTTATGAAAGCTAGAATGAAAGATGTCAAGAAAGAAAGAAAGAAAGAAATCAAAAAAGAAACTAAAGTTAAATGGGAGAAGGTATGAAATACAGAATGAAATATATCAAGAAAGAAAGAAAGAAAGTAACTAATAAAGAAAATAAAGATAGAATGAGAGAAGGTATTAAACCTAGAATGAAAGATATTAAGAAAGAAAGAAATGAAAGTACGTAAAAAAGAAACTAAAGATACAATGAGAGAAGGTATGAAAGATAGAATCTAAGATATCAAGAAAGAAAGAAAGAAAGAAAGAAAGAAAGAAAATAATAAAGAAACTAAAGATAGAATGAGAGAAGGTAGGAAAGCTAGAATGAAAAATATCAAGAAAGAAAGAAAAAAAGAAATCAATAAAGAAATTAAAGATGAAATGAGAGATGGTATGAAAGCTAGAATGAAAAATATCAAGAAAGAATGAAAGAAAGAAAGAAAGAAAGAGAGTAATAAAGAAACTAAAGAGAATGATTGAAGGTATTAAAGCTAGAATGTAAGATATCAAGAAAGAATGAATGAAAGAAAGAAAGTAATACAGAAACTGAAGATAGAATGATTGAAGGTATGAAAGCTCGAATGAAAGATATCAAGAAAGAATGAAAGAAAGAAAGAAAGTAATAAAGAAACTAAAGATAGAATGATTGAAGGTATGAAAGCTAGAATGTAAGATATGAAGAAAGATAGAAATGAAAGTAAGTAAAAAAGAAACTAAAGGTAGAATGAGAAAAGGTATGAAAGCTAGAATGAAAGATATCAAGAAAGAAAGAAAAAAGAAATCAATAAAGAATTTAAAGATGAGATTAGAGAAGGTATGAAAGCTAGAAGGAAAGATATCAAGAAAGAAAAAAGAACGAAAGTAAGAAAGTAATAAAGAAACTAAAGATGAAATGAGAGAAGGTATGAAAGCTAGAATGAAAGTTATCAAGAAATTAAGAAATGAAAGTAAGTAAAAAAGAAACTAAAGATAGAATGAGGAAAGTTATTACATCTAGAATGAAAGATAGAAGAAAGAAAGAAAGAAAGAAAGAAAATAATAAAGAAACTAAAGATAGAATGAGAGAACGTATGAAAGCTAGAATGAAAGATATCAAGGAAGTAAGAAAAAAAGAAATCAATAAAGAGATTAAAGATGAAATGAGAAAAATATGAAACCTAGAATGAAAGATATCAAGAAACAAAGAAAGAAAGAAAGAAACTAATAAAGAAACTAAAGATATCAAGAAAGAAAGAAAGAAAGAAGGAAAGAAAGAAAGAGAGAAAGAAAGAAAGTAATAAAGAAACTAAAGATAGAATGAGAAAATGAATGAAATACATAATGAAATATATCAAGAAAGAAGGAAAGAAAGAAATCAATAAAGAATCTAAAGATAAAATGAGAGAAGTTATGAAATACAGAATGAAATATATCAAGAAAAAAAGAAAGAAAGTAACTAATAAAGAAAATAAAGATAGAATGAGAGAAGGTATTGAAGCTAGAATGAAAGATATCAAGAAAGAAAGAAATGAAATTAAGTAAAAAAGAAACTAAAGATAGAATGAGAGAAGGTATGAAAGCTGGAATGAAAGATATCAAGAAAGAAAGAAAGAAAGAAATCAAGAAAGAAATTAAAGATGAAATGAGAGAAGGTATGAAAGCTAGAAGGAAAGATATCAAGAAAGAATGAAAGAAAGAAAGTAATTAAAAAAGAAACGAAAGATAGAATGAGAGAAGGTATGAAAGCTAGAATTAAAGATATCAAGAAAGAAAGAAAGAAAGAAAGAAAGTAATAAAGAAACTAAAGATAGAATGAGAGAAGGTAGGAAAGCTAGAATGAAAGATGTCAAGAAAGAAAGAAAGAAAGAAATCAAAAAAGAAACTAAAGTTAAATGAGAGAAGGTATGAAATACAGAATGAAATATATCAATAAAGAAAGAAAGAAAGTAATAAAGAAACTAAAGATAGAATGAGAGAATATATGAAAGCTAGAATGAAAGATATCAAGAAAGAAAGAAAGAAATCAATAAAGAAACTAAAGATAAAATGAGAGAAGGTATGAAATCCAGAATGAAAGATATCAAGAAAGAAAGAAAGTAATAAAGAAACTAAAGATAGAACGCGAGAAGGTATGAGAGCGAGAATGAAAGATATCAAGAAAGGAAAAAGGAAGAAAGTAGAAATGAAGTAATAAAGAAACTTAAGATAAAATGAGTGAAGATATGAAAGCTAGAATGAAAGATATCTGGAAAGAAAGAAAGAAAGAAAGAAAGTAGTAAAGAAACTAAAGATGAAATGGGAGAAGGTAGGAAAGCTAGAATGAAAGATATCAATAAAAAAGAAAGAAAGAAAGAACGTAATAAAGAAACTAAAGATAAAATGAGAGAAGGTATGAAAGCTAGAATGAAAGATATCAAGAAAGAATGAAAGAAAGAAAGTAACTAATAAAGAAACGAAAGATAGAATGAGAGATGGTAGGAAAGCTAGAATGAAAGATATCAAGGAAGTAAGAAAAAAGAAAGAAAGTAATAAAGAAACTAAAGATAGAATGAGACAATTTATGAAAGCTAGAATGAAAGATGTCAAGAAAGAAAGAAAGAAAGAAATCAAAAAAGAAACTAAAGTTAAATGGGAGAAGGTATGAAATACAGAATGAAATATATCAAGAAAGAAAGAAAGAAAGTAACTAATAAAGAAAATAAAGATAGAATGAGAGAAGGTATTAAACCTAGAATGAAAGATATTAAGAAAGAAAGAAATGAAAGTACGTAAAAAAGAAACTAAAGATACAATGAGAGAAGGTATGAAAGATAGAATCTAAGATATCAAGAAAGAAAGAAAGAAAGAAAGAAAGAAAGAAAATAATAAAGAAACTAAAGATAGAATGAGAGAAGGTAGGAAAGCTAGAATGAAAGATATCAAGAAAGAAAGAAAAAAAGAAATCAATAAAGAAATTAAAGATGAAATGAGAGATGGTATGAAAGCTAGAATGAAAAATATCAAGAAAGAATGAAAGAAAGAAAGAAAGAAAGAGAGTAATAAAGAAACTAAAGAGAATGATTGAAGGTATTAAAGCTAGAATGTAAGATATCAAGAAAGAATGAATGAAAGAAAGAAAGTAATACAGAAACTGAAGATAGAATGATTGAAGGTATGAAAGCTCGAATGAAAGATATCAAGAAAGAATGAAAGAAAGAAAGAAAGTAATAAAGAAACTAAAGATAGAATGATTGAAGGTATGAAAGCTAGAATGTAAGATATGAAGAAAGATAGAAATGAAAGTAAGTAAAAAAGAAACTAAAGGTAGAATGAGAAAAGGTATGAAAGCTAGAATGAAAGATATCAAGAAAGAAAGAAAAAAGAAATCAATAAAGAATTTAAAGATGAGATTAGAGAAGGTATGAAAGCTAGAAGGAAAGATATCAAGAAAGAAAAAAGAACGAAAGTAAGAAAGTAATAAAGAAACTAAAGATGAAATGAGAGAAGGTATGAAAGCTAGAATGAAAGTTATCAAGAAATTAAGAAATGAAAGTAAGTAAAAAAGAAACTAAAGATAGAATGAGGAAAGTTATTACATCTAGAATGAAAGATAGAAGAAAGAAAGAAAGAAAGAAAGAAAATAATAAAGAAACTAAAGATAGAATGAGAGAACGTATGAAAGCTAGAATGAAAGATATCAAGGAAGTAAGAAAAAAAGAAATCAATAAAGAGATTAAAGATGAAATGAGAGAAATATGAAACCTAGAATGAAAGATATCAAGAAACAAAGAAAGAAAGAAAGAAACTAATAAAGAAACTAAAGATATCAAGAAAGAAAGAAAGAAAGAAGGAAAGAAAGAAAGAGAGAAAGAAAGAAAGTAATAAAGAAACTAAAGATAGAATGAGAAAATGAATGAAATACATAATGAAATATATCAAGAAAGAAGGAAAGAAAGAAATCAATAAAGAATCTAAAGATAAAATGAGAGAAGTTATGAAATACAGAATGAAATATATCAAGAAAAAAAGAAAGAAAGTAACTAATAAAGAAAATAAAGATAGAATGAGAGAAGGTATTGAAGCTAGAATGAAAGATATCAAGAAAGAAAGAAATGAAAGTAAGTAAAAAAGAAACTAAAGATAGAATGAGAGAAGGTATGAAAGCTGGAATGAAAGATATCAAGAAAGAAAGAAAGAAAGAAATCAAGAAAGAAATTAAAGATGAAATGAGAGAAGGTATGAAAGCTAGAAGGAAAGATATCAAGAAAGAATGATAGAAAGAAAGTAACTAAAAAAGAAACGAAAGATAGAATGAGAGAAGGTATGAAAGCTAGAATTAAAGATATCAAGAAAGAAAGAAAGAAAGAAAGAAAGTAATAAAGAAACTAAAGATAGAATGAGAGAATATAAGAAAGCTAGAATGAAAGATATCAAGAAAGAAAGAAAGAAAGTAATAAAGAAACTAAAGATAAAATGAGAGAAGGTATGAAAGCTAGAATGAAAGATATCTGGAAAGAAAGAAAGAAAGAAAGAAATTAGTAAAGAAACTAAAGATGAAATGAGAGAAGGTACGAAAGCTAGAATGAAATATATCAATAAAAAAGAAAGAAAGAAAGAACGTAATAAAGAAACTAAAGATAGAATGAGAGAAGATATGAAAGCTAGAATGAAAGATATCAAGAAAGAAAGAAATGAAAGTAAGTAAAATAGAAACTAAAGATAAATTGAGAGAAGGTATGAAATACATAATGAAATATATCAAGAGAGAAACAAAGAAAGTAACTAATAAAGAAACTAAAGATAGAATGAGAGAAGGTATGAAAGGTAGAATGAAAGATATCAAGGAAGAAAGAAAAAAACATCAATCAAGAAATTAAACGGGAAATGAGAGAAATATGAAACCTAGAATGCAAGATATCAAGAAAGAAAGAAAGTAATAAAGAACCTAATGATAGAATGAGAGAATGTATGATAGCTAGAATGAAAGATATCAAGAAAGAAAGAAAGAAAGTAACTAATAAAGAAACTAAAGATAGAATGAGAGAAGGTATGAAAGCTAGAATGAAAGATATCAAGAAAGAATGAAAGAAAGAAAGAAAGTAATTAATAAAGAAACTAAAGATAGAATGAAAGAAGGTATGAAAGCTAGAATGTAAGATATCAAGAAAGAAAGAAAGAAAGAAAGAAAGAAAGAAAGAAAGTAATAAAGAAAATGAAGATAGAATGATTGAAGGTATGAAAGCTAGAATGAAAGATATGAAGAAAGAATGAAAGAAAGAAAGTAACTAATAAAGAAACGAAAGATAGAATTAGAGAAGGTAGGAAAGCTAGAATGAAAGATATCAAGGAAGTAAGAAAAAAGTAAGAAAGTAATAAAGAAACTAAAGATAGAATGAGACAATGTATGAAAGCTAGAATGAAAGATGTCAAGAAAGAAAGAAAGAAAGAAATCAAAAAAGAAACTAAAGTTAAATGAGAGAAGGTATGAAATACAGAATGAAATATATCAAGAAAGAAAGAAAGAAAGAAAGTAATAAAGAAACTAAAGATAGAATGAGAGAAGGTATTAAAGCTAAAATGAAAGATATCAAGAATGAAAGAAAGTAAGAAAGTAATAAAGAAACTAAAGATAGAACGCGAGAAGGTATGAGAGCGAGAATGAAAGATATCAAGAAAGGAAAAAGGAAGAAAGTAGAAATGAAGAAATAAAGAAACTTAAGATAGAATGAGTGAAGATATAAAAGCTGGAATGAAAGATATCTGGAAAGAAAGAAAGAAAGAAAGTAGTAAAGAAACTAAAGATGAAATGAGAGAAGGTATGAAAGCTAGAATGAAAGATATCAATATAAAAGAAAGAAAGAAAGAACGTAATAAAGAAACTAAAGATAAAATGAGAGAAGGTATGAAAGCTAGAATGAAAGATATCAACGAAGTAAGAAAAAAGAAAGAAAGTAATAAAGAAACTAAATATAGAATGAGACAATGTATGAAAGCTAGAATGAAAGATGTCAAGAAAGATAGAAAGAAAGAAAGAAATCAAAAAAGAAACTAAAGTTAAATGAGAGAATGTATTAAAGCTAGAATGAAATATATCAAGAAAGAAAGAAATGAAAGTAAGTAAAAAAGAAACTAAAGATAGAATGATAGAAGGTATGAAAGCTAGAATGAAACATATCAAGAAAGAAAGAAAAAAAGAAATTAATAAAGAAATTAAAGATGAATTGAGAGATGGTATGAAAGCTAGAATGAAAAATATCAAGAAAGAATGAAAGAAAGAAAGAAAGAGAGTAATAAAGAAACTAAAGATAGAATGAGTGAAGGTATGAAAGCTAGAATGTAAGATATGAAGAGATAAAGAAATGAAAGTAAGTAAAGAAGAAACTAAAGATAGAATGATAGAAGGTATGAAAGCTAGAATGAAAGATATCAAGAAAGAAAGAAAGAAAGAAATCAATAAAGATACTAAAGATAAAAAGAAAGAAATTATGAAATACATAATGAAATATATCAAGAATGAAACAAAGAAAGTAACTAATAAAGAAACTAAAGATAGAATGAGAGAAGGTATGAAAGCTAGAAAGAAAAATATCAAGAAATAATGAAAGAAAGAAAGAAAGTAATAAAGAAATTAAAGATAGAATGAGTGAAGGTATGAAAGCTAGAATGTAAGATATGAAGAGATAAAAAATGAAAGTTAGTAAAAAAGAAACTAAAGACAGAATGAGAGAATCTATGAAAGCTAGAATGAAAGAGATCAAGAATGAAAGAAAGAAATCAATAAAGAAACTAAAGATAAAATGAGAGAAGGTATGAAATACATAATGAAATATATCAAGAAAGAAACAAAGTAACTAATAAAGAAACTAAAGATAGAATGAAAGAAGGTATGAAAGCTAGAATGAAAGATATCAAGAAAGAATGAAAGAAAGAAAGAAAGTAATAAAGAAACTGAAGAGAATGATTGAAGGTATGAAAGCTAGACTGTAAGATATCAAGAAAGAATGAAAGAAAGAAAGTAATACAGAAACTGAAGATAGAATGATTGAAGGTATGAAAGCTAGAATGAAAGATATCAAGAAAGAATGAAAGAAAGAAAGAAAGTAATAAAGAAACTAAAGATAGAATGATTGAAGATATGAAAGCTAGAATGTAAGATATGAAGAAAGATAGAAATGAAAGTAAGTAAAAAAGAAACTAAAGGTAGAATGACAAAAGGTATGAAAGCTAGAATGAAAGATATCAAGAAAGAAAGAAATGAAAGTAAGTAAAAAAGAAACTAAAGATAGAATGATAGAAGGTATGAAAGCTAGAATGAAACATATCAAGAAAGAAAGAAAAAAAGAAATTAATAAAGAAATTAAAGATGAATTGAGAGATGGTATGAAAGCTAGAATGAAAAATATCGAGAAAGAATGAAAGAAAGAAAGAAAGAGAGTAATAAAGAAACTAAAGATAGAATGAGTGAAGGTATGAAAGCTAGAATGTAAGATATGAAGAGATAAAGAAATGAAAGTAAGTAAAGAAGAAACTAAAGATAGAATGATAGAAGGTATGAAAGCTAGAATGAAAGATATCAAGAAAGAAAGAAAGAAAGAAATCAATAAAGATACTAAAGATAAAAAGAAAGAAATTATGAAATACATAATGAAATATATCAAGAATGAAACAAAGAAAGTAACTAATAAAGAAACTAAAGATAGAATGAGAGAAGGTATGAAAGCTAGAAAGAAAAATATCAAGAAATAATGAAAGAAAGAAAGAAAGTAATAAAGAAATTAAAGATAGAATGAGTGAAGGTATGAAAGCTAGAATGTAAGATATGAAGAGATAAAAAATGAAAGTTAGTAAAAAAGAAACTAAAGACAGAATGAGAGAATCTATGAAAGCTAGAATGAAAGAGATCAAGAATGAAAGAAAGAAATCAATAAAGAAACTAAAGATAAAATTAGAGAAGGTATGAAATACATAATGAAATATATCAAGAAAGAAACAAAGTAACTAATAAAGAAACTAAAGATAGAATGAAAGAAGGTATGAAAGCTAGAATGAAAGATATCAAGAAAGAATGAAAGAAAGAAAGTAATAAAGAAACTGAAGAGAATGATTGAAGGTATGAAAGCTAGACTGTAAGATATCAAGAAAGAATGAAAGAAAGAAAGTAATACAGAAACTGAAGATAGAATGATTGAAGGTATGAAAGCTAGAATGAAAGATATCAAGAAAGAATGAAAGAAAGAAAGAAAGTAATAAAGAAACTAAAGATAGAATGATTGAAGATATGAAAGCTAGAATGTAAGATATGAAGAAAGATAGAAATGAAAGTAAGTAAAAAAGAAACTAAAGGTAGAATGACAAAAGGTATGAAAGCTAGAATGAAAGATATCAAGAAAGAAAGAAATGAAAGTAAGTAAAAAAGAAACTAAAGATAGAATGATAGAAGGTATGAAAGCTAGAATGAAACATATCAAGAAAGAAAGAAAAAAAGAAATTAATAAAGAAATTAAAGATGAATTGAGAGATGGTATGAAAGCTAGAATGAAAAATATCAAGAAAGAATGAAAGAAAGAAAGAAAGAGAGTAATAAAGAAACTAAAGATAGAATGAGTGAAGGTATGAAAGCTAGAATGTAAGATATGAAGAGATAAAGAAATGAAAGTAAGTAAAGAAGAAACTAAAGATAGAATGATAGAAGGTATGAAAGCTAGAATGAAAGATATCAAGAAAGAAAGAAAGAAAGAAATCAATAAAGATACTAAAGATAAAAAGAAAGAAATTATGAAATACATAATGAAATATATCAAGAATGAAACAAAGAAAGTAACTAATAAAGAAACTAAAGATAGAATGAGAGAAGGTATGAAAGCTAGAAAGAAAAATATCAAGAAATAATGAAAGAAAGAAAGAAAGTAATAAAGAAATTAAAGATAGAATGAGTGAAGGTATGAAAGCTAGAATGTAAGATATGAAGAGATAAAAAATGAAAGTTAGTAAAAAAGAAACTAAAGACAGAATGAGAGAATCTATGAAAGCTAGAATGAAAGAGATCAAGAATGAAAGAAAGAAATCAATAAAGAAACTAAAGATAAAATGAGAGAAGGTATGAAATACATAATGAAATATATCAAGAAAGAAACAAAGTAACTAATAAAGAAACTAAAGATAGAATGAAAGAAGGTATGAAAGCTAGAATGAAAGATATCAAGAAAGAATGAAAGAAAGAAAGAAAGTAATAAAGAAACTGAAGAGAATGATTGAAGGTGTGAAAGCTAGACTGTAAGATATCAAGAAAGAATGAAAGAAAGAAAGTAATACAGAAACTGAAGATAGAATGATTGAAGGTATGAAAGCTAGAATGAAAGATATCAAGAAAGAATGAAAGAAAGAAAGAAAGTAATAAAGAAACTAAAGATAGAATGATTGAAGATATGAAAGCTAGAATGTAAGATATGAAGAAAGATAGAAATGAAAGTAGGTAAAAAAGAAACTAAAGGTAGAATGACAAAAGGTATGAAAGCTAGAATGAAAGATATCAAGAAAGAAAGAAAAAAGAAATCAATAAAGAATTTAAAGATGAGATTAGAGAAGGTATGAAAGCTAGAAGGAAAGATATCAAGAAAGAAAAAAGAAAGAAAGTAAGAAAGTAATAAAGAAACTAAAGATGAAATGAGAGAAGGTATGAAAGCTAGAATGAAAGTTATCAATAAAATAAGAAAGAATGAAAGAAAGTAATACAGAAACAAAAGATAGAATGAGAGAATGGTGAAATCTAGAATGAAAGATATCAAGAACGAAAGAAAGAAAGAAAGTAACTAATAAAGAAACTAAAGATAGAATGAGAGAAGGTATTAAAGCTAGAATGAAAGATATCAAGATAGAATGAAGGAAAGTAAGAAAGTAATAAAGAAACTAAAGATAGAATGAGAGAAGGTATGAGAGCTAGAATGAAAGCTATCAAGAAATTAAGAAATGAAAGTAAGTAAAAAAGAAACTAAAGATAGAATGAGGGAAGTGATTACATCTAGAATGAAAGATAGAAGAAAGAAAGAAAGAAAGAAAGTAGTAAAGAAACTAAAGATAGAATGAGAGAAGGTATGAAAGCTAGAATGAAAGATATCAAGGAAGTAAGAAAAAAAGAAATCAATAAAGAAATTAAAGATGAAATGAGAGAAATATGAAACCTAGAATGAAAGATATCAAGAAACAAAGAAAGAAAGAAAGAAACTAATAAAGAAACTAAAGATATCAAGAAAGAAAGAAAGAAGGAAAGAAAGAAAGAAAGAAGGAAGGAAAGAAAAAAGTAATAAAGAAACTAAAGATAGAATGAGAAAATGTATGAAATACATAATGAAAAATATATAGAAAGAAAGAAAGAAAGAAATCAATAAAGAATCTAAAGATAAAATGAGAGAAGTTATGAAATACAGAATGAAATATATCAAGAAAGAAAGAAAGAAAGTAAATAATAAAGAAAATAAAGATAGAATGAGAGAAGGTACTGAATCTAGAATGAAAGATATCAAGGAAGATTGAAAGAAAGAAAGAAAGTAATAAAGAAACTAAAGAGAATGATTGAAGGTATGAATGCTAGAATGTAAGATATCAAGAAAGAATGAAAGAAAGAAAGTAACTAATAAAGAAACGAAAGATAGAATGAGAGAAGGTAGGAAAGCTAGAATGAAAGATATCAAGGAAGTAAGAAAAAAGAAAGAAAGTAATAAAGAAACTAAAGATAGAATGAAACAATGTATGAAAGCTAGAATGAAAGATGTCAAGAAAGAAAGAAAGAAAGAAAGAAATCAAAAAAGAAACTAAAGTTAAATGAGAGAATGTATGAAATACAGAATGAAATATATCAAGAAAGAAAGAAAGAAAGAAAGTAATAAAGAAACTAAAGATAGAATGAGAGAATATATGAAAGCTAGAATGAAAGATATCAAGAAAGAAAGAAAGAAATCAATAAAGAAACTAAAGATAAAATGAGAGAAGGTATGAAATCCAGAATGAAAGATATCAAGAAACAAAGAAAGAAAGAAAGAAACTAAGAAAGAATCTAAAGATAGAATGAGTGAAGGTATGAAAGCTAGAATGTAAGATATGAAGAGATAATGAAATGAAAGTAAGTAAAAAAGAAACTAAAGATAGAATGATAGAAGGTATGAAAGCTAGAATGAAAAATATCAGGAAAGAATGAAAGAAAGAAAGAAAGAGAGTAATAAAGAAACTAAAGATAGAATGAGTGAAGGTATGAAAGCTAGATTGTAAGATATTAAGAGATAAAGAAATGAAAGTAAGTAAAAAAGAAACTAAAGATAGAATGATAGAAGGTATGAAAGCTAGAATGAAAGATATCAAGAAAGAAAGAAAGAAAAAAATCAATAAAGAAACTAAAGATAAAATGAAAGAAATTATGAAATAGATAATGAAATATATCAAGAAAGAAACAAAGAAAGTCACTAATAAATAAACTAAAGAACGAATGAGAGAAGGTATGAAAGCTAGAATGAAAAATATCAAGAAAGAATGAATGAAAGAAAGAAAGAAAGTAATAAAGAAACTAAAGATAGAATGAGTGAAGGTATGAAAGCTAGAATGTAAGATATGAAGAGAGAAAGAAATGAAAGTAAGTAAAAAAGAAACTAAAGACAGAATGAGAGAATCTATGAAAGCTAGAATGAAAGATATCAAGAAAGAAAGAAAAAAGAAATCAATAAAGAATTTAAAGATGAGATTAGAGAAGGTATGAAAGCTAGAAGGAAAGATATCAAGAAAGAAAAAAGAAAGAAAGAAAGAAAGTAATAAAGAAACTAAAGATGAAATGAGAGAAGGTATGAAAGCTAGAATGAAAGTTATCAAGAAAGTAAGAAAGAATGAAAGAAAGTAATACAGAAACAAAAGATAGAATGAGAGAAGGGTGAAATCTAGAATGAAAGATATCAAGAACGAAAGAAAGAAAGAAAGTAACTAATAAAGAAACTAAAGATAGAATGAGAGAAGGTATTAAAGCTAGAATGAAAGATATCAAGATAGAATGAAGGAAAGTAAGAAAGTAATAAAGAAACTAAAGATAGAACGAGAGAAGTTATGAGAGCTGGAATGAAAGCTATCAAGAAATTAAGAAATGAAAGTAAGTAAAAAAGAAACTAAAGATAGAATGAGAGAAGGTATGAAAGCTAGAATGAAAGATATCAAGAAAGAAACAAAGAAAGAAAGTAAATAATAAAGAGACTAAAAATAGAATGAGAGAAAGTATGAAAGCTAGAATGAAAGATTTCAAGGAAGAAAAAAGAAAGTAAGAAAGTAAAAAAAACTAAAGATGGAACTAGAGAAGGTATGAGAGCTAGAATGAAAGCTATCAATAAAGAAAGAAAGAAAGAAAGAAAGAATGTAATAAAGAAACTAAACATAGAATGAGAGAAGGTATGAAAGCTAGAATGAAATATATCATGAAAGAAAAAAGGAAGAAAGTGGAAATAAAGTAATAAAGAAACTAAAGATAGAATGAGAGAAGGTATTAAGACTGGAATGTAAGAAATCAAGAATGAAAGAAATGAAAGTAAGTAAAAAAGAAGCTAAAAATAGAATGGGAGAAGATATGAAAGCTAGAATGAACGATATCAAGAAAAAAAGAAAAAAGATATCAATAAAGAAATTAAAGGTGAAATGAGAGAAGGTATGAAATCTAGTATGAAAGATATCAAGAAAGAAAGAAAGAAAGAAAGTAATAAAGAAACTAAAGATAAAATGAGAGAAGGTATGAAATCGAGAATGAAATATATGAAGAAAGAAAGAAAGAAAGTAACTAATAAATAAACTAATGATAGAATAAGAGAAGGTATTAAAGCTAGAATGAAAGATATCAAGAAAGAAAGAAATGAATGTAATTAAAAAAGAAACTAAAGATAGAATGAGAGAAGGTATGAAAGATAGAATCTAAGATATCAAGAAAGAAAGAAAGAAAGAACGAACGAAAGTAATTAATAAAGAAACTAAAGATAGAATGAAAGAAGGTATGAAATCTAGAATGAAAGATAATAAAATTAAAAAGAAAGAAAGAAAGTAATAAAGAAACTAAAATTAGAATGAGAGAAGATATGAAAGCTAGAATGAAAGATATCAAGAAGGAAAGAAAGGAAGAAATCAATAAAGAAACTAAAGATAGAATGAGAGAAGGTATGAAAGCTAGAATGAAAGATATCAAGGAAGTAAGAAAAAAAGAAATCAATAAAGAAATTAAAGATGAAATGATAGAAATATGAAACCTAGAATGAAAGATATCAAGAAACAAACAAAGAAAGAAAGAAACTAATAAAGAAACTAAAGATATCAAGAAAGAAAGAAAGAAAGAAAGAAGGAAAGAAAGAAAGAAAAAAAGAAAAAAAGAAAGTAACTAATAAATAAACTAATGATAGAATGAGAGAAGGTATTAAAGCTAGAATGAAAGATATCAAGATAGAATGAAGGAAAGTAAGAAAGAAATAAAGAAACTAAAGATAGAATGAGAGAAGGTATGAAAGCTAGAATGAAAGATATCAAGAAAGACAGAAAGAAAGTAACTAATAAAGAAACTAAAGATAGAATGAGACAAGGTATGACAGGTAGAATGAAAGATATCAAGAAAGAAAGAAAGAAAGAAAGATTGTAATAAAGAAACTAAAGATGAAATGAGAGAAGGTATGAAACCTAGAATGAAAGATATCAAGAAAGAAAGAAAGAAAGAAAGAAAGAAAGAAAGAAAGAAAGAAAGTAATAAAGAAACTAAAGATAGAATGAGAGAATGTATGAAAGCTAGAATGAAAGATATCAAGAAAGAAAGAAGGAAAGAAATCAATAAAGAAACTAAAGATAAAATGAGAGAAGGTATGAAATACAGAATGAAATATATCAAGATAGATAGAAAGAAAGTAACTAATAAAGAAAATAAAGATAGAATGAGGGAAGTTATTAAATCTAGAATGAAAGATATGAGAAAGAAAGAAAGAAACTAATAAAGAAACTAAAGATAGAATGAGAGAAGGTATGAAAGCTAGAATGAAACATATCAAGGAAGTAAGAAAAAAAGAAATCAATAAAGAAATTAAAGATGAAATGAGAGAAATATGAAACCTAGAATGAAAGATATCAAGAAAGAAAGAAAGAACGAACGAAAGTAATTAATAAAGAAACTAAAGATAGAATGAAAGAAGGTATGAAAGCTATAATGAAAGATAATAAAATTAAAAAGAAAGAAAGAAATCAATAAAGAAACTAAAGATAGAATGAGAGAAGGTATGAAAGCTAGAATGAAAGATATCAAGGAAGTAAGAAAAAAAGAAATCAATAAAGAAATTAAAGATGAAATGATAGAAATATGAAACCTAGAATGAAAGATATCAAGAAACAAAGAAAGAAAGAAAGAAACTAAAAAAAGAAACTAAAGATATCAAGAAAGAAAGAAAGAAAGAAAGAAGGAAAGAAAGAAAGAAAAAAAGAAAGAAAGAAAGTAATAAAGAAACTATAGGTAGAATGAGAAAACGTATGAAATACATAATGAAATATATCAAGAAAGAAAGAAAGAAAGAAATCAATAAAGAATCTAAAGATAAAATGAGAGAAGGTATGAAATACAGAATGAAAATATCAAGAAAGAAAGAAAGAAAGTAACTAATAAAGAAAATAAAGATAGAATGAGAGAATATAAGAAAGCTACAATGAAAGATATGAAGAAAGAAAGAACGAAATCAATAAAGAAACTACAGATAAAATGAGAGAAGGTATGAAAGCTAGAATGAAAAATATCAAGAAAGAATGAATGAAAGAAAGAAAGAAAGTAATAAAGAAACTAAAGATAGAATGTGTGAAGGTATGAAAGCTAGAATGTAAGATATAAAGAGATAAAGAAATGAAAGTAAGTAAAAAGAATCTAAAGACAGAATAAGAGAAGGTATGAAAGCTAGAATGAAAGATATCAAGAAAGAAAGAAAAAAGAAATCAAGAAAGAAATTAAAGATGAAATGAGAGAAGGTATGAAAGCTAGAATGAAAGATAACAATAAGAAAGAAAGTAATAAAGAAACTAAAGAAAGAACGAAAGGTATGAAAGCTAGAATGAAAGATATCAAGAAAGAATGAAATGAAAGTAAGTAAAAAAGAAACTAAAGATAGAATAAGAGAAGGTATGAGAGCTAGAATGAAAGTTATCAAGAAAGAAAGAAAGAAAGTAATAAAGAAACTAAAGATAGAATGAGAGAAGGTATGAAAGCTGGAATGTAAGATATCAAGAAGAAAGAAATGAAGGAAAGTATAAAAGAAACTAAAGATAGAATAAGAGAAGGTATGAAAGCTAGAATGAAAGATATCAAGAAAGACAGAAAGAAAGTAACTAATAAAGAAACTAAAGTTAGAATGAGAGAAGTTATGAAAGATAGAATCTAAGAGATCAAGAAAGAAAGAAAAAAAGAAAGAAAGAAAGAACGAAAGTAATAAATAAAGAAACTAAAGATAGAATGAGTGAAGATATGACAGGTAGAATGAAAGATATCAAGAAAGAAAGAAAGAAAGAAAGATTGTAATAAAGAAACTAAAGATGAAATGAGAGAAGGTATGAAACCTAGAATGAAAGATATCAAGAAAGAAAGAAAGAAAGAAGAAAGAAAGAAAGTAATAAAGAAACTAAAGATAGAATGAGAGAATGTATGAAAGCTAGAATGAAAGATATCAAGAAAGAAAGAAGGAAAGAAATCAATAAAGAAACTAAAGATAAAATGAGAGAAGGCATGAAATACAGAATGAAATATATCAAGATAGATAGAAAGAAAGTAACTAATAAAGAAAATAAAGATAGAATGAGGGAAGTTATTAAATCTAGAATGAAAGATATAAGAAAGAAAGAAAGAAACTAATAATGAAACTAAAGATAGAATGAGAGAAGGTATGAAAGCTAGAATGAAACATATCAAGAAAGTAAGAAAAAAAGAAATCAATAAAGAAATTAAAGATGAAATGAGAGAAATATGAAACCTAGAATGAAAGATATCAAGAAACAAAGAAAGAAAGAAACTTATAAAGAAACTAAAGATATCAAGAAAGAAAGAAAGAAAGAAGGAAAGAAAGAAAGAAAAAAGAAAGAAAGAAAGTAATAAAGAAACTAAAGATCGAATGAGAAAATGTATGAAATACATAATGAAATATATCAAGAAAGAGAGAAATCAATCAATAAAGAATCTAAAGATAAAATGAGAGAAGTTATGAAATACAGAATGAAATATATCAAGAAAGAAAGAAAGAAAGTAACTAATAAAGAAAATAAAGATAGAATGAGAGAAGGTGTTAAAGCTAGAATGAAAGATATCAAGAAAGAAAGAAATGAAAGTAAGTTAAAAAGAAACTAAAGATAGAATGAGAGAAGGTATGAAAGCTGGAATGAAAGATATCAAGAAAGAAAGAAAGAAAGAAATCAAGAAAGAAATTAAAGATGAAATGAGAGAAGGTATGAATGCTAGAATGAAATATATCAAGAAAGAAAAAAGGAAGAAAGTGGAAGCAAAGTAATAAAGAAACTAAAGATTGAATGAGTGAAGATATGAATGCTAGAATGAAAGATATCTAGAAAGAAATAAAAAAAGAAATTAAGTAGTAAAGAAACTAAAGATAGAATCAGAGAAGAAATGAGAGCTGGAATGAAAGATATCAAGAAAGAAAGAAAGAAAGAAGGAAGGAACGAAAGTAATTAATACAGAAACTAAAGATAGAATGAAAGAAGGTATGAAAGCTAGAATGAAAGATATCAAGATAGAAAGAAAGAAAGTAATAAAGAAACTAAAGATAGAATGAGAGAAGGTATGAAAGCTGGAATGTAAGATATCAAGAAAGAAAGAAAGAAAGAAATCAATAAAGAAACTAAAAATAAAATGAGAGAAGGTATGAAATACATAATGAAATATATCAAGAAAGAAACAAAGAAAGTAACTAATAAAGAAACTAAAGATAGAATGAAAGAAGGTATGAAAGCTAGAATGAAAGATATCAAGAAAGAATGAAAGAAAGAAAGTAATAAAGAAACTAAAGAGAACGATTGAAGGTATGAAAGCTAGAATGTAAGATATCAAGAAAGAATGAAAGAAAGAAAGAAAGTAATACAGAAACTGAAGATAGAATGATTGAAGGTATGAAAGCTAGAATGAAAGATATCAAGAAAGAATGCAAGAAAGAAAGAAAGTAATAAAGAAACTAAAGATAGAATGATTGAAGGTATGAAAGCTAGAATGTAAGATATGAAGAAAAATAGAAATGAAAGTAAGTAAAATAGAAACTAAAGGTAGAATGAGAGATGCTATGAAAGCTAGAATGAAAGATATCAAGAAAGAAAGAAAAAAGAAATCAATAAAGAATTTAAAGATGAAATTAGAGAAGGTATGAAAGCTAGAAGGAAAGATATCAAGAAAGAAAGAAAGAAGAAAGAAAGAAAGAAAGAAAGAGAGTAATAAAGAAACTAAAGATAAAATGAGAGAAGGTATGAAAGCTAGAACGAAAGATATCAAGAAAGAAAAAAGAAAGAAAGTAAGAAAGTAATAAAGAAACTAAAGATGAAATGAGAGAAGGTATGAAAGCTAGAATGAAAGTGATCAAGAAAGTAAGAAAGAATGAAAGAAAGTAATATAGAAACAAAAGATAGAATGATAGAAGGGTGAAAATCTAGAATGAAAGATATCAAGAACGAAAGAAAGAAAGAAAGTAACTAATAAAGAAATTAAAGATAGAATGAGAGAAGGTATTAAAGCTAGAATGAAAGATATCAAGATAGAATGAAGAAAAGTAAGAAAGAAATAAAGAAACTAAAGATAGAACGAGAGAAGGTATGAGAGCTAGAATGAAAGCTATCAAGAAATTAAGAAATGAAAGTAAGTAAAAAGAAACTAAAGATAGAATGAGAGAAGGTATGAAAGCTAGAATGAAAGATATTAAGATAGAAAGAAAAAAAGAAATCAATAAAGAAAATAAAGATAAAATGAGAGAAGGTATGAAATCTAGAATGAAAGATATCAAGAAAGAAACAAAGAAAGAAAGTAAATAATAAAGAAACTAAAGATGGAACTAGTGAAGTTATGAGAGCTAGAATGAATGCTATCAAGACAGAAGAAAGAAAGAAAGAAAGAAAAAGAAAGAAAGAAAGAAAGAAAGAAAGAAAGAATGTAATAAAGAAACTAAACATAGAATGAGAGAAGGTATGAAAGCTAGTATGAAATATATCATGAAATAAAAAAGGAAGAAAGTAGAAATAAAGTAATAAAGAAACTAAAGATAGAATGAGAGAAGGTATTAAAACTGGAATGTAAGAAATCAAGAACGAAAGAAATGAA
Source organism: Intellagama lesueurii (assembly GCA_037013535.1). Classification (NCBI taxonomy): domain Eukaryota; kingdom Metazoa; phylum Chordata; class Lepidosauria; order Squamata; family Agamidae; genus Intellagama; species Intellagama lesueurii. The sequence goes on from JBAJHW010000002.1 coordinate 93,756,328, forward strand.
AGTAAGTAAAAAAGAAACTAAAGATAGAATGGGAGAAGGTATGAAAGCTAGAATGAAAGATATCAAGAAAGAAAGAAAGAAAGAAAGTAATAAAGAAACTAAAGATCGAATGAGAGAATGTATGAAAGCTAGTATGAAAGATATCAAGAAAGAAAGAAAGAAAGAAATTAATAAAGAAACTAAAGATAAAATGAAAGAAGGTATGAAATCCAGAATGAAATATATGAAGAAAGAAAGAAAGAAAGTAACTAATAAATAAACTAATGATAGAATGAGAGAAGGTATTAAAGCTAGAATGAAAGATATCAAGAAAGAAAGAAATGAATGTAATTAAAAAAGAAACTTAAGATAGAATGAGAGAAGGTATGAAAGCTAGAATGAAAGATAATAAAATTAAAAAGAAAGAAAGAAAGTAATAAAGAAACTAAAGATAGAATGAGAGAAGATATGAAAGCTAGAATGAAAGATATCAAGAAAGAAAGAAAGAAATCAATAAAGAAACTAAAGATTAGAATGAGTGAAGGTATGAAAGCTAGAATGAAAGATATCAAGGAAGTAAGAAAAAAAGAAATCAATAAAGAAATTAAAGATGAAATGATAGAAATATGAAACCTAGAATGAAAGATATCAAGAAACAAACAAAGAAAGAAAGAAACTAATAAAGAAACTAAAGACATCAAGAAAGAAAGAAAGAAAGAAAGAAGGAAAGAAAGAAAGAAAAAAAAGAAAGAAAGAAAGTAACTAATAAATAAACTAATGATAGAATGAGAGAAGGTATTAAAGCTAGAATGAAAGATATCAAGAAAGAAAGAAATGAATGTAATTAAAAAGAAACTAAAGATAGAATGAGAGAAGGTATGAAAGCTAGAATGAAAGATAATAAAATTAAAAAGAAAGAAAGAAAGTAATAAAGAAACTAAAGATAGAATGAGAGAAGATATGAAAGCTAGAATGAAAGATATCAAGAAAGAAAGAAAGAAAGAAAGAAATCAATAAAGAAACTAAAGATAGAATGAGAGAAGGTATGAAAGCTGGAATGTAAGATATCAAGAAAGAAAGAAAGAAAGAAATCAATAAAGAAACTAAAGATAAAATGAGAGAAGGTATGAAATACATAATGAAATATATCAAGAAAGAAACAAAGAAAGTAACTAATAAAGAAACTAAAGATAGAATGAAAGAAGGTATGAAAGCTAGAATGAAAGATATCAAGAAAGAATGAAAGAAAGAAAGAAAGTAATAAAGAAACTAAAGAGAATGATTGAAGGCATGAAAGCTAGAATGTAAGATATCAAGAAAGAATGAAAGAAAGAAAGAAAGTAATACAGAAACTGAAGATAGAATGATTGAAGGTAAAAAATGCTAGAATGAAAGATAATAAAATTAAAAAGAAAGAAAGAAAGTAATAAAGAAACTAAAGATAGAATGAGAGAAGATATGAAAGCTAGAATGAAAGATATCAAGAAAGAATGAAAGAAAGAAAGAAAGTAATAAAGAAACTAAAGATAGAATGATTGAAGGTATGAAAGCTAGAATGTAAGATTTGTAGAAAAATAGAAATGAAAGTAAGTAAAAAAGAAACTAAAGGTAGAATGAGATATGCTATGAAAGCTAGAATGAAAGATATCAAGAAAGAAAGAAAAAAGATATCAATAAAGAATTTAAAGATGAAATTAGAGAAGGTATGAAAGCTAGAAGGATAGATATCGAGAACGAAAGAAAGAAAGAAAGAAAGAGAGTAATAAAGAAACTAAAGATGAAATGAGAGAAGGTATGAAAGCTAGAATAAAAGTTATCAAAAAAGTAAGAAAGAATGAAAGAAAGTAATAGAGAAACAAAAGATAGAATGATAGAAGGGTGAAATCTAGAATGAAAGATATCAAGAACGAAAGAAAGAAAGAAAGTAACTAATAAAGAAATTAAAGATAGAATGAGAGAAGGTATTAAAGCTAGAATGAAAGATATCAAGATAGAATGAAGGAAAGTAAGAAAGTAATAAAGAAACTAAAGATAGAACGAGAGAAGGTAGGGGAGCTAGAATGAAAGCTATCAAGAAATTAAGAAATGAAAGTAAGTAAAAAAGAAACTAAAGATAGAATGAGAGAAGGTATGAATGCTAGAATGAAAGATATTAAGATAGGAAGAAAAAAGAAATCAATAAAGAAAATAAAGAAAAAATGAGAGAAGGTATGAAATCTAGAATGAAAGATATCAAGAAAGAAACAAAGAAAAAAGTAAATAATAAAGAAACTAAAGATGGAACGAGTGAAGTTATGAGAGCTAGAATGAATGCTATCAAGACAGAAAGAAAGAAAGAAAAGAAAGAAGAAAGAAAGAAAGAAAGAATGTAATAAAGAAACTAAACATAGAATGAGAGAAGGTATGAAAGCTAGTATGAAATATATCATGAAATAAAAAAGGAAGAAAGTAGAAATAAAGTAATACAGAAACTAAAGATAGAATGAGAGAAGGTATTAAACTGGAATGTAAGAAATCAAGAACGAAAGAAATGAAAGTAAGTAAAAAAGAAACTAAAGATAGAATGGGAGAAGGTATGAAAGCTAGAATGAACGATATTAAGAAAAAAAGAAAAAAGATATCAATAAAGAAATTAAAGGTGAAATGAGAGAAGGTATGAAAATCTAGAATGAAAGATATCAAGAAAGAAAGAAAGAAAGAAATTAATAAAGAAATTAAAGATAAAATGAGACAAGGTATGAAATCCAGAATGAAATAAATGAAGAAAGAAAGAAAGAAAGTAACTAATAAATAAACTAATGATAGAATGAGTGAAGGTATTAAAGCTAGAATGAAAGATATCAAGAAAGAAAGAAAGGAATGTAATTAAAAAAGAAACTAAAGATAGAATGAGAGAAGGTATGAAAGCTAGAATGAAAGATAATAAAATTAAAAAGAAAGAAAGAAAGTAATAAACAAACTAAAGATAGAATGATAGAAGATATGAAAGCTAGAATGAAAGATATCAAGAAAGAAAGAAAGAAAGAAAGAAATCAATAAAGAAACTAAAGATAGAATGAGAGAAGGTATGAAAGCTAGAATGAAAGATATCAAGGAAGTAAGAAAAAAGAAATCAATAAAGAAATTAAAGATGAAATGATAGAAATATGAAACCTAGAATGAAAGATATCAGGAAAGAAAGAAAAAAGAACGAACGAAAGTAATTAATAAAGAAACTAAAGATAGAATGAAAGAAGGTATGAAAGCTAGAATGAAAGATAATAAAATTAAAAAGAAAGAAAGAGAGTAATAAAGAAACTAAAGATAGAATGAGAGAAGATATGAAAGCTAGAATGAAAGATATCAAGAAAGAAAGAAAGAAAGAAATCAATAAAGAAACTAAAGATAGAATGAGAGAAGGTATGAAAGCTAGAATGAAAGATATCAAGGACGTAAGAAAAAAAGAAATCAATAAAGAAATTAAGGATGAAATGATAGAAATATGAAACCTAGAATGAAAGATATCAAGAAACAAACAAAGAAAGAAAGAAACTAATAGTGATTATTAAAGATATCAAGAAAGAAAGAAAGAAAGAAAGAAGGAAAGAAAGAAAGAAAAAAGAAAGAAAGTAACTAATAAATAAACTAATGATAGAATGAGAGAAGGCATTAAAGCTAGAATGAAAGATATCAAGAAAGAAAGAAATGAATGTAATTAAAAAGAAACTAAAGATAGAATGAGAGAAGGTATGAAAGCTAGAATGAAAGATAAAAAAATTTAAAGAAAGAAAGTAATAAAGAAACTAAAGATAGAATGAGAGAAGATATGAAAGCTAGAATGAAAGATATCAAGAAGAAAGAAAGAAAGAAAGAAAGAAATCAATAAAGAAACTAAAGATAGAATGAGAGAAGGTGTGAAAGCTAGAATGAAAGATATCAAGGAAGTAAGAAAAAAGAAATCAATAACGAAATTAAAGATGAAATGACAGAAATATGAAACCTAGAATGAAAGATATCAGGAAAGAAAGAAAGAAAGAACGACCGAAAGTAATTAATAAAGAAACTAAAGATAGAATGTAAGAAGGTATGAAAGCTAGAATGAAAGATATCAAGGAAGTAAGAAAAAAGAAATCAATAAAGAAATTAAAGATAAAATGATAGAAATATGAAACCTAGAATGAAAGATATCAGGAAAGAAAGAAAGAAAGAACGAACGAAAGTAATTAATAAAGAAACTAAAGATAGAATGAAAGAAGGTATGAAAGCTAGAAAGAAAGATAATAAAATTAAAAAGAAAGAAAGAAAGTAATAAAGAAACTAAAGATAGAATGAGAGAAGATATGAAAGCTAGAATGAAAGATATCAAGAAAGAAAGAAAGAAAGAAATCAATAAAGAAACTAAAGATAGAATGAGAGAAGGTATGAAAGCTAGAATGAAAGATATCAAGGACGTAAGAAAAAAAGAAATCAATAAAGAAATTAAAGATGAAATGATAGAAATATGAAACCTAGAATGAAAGATATCAAGAAACAAACAAAGAAAGAAAGAAACTAATAAAGAAACTAAAGATATCAAGAAAGAAAGAAAGAAAGAAAGAAGGAAAGAAAGAAAGAAAAAAAGAAAGAAAGTAACTAATAAATAAACTATGATAGAATGAGAGAAGGCATTAAAGCTAGAATGAAAGATATCAAGAAAGAAAGAAATGAATGTAATTAAAAAAGAAACTAAAGATAGAATGAGAGAAGGTATGAAAGCTAGAATGAAAGATAAAAAAATTAAAAAGATAGAAAGAAAGTAATAAAGAAACTAAAGATAGAATGAGAGAAGATATGAAAGCTAGAATGAAAGATATCAAGAAAGAAAGAAAGAAAGAAAGAAATCAATAAAGAAACTAAAGATAGAATGAGAGAAGGTGTGAAAGCTAGAATGAAAGATATCAAGGAAGTAAGAAAAAAGAAATCAATAACGAAATTAAAGATGAAATGACAGAAATATGAAACCTAGAATGAAAGATATCAGGAAAGAAAGAAAGAAAGAACGACCGAAAGTAATTAATAAAGAAACTAAAGATAGAATGTAAGAAGGTATGAAAGCTAGAATGAAAGATATCAAGGAAGTAAGAAAAAAGAAATCAATAAAGAAATTAAAGATGAAATGATAGAATATGAAACCTAGAATGAAAGATATCAGGAAAGAAAGAAAGAAAGAACGAACGAAAGTAATTAATAAAGAAACTAAAGATAGAATGAAAGAAGGTATGAAAGCTAGAATGAAAGATAATAAAATTAAAAAGAAAGAAAGAAAGTAATAAAGAAACTAAAGATAGAATGGGAGAAGATATGAAAGCTAGAATGAAATATATCAAGAAAGAAAGAAAGAAAGAAATCAATAAAGAAACTAAAGATAGAATGAGAGAAGGTATGAAAGCTAGAATGAAAAATATCAAGGACGTAAGAAAAAAAGAAATCAATAAAGAAATTAAAGATGAAATGATAGAAATATGAAACCTAGAATGAAAGATATCAAGAAACAAACAAAGAAAGAAGAAACTAATAAAGAAACTAAAGATATCAAGAAAGAAAGAAAGAAAGAAAGAAGGAAAGAAAGAAAGAAAAAAAGAAAGAAAGTAACTAATAAATAAACTAATGATAGAATGAGAGAAGGCATTAAAGCTAGAATGAAAGATATCAAGAAAGAATGAAATGAATGTAATTAAAAAGAAACTAAAGATAGAATGAGAGAAGGTATGAAAGCTAGAATGAAAGATAAAAAAAATTAAAAAGAAAGAAGAAAGTAATAAAGAAACTAAAGATAGAATGAGAGAAGATATGAAAGCTAGAATGAAAGATATCAAGAAAGAAAGAAAGAAAGAAAGAAATCAATAAAGAAACTAAAGATAGAATGAGAGAAGGTGTGAAAGCTAGAATGAAAGATATCAAGGAAGTAAGAAAAAAGAAATCAATAACGAAATAAAGATGAAATGACAGAAATATGAAACCTAGAATGAAAGATATCAGGAAAGAAAGAAAGAAAGAACGACCGAAAGTAATTAATAAAGAAACTAAAGATAGAATGTAAGAAGGTATGAAAGCTAGAATGAAAGATAATAAAATTAAAAAGAAAGAAAGAAAGTAATAAAGAAACTAAAGATAGAATGAGAGAAGATATGAAAGGTAGAATGAAAGATATCAAGGAAGTAAGAAAAAAAGAAATCAATAAAGAAATTAAAGATGAAATGATAGAAATATGAAACCTAGAATGAAAGATATCAAGAAACAAACAAAGAAAGAAAGAAACTAATAAAGAAACTAAAGATATCAAGAAAGAAAGAAAGAAAGAAAGAAGGAAAGAAAGAAAGAAAAAAAGAAAGAAAGAAAGTAACTAATAAATATACTAATGATAGAATGAGAGAAGGTATTAAAGCTAGAAAGAAAGATATCAAGAAAGAAAGAAATGAATGTAATTAAAAAAGAAACTAAAGATAGAATGAGAGAAGGTATGAAAGCTAGAATGAAAGATAATAAAATTAAAAAGAAAGAAAGAAAGTAATAAAGAAACTAAAGATAGAATGAGAGAAGATATGAAAGCTAGAATGAAAGATATCAAGAAAGAAAGAAAGAAAGAAGAAATCAATAAAGAAACTAAAGATAGAATGAGAGAAGGTATGAAAGCTGGAATGTAAGATATCAAGAAAGAAAGAAGAAAGAAATCAATAAAGAAACTAAAGATAAAATGAGAGAAGGTATGAAATACATAATGAAATATATCAAGAAAGAAACAAAGAAAGTAACTAATAAAGAAACTAAAGATAGAATGAAAGAAGGTATGAAAGCTAGAATGAAAGATATCAAGAAAGAATGAAAGAAAGAAAGAAAGTAATAAAGAAACTAAAGAGAATGATTGAAGGTATGAAAGCTAGAATGTAAGATATCAAGAAAGAATGAAAGAAAGAAAGAAAGTAATACAGAAACTAAAGATAGAATGATTGAAGGTATGAAAGCTAGAATGTAAGATATGAAGAAAAATAGAAATGAAAGTAAGTAAAAAAGAAACTAAAGGTAGAAATGAGAGATGCTATGAAAGCTAGAATGAAAGATATGAAGAAAGAAAGAAAAAAGAAATCAATAAAGAATTTAAAGATGAAATTAGAGAAGGTATGAAAGCTAGAAGGAAAGATATTAAGAAAGAAAGAAAGAAAGAAAGAGATTAATAAAGAAACTAAAGATAGAATGAGAGAAGGTATGAAAGCTAGAATGAAAGATATCAAGAAAGAAAAAAGAAAGAAAGTAAGAAAGTAATAAAGAAACTAAAGATGAAATGAGAGAAGGTATGAAAGCTAGAATAAAAGTTATCAAGAAAGTAAGAAAGAATGAAAGAAAGTAATACAGAAACAAAAGATAGAATGATAGAAGGGTGAAATCTAGAATGAAAGATATCAAGAACGAAAGAAAGAAAGAACGTAACTAATAAAGAAATTAAAGATAGAATGAGAGAAGGTATTAAAGCTAGAATGAAAGATATCAAGATAGAATGAAGGAAAGTAAGAAAGTAATAAAGAAACTAAAGATAGAACGAGAGAAGGTAGGAGAGCTAGAATGAAAGCTATCAAGAAGTTAAGAAATGAAAGTAAGTAAAAAAGAAACTAAAGATAGAATGAGAGAAGGTATGAAAGCTAGAATGAAAGATATTAAGATAGAAAGAAAAAAGAAATCAATAAAGAAAATAAAGATTAAATGAGAGAAGGTATGAAATCTAGAATGAAAGATATCAAGAAAGAAACAAAGAAAGAAAGTAAATAATAAAGAAACTAAAGATGGAACGAGTGAAGTTATGAGAGCTAGAATGAATGCTATCAAGAAAGAAAGAAAGAAAGAAAGAAAGAAAGAAAGAAAGAAAGAAAGAGAGAGAGAGAAAGAAAGAAAGAAAGAAAGAAAGAATGTAATAAAGAAACTAAACATAGAATGAGAGAAGGTATGAAAGCTAGTATGAAATATATCATGAAATAAAAAAGGAAGAAAGTAGAAATAAAGTAATAATGAAACTAAAGATAGAATGAGAGAAGGTATTAAACTGGAATGTAAGAAATCAAGAACGAAAGAATGAAAGTAAGTAAAAAAGAAACTAAAGATAGAATGGGAGAAGGTATGAAAGCTAGAATGAACGGTATCAAGAAAAAAAGAAAAAAGATATCAATAAAGAAATTAAAGGTGAAATGAGAGAAGGTATGAAAGCTAGAATGAAAGATATCAAGGAAGTAAGAAAAAAAGAAATCAATAAAGAAATTAAAGATGAAATGATAGAAATATGAAACCTAGAATGAAAGATATCAAGAAACAAACAAAGAAAGAAAGAAACTAATAAAGAAACTAAAGATATCAAGAAAGAAAGAAGGAAAGAAAGAAAGAAAAAAAGAAAGAAAGAAAGTAACTAATAAATAAACTAATGATGGAATGAGAGAAGGTATTAAAGCTAGAAAGAAAGATATCAAGAAAGAAAGAAATGAATGTAATTAAAAAAGAAACTAAAGATAGAATGAGAGAAGGTATGAAAGCTAGAATGAAAGATAAAAAAATTTAAAAGAAAGAAAGTAATAAAGAAACTAAAGATAGAAGGAGAGAAGATATGAAAGCTAGAATGAAAGATATCAAGAAAGAAAGAAAGAAAGAAAGAAAGAAATCAATAAAGAAACTAAAGATAGAATGAGAGAAGGTGTGAAAGCTAGAATGAAAGATATCAAGGAAGTAAGAAAAAAGAAATCAATAACGAAATTAAAGATGAAATGACAGAAATATGAAACCTAGAATGAAAGATATCAGGAAAGAAAGAAAGAAAGAACGACCGAAAGTAATTAATAAAGAAACTAAAGATAGAATGTAAGAAGGTATGAAAGCTAGAATGAAAGATATCAAGGAAGTAAGAAAAAAGAAATCAATAAAGAAATTAAAGATAAAATGATAGAAATATGAAACCTAGAATGAAAGATATCAGGAAAGAAAGAAAGAAAGAACGAACGAAAGTAATTAATAAAGAAACTAAAGATAGAATGAAAGAAGGTATGAAAGCTAGAAAGAAAGATAATAAAATTAAAAAGAAAGAAAGAAAGTAATAAAGAAACTAAAGATAGAATGAGAGAAGATATGAAAGCTAGAATGAAAGATATCAAGAAAGAAAGAAAGAAAGAAATCAATAAAGAAACTAAAGATAGAATGAGAGAAGGTATGAAAGCTAGAATGAAAGATATCAAGGACGTAAGAAAAAAAGAAATCAATAAAGAAATTAAAGATGAAATGATAGAAATATGAAACCTAGAATGAAAGATATCAAGAAACAAACAAAGAAAGAAAGAAACTAATAAAGAAACTAAAGATATCAAGAAAGAAAGAAAGAAAGAAAGAAGGAAAGAAAGAAAGAAAAAAAGAAAGAAAGTAACTAATAAATAAACTAATGATAGAATGAGAGAAGGCATTAAAGCTAGAATGAAAGATATCAAGAAAGAAAGAAATGAATGTAATTAAAAAAGAAACTAAAGATAGAATGAGAGAAGGTATGAAAGCTAGAATGAAAGATAAAAAAATTAAAAAGATAGAAAGAAAGTAATAAAGAAACTAAAGATAGAATGAGAGAAGATATGAAAGCTAGAATGAAAGATATCAAGAAAGAAAGAAAGAAAGAAAGAAATCAATAAAGAAACTAAAGATAGAATGAGAGAAGGTGTGAAAGCTAGAATGAAAGATATCAAGGAAGTAAGAAAAAAGAAATCAATAACGAAATTAAAGATGAAATGACAGAAATATGAAACCTAGAATGAAAGATATCAGGAAAGAAAGAAAGAAAGAACGACCGAAAGTAATTAATAAAGAAACTAAAGATAGAATGTAAGAAGGTATGAAAGCTAGAATGAAAGATATCAAGGAAGTAAGAAAAAAGAAATCAATAAAGAAATTAAAGATGAAATGATAGAAATATGAAACCTAGAATGAAAGATATCAGGAAAGAAAGAAAGAAAGAACGAACGAAAGTAATTAATAAAGAAACTAAAGATAGAATGAAAGAAGGTATGAAAGCTAGAATGAAAGATAATAAAATTAAAAAGAAAGAAAGAAAGTAATAAAGAAACTAAAGATAGAATGGGAGAAGATATGAAAGCTAGAATGAAATATATCAAGAAAGAAAGAAAGAAAGAAATCAATAAAGAAACTAAAGATAGAATGAGAGAAGGTATGAAAGCTAGAATGAAAAATATCAAGGACGTAAGAAAAAAAGAAATCAATAAAGAAATTAAAGATGAAATGATAGAAATATGAAACCTAGAATGAAAGATATCAAGAAACAAACAAAGAAAGAAAGAAACTAATAAAGAAACTAAAGATATCAAGAAAGAAAGAAAGAAAGAAAGAAGGAAAGAAAGAAAGAAAAAAAAGAAAGAAAGTAACTAATAAATAAACTAATGATAGAATGAGAGAAGGCATTAAAGCTAGAATGAAAGATATCAAGAAAGAATGAAATGAATGTAATTAAAAAAGAAACTAAAGATAGAATGAGAGAAGGTATGAAAGCTAGAATGAAAGATAAAAAAATTAAAAAGAAAGAAAGAAAGTAATAAAGAAACTAAAGATAGAATGAGAGAAGATATGAAAGCTAGAATGAAAGATATCAAGAAAGAAAGAAAGAAAGAAAGAAATCAATAAAGAAACTAAAGATAGAATGAGAGAAGGTGTGAAAGCTAGAATGAAAGATATCAAGGAAGTAAGAAAAAAGAAATCAATAACGAAATTAAAGATGAAATGACAGAAATATGAAACCTAGAATGAAAGATATCAGGAAAGAAAGAAAGAAAGAACGACCGAAAGTAATTAATAAAGAAACTAAAGATAGAATGTAAGAAGGTATGAAAGCTAGAATGAAAGATAATAAAATTAAAAAGAAAGAAAGAAAGTAATAAAGAAACTAAAGATAGAATGAGAGAAGATATGAAAGGTAGAATGAAAGATATCAAGGAAGTAAGAAAAAAAGAAATCAATAAAGAAATTAAAGATGAAATGATAGAAATATGAAACCTAGAATGAAAGATATCAAGAAACAAACAAAGAAAGAAAGAAACTAATAAAGAAACTAAAGATATCAAGAAAGAAAGAAAGAAAGAAAGAAGGAAAGAAAGAAAGAAAAAAAGAAAGAAAGAAAGTAACTAATAAATATACTAATGATAGAATGAGAGAAGGTATTAAAGCTAGAAAGAAAGATATCAAGAAAGAAAGAAATGAATGTAATTAAAAAAGAAACTAAAGATAGAATGAGAGAAGGTATGAAAGCTAGAATGAAAGATAATAAAATTAAAAAGAAAGAAAGAAAGTAATAAAGAAACTAAAGATAGAATGAGAGAAGATATGAAAGCTAGAATGAAAGATATCAAGAAAGAAAGAAAGAAAGAAAGAAATCAATAAAGAAACTAAAGATAGAATGAGAGAAGGTATGAAAGCTGGAATGTAAGATATCAAGAAAGAAAGAAAGAAAGAAATCAATAAAGAAACTAAAGATAAAATGAGAGAAGGTATGAAATACATAATGAAATATATCAAGAAAGAAACAAAGAAAGTAACTAATAAAGAAACTAAAGATAGAATGAAAGAAGGTATGAAAGCTAGAATGAAAGATATCAAGAAAGAATGAAAGAAAGAAAGAAAGTAATAAAGAAACTAAAGAGAATGATTGAAGGTATGAAAGCTAGAATGTAAGATATCAAGAAAGAATGAAAGAAAGAAAGAAAGTAATACAGAAACTAAAGATAGAATGATTGAAGGTATGAAAGCTAGAATGTAAGATATGAAGAAAAATAGAAATGAAAGTAAGTAAAAAAGAAACTAAAGGTAGAATGAGAGATGCTATGAAAGCTAGAATGAAAGATATGAAGAAAGAAAGAAAAAAGAAATCAATAAAGAATTTAAAGATGAAATTAGAGAAGGTATGAAAGCTAGAAGGAAAGATATTAAGAAAGAAAGAAAGAAAGAAAGAGATTAATAAAGAAACTAAAGATAGAATGAGAGAAGGTATGAAAGCTAGAATGAAAGATATCAAGAAAGAAAAAAGAAAGAAAGTAAGAAAGTAATAAAGAAACTAAAGATGAAATGAGAGAAGGTATGAAAGCTAGAATAAAAGTTATCAAGAAAGTAAGAAAGAATGAAAGAAAGTAATACAGAAACAAAAGATAGAATGATAGAAGGGTGAAATCTAGAATGAAAGATATCAAGAACGAAAGAAAGAAAGAACGTAACTAATAAAGAAATTAAAGATAGAATGAGAGAAGGTATTAAAGCTAGAATGAAAGATATCAAGATAGAATGAAGGAAAGTAAGAAAGTAATAAAGAAACTAAAGATAGAACGAGAGAAGGTAGGAGAGCTAGAATGAAAGCTATCAAGAAGTTAAGAAATGAAAGTAAGTAAAAAAGAAACTAAAGATAGAATGAGAGAAGGTATGAAAGCTAGAATGAAAGATATTAAGATAGAAAGAAAAAAGAAATCAATAAAGAAAATAAAGATTAAATGAGAGAAGGTATGAAATCTAGAATGAAAGATATCAAGAAAGAAACAAAGAAAGAAAGTAAATAATAAAGAAACTAAAGATGGAACGAGTGAAGTTATGAGAGCTAGAATGAATGCTATCAAGAAAGAAAGAAAGAAAGAAAGAAAGAAAGAAAGAAAGAAAGAAAGAGAGAGAGAGAGAAAGAAAGAAAGAAAGAAAGAAAGAATGTAATAAAGAAACTAAACATAGAATGAGAGAAGGTATGAAAGCTAGTATGAAATATATCATGAAATAAAAAAGGAAGAAAGTAGAAATAAAGTAATAATGAAACTAAAGATAGAATGAGAGAAGGTATTAAACTGGAATGTAAGAAATCAAGAACGAAAGAAATGAAAGTAAGTAAAAAAGAAACTAAAGATAGAATGGGAGAAGGTATGAAAGCTAGAATGAACGGTATCAAGAAAAAAAGAAAAAAGATATCAATAAAGAAATTAAAGGTGAAATGAGAGAAGGTATGAAAGCTAGAATGAAAGATATCAAGGAAGTAAGAAAAAAAGAAATCAATAAAGAAATTAAAGATGAAATGATAGAAATATGAAACCTAGAATGAAAGATATCAAGAAACAAACAAAGAAAGAAAGAAACTAATAAAGAAACTAAAGATATCAAGAAAGAAAGAAGGAAAGAAAGAAAGAAAAAAAGAAAGAAAGAAAGTAACTAATAAATAAACTAATGATGGAATGAGAGAAGGTATTAAAGCTAGAAAGAAAGATATCAAGAAAGAAAGAAATGAATGTAATTAAAAAAGAAACTAAAGATAGAATGAGAGAAGGTATGAAAGCTAGAATGAAAGATAATAAAATTAAAAAGAAAGAAAGAAAGTAATAAAGAAACTAAAGATAGAAGGAGAGAAGATATGAAAGCTAGAATGAAAGATATCAAGAAAGAAAGAAAGAAAGAAAGAAATCAATAAAGAAACTAAAGATAGAATGAGAGAAGGTATGAAAGCTGGAATGTAAGATATGAAGAAAGAAAGAAAGAAAGAAATCAATAAAGAAACTAAAGATAAAATGAGAGAAGGTATGAAATACATAATGAAATGCATCAAGAAAGAAACAAAGAAAGTAACTAATAAAGAAACTAAAGATAGAATGAAAGAAGGTAAGAAAGCTAGAATGAAAGATATCAAGAAAGAATGAAAGAAAGAAAGAAAGTAATAAAGAAACTAAAGAGAATGATTGAAGGTATGAAAGGTAGAATGTAAGATATCAAGAAAGAATGAAAGAAAGAAAGAAAGTAATACAGAAACTGAAGATAGAATGATTGAAGGTATGAAAGCTAGAATGAAAGATATCAAGAAAGAATGAAAGAAAGAAAGAAAGTAATAAAGAAACTAAAGATAGAATGATTGAATGTATGAAAGCTAGAATGTAAGATATGAAGAAAAATAGAAATGAAAGTAAGTAAAAAAGAAACTAAAGGTAGAATGAGAGATGCTATGAAAGCTAGAATGAAAGATATCAAGAAAGAAAGAAAAAAGAAATCAATAAAGAATTTAAAGATGAAATTAGAGAAGGTATGAAAGCTAGAAGGAAAGATATCAAGAAAGAAAGAAAGAAAGAAAGAGAGTAATAAAGAAACTAAAGATAGAATGAGAGAAGGTATGAAAGCTAGAATGAAAGATATCAAGAAAGAAAAAAGAAAGAAAGTAAGAAAGTAATAAAGAAACTAAAGATGAAATGAGAGAAGGTATGAAAGCTAGAATAAAAGTTATCAAGAAAGTAAGAAAGAATGAAAGAAAGTAATACAGAAACAAAAGATAGAATGATAGAAGGGTGAAATCTAGAATGAAAGATATCAAGAACGAAAGAAAGAAAGAAAGTAACTAATAAAGAAATTAAAGATAGAATGAGAGAAGGTATTAAAGCTAGAATGAAAGATATCAAGATAGAATGAAGGAAAGTAAGAAAGTAATAAAGAAACTAAAGATAAAACGAGAGAAGGTAGGAGAGCTAGAATGAAAGCTATCAAGAAATTAAGAAATGAAAGTAAGTAAAAAAGAAACTAAAGATAGAATGAGAGAAGGTATGAAAGCTAGAATGAAAGATATTAAGATAGAAAGAAAAAACAAATCATTAAAGAAAATAAAGATAAAATGAGAGAAGGTATGAAATCTAGAATGAAAGATATCAAGAAAGAAACAAAGAAAGAAAGAAAGAAAGAAAGAAAGAAAGAAAGAAAGAAAGAACGTAATAAAGAAACTAAACATAGAATGAGAGAAGGTATGAAAGCTAGTATGAAATATATCATGAAATAAAAAAGGAAGAAAGTAGAAATAAAGTAATAAAGAAACTAAAGATAGAATGAGAGAAGGTATTAAACTGGAATGTAAGAAATCAAGAACGAAAGAAATGAAAGTAAGTAAAAAAGAAACTAAAGATAGAATGGGAGAAGGTATGAAAGCTAGAATGAACGGTATCAAGAAAAAAAGAAAAAAGATATCAATAAAGAAATTAAAGGTGAAATGAGAGAAGGTATGAAATCTAGAATGAAAGATATCAAGAAAGAAAGAAAGAAAGTAATAAAGAAACTAAAGATAGAATGAGAGAATGTATGAAAGCTAGTATGAAAGATATCAAGAAAGAAAGAAAGAAAGAAATTAATAAAGAAATTAAAGATAAAATGAGAGAAGGTATGAAATCCAGAATGAAATATATGAAGAAAGAAAGAAAGAAAGTAACTAATAAATAAACTAATGATAGAATGAGAGAAGGTATGAAAGCTAGAATGAAAGATATCAAGTAAGTAAGAAAAAAGAAATCAATAAAGAAATTAAAGATGAAATGATAGAAATATGAAACCTAGAATGAAAGATATCAGGAAAGAAAGAAAGAAAGAACGAACGAAAGTAATTAATAAAGAAACTAAAGATAGAATGAAAGAAGGTATGAAAGCTAGAATGAAAGATAATAAAATTAAAAAGAAAGAAAGAAAGTAATAAAGAAACTAAAGATAGAATGAGAGAAGATATGAAAGCTAGAATGAAAGATATCAAGAAAGAAAGAAAGAAAGAAATTAATAAAGAAACTAAAGATAGAATGAGAGAAGGTATGAAAGCTAGAATGAAAGATATAAAGGAAGTAAGAAAAAAAGAAATCAATAAAGAAATTAAAGATGAAATGATAAAAATATGAAACCTAGAATGAAAGATATCAAGAAACAAACAAAGAAAGAAACTAATAAAGAAACTAAAGATATCAAGAAAGAAAGAAAGAAAGAAGGAAGGAAAGAAAGAAAGAAAAAAAGAAAGAAAGAAAGTAACTAATAAATAAACTAATGATAGAATGAGAAAAGGTATTAAAGCTAGAATGAAAGATATCAAGAAAGAAAGAAATGAATGTAATTAAAAAAGAAACTAAAGATAGAATGAGAGAACGTATGAAAGCTAGATTGAAAGATAATAAAATTAGAAAGAAAGTAATAAAGAAACTAAAGATAGAATGAGAGAAGATATGAAAGCTAGAATGAAAGATATCAAGAAAGAAAGAAAGAAAGAAAGAAATCAATAAAGAAACTAAAGATAGAATGAGAGAAGGTGTGAAAGCTAGAATGAAAGATATCAAGGAAGTAAGAAAAAAAGAAATCAATAAAGAAATTAAAGATGAAATGATAGAAATATGAAACCTAGAATGAAAGATATCAGGAAACAAACAAAGAAAAAAAGAAACTAATAAAGAAACTAAAGATATCAAGAAAGAAAGATAGAAAGAAAGAAGGAAAGAAAGAAAGAAAAAAAGAAAGAAAGAAAGTAATAAAGAAACTAAAGATAGAATGAGAAAATGTATGAAATACATAATGAAATATATCAAGAAAGAAAGAAAGAAAGAAATCAATAAAGAATCTAAAGATAAAATGAGAGAAGGTATGAAATACAGAATGAAATATATCAAGAAAGAAAGAAAGAAAGTAACTAATAAAGAAAATAAAGATAGAATGAGAGAAGGTATTAAAGCTAGAATGAAAAATATCAAGAAAGAAAGAAAGAAAGAAATCAAGAAAGAAAATAAAGATAAAATGAGAGAAGGCATGAAATACCGAATGAAATATATCAAGAAAGAAAGAAAGAAAGCAACTAATAAAGAAAATAAAGATAGAATGAGAGAAGGTATTAAAGCTAGAATGAAAGACATCAAGAAAGAAAGAAATGAAAGTTAGTAAAAAAGATACTAAATATAGAATGAGAGAAGGAATGAAAGCTAGAATGAAAGATATCAAGAAAGAAAGAAAGAAATCAATAAAGAAATTAAAGATGAAATGAGAGAAGGTATGAAAGCTAGAAGGAAAGATATCGAGAAAGAAAGAAAGAAAGAAAGTAATAAAGAAACTAAAGATAGAATGAGAGAATATATGAAAGCTACAATGAAAGATATGAAGAAAGAAAGAAAGAAAGAAATAAAGAAACTACAGATAAAATGAGGGAAGGTATGAAATCCAGAATGATATATATCAAGAGAGAAAGAAAGAAAGTAACTAATAAAGAAAATAGAGATAGAATGAGAGAAGGTATTAAAGTTATAATGAAAGATATCAAGAAAGAAAGAAATGAAAGTAAGTAAAAAAGAAACTATAGATAGAATGAAAGAAGGTATGAAAACTAGAATGAAAGATATCAAAAAAGAATGAAAGAAAGAAAGAAAGTAATAAAGAAACTAAAGATAGAATGTGTGAAGGTATGAAAGCTAGAATGTAAAATATAAAGAGATAAAGAAATGAAAGTAAGTAAAAAAGAAACTAAAGACAGAATGAGAGTAGGTATGAAAGCTAGAATGAATGATATCAAGAAAGAAAGAAAAAAAGAAATCAATAAAGAAATTAAAGATGAAATGAGAGATGGTATGAAAACTAGAATGAAAAATATCAAGAAAGAATGAAAGAAAGAAAGAAAGTAATAAAGAAACTAAAGATAGAATGTGTGAAGGTATGAAAGCTAGAATGTAAGATATAAAGAGATAAAGAAATGAAAGTAAGTAAAAAAGAAACTAAAGATAGAATGAGAGAAGGTATGAGAGCTAGAATGAGAGATATCAAAAAAGAAAGAAAGAAAGTAACTAATAAAAAAAATGATAGAATGAGAGAAGGTATTAAAGCTAGAATGAAAGATATCAAGAAAGAAAGAAATGAAAGTAAGTTAAAAAGAAACTAAAGATAGAATGAGAGAAGGTATGAAAGCTGGAATGAAAGATATCAGGAAAGAAAGAAAGAAAGAAATCAAGAAAGAAATTAAAGATGAAATGAGAGAAGGTATGAATGCTAGAATGAAATATATCAAGAAAGAAAAAAGAAAGAAAGTGGAAACAAAGTAATAAGGAAACTAAAGATTGAATGAGTCAAGATATGAATGCTAGAATGAAAGATATCTAGAAAGAAATAAAAAAAGAAATTAAGTAGTAAAGAAACTAAAGATAGAATCAGAGAAGAAATGAGAGCTGGAATGAAAGATATCAAGAAAGAAAGAAGAAAGAAGGAAGGAACGAAAGTAATTAATACAGAAACTAAAGATAGAATGAAAGAAGGTATGAAAGCTAGAATGAAAGATATCAAGAAAGAAAGAAAGTAATAAAGAAACTAAAGATAGAATGAGAGAAGGTATGAAAGCTAGAATGAAAGATATCAAGAAATAAATAAATAAATAAATAAATAAAGAAACTAAAGATAAAATGAGAGAAGGTATGAAATACATAATGAAATATATCAAGAAAGAAACAAAGAAAGTAACTAATAAAGAAACTAAAGATAGAATGAAAGAAGGTATGAAAGCTAGAATGAAAGATATCAAGAAAGAATGAAAGTAAGAAAGAAAGTAACAAAGAAACTAAAGAGAATGATTGAAGGTATGAAAGCTAGAATGTAAGATATCAAGAAAGAATGAATGAAAGAAAGAAAGTAATACAGAAACTGAAGATAGAATGATTGAAGGTATGAAAGCTAGAATGAAAGATATCAAGAAAGAATGAAAGAAAGAAAGAAAGTAATAAAGAAACTAAAGATAAAATGATTGAAGGTATGAAAGCTAGAATGTAAGATATGAAGAAAAATAGAAATAAAAGTAAGTAAAAAAGAAACTAAAGGTAGAATGATAGATGCTATGAAAGCTAGAATGAAAGATATCAAGAGAGAAAGAAAAAAGAAATCAATAAAGAATTTAAAGATGAAATTAGAGAAGGTATGAAAGCTAGAAGGAAAGATATCAAGAAAGAAAGAAAGAAAGAAAGAAAGAGAGTAATAAAGAAACTAAAGATAGAATGAGAGAAGGTATGAAAGCTAGAATGAAAGATATCAAGAAAGAAAAAAGAAAGAAAGTAAGAAAGTAATAAAGAAACTAAAGATGAAATGAGAGAAGGTATGAAAGCTAGAATGAAAGTTATCAAGAAAGTAAGAAAGAATGAAAGAAAGTAATACAAAAACAAAAGATAGAATGATAGAAGGGTGAAATCTAGAATGAAAGATATCAAGAACGAAAGAAAGAAAGAAAGTAACTAATAAAGAAATTAAAGATAGAATGAGAGAAGGTATTAAAGCTAGAATGAAAGATATCAAGTTAGAATGAAGGAAAGTAAGAAAGTAATAAAGAAACTAAAGATAGAACGAGAGAAGGTATGAGAGCTAGAATGAAAGCAATCAAGAAATTAAGAAATGAAAGTAAGGAAAATAAGAAACTAAAGATAGAATGAGAGAAGGTATGAAAGCTAGAATGAAAGATATTAAGATAGAAAGAAAAAAAGAAATCAATAAAGAAAATAAAGATTAAATGAGAGAAGGTATGAAATCTAGAATGAAAGATATCAAGAAAGAAACAAAGAAAGAAAGTAAATAATAAAGAAACTAAAGATGGAACGAGTGAAGGTATGAGAGCTAGAATGAATGCTATCAAGAAAGAAAGAAAGAAAGAAAGAAAGAAAGAAAGAAAGAAAGAAAGAAAGAAAGAAAGAAAGAAAGAAAGAAAGAATGTAATAAAGAAACTAAACATAGAATGAGAGAAGGTATGAAAGCTAGTATGAAATATATCATGAAATAAAAAAGGAAGAAAGTAGAAATAAAGTAATAAAGAAATTAAAGGTGAAATGAGAGAAGGTATGAAATCTAGAATGAAAGATATCAAGAAAGAAAGAAAGTAATAAAGAAACTAAAGATAGAATGAGAGAATGTATGAAAGCTAGTATGAAAGATATCAAGAAAGAAAGAAAGAAAGAAATTAATAAAGAAACTAAAGATAAAATGAGAGAAGGTATGAAATCCAGAATGAAATATATGAAGAAAGAAAGAAAGAAAGTAACTAATAAATAAACTAATAATAGAATCAGATAAGGTATTAAAGCTAGAATGAAAGATATCAAGAAAGAAAGAAATGAATGTAATTAAAAAAGAAACTAAAGATAGAATGAGAGAAGGTATGAAAGCTAGAATGAAAGATAATAAAATTAAAAAGAAAGAAAGAAAGTAATAAAGAAACTAAAGATAGAATGAAAGAAGGTATGAAAGCTAGAATGAAAATTATCAATTAAAAAAAGAAAGGAAGAAAGTAATAAATAAACTAAAGATAGAATGAGAGAAGGTATGAAAGCTGGAATGTAAGATATCAAGAAAGAAAGAAATGAAAGAAAGTATAAAAGAATCTAAAGATAGAATGAGAGAAGGTATGAAAGCTAGAATGAAAGATATCAAGAAAGAAAGAAAGTAAGTAATAAAGAAACTAAAGATAGAATGAAAGAAGGTATTAAAGCTAGAATGAAAGATATCAAGAGAGAAAGAAATGAAAGTATGTAAAAAAGAAACTAAAAATAGAATGAGAGAAGGTATGAAAGATAGAATCTAAGAGATCAAGAAAGAAAGAAAGAAAAAAAGAAAGTACGAAAGTAATTAATAAAGAAACTGAAGATAGAATGAAAGAAGGTATGAAAGCTAGAATGAAAGATACCAATAAAAAAAAGAAAGAAAGAAAGTAATAAAGAAAGTAAAGATAGAATGAGTGAAGATATGACAGGTAGAATGAAAGATATCAAGAAAGAAAGAAAGAAAGAAAGATTGAAATAAAGAAACTAAAGATGAAATGAGAGAAGGTATGAAATACAGAATGAAATATATCAAGATAGAAGGAAAGAAAGTAACTAGTAAAGAAAATAAAAGATAGAATGAGAGAAGGTATGAAAGCTGGAATGAAAGATATCAAGGAAGTAAGAAAAAAAGAAATCAAAAAAGAAATTAAAGATGAAATGAGAGAAATATGAAACCTAGAATGAAAGATATCAAGAAACAAAGAAAGAAAGAAAGAAACTAATAAAGAAACTAAAGATATCAAGAAAGAAAGAAAGAAGAAAGGAAAGAAAGAAAGAAAAAAGAAAGAAAGAAAGTAATAAAGAAACTAAAGATCGAAAGAGAAAATGTATGAAATACATAATGAAATATATCAAGAAAGAAATAAAGAAAGAAATCAATAAAGAATCTAAAGATAAAATGAGAGAAGGTATGAAATACAGAATGAAATATATCAAGATAGAAAGAAAGAAAGTAACTAATAAAGAAAATAAAGATAGAATGAGGGAAGTTTTGAAATCTAGAATGAAAGATATAAATAAGAATGAAAGAAAGAAACTAATAAAGAAACTAAAGATAGAATGAGAGAAGGTATGAAACCTAGAATGAAAGATATCAAGAAAGAAAGAAAGAAAGAAAGAAAAAAAAAGTAATAAAGAAACTATAGATATAATGAGAGAATGTATGAAAGCTTGAATGAAAGATATCAAGAAAGAAATAAAGAAAGAAATCAATAAAGAAACTAAAGATAAAATGAGAGAAGGTATGAAATACAGAATGAAATATATCAAGATAGAAAGAAAAAAAGTAACTAATAAAGAAAATAAAGATAGAATGAGGGAAGTTTTGAAATCTAGAATGAAAGATATAAGTAAGAAAGAAAGAAAGAAACTAATAAAGAAACTAAAAATAGAATGATAGAAGGTATGAAAGCTAGAATGAAAGATATCAAGGAAGTAAGAAAAAAAGAAATCAATAAAGAAATTAAAGATGAAATGAGAGAAATATGAAACCTAGAATGAAAGATATCAAGAAACAAAGAAAGAAAGAAAGAAACTAATAAAGAAACTAAAGATATCAAGAAAGAAAGAAAGAAAGAAGGAAAGAAAGAAAAAAAAAGAAATAAATAAATAAAGAAACTAAAGATAGAATGAGAAAATGTATGAAATACATAATGAAAAATATCAAGAAAGAAATAAAGAAAGAAATCAATAAAGAATCTAAAGATAAAATGAGAGAAGGTATGAAATACAGAATGAAATATATCAAGAATGAAAGAAAGAAAGTAATAATAAAGAAAATAAAGATAGAATGAGAGAAGGTATTAAAGCTAGAATGAAAGATATCAAGAAAGAAAGAAATGAAAGTAAGTAAAAAAGAAACTAAAGATAGAATGAGAGAAGGTATGAAAGCTAGAATGAAAGATATCAAGAAAGAAAGAAAGAAAGAAATCAAGAAAGAAAATAAAGATAAAATGAGAGAAGGCATGAAATACAGAATGAAATATATCAAGAAAGAAAGAAAGAAAGAAATCAATAAAGATTCTAAAGATAAAATGAGAGAAGGTATGAAATACAGAATGAAATATATCAAGAAAGAAAGAAAGAAAGTAACTAATAAAGAAAATAAAGATAGAATGAGAGAAGCTATTCAAGCTAGAATGAAAGATATCAAGAAAGAAAGAAATGAAAGTAATTAAAAAGATACTAAATATAGAATGAGAGAAGGAATGAAAGCTAGAATGAAAGATATCAAGAAAGAAAGAAAGAAAGAAACTAAAGATAGAATGAGAGAATGTATGAAAGCTAGAATGAAAGATATGAAGAAAGAAAGAAAGAAATCAATAAAGAAACTAGAGATAAAATGAGAGAAGGTATGAAATCCAGAATGATATATATCAAGAGAGAAAGAAAGAAAGTAACTAATAAAGAAAATAAAGATAGAATGAGAGAAGGTATTCAACCTATAATGAAAGATATCAAGAAAGAAAGAAATGAAATTATGTAAAAAAGAAACTAAAGGTAGAATGAAAGAAGGTATGAAAACTAGAATGAAAGATTTCAAAAAAGAATGAAAAAAAGAAAGAAAGAAAGTAATAAAGAAACTAAAGATAGAATGAGTGAAGGTATGAAAGCTAGAATGTAAAATATAAAGAGATAAAGAAATGAAAGTAAGTAAAAAAGAAACTAAAGTTAGAATTAGGGAAGGTATGAAAGCTAGAATAAAAGATATCAATTAAAAAAAAAGAAAGAAAAAAAGTGGTAAAAAACTAAAGATAGAATGAGACAATGTATGAAAGGTAGAATGAAAGATATCAAGAAGGAAAGAAAGAAAGAAATCAATAAAGAAATTAAAGTTAAATGAGAGAAGGTATGAAATACAGAATGAAATTTATCAAGAAAGAAAGAAAGAAAGTAACTAATAAAGAAAATAAAGATAGAATGAGAGAAGGTATTAAAGCTAGAATGAAAGATATCAAGAAAGAAAGAAATGAAAGTAAGTAAAAAGGAAACTAAAGATAGAATGAGAGAAGGTATGAAAGCTAGAATGAAAGATATCAAGAAAGAAAGAAAAAAAGAAATCAATAAAGACATTACGGATGAAATGAGAGATGGTATGAAAGCTAGAATGAAATATATCAAGAAAGAAAGAAAGAAAGAAAGAAAGAAAGAAAGAAAGAAAGAAAGAAAGAAAGTAATAAAGAAATTAAAGATTAAATGAGTGAAGGTATAAAAGCTAGAATGTAAGATATGAAGAGATAAAGAAATGAAAGTAAGCAAAATAGAAACTAAAGATAGAATGAGAGAAGGTATGAAAGCTAGAATGAAAGATATCAAGAAAGAAAGAAAAAAAGAAATCAATAAAGACATTACGGATGAAATGAGAGATGGTATGAAAGCTAGAATGAAAGATATCAAGAAAGAAAGAAAAAAGAAATCAATAAAGAATTTAAAGATGAAATTAGAGAAGGTATGAAAGCTAGAATGAAAGATATCAAGAAAGAAAGAAAGAAAGTAATAAAGAAACTAAAGATAGAATGAGAGAAGGTATGAAAGCTAGAATGAAAGATATCAAGAAAGAAAAAACACAGAAAGTAAGAAGGTAATAAAGAAACTAAAAATAGAATGAGAAAATGTATGAAATACATAATAAAATATATCAAGAAAGAAAGAAAGAAAGAAATCAATAAAGAATCTAAAGACAGAATGAGAGAATGTATGAAAGCTAGAATGAAAGATATGAAGAAAGAAAGAAAGAAATCAATAAAGAAATGAAAGATAATATGAGAGAAGGTGTGAAATACATAATGAAATATATCAAGAAAGAAACAAAGAAAGTAACTAATAAAGAAACTAAAGATAGAATGAGAGAAGGTACGAAAGCTAGAATGAAAGATATCAAGAAAGAATGAAAGAAACAAAGAAAGTAATAAAGAAACTAAAGAGAATGATTGAAGGTATGAAAGCTAGAATGTAAGATATCAAGAAAGAATGAAAGAAAGAAAGAAAGTAATTAATAAAGAAACTAAAGATAGAATGAGAGAAGGTATGAAAGCTAGAATGAAAGATATCAAGAAAGAAAGAAATGAAAGTAAGTAAAAAAGAAACTAAATATAGAATGAGAGAAGGAATGAAAGCTAGAATGAAAGATATCAAGAAAGAAAGAAAAAAGAAATCAATAAAGAAATTAAAGATGAAATGAGAGAAGGTATGAAAGCTAGAAGGAAAGATATCAAGAAAGAAAGAAAGAAAGAAAAGAAAGAAAGAAAGAAAGAAAGAAAGAAAGAAAGAAACTAAAGATAGAATGAGAGAATATATGAAAGCTAGAATGAAAGATATGAAGAAAGAAAGAAAGAAATCAATAAAGAAACTACAGATAAAATGAGAGAAGGTATGAAATCCAGAATGATATATATCAAGAGAGAAAGAAAGAAAGTAACTAATAAAGAAAATAAAGATAGAATGAGAGAAGGTATGAAAACTAGAATGAAAGATATCAAAAAAGAAAGAAAGAAAGAAAGAAAGAAAGTAATAAAGAAACTAAAGATAGAATGAGTGAAGGTATGAAAGCTAGAATGTAAAATATAAAGAGATAAAGAAATGAAAGTAAGTAAAAAAGAAACTAAAGATAGAATGAGAGAAGTTATGAAAGCTAGAATGAAAGATATCAAGGAAGTAAGAAAAAAAGAAATCAATAAAGAAATTAAAGATGAAATGATAGAAATATGAAACCTAGAATGAAAGATATCAAGAAACAAAGAAAGAAAGAAAGAAACTAATAAAGAAACTAAAGATATCAAGAAAGAAAGAAAGAAAGAAAGAAGTAAAGAAAAAAAGAAAGAAAGTAATAAAGAAACTAAAGATAGAATGAGAAAATGTATGAAATACATAATGAAATATATCAAGAAAGAAAGAAAGAAATCAATAAAGAATCTAAAGATAAAATGAGAGAAGGTATGAAATACAGAATGAAATATATCAAGAAAGAAAGAAAGAAAGAAACTAGTAAAGAAAATAAAGATAGAATGAGAGAAGGTATTAAAGCTAGAATGAAAGATATCAAGAAAGAAAGAAATGAAAGTAAGTAAAAAAGAAACTAAATATAGAATGAGAGAAGGAATGAAAGCTAGAATGAAAGATATCAAGAAAGAAAGAAAAAAGAAATCAATAAAGAAATTAAAGATGAAATGAGAGAAGGTATGAAAGCTAGAGTGAAAGATATCAAGAAAGAAAGAAAGAAAGAAAGAAAGAAAGAAAGAAAGAAAGAAAGAAAGAAAGAAAGAAAGAAAGAAAGAAAGAAACTAAAGATAGAATGAGAGAATATATGAAAGCTAGAATGAAAGATATGAAGAAAGAAAGAAAGAAATCAATAAAGAAACTTCAGATAAAATGAGAGAAGGAATGAAATCCAGAATGATATATATCAAGAGAGAAAGAAAGAAAGTAACTAATAAAGAAAATAAAGATAGAATGAGAGAAGGTATGAAAACTAGAATGAAAGATATCAAAAAAGAATGAAAGAAAGAAAGAAAGAAAGTAATAAAGAAACTAAAGATAGAATGAGTGAAGGTATGAAAGCTAGAATGTAAAATATAAAGAGATAAAGAAATGAAAGTAAGTAAAAAAGAAACTAAAGATAGAATGAGAGAAGGTATGAAAGCTAGAATGAAAGATATCAAGGAAGTAAGAAAAAAAGAAATCAATAAAGAAATTAAAGATGAAATGATAGAAATATGAAACCTAGAATGAAAGATATCAAGAAACAAAGAAAGAAAGAAAGAAACTAATAAAGAAACTAAAGATATCAAGAAAGAAAGAAAGAAAGAAAGAAGTAAAGAAAAAAAGAAAGAAAGTAATAAAGAAACTAAAGATAGAATGAGAAAATGTATGAAATACATAATGAAATATATCAAGAAAGAAAGAAAGAAATCAATAAAGAATCTAAAGATAAAATGAGAGAAGGTATGAAATACAGAATGAAATATATCAAGAAAGAAAGAAAGAAAGAAACTAGTAAAGAAAATAAAGATAGAATGAGAGAAGGTATTAAAGCTAGAATGAAAGATATCAAGAAAGAAAGAAATGAAAGTAAGTAAAAAAGAAACTAAAGATAGAATGAGAGAAGGTATGAAAGCTAGAATGAAAGATATCAAGAAAGAAAGAAAGAAAGAAATCAAGAAAGAAAATAAAGATAAAATGAGAGAAGGTATGAAATACAGAATGAAATATATCACGAAAGAAAGAAAAAAAGTAACTAATAAAGAAAATAAAGATAGAATGAGAGAAGGTATTAAAACTAGAATGAAAGACATCAAGAAAGAAAGAAATGAAAGTAAGTAAAAAATATAATAAATATAGAATGAGAGAAGGAATGAAAGCTAGAATGAAAGATATCAAGAAAGAAAGAAAAAAGAAATCAATAAAGAAATTAAAGATGAAATGAGAGAAAGTATGAAAGCTAGAAGGAAAGATATAAAGGAAGAAAGAAAGAAAGAAAGAAAGAAAGAAAGAAAGATAGAAAGTAATAAAGAAACTAAAGATAGAATGAGAGAATATATGAAAGCTAGAATGAAATATATGAAGAAAGAAAGAAAGAAATCAATAAAGAAACTACAGATAAAAAGAGAGAAGGTAGAAATCCAGAATGATATATATCAAGAGAGAAAGAAAGAAAGTAACTAATAAAGAAAATAAAGATAGAATGAGAGAAGGTATTAAAGCTATAATGAAAGATATCAAGTAATAAAGAAATGAAAGTAAGTAAAAAAGAAACTAAAGATAGAATGAAAGAAGGTATGATAACTAGAATGAAAGATATCAAAAAAGAATGAAAGAAAGAAAGAAAGAAAGTAATAAAGAAACTAAAGATAGAATGAGTGAAGGTATGAAAGCTAGAATGTAAGATATGAAGAGATAAAGAAATGAAAGTAAGTAAAATAGAAACTAAAGATAGAATGAGAGAAGGTATGAAAGCTAGAATGAAAGATATCAAGGAAGTAAGAAAAAAAGAAATCAATAAAGAAATTAAAGATGAAATGATAGAAATATGAATCCTAGAATGAAAGATATCAAGAAACAAAGAAAGAAAGAAAGAAACTAATAAAGAAACTAAAGATAAAAGAAAGAAAGAAAGAAAGAAAGAAAGAAAAAAAGACAGAAAGAAAGTAATAAAGAAACTAAAGATAGAATGAGAAAATGTATGAAATACATAATGAAATATATCAAGAAAGAAAGAAAGAAAGAAATCAATAAAGAATCTAAAGATAAAATGAGAGAAGGTATGAAATACAGAATGAAATATATCAAGAAAGAAAGAAAGAAAGTAACTAATAAAGAAAATAAAGATAGAATGAGAGAAGGTATTAAAGCTAGAATGAAAGATATCAAGAAAGAAAGAAATGAAAGTAAGTAAAAAAGAAACTAAAGTTAGAATGAGTGAAGGTATGAAAGCTAGAATGAAAGATATCAAGAAAGAAAGAAAGAAAGAAATCAAGAAAGAAAATAAAGATAAAATGAGAGAAGGTATGGAATACAGAATCAAATATATCAAGAAAGAAACAAAGAAATTAACTAATAAAGAAAATAAAGATAGAATGAGAGAAGGTATTGAAGCTAGAATGAAAGACATCAAGAAAGAAAGAAATGAAAGTAAGTAAAAAAGAAACTAAAGATAGAATGAAAGAAGGTATAAAAACTAGAATGAAAGATTTCAAAAAAGAATGAAAGAAAGAAAGAAAGAAAGTAATAAAGAAACTAAAGATAGAATGAGTGAAGGTATGAAAGCTAGAATGTAAGATATGAAGAGATAAAGAAATGAAAGTAAGTAAAATAGAAACTAAAGGTAGAATGAGAGAAGGTATGAAAGCTAGAATGAAAGATATCAAGAAAGAAAGAAAAAAAGAAATCAATAAAGACATTACGGATGAAATGAGAGATGGTATGAAAGCTAGAATGAAAGATATCAAGAAAGAAAGAAAGAAAGAAAGAAAGAAAGAAAGAAAGAAAGAAAGTAAGTAATAAAGAAATTAAAGATTGAATGAGTGAAGGTATGAAAGCTAGAATGTAAGATATGAAGAGATAAAGAAATGAAAGTAAGTAAAATAGAAACTAAAGATAGAATGAGAGAAGGTATGAAAGCTAGAATGAAAAATATCAAGAAAGAATGAAAGAAAGAAAGAAAGAAAGAGAGTAATAAAGAAACTAAAGATAGAATGATTGAAGGTATGAAAGCAAGAATGTAAGATATGAAGAAAGATAGAAATGAAAGTAAGTAAAAAAGAAACTAAAGGTAGAATGAGAGAAGGTATGAAAGCTAGAATGAAAGATATCAAGAAAGAAAGAAAAAAGAAATCAATAAAGAATTTAAAGATGAAATTAGAGAAGGTATGAAAGCTAGAAGTAAAGATATCAAGAAAGAAAGAAAGAAAGTAATAAAGAAACTAAAGATAGAATGAGAGAAGGTATGAAAGCTAGAATGAAAGATATCAAGAAAGAAAAAAGACAGAAAGTAAGAAGGTAATAAAGAAACTAAAAATAGAATGAGAAAATGTATGAAATACATAATAAAATATATCAAGAAAGAAAGAAAGAAAGAAATCAATAAAGAATCTAAAGACAGAATGAGAGAATGTATGAAAGCTAGAATGAAAGATATCAAGAAAGAAAGAAAGAAATCAATAAAGAAATGAAAGATAATATGAGAGAAGGTGTGAAATACATAATGAAATATATCAAGAAAGAAACAAAGAAAGTAACTAATAAAGAAACTAAAGATAGAATGAGAGAAGGTACGAAAGCTAGAATGAAAGATATCAAGAAAGAATGAAAGAAACAAAGAAAGTAATAAAGAAACTAAAGAGAATGATTGAAGGTATGAAAGCTAGAATGTAAGATATCAAGAAAGAATGAAAGAAAGAAAGAAAGTAATTAATAAAGAAACTAAAGATAGAATGAGAGAAGGTATTAAAGCTAGAATGAAAGATATCAAGAAAGAAAGAAATGAAAGTAAGTAAAAAAGAAACTAAAGATAGAATGAGAGAAGGTATGAAAGCTAGAATGAAAGATATCAAGAAAGAAAGAAAGAAAGAAATCAAGAAAGAAAATAAAGATAAAATGAGAGAAGGTATGAAATACAGAATGAAATATATCACGAAAGAAAGAAAAAAAGTAACTAATAAAGAAAATAAAGATAGAATGAGAGAAGGTATTAAAACTAGAATGAAAGATATCAAGAAAGAAAGAAATGAAAGTAAGTAAAAAAGAAACTAAATATAGAATGAGAGAAGGAATGAAAGCTAGAATGAAAGATATCAAGAAAGAAAGAAAAAAGAAATCAATAAAGAAATTAAAGATGAAATGAGAGAAGGTATGAAAGCTAGAAGGAAAGATATCAAGAAAGAAAGAAAGAAAGAAAGAAAGAAAGAAAGAAAGAAACTAAAGATAGAATGAGAGAATATATGAAAGCCAGAATGAAAGATATGAAGAAAGAAAGAAAGAAATCAATAAAGAAACTACAGATAAAATGAGAGAAGGTATGAAATCCAGAATGATATATATCAAGAGAGAAAGAAAGAAAGTAACTAATAAAGAAAATAAAGATAGAATGAGAGAAGGTATGAAAACTAGAATGAAAGATATCAAAAAAGAAAGAAAGAAAGAAAGAAAGAAAGTAATAAAGAAACTAAAGATAGAATGAGTGAAGGTATGAAAGCTAGAATGTAAAATATAAAGAGATAAAGAAATGAAAGTAAAAAAGAAACTAAAGATAGAATGAGAGAAGGTATGAAAGCTAGAACGAAAGATATCAAGGAAGTAAAAAAAAATGAAATCAATAAAGAAATTAAAGATGAAATGATAGAAATATGAAACCTAGAATGAAAGATATCAAGAAACAAAGAAAGAAAGAAAGAAACTAATAAAGAAACTAAAGATATCAAGAAAGAAAGAAAGAAAGAAAGAAGTAAAGAAAAAAAGAAAGAAAGTAATAAAGAAACTAAAGATAGAATGAGAAAATGTATGAAATACATAATGAAATATATCAAGAAAGAAAGAAAGAAATCAATAAAGAATCTAAAGATAAAATGAGAGAAGGTATGAAATACAGAATGAAATATATCAAGAAAGAAAGAAAGAAAGAAACTAGTAAAGAAAATAAAGATAGAATGAGAGAAGGTATTAAAGCTAGAATGAAAGATATCAAGAAAGAAAGAAAGAAAGAAATCAAGAAAGAAAATAAAGATAAAATGAGAGAAGGTATGAAATACAGAATGAAATATATCACGAAAGAAAGAAAAAAAGTAACTAATAAAGAAAATAAAGATAGAATGAGAGAAGGTATTAAAACTAGAATGAAAGACATCAAGAAAGAAAGAAATGAAAGTTAGTAAAAAATATAATAAATATAGAATGAGAGAAGGAATGAAAGCTAGAATGAAAGATATCAAGAAAGAAAGAAAAAAGAAATCAATAAAGAAATTAAAGATGAAATGAGAGAAAGTATGAAAGCTAGAAGGAAAGATATAAAGGAAGAAAGAAAGAAAGAAAGAAAGATAGAAAGTAATAAAGAAACTAAAGATAGAATGAGAGAATATATGAAAGCTAGAATGAAATATATGAAGAAAGAAAGAAAGAAATCAATAAAGAAACTACAGATAAAAAGAGAGAAGGTAGAAATCCAGAATGATATATATCAAGAGAGAAAGAAAGAAAGTAACTAATAAAGAAAATAAAGATAGAATGAGAGAAGGTATTAAAGCTATAATGAAAGATATCAAGTAATAAAGAAATGAAAGTAAGTAAAAAAGAAACTAAAGATAGAATGAAAGAAGGTATGATAACTAGAATGAAAGATATCAAAAAAGAATGAAAGAAAGAAAGAAAGAAAGTAATAAAGAAACTAAAGATAGAATGAGTGAAGGTATGAAAGCTAGAATGTAAAATATAAAGAGATAAAGAAATGAAAGTAAGAAAAAAAGAAACTAAAGATAGAATGAGAGAAGGTATGAAAGCTAGAATGAAAGATATCAAGGAAGTAAGAAAAAAAGAAATCAATAAAGAAATTAAAGATGAAATGATAGAAATATGAAACCTAGAATGAAAGATATCAAGAAACAAAGAAAGAAAGAAAGAAACTAATAAAGAAACTAAAGATAAAAGAAAGAAAGAAAGAAAGAAAGAAAGAAAAAAAGACAGAAAGAAAGTAATAAAGAAACTAAAGATAGAATGAGAAAATGTATGAAATACATAATGAAATATATCAAGAAAGAAAGAAAGAAAGAAATCAATAAAGAATCTAAAGATAAAATGAGAGAAGGTATGAAATACAGAATGAAATATATCAAGAAAGAAAGAAAGAAAGTAACTAATGAAGAAAATAAAGATAGAATGAGAGAAGGTATTAAAGCTAGAATGAAAGATATCAAGAAAGAAAGAAATGAAAGTAAGTAAAAAAGAAACTAAAGTTAGAATGAGTGAAGGTATGAAAGCTAGAATGAAAGATATCAAGAAAGAAAGAAAGAAAGAAATCAAGAAAGAAAATAAAGATAAAATGAGAGAAGGTATGGAATACAGAATCAAATATATCAAGAAAGAAACAAAGAAAGTAACTAATAAAGAAAATAAAGATAGAATGAGAGAAGGTATTAAAGCTAGAATGAAAGACATCAAGAAAGAAAGAAATGAAAGTAAGTAAAAAAGAAACTAAAGATAGAATGAAAGAAGGTATAAAAACTAGAATGAAATATTTCAAAAAAGAATGAAAGAAAGAAAGAAAGAAAGTAATAAAGATACTAAAGATAGAATGAGTGAAGGTATGAAAGCTAGAATGTAAAATATAAAGAGATAAAGAAATGAAAGTAAGTAAAAAAGAAACTAAAGATAGAATGAGAGAAGGTATGAAAGCTAGAATGAAAGATATGAAGGAAGTAAGAAAAAAAGAAATCAATAAAGAAATTAAAGATGAAATGATAGAAATATGAAACCTAGAATGAAAGATATCAAGAAACAAAGAAAGAAAGAAAGAAACTAATAAAGGAACTAAAGATATCAAGAAAGAAAGAAAGAAAGAAAGAAGAAAAGAAAGAAAGAAAGAAAGAAAGTAATAAAGAAACTAAAGATAGAATGAGAAAATGTATGAAACACATAATGAAATATATCAAGAAAGAAAGAAAGAAAGAAATCAAAAAGAATCTAAAGATAAAATGAGAGATGGTATGAAATACAGAATGAAATATATCAAGAAAGAAAGAAAGAAAGTAACTAATAAAGAAAATAAAGATAGAATGAGAGAAGGTATGAAAGCTAGAATGAAAGATATCAAGAAAGAAAGAAAGAAAGAAATCAAGAAAGAAAATAAAGATAAAATGAGAGAAGGTATGAAATACAGAATCAAATATATCAAGAAAGAAAGAAAGAAAGTAACTAATAAAGAAAATAAAGATAGAATGAGAGAAGGTATTAAAGCTAGAATGAAAGACATCAAGAAAGAAAGAAATGAAAGTTAGTAAAAAAGATACTAAATATAGAATGAGAGAAGGTATGAAAACTGGAATGAAAGATATCAAAAAAGAATGAAAGAAAGAAAGAAAGAAAGAAAGTAATAAAGAAACTAAAGATAGAATGAGTGAAGGTATGAAAGCTAGAATGTAAAATATAAAGAAATAAAGAAATGAAAGTAATTAAAAAGAAAATAAAGATAGAATTAGAGAAGGTATGAAAGCTAGAATGAAAGATATCAAGAAAGAAAGAAAAAAAGAAATCAATAAAGAAATTAAAGATGAAATGATAGAAATATGAAACCTAGAATGAAAGATATCATGAAACAAAGAAAGAAAGAAAGAAACTAATAAAGAAACTAAAGATATTAAGAAATAAAGAAAGAAAGAAAGAAAGAAGGAAAGAAAAAAAGAAAGAAAGAAAGTAATAAAGAAACTAAAGATAGAATGAGAAAATGTATGAAATACATAATGAAATATATCAAGAAAGAAAGAAAGAAAGAAATCAATAAAGAATCTAAAGATAAAATGAGAGAAGGTATGAAAAACAGAATGAAATATATCAAGAAAGAAAGAAAGAAAGTAACTAATAAAGAAAATAAAGATAGAATGAGAGACGGTATTAAAGCTAGAATGAAAGATATCAAGAAAGAAAAAATGAAAGTAAGTAAAAAAGAAACTAAAGATAGAATGAGAGAAGGTATGAAAGCTAGAATGAAAGACATCAAGAAAGAAAGAAATGAAAGTTAGTAAAAAAGATACTAAATATAGAATGAGAGAAGGAATGAAATCTAGAATGAAAGATATCAAGAAAGAAAGAAAAAAGAAATCAATAAAGAAATTAAAGATGAAATGAGAGAAGGTATGAAAGCTAGAACGAAAGATATCAAAAAAGAAAGAAAGAAAGAAAGAAAGATAGAAAGTAATAAAGAAACTAAAGATAGAATGAGAGAATATATGAAAGCTAGAATGAAAGATATGAAGAAAGAAAGAAAGAAATCAAGAAAGGAACTACAGATAAAATGAGAGAAGGTATAAAATCCAGAATGATATATATCAAGAGAGAAAGAAAGAAAGTAACTAATAAAGAAAATAAAGATAGCATGAGAGAAGGTATTAAAGCTATAATGAAAGATATCAAGAAAGAAAGAAATGAAAGTAAGTAAAAAAGAAACTAAAGATAGAATGAAAAAAGGTATAAAAACTAGAATGAAAGATATCAAAAAAGAATGAAAGAAAGAAAGAAAGAAAGTAATAAAGAAACTAAAGATGAAATGATAGAAATATGAAACCTAGAATGAAAGATATCAAGAAACATAGAAAGAAAGAAAGAAATTAATAAAGAAACTAAAGATATCATGAAAGAAAGAAAGAAAGAAAGAAGGAAAGAAAGAAAGAAAAAAGAAAGAAAGAAAGTAATAAAGAAACTAAATATAGAATGAGAAAATGTATGAAATACATAATGAAATATATCAAGAAAGAAAGAAAGAAAGAAATCTATAAAGAAACTAAAGATAAAATGAGAGAAGGTATGAAATCTAGAATGATAGATATCAAGAAAGAAAGAAAGTAATAAAGAAACAAAAGATAGAATGAGAGAAGGTATGAAAGCTAGAATGAAAGATTTCAAGAAAGAAAGAAAGAAAGTAATAAAGAAACTAAAGATAGAATGAGTGAAGGTATGAAAGCTAGAATGTAAAATATAAAGAGATATAGAAATGAAAGTAAGTAAAAAAGAAACTAAAGATAGAATTAGAGAAGGTATGAAAGCTAGAATGAAAGATATCAAGAAAGAAAGAAAAAAAGAAATCAATAAAGGAATTAAAGATGAAATGAGAGATGGTATGAAAGCTAGAATGTAAAATATCAAGAAATAATGAAAGAAAGAAAGAAAGAAAGTAATAAAGAAACTAAAGATAGAATGTGTGAAGGTATGAAAGCTAGAATGTAAGATATAAAGAGATAAAGAAATGAAAGTAAGTAAAAAAGAAACTAAAGACAGAATGAGAGAAGGTATGAAAGCTAAAATGAAAGATATCAAGAAAGAAAGAAAAAAAGAAATCAATAAAGAAATTAAAGATGAAATGAGAGAAGGTATAAGAGCTAGAATGAAAGATATCAAGAAAGAAAGAAAGAAAGAAAGTAATAAAGAAACGAAAGATAGAATGAAAGAAGGTATGAAAGCTAAAATGAAAGATATCAAGAGAGAAAGAATTGAAAGTATTTAAAAAGAAACTAAAAATAGAATGAGAGAAGGTATGAAAGATAGAATCTAAGAGATCAAGAAAGAAAGAAAAAAGAAATCAATAAAGAAATTAAAGATGAAATGATAGAAATATGAAACCTAGAATGAAAGATATCAAGAAACAAAGAAAGAAAGAAAGAAACTAATAAAGAAACTAAAGATATCAAGAAAGAAAGATAGAAAGAAAGAAGGAAAGAAAGAAAGAAAGAAAGAAAGTAATAAAGAAACTAAAGATAAAATGAGAGAAGGTATGAAATACAGAATGAAATATATCAAGAAAGAAAGAAAGAAAGTAACTAATAAAGAAAATAAAGATAGAATGAAGGTATTAAAGCTAGAATGAAAGATATCAAGAAAGATAGAAATGAAAGTAAGTAAAAAAGAAACTAAAGATAGAATGAGAGAAGGTATTGAAGCTAGAATGAAAGACATCAAGAAAGAAAGAAATGAAAGTTAGTAAAAAAGATACTAAATATAGAATGAGAGAAGTAATGAAACTAGAATGAAAGATATCAAGAAAGAAAGAAAAAAGAAATCAATAAAAAAATTAAAGATGAAATGAGAGAAGGTATGAAAGCTAGAAGGAAAGATATCAAGAAAGAAAGAAAGAAAGAAAGAAAGAAAGATAGAAAGTAGTAAAGAAACTAAAGATAGAATGAGAGAATATATGAAAGCTAGAATGAAAGATATGAAGAAAGAAAGAAAGAAATCAATAAAGAAACGAGAGATAAAATGAGAGAAGGTATGAAATCCAGAATGATATATATCAAGAGAGAAAGAAAGAAAGTAACTAATAAAGAAAATAAAGATAGAATGAGAGAAGGTATTCAACCTATAATGAAAGATATCAAGAAAGAAAGAAATGAAAGTATGTAAAAAACAAATTAAAGGTAGAATGAAAGAAGGTATGAAAACTAGAATGAAAGATTTCAAAAAAGAATGAAAAAAAGAAAGAAATAAAGTAATAAAGAAACTAAAGATAGAATGAGTGAAGGTATGAAAGCTAGAATGTAAAATATAAAGAGATAAAGAAAAGAAAGTAAGTAAAATAGAAACTAAAGATAGAATGAGAGAAGGTATGAAAGCTAGAATGAAAGATATGAAGGAAGTAAGAAAAAAAGAAATCAATAATGAAATTAAAGATGAAATGATAGAAATATGAAACCTAGAATGAAAGATATCAAGAAACAAAGAAAGAAAGAAACTAATAAAGAAACTAAAGATATCAAGAAAGAAAGAAAGAAAGAAAGAAGGAAAGAAAGAAAGAAAGAAAGAAAGAAAGTAATAAAGAAACTAAAGATAGAATGAGAAAATGTAAGAAACACATAATGAAAGATATCAAGAAAGAAAGAATAAAGAAATCAATAAAGAAATTAAAGATGAAATGAGAGAAAGTATGAAAGCTAGAAGGAAAGATATCAAGAATGAAAGAAAGAAAGAAAGAATGAACGAAAGTAATAAAGAAACTAAAGATAGAATGAGAGAATATATGAAAGCTAGAATGAAAGATATGAAGAAAGAAAGAAAGAAATCAATAAAGAAACTACAGATAAAATGAGAGAAGGTATGAAATCCAGAATGATATATATCAAGAGAGAAAGAAAGAAAGTAACTAATAAAGAAAATAAAGATAGAATGAGAGAAGGTATGAAAGCTAGAATGAAAGATATCAAAAAAGAATGAAAGAAAGAATGAAAGAAAGAAAGTAATAAAGAAACTAAAGATAGAATGAGTGAAGGTATGAAAGCTAGAATGTAAAATATAAAGAGATAAAGAAATGAAAGTAAGTAAAAAAGAAACTAAAGATAGAATGAGAGAAGGTATTAAAGCTAGAATGAAAGATATCAAGAAAGAAAGAAATGAAAGTAAGTAAAAATGAAACTAAAGATAGAATGAGAGAAGGTATGAAAGCTAGAATGAAAGATATGAAGAAAGAAAGAGAGAAAGAAAGTAACTAATAAAGAAACTAAAGATAGAACGAGAGAGCGTATTAAAGCTAGAATGAAAGATATCAAGAAAGAAAGAAAGAAAGAAATCACTAGAGAAACTAAAGATGAAATGAGAGAAGGTATGAAATCTAGAATGAAAGATATCAAGAAAGAAAGAAATCAATAAAGAAAATAAAGATAAAATGAGAGAAGGTAGGAAATCGAGAATGAAAGATATGAAGAAAGAAAGAGAGAAAGAAAGTAACTAATAAAGAAACTAAAGATAGAACGAGAGAGCGTATTAAAGCTAGAATGAAAGATATCAAGAAAGAAAGAAATTAAAGTAAGTAAAAAAGAATCTAAAGATAGAATGATAGAAGGTATGAAAGCTAGAATGAAAGATATCAAGAAAGAAAGAAATGACAGTAAGTAAAAAAGAAACTAAAGATAGAATGAGAGAAGGTATGAAAGCTAGAATGAAAGATATCAAGAAAGAAAGAAAGAAAGAAATCACTAGAGAAACTAAAGATGAAATGAGAGAAGGTATGAAATCTAGAATGAAAGATATCAAGAAAGAAAGAAAGAAAGTAACTAATAAAAAAACGAAAGATAGAATGAGAGAAGCTATGAAAGCTAGAATGAAAAATATCAAGAAAGAATGAAAAAAAAAAACAAAGTAATTATTAAAGAAACTAAAGATAGAATGAAAGAAGGTTTGAAAGCTAGAATGAAAGATATCAAGAAAGAATGAAAGAAAGAAAGAAAGTAATAAAGAAACTGAAGAGAATGATTGAAGGTATGAAAGCTAGAATGTAAGATATCAAGAAAGAATGAAAGAAAGAAAGAAAGTAATACAGAAACTGAAGATAGAATGTTTGAAGGTATGAAAGCTAGAATGAAAGATATAAAGAAAGAATGAAAGTAAGAAAGTAATAAAGAAACTAAAGATAGAATGAGAGAAGGTATAAGAGCTAGAATGAGAGCTATCTAGAAAGAAAGAAAGAAAGAAAGAAAGTAATAAAGAAACTGAAGGTGAAATGAGAGAAGGTATGAAATACATAATGAAATATATGAAGAAACAAAGAAAGTAACTAATAAATAAACTAAAGATAGAATGAAAGAACGTATGAAAGCGAGAATGAAAGATATCAAGAAAGAATGAAAGAAAGAAAGAAAGTAATAAAGAAACTAAAGATGGAACGCGAGAACTTATGAGAGCTAGAATGAAAGATATCAAGAAACTAAAAAGGAAGAAAGTAGAAATGAAGTAATAAAGAAACTTTAGATAGAATGAGTGAAGTTATGAAAGAGAATGAACGATATCAGGAAAAAAGAAAGAAAGAAAGTAGTAAAGAAACTAAAGATGAAATGAGAGAAGGTATGAAAGCTAGAGTGAAAGATATCAATAAAAAAGAAAGAAAGAAAGAACGTAATAAAGAAACTAAAGATAGAATGAGAGAAGATATGAAAGCTAGAATGAAAGATATCAAGAAAGAAAGAAATGAAAGTAAGTAAAATAGAAACTAAAGATAGAATGTGAGAAGGTATGATAGCTAGAATGAAAGATATCAAGGAAGAAAGAAAAAAAGAATTGAATAAAGAAATTAAAGAGGAAATGAGAGAAATATGAAACCTAGAATGCAAGATATCAAGAAAGAAAGAAAGAAAGAAAGTAATAAAGAAACTAAAGATAGAATGAGAGAATGTATGAAAGCTAGAATGAAAGAAATCAAGAAAGAAAGAAATAAAGAAATCAATAAAGAAACTAAAGATAAAATGAGAGAAGGTATGAAATACATAATGAAATATATCAAGAAAGAAACAAAGAAAGTAACTAATAAAGAAACTAAAGATAGAATGAGAGAAGCTATGAAAGCAAGAATGAAAGATATCAAGAAAGAATGAAAGAAATAAAGAAAGTAATTATTAAAGAAACTAAAGATAGAATGAAAGAAGTTTTGAAATCTAGAATGAAAGATATCAAGAAAGAATGAAAGAAAGAAAGAAAGTAATAAAGAAACTGAAGAGAATGATTGAAGGTATGAAAGCTAGAATGTAAGATATCAAGAAAGAATGAAAGAAAGAAAGAAAGTAATACAGAAACTGAAGATAGAATTATTGAAGGTATGAAAGCTAGAATGAAAGATATCAAGAAAGAATGAAAGAAAGAAAGAAAGTAATAAAGAAACTAAAGATAGAATGAGAGAAGGTATGAAAGCTAGAATGTAAAATATGAAGAAAGATAGAAATGAAAGTAAGTAAAAAGAAACTAAAGGTAGAAAGAGAGGGTATTAAAGCTAGAATGAAAGATATCATGAAAGAAAGAAAAAAGAAATCAATAAAGAATTTAAAGATGAAATTAGAGAAGGTATGAAAGCTAGAAGGAAAGATATCAAGAAAGAAAGAAAGAAAGAAAGTTATAAAGAAACTAAAGATAGAATGAGAGAAATTATGAAAGCTAGAATGAAAGATATCAAGAAAGAAAAAAGAAAGAAAGTAAGAAAGTAATAAAGAAACGAAAGATAGAATGAGAGAAGGTATAAGAGCTAGAATGAGAGCTATCTAGAAAGAAAGAAAGAATGAAAGAAAGTAATAAAGAAACTGAAGATGAAATGAGAGAAGGTATGAAATACATAATGAAATATATGAAGAAAGAAACAAAGAAAGTAACTAATAAAGGTACTAAAGATAGAATGAGAGAAGGTATGAAAGCTAGAATGAAAGATATCAAGAAAGAATGAAAGAAACAAAGAAAGTAATTAATAAAGAAACAAAAGATAGAATGAAAGAAAGTATGAAAGTGAGAATGAAAGATATCAAGAAAGAATGAAAGAAAGAAAGTAATAAAGAAACTAAAGAGAATGATTGAAGGTATGAAAGCTAGATTGTAAGGTATCAAGAAAGAAAGAAATGAATGTAATTAAAAAAGAAACTAAAGATAGAATGAGAGAAGGTATAAAAGATAGAATCTAAGATATCAAGAAAGAAAGAAAGAAAGAAAAAAGAAAGAACGAAAGTAATTAATAAAGAAACTAAAGATAGAATGAAAGAAGGTATGAAAGCTAGAATGAAAGATATCAATTAAAAAAAGAAGGAAAGAAAGTAGTAAAGAAACTAAAGATAGAATGAGAGAAGATATGATAGCTACAATGAAAGATATCAAGAAAGAAAGAAAGAAAGAAATCAATAAAGAAACTAAAGATAAAATGAGAGAAGGTAGGAAATCGAGAATGAAAGATATGAAGAAAGAAAGAGAGAAAGAAAGTAACTAATAAAGAATCTAAAGATAGAATGAGAGAAGGTATTAAAGCTAGAATGAAAGATATCAAGAAAGAAAGAAAGACAATAAGAAAGTAATTTAGAAACTAAAGATGGAACGAGAGAAGGTATGCGAGCTAGAATGAAAGCTATCAAGAAAGAAAGAAAGAAAGAAAGAAGGAACGAAAGTAATTAATAAAGAAACTAAAGATAGAATGAAAGAAGGTATGAAAGCTGGAATGAAAGATATGAAGAAAGAAAGAAAGAAAGAAAGTAATAAAGAAACTAAAGATAGAATGAGAGAAGGTATGAAAGCTGGAAAGTAAGATATCAAGAAAGAAAGAAAGTAATAAAGAAACTAAAGATACAATGTGAGAAGGTATGAAATCTAGAATGAAAGATATCAAGAAAGAATGAAAGAAAGAAAGAAAGTAATTAAGAAACTAAAGAGAATGATTGAAGGTATGAAAGCTAGAATGTAAGATATCAAGAAAGAAAGAAATGAATGTAATTAAAACAGAAACTAAAGATCGAATGAGAGAAGGTGTAAAAGATAGAATCTAAAATATCAAGAAAGAAAGAAAGAAAAATGAAAGAACGAAAGTAATGAATAAAGAAACTAAGATAGAATGAAAGAAGGTACGAAAGCTAGAATGAAAGATATCAATTAAAAAAAAGAAAGAAAGAAAGTAGTAAAGAAACTAAAGATAGAATGAGAGAAGATATGATAGCAACAATGAAAGATATTAAGAAAGAAAGAAAGAAATCAATAAAGAAACTAAAGATAAAATGAGAGAAGGTAGGAAATCGAGAATGAAAGATATGAAGAAAGAAAGAGAGAAAGAAAGTAACTAATAAAGAAACTAAAATAGAATGAGAGAGTTTATTGGAGCTAGAATGAAAGATATCAAGATAGAAAGAAATGAAAGTAAGTGAAAAAGAAACTAAAGATAGAATGAGAGAAGGTATGAAAGCTAGAATGAAAGATATCAAGAAAGAAGGAAAGTAATAAAGAAACTAAAGATACAATGAGAGAAGGTATGAAATCTATAATGAAAGATATCAAGAAAGAAAGAAAGTAAGAAAGTAATTTAGAAACTAAAGTTGGAACGAGAGAAGGTAAGTGAGCTAGAATGAAAGCAATCAAGAAAGAAAGAAAGAAAGAAGGAAAGAATGTAAAAAAGAAACTAAAGATAGAATGAGAGAAGGTATGAATGCTAGAATGAAATATATCAAGAAAGAAAAAAGGAAGAAAGTAGAAACAAAGTAATAAAGAAAATAAAGATTGAATGAATGAAGATATGAATGCTAGAATGAAAGATATCTAGAAAGAAAGAAAAAAGTAATTAAGTAGTAAAGAAACTAAAGATAGAATCAGAGAAGTTATGAGAGCTGGAATGAAAGATATCAAGAAAGAAAGAAAGAAACAAAGAAAGAAGGAACGAAAGTAATTAATAAAGAAACTAAAGATAGAATGAAAGAAGGTATGAAAGCTGGAATGAAAGATATCAAGAAAGAAAGAAAGAAAGAAAGTAATAAAGAAACTAAAGATAGAATGAGAGAAAGTATGAAAGCTGGAATGTAAGATATCAAGAAAGAAAGAAATAAAAGTAAGTAAAATAGAAACTAAAGATAGAATGAGAGAAGGTATGATAGCTAGAATGAATGATATCAAGGAAGAAAGAAAAAAAGAAATCAATAAAGAAATTAAAGAGGAAATGAGAGAAATATGAAACCTAGAATGCAAGATATCAAGAAAGAAAGAAAGAAAGTAATAAAAAATTAAAGATAGAATGAGAGAATGTATGAAAGCTAGAATGAATGATATCAAGACAAAAAGAAAGAAAGAAATCAATAAAGAAACTAAATATAAAATGAGAGAAGGTATGAAATACATAATGAAATATATCAAGAAAGAAACAAAGAAAGTAACTAATAAAGAAACTAAAGATAGAATGAGAGAATGTATGAAAGCTAGAATGAAAGATATCAAGTAAGAAAGAATGAAAGAAATCAATAAAGAAACTAAAGATAAAATGAGAGAAGGTATGAAATACATAATGAAATATATAAAGAAAGAAACAAAGAAAGTAACTAATAAAGAAACTAAAGATAGAATGAGAGAAGGTATGAAAGCTAGTATGAAAGATATCAAGAAAGAATGAAAGAAACAAAGAAAGTAATTAATGAAGAAACTAAAGATAGAATGAAAGAAGGTATGAAAGCGAGAATGAAAGATATCAAGAAAGAATGAAAGAAAGAAATAAAGAAAGTAATAAAGAAACTAAAGAGAATGATTGAATGTATGAAAGCTAGAATGTAAGATATCAAGAAAGAAAGAAATGAATGTAATTAAAAAAGAAACTAAAGATAGAATGAAAGAAGGTATGAAAGCTAGAATGAAAGATATCAATTAAAAAAAAGAAAGAAAGCAAGTAGTAAAGAAACTAAAGATAGAATGAGAGACGATATGATAGCTACAATGAAAGATATCAAGAAAGAAAGAAAGAAAGAAATCAATATAGAAACTAAAGATAAAATGAGAGAAGGTAGGAAATCGAGAATGAAAGATATGAAGAAAGAAAGAGAGAAAGAAAGTAACTAATAAAGAAACTAAAGATAGAATGAGAGAGCGTATTAAAGCTAGAATGAAAGATATCAAGAAAGAAAGAAAGAAAGTAATAAAGAAATTAAAGATAGAATGAGAAAATGTATGAAAGCTAGAATGAATGATATCAAGAAAGAAAGAAAGAAAGAAATCAATAAAGAAACTAAATATAAAATGAGAGAAGGTATGAAATACATAATGAAATATATCAAGAAAGAAACAAAGAAAGTAACTAATAAAGAAATTAAAGATAGAATGAGAGAAGGTATGAAAGCTAGAATGAAAGATATCAAGAAAGAATGAAAGAAACAAAGTAATAATAAAGAAACTAAAGAAAATGATTGAAGGTATGAAAGCTAGAATGTAAGATATCAAGAAAGAAAGAAATGAAAGTAAATAAAAAAGAAACTAAAGATAGAATGAGAGAAGGTATGAAAACTAGAATGAAAGATATCAAGAAAGAAAGAAAGAATCACTAGAGAAAATAAACATGAAATGAGAGAAGGTATGAAAGCTAGAATGAAAGATATCAAGAAAGAAAGAAAGTAATAAAGAAACTAAAGATACAATGAGAGAAGGTATGAAATCAAGAATGAAAGATATCAAGAAAGAAAAAGAAAGTAACTAATAAAGAAACTAAAGATAGAATGAGAGAAGGTATTAAAGCTAGAATGAAAGATATCAAGAAAGAAAGAAAGAAAATAAGAAAGTAATTTAGAAACTAAAGATGGAACGAGAGAAGGTATGCGAGCTGGAATGAAAGCTATCAAGAAAGAAAGAAAGAAAAAATGTAATAAAGAAAATACAGATAGAATGAGAGAAGGTATGAAAGCTAGAATGAAAGATATCAAGAAAGAAAGAAAGAAAATAAGAAAGTAATTTAGAAACTAAAGATGGAACGAGAGAAGGTATGCGAGCTAGAATAAAAGCTATCAAGAAAGAAAGAAAGAAAGAAAGAAAGAAAGAAAGATTTTAAAAAAGAAACTCTAGATAGAATGAGAGAAGGTATGAATGCTAGAATGAAATATATCAAGAAAGAAAAAAGGAAGAAAGTAGAAACAAAGTAATAAAGAAACTAAAGATTGAATGAGTGAAGATATGAATGCTAGAATGAAAGATATCTAGAAATAAATAAAAAAGAAATTAAGTAGTAAAGAAACTAAAGATAGAATCAGAGATGTTATGAGAGCTGGAA
The DNA here is from genome assembly GCA_037013535.1 of Intellagama lesueurii. Taxonomy (NCBI): domain Eukaryota; kingdom Metazoa; phylum Chordata; class Lepidosauria; order Squamata; family Agamidae; genus Intellagama; species Intellagama lesueurii. Next base: position 93,800,122 of record JBAJHW010000002.1, read on the forward strand.
TGAAAGATATCAAGAAAGAAAGAAAGAAAGAAAGAAAGAAGGAACGAAAGTAATTAATAAAGAAACTAAAGATAGAATGAAAGAAGGTATGAAAGCTGGAATGAAAGATATCAAGAAAGAAAGAAAGAAAGTAAGTAATAAAGAAACTAAAGATAGAATGAGAGAATATATGAATGCTAGAATGAAAGATATCAAGAAAGAAAAAAGGAACAAAGTAGAAATAATGTAATAAAGAAAATAAAGATTGAATGAGTGAAGATATGAGTGCTAGAAAGAAAGTTATCAAGAAAGAAAGAAAGTAGTGAAGAAACTAAAGACAGAATGTGTTAAGGCATGAAATCAAGAATGAAAGATATAAAGAAAGAAAAATTAACGAAATCAATAAAGAAATTAAAGATAAAATGAGAGAAGATTTGAAATATAGAATAAAAGTTATCAAGAAAGAAAGAAAGAAAGTAAGTAAGTAATAAAGGAACTAAAGATAGAATGAGAGAAGGCATTAAAGCTAGACTGAAAGATATTAAGAAAGAAAGAAATGATAGTAAGTAAAAAAGAAACTAAAGATAGAAAGTGAGAAGGTATGAAAGCTAGAATGTAAGATATCAAGAAAGAAAGAAATGAAAGTAAGTAAAATGAAACTAAAGATAGAATGAGAGAAGGTAGGAAAGCCGGAATGAAAGATATCAAGAAAGAAAGAAAGAAAGAAAGAAAGAAAGAAAGAAAGAAAGAAAGAAAGAAAGAAAGAAAGAAAGAAAGAAAGAAAGAAAGAATGAAAGAAAGAAAGAAAGAAAGAAAGAAACTTTAGATAGAATGAGAGAAGGTATGAATGCTAGAATGTAACATATGAAGAAAGCAAGAAATGAAAGTAAGTAAAAAAGAAACTAAAGACAGAATGAGAGAATGTATGAAAGCAAGAACGAAAGATATCAAGAAAGGAAGAAAAAAAGAAATCAATAAAGAAATTAAAGATGAAATGAGATAAGGTATGAAATCTAGAATGATATATATCAAGAACGAAAGAAAGAAAGTAAAAAGGAAACTAAAGATAGAATGAGAGAAGGTATGAAAGATAGAATGAAAGATATCAAGAAAGAAAGAAAGAAAGATATCAATAAAGAAACTAAAGATAAAATGAGAGAAGGTATGAAATCTAGAATGAAAGATATCAAGAAAATAAGAAAGAAAGTAATAAAGAAACTAAAGATAGAATGAGTAATGGTATGAAAGCTAGAATGCAAGATATGAAGAACGAAGGAAATGAAAGTAAGTAAAAAAGAAACTAAAGATAGAATGAGAGAAGGTATGAAAGCTAGAATGAAAGATATCAAGAAAGAAAGAAAGAAAGTATCTAATAAAGAAACTAAAGATAAAATGAAAGAAGGTATGAAATCTAGAATGAAAGATATCAAGAAAGAAAGAAGGAAAGTATCTAATAAAGAAACGAAAGATAGAATGAGAGAAGGTATGAAAGCTAGAATGAAAGATATCAAGAAAGAAAGAAAAAAAGATATCAATAAAGAAACTAAAGATGAAATGAGAGAAGGTATGAAATCTAGAATGAATGATTTGAAGAAAGTAAGTAAGAATGAAAGTAATAAAGAAACTAAAGATAGAATTAGAGAAGGTTTGAAACCTAGAATGAAAGATATCAAGAAAGAAAGAAAGAAAGATATCAATAAAGAAACTAAAGATAAAATGAGAGAAGGTATGAAATCTAGAATGAAAGATATCAAGAAAGAAAGAAAGAAAGAAAGCATCTAATAAAGAAACTAAAGATAGAATGAGAGAAGGTATGAAAGCTAGAATGAAAGATATCAAGAAAGGAAGAAAGAAAGAAATCTATAAAGAAACTAAAGATAAAATGAGAGAAGATATGAAATCTAGAATGAATGATATGAAGAAAGTAAGTAAGAAAGAAAGTAATAAAGAAACGAAAGATAGAATGAGAGAAGGTATGAAAGCTAGAATGAAAGATATCAAGAAAGAAAGAAAGAAAGATATCAATAAAGAAACTAAAGATGAAATGAGAGAAGGTATGAAATCTAGAATGAATAATATGAAGAAAGTAAGTAAGAAAGAAAGTAATAAAGAAACGAAAGAGAATGAGAGAAGGTATGAAAGCTAGAATGAAAGATATCAAGAAAGAAAGAAAGAAAGTATCTAATAAAGAAACTAAAGATAAAATGAAAGAAGGTATGAAATCTAGAATGAAAGATATCAAGAAAGAAAGAAAGAAAGTATCTAATAAAGAAACTAAAGATAGAATGAGAGAAGGTATGAAAGCTAGAATGAAAGATCAAAAAAGGAAGAAAGAAAGAAATCTATAAAGAAACTAAAGATAAAATAAGAGAAGGTATGAAATCTAGAATGAATGATATGAAGAAAGTAAGTAAGAAAGAAAGTAATAAAGAAACGAAAGATAGAATGAGAGAAGGTATGAAAGCTAGAATGAAAGATATCAAGAAAGAAAGAAAAAAAAGATATCAATAAAGAAACTAAAGATGAAATGAGAGAAGGTATGAAATCTAGAATGAATGATTTGAAGAAAGTAAGTAAGAATGAAAGTAATAAAGAAACTAAAGATAGAATTAGAGAAGGTTTGAAACCTAGAATGAAAGATATCAAGAAAGAAAGAAAGAAAGATATCAATAAAGAAACTAAAGATAAAATGAGAGAAAGTATGAAATCTAGAATGAAAGATATCAGGAAAGAAAGAAAGAAAGTATCTAATAAAGAAACTAAAGATAGAATGAGAGAAGGTATGAAAGCTAGAATGAAAGATATCAAGAAAGGAAGAAAGAAAGATATCAATAAAGAAACTAAAGATGAAATGAGAGAAGTTATGAAATCTAGAATGAATGATATGAAGAAAGTAAGTAAGAATGAAAGTAATAAAGAAACTAAAGATAGAATTAGAGAAGGTTTGAAACCTAGAATGAAAGATATCAAGAAAGAAAGAAAGATATCAATAAAGAAACTAAAGATAAAATGAGAGAAGGTATGAAATCTAGAATGAAAGATATCAAGAGAGAAAGAAAGAAAGTATCTAATAAAGAAACTAAAGATCGAATGAGTGAAGGTATGAAAGCTAGAATGAAAGATATCAAGAAAGGAAGAAAGAAAGAAATCTATAAAGAAACTAAAGATAAAATGAGAGAAGGTATGAAATCTAGAATGAATGATATGAAGAAAGTAAGTAAGAAAGAAAGTAATAAAGAAACGAAAGATAGAATGAGAGAAGGTATGAAAGCTAGAATGAAAGATATCAAGAAAGAAAGAAAGAAAGATATCAATAAAGAAACTAAAGATGAAATGAGAGAAGGTATGAAATCTAGAATGAATGATATGAAGAAAGTAAGTAGGAATGAAAGTAATAAAGAAACTAAAGATAGAATTAGAGAAGGTTTGAAAGCTAGAATGAAAGATATCAAGAAAGAAAGAAAGAAAGTTATCAATAAAGAAACTAAAGATAAAATGAGAGAAGGTATGAAATCTAGAATGAAAGATATCAAGAAAGAAAGAAAGAAAGTATCTAATAAAGAAACTAAAGATAGAATGAGAGAAGGTATGAAAGCTAGAATGAAAGATATCAAGAAAGAAAAAAGGAAGAAAGTAGAAATAATGTAATAAAGAAAACAAAGATTGAATGAGAGAATGTATGAAAGATAGAATGAAAGATATCAAGAAAGAAAGAAAGAAAGAAAGTAGTAAAGAAACTAAATATAGAATCAGAGAAGGTATGAGAGCTAGAATGAGATATCAAGAAAGAAAGAAAGAAAGAAAGAACGAAAGTAATTAATAAAGAAACTAAAGATAGAATGAAAGAAGGTATGAAAGCTAGAATGAAAGATATCAAGCAAGAAAAAAAGAAAGAAAAAAAGAAATCAATAAAGAAATTAAAGATGAAATGAGAGAAGGTATGAAATCTTGAATGATAGATATCAAGAAAGCAAGAAAGAAAGCAATAAAGAAAATAAAGATAGAAGGAGAGAAGGTATGAGAACTAGAATGAAAGATATCAAGAAAGAAAGAAAGAAAGAAATCTATAAAGAAACTAAAGATAAAATGAGAGAAGGTATGAAATCTAGAATGAATGATATGAAGAAAGTAAGTAAGAAAGAAAGAAATAAAGAAACGAAAGATAGAATGAGAGAAGGTATGAAAGCTAGAATGAAAGATATCAAGAAAGAAAGAAAGAAAGATATCAATAAAGAAACTAAAGATGAAATGAGAGAAGGTATGAAATCTAGAATGAATAATATGAAGAAAGTAAGTAAGAAAGAAAGTAATAAAGAAACGAAAGAGAATGAGAGAAGGTATGAAAGCTAGAATTAAAGATATCAAGAAAGAAAGAAAGAATCTAATAAAGAAACTTAAGATAAAATGAAAGAAGGTATGAAATCTAGAATGAAAGATATCAAGAAAGAAAGAAAGAAAGTATCTAATAAAGAAACTAAAGATAGAATGAGAGAAGGTATGAAAGCTAGAATGAAAGATATCAAAAAAGGAAGAAAGAAAGAAATCTATAAAGAAACTAAAGATAAAATAAGAGAAGGTATGAAATCTAGAATGAATGATATGAAGAAAGTAAGTAAGAAAGAAAGTAATAAAGAAACGAAAGATAGAATGAGAGAAGGTATGAAAGCTAGAATGAAAGATATCAAGAAAGAAAGATAAAGAGATATCAATAAAGAAACTAAAGATGAAATGAGAGAAGGTATGAAATCTAGAATGAATGATTTGAAGAAAGTAAGTAAGAATGAAAGTAATAAAGAAACTAAAGATAGAATTAGAGAAGGTTTGAAACCTAGAATGAAAGATATCAAGAAAGAAAGAAAGAAAGATATCAATAAAGAAACTAAAGATAAAATGAGAGAAAGTATGAAATCTAGAATGAAAGATATCAAGAAAGAAAGAAAGAAAGATTCTAATAAAGAAACTAAAGATAGAATGAGAGAAGGTATGAAAGCTAGAATGAAAGATATCAAGAAAGGAAGAAGGAAAGAAATCTATAAAGAAACTAAAGATAAAATGAGAGAAGGTATGAAATCTAGAATGAATGATATGAAGAAAGTAAGTAAGAAAGAAAGTAATAAAGAAACGAAAGATAGAATTAGAGAAGGTATGAAAGCTAGAATGAAAGATATCAAGAAAGAAAGAAAGAAGAAAGTAGAAATAATGTAATAAAGAAAACAAAGATTGAATGAGAGAAGGTATGAAAGATAGAATGAAAGATATCAAGAAAGAAAGAAAGAAAGAAATCTATAAAGAAACTAAAGATAAAATGAGAGAAGGTATGAAATCTAGAATGAATGATATGAAGAAAGTAAGTAAGAAAGAAAGAAATAAAGAAACGAAAGATAGAATGAGAGAAGGAATGAAAGCTAGAATGAAAGATATCAAGAAAGAAAGAAAGAAAGATATCAATAAAGAAACTAAAGATGAAATGAGAGAAGGTATGAAATCTAGAATGAATAATATGAAGAAAGTAAGTAAGAAAGAAAGTAATAAAGAAACGAAAGAGAATGAGAGAAGGTATGAAAGCTAGAATTAAAGATATCAAGAAAGAAAGAAAGAATCTTATAAAGAAACTTAAGATAAAATGAAAGAAGGTATGAAATCTAGAATGAAAGATATCAAGAAAGAAAGAAAGAAAGTATCTAATAAAGAAACTAAAGATAGAATGAGAGAAGGTATGAAAGCTAGAATGAAAGATATCAAAAAAGGAAGAAAGAAAGAAATCTATAAAGAAACTAAAGATAAAATAAGAGACGGTATGAAATCTAGAATGAATGATATGAAGAAAGTAAGTAAGAAAGAAAGTAATAAAGAAACGAAAGATAGAATGAGAGAAGGTATGAAAGCTAGAATGAAAGATATCAAGAAAGAAAGATAAAGAGATATCAATAAAGAAACTAAAGATGAAATGAGAGAAGGTATGAAATCTAGAATGAATGATTTGAAGAAAGTAAGTAAGAATGAAAGTAATAAAGAAACTAAAGATAGAATTAGAGAAGGTTTGAAACCTAGAATGAAAGATATCAAGAAAGAAAGAAAGAAAGATATCAATAAAGAAACTAAAGATAAAATGAGAGAAAGTATGAAATCTAGAATGAAAGATATCAAGAAAGAAAGAAAGAAAGATTCTAATAAAGAAACTAAAGATAGAATGAGAGAAGGTATGAAAGCTAGAATGAAAGATATCAAGAAAGGAAGAAAGAAAGAAATCTATAAAGAAACTAAAGATAAAATGAGAGAAGGTATGAAATCTAGAATGAATGATATGAAGAAAGTAAGTAAGAAAGAAAGTAATAAAGAAACGAAAGATAGAATGAGAGAAGGTATGAAAGCTAGAATGAAAGATATCAAGAAAGAAAGAAAGATATCAATAAAGAAACTAAAGATGAAATGAGAGAAGTTATGAAATCTAGAATGAATGATATGAAGAAAGTAAGTAAGAATGAAAGTAATAAAGAAACTAAAGATAGAATTAGAGAAGGTTTGAAACCTAGAATGAAAGATATCAAGAAAGAAAGAAAGAAAGATATCAATAAAGAAACTAAAGATAAAATGAGAGAAGGTATGAAATCTAGAATGAAAGATATCAAGAGAGAAAGAAAGAAAGTATCTAATAAAGAAACTAAAGATCGAATGAGTGAAGGTATGAAAGCTAGAATGAAAGATATCAAGAAAGGAAGAAAGAAAGAAATCTATAAAGAAACTAAAGATAAAATGAGAGAAGGTATGAAATCTAGAATGAATGATATGAAGAAAGTAAGTAAGAAAGAAAGTAATAAAGAAACGAAAGATAGAATGAGAGAAGGTATGAAAGCTAGAATGAAAGATATCAAGAAAGAAAGAAAGAAAGATATCAATAAAGAAACTAAAGATGAAATGAGAGAAGGTATGAAATCTAGAATGAATGATATGAAGAAAGTAAGTAAGAATGAAAGTAATAAAGAAACTAAAGATAGAATTAGAGAAGGTTTGAAAGCTAGAATGAAAGATATCAAGAAAGAAAGAAAGAAAGTTATCAATAAAGAAACTAAAGATAAAATGAGAGAAGGTATGAAATCTAGAATGAAAGATATCAAGAAAGGAAGAAAGAAAGAAAGTAATAAAGAAACTAAAGAGAGAATGAGAGAAGGTATGAAAGCTAGAATGATAGATATAAAGAAAGAAAGAAATGAAAGTAAGTAAAAAAGAAACCAAAGATAGAATGAGAGAAGGTATGAAAGCTAGAATGAAAGATATCAAGAAAGAAAAAAGGAAGAAAGTAGAAATAATGTAATAAAGAAAACAAAGATTGAATGAGAGAAGGTATGAAAGATAGAATGAAAGATATCAAGAAAGAAAGAAGAAAGAAAGTAGTAAAGAAACTAAATATAGAATCAGAGAAGGTATGAGAGCTAGAATGAGATATCAAGAAAGAAAGAAAGAAAGAAAGAACGAAAGTAATTAATAAAGAAACTAAAGATAGAATGAAAGAAGGTATGAAAGCTAGAATGAAAGATATCAAGCAAGAAAAAAAGAAAGAAAAAAAGAAATCAATAAAGAAATTAAAGATGAAATGAGAGAAGGTATGAAATCTTGAATGATAGATATCAAGAAAGCAAGAAAGAAAGCAATAAAGAAAATAAAGATAGAATGAGAGAAGGTATGAGAACTAGAATGAAAGATATCAAGAAATAAAGAAAGAAACATATCAATAAAAAAAATTAAAGATGAAATGAGAGAAGGTATGAAATCTAGAATGAAAGATAGGAAGAAAGAAAGAAAGATATCAATAAAGAAATTAAAGATGAAATGAGAGAAGGTATGAAATCTAGAATGATAGATATCAAGAGAGAAAGAAAGAAAGTAATAAAGAAACTAAAGATAGAACGAGAGAAGTTATGAAAGATAGAATGTAAGATATCAAGAGAGAAAGAAATGAAAGTAAGTAAAAAGAAACTAAAGATAGAATGAGAGAAGGTATGAAAGCTAGAATGAAAGATATCAAGAAAGATAAAAGGAACAAAAAAGAAATAATGAAATAAAGAAAATAAAGATTGAATGAGTGAAGATATGAGTGCTAGAAAGAAAGTTATCAAGAAAGAAGAAAGAAAGTAGTGAAGAAACTAAAGATAGAATGTGAGAAGGTATGAAATGAAGAATGAAAGATATAAAGAAAGAAAGAAATTAACAAAATCAATAAAGAAATTAAAGATAAAATGAGAGAAGATTTGAAATATAGAATAAAAGTTATCAAGAAAGAAATAAAGAAAGTAAGTAACTAATAAAGGAACTAAAGATAGAATGAGAGAAGGCATTAAAGCTAGACTGAAAGATATTAAGAAAGAAAGAAATGATAGTAAGCAAAAAAGAAACTAAAGATAGAAAGTGAGAAGGTATGAAAGCTAGAATGAAAGATATCAAGAAAGAAAGAAAGAAAGTAATAAAGAAACTAAAGATAGAACGAGAGAAGTTATGAAAGATAGAATGTAAGATATCAAGAAAGAAAGAAATGAAAGTAAGTAAATGAAACTAAAGATCGAATGAGAGAAGGTAGGAAAGCTGGAATGAAAGATATCAAGAAAGAAAGAAAGAAAGAAAGAAAGAAAGAAAGAAAGAAAGAAAGAAAGAAAGAAAGAAAGAAAGAAGAAAGAAAGAAAGAAAAGAAAGAAAGAAAGAAAGAAAGAAAGAAAGAAGGAAAGAAAGAAAGAAAGAAAGAAAGAAAGATATCAATAAAGAAACTAAAGATAAAATGAGAGAAGGTATGAAATCTAGAATGAAAGAGATCAAGAAAGAAAGAAAGTATCTAATAAAGAAACTAAAGATAGAATGAGAGAAGGTATGAAAGCTAGAATGAAAGATATCAAGAAAACAAAGAAAGAAAGAAATCTATAAAGAAACTAAAGATAAAATGAGAGAAGGTATGAAATCTAGAATGATAGATATCAAGAAAGAAAGAAGGAAAGAAAGTAATAAAGAAACGAAAGATAGAATGACAGAAGGTATGAAAGCTAGAATGAAAGATATCAAGAAAGAAAGAAAGAAAGTAATAAAGAAACTAAAGAGAGAATGAGAGAAGGTATGAAAGCTAGAATGATAGATATCAAGAAAGTAAGAAATGAAAGTAAGTAAAAAAGAAACTAAAGATAGAATGAGAGAAGGTATGAAAGCAAGAATGAAAGATATCAAGAAAGAAAGAAAGAAAGTAAGAAAGTAATAAAGAAACTAAAGAGAGAATGGGAGAAGGTATGAAAGCTAGAATGATAGATATCAAGAAAGAAAGAAATGAAAGTAAGTAAAAAAGAAACCAAAGATAGAATGAGAGAAGGTATGAAAGCTAGAATGAAAGATATCAAGAAAGAAAAAAGGAAGAAAGTAGAAATAATGTAATAAAGAAAACAAAGATTGAATGAGAGAAGGTATGAAAGATAGAATGAAAGATATCAAGAAAGAAAGAAAGAAAGAAAGTAGTAAAGAAACTAAATATAGAATCAGAGAAGGTATGAGAGCTAGAATGAGATATCAAGAAAGAAAGAAAGAAAGAAAGAACGAAAGTAATTAATAAAGAAACTAAAGATAGAATGAAAGGAGGTATGAAAGCTAGAATGAAAGATATCAAGCAAGAAAAAAAGAAAGAAAAAAAGAAATCAATAAAGAAATTAAAGATGAAATGAGAGAAGGTATGAAATCTTGAATGATAGATATCAAGAAAGCAAGAAAGAAAGCAAGAAAGAAAGTAAAGATAGAATGAGAGAAGGTATGAAATCTAGAATGAAAGATAGGAAGAAAGAAAGAAAGATATCAATAAAGAAATTAAAGATGAAATGAGAGAAGGTATGAAATCTAGAATGAAAGATATGAAGAATGAAAGAAAGAAAGAAAGTAATAAAGAAACTAAAGATAGAACCAGAGAAGTTATGAAAGATAGAATGTAAGATATCAAGAAAGAAAGAAATGAAAGTAAGTAAAAAGAAACTAAAGATAGAATGAGAGAAGGTATGAAAGCTAGAATGAAAGATATCAAGAAAGAAAAAAGGAACAAAGTAGAAATAATGTAATAAAGAAAATAAAGATTGAATGAGTGAAGATATGAGTGCTAGAAAGAAAGTTATCAAGAAAGAAAGAAAGAAAGTAGTGAAGAAACTAAAGATAGAATGTGAGAAGGTATGAAATCAAGAATGAAAGATATAAAGAAAGAAAGAAATTAACGAAATCAATAAAGAAATTAAAGATAAAATGAGAGAAGATTTGAAATATAGAATAAAAGTTATCAAGAAAGAAAGAAAGAAAGTAAGTAACTAATAAAGGAACTAAAGATAGAATGAGAGAAGGCATTAAAGCTAGACTGAAAGATATTAAGAAAGAAAGAAATGATAGTAAGTAAAAAAGAAACTAAAGATAGAAAGTGAGAAGGTATGAAAGCTAGAATGAAAGATATCAAGAAAGAAAGAAAGAAAGTAATAAAGAAACTAAAGATAGAACGAGAGAAGTTATGAAAGATAGAATGTAAGATATCAAGAAAGAAAGAAATGAAAGTAAGTAAAAAAGAAACGAAAGATAGAATGAGAGAAGGTATGAAAGCTAGAATGAAAGATATCAAGAAAGAAAGAAAGAAAGATATCAATAAAGAAACTAAAGATGAAATGAGAGAAGGTATGAAATCTAGAATGAATGATATGAAGAAAGTAAGTAAGAATGAAAGTAATAAAGAAACTAAAGATAGACTTAGAGAAGGTTTGAAAGCTAGAATGAAAGACATCAAGAAAGAAAGAAAGAAAGATATCAATAAAGAAACTAAAGATAAAATGAGAGAAGGTATGAAATCTAGAAAGAAAGATATCAAGAAAGAAAGAAAGAAAGTATCTAATAAAGAAACTAAAGATAGAAAGAAAGAAGGTATGAAAGCTAGAATGAAAGATATCAAGAAAACAAAGAAAGAAAGAAATCTATAAAGAAACTAAAGATAAAATGAGAGAAGGTATGAAATCTAGAATGATAGATATCAAGAAAGAAAGAAAGTAATAAAGAAACAAAAGATAGAATGAGAGAAGGTATGAAAGCTAGAATGAAAGATTTCAAGAAAGAAAGAAAGAAAGTAATAAAGAAACTAAAGAGAGAATGAGAGAAGGTATGAAAGCTAGAATGATAGATATCAAGAAAGTAAGAAATGAAAGTAAGTAAAAAAGAAACTAAAGATAGAATGAGAGAAGGTATGAAAGCAAGAATGAAAGATATCAAGAAAGAAAGAAAGAAAGTAAGAAAGTAATAAAGAAAGTAAAGAGAGAATGAGAGAAGGTATGAAAGCTAGAATGATAGGTATCAAGAAAGAAAGAAATGAAAGTAAGTAAAAAAGAAACCAAAGATAGAATGAGAGAAGGTATGAAAGCTAGAATGAAAGATATCAAGAAAGAAAAAAGGAAGAAAGTAGAAATAATGTAATAAAGAAAACAAAGATTGAATGAGAGAAGGTATGAATGATAGAATGAAAGATATCAAGAAAGAAAGAAAGAAAGAAAGTAGTAAGGAAACTAAATATAGAATCAGAGAAGGTATGAGAGCTAGAATGAGATATCAAGAAAGAAAGAAAGAAAGAAAGAACGAAAGTAATTAATAAAGAAACTAAAGATAGAATGAAAGAAGGTATGAAAGCTAGAATGAAAGATATCAAGAAAGAAAGAAAGAAAGAAAAAAGAAATCAATAAAATAATTAAAGATGAAATGAGAGAAGGTATGAAATCTAGAATGATAGATATCAAGAAAGCAAGAAAGAAAGCAATAAAGAAACTAAAGATAGAATGAGAGAAGGTATGAAAACTAGAATGAAAGATATCAAGAAAGAAAGAAAGAAACATATCAATAAAGAAATTAAAGATGAAATGAGAGAAGGTATGAAATCTGGAATGAAAGATAGGAAGAAAGAAAGAAAGAAAGATATCAATAAAGAAATTAATGATGAAATGAGAGAAGGTATGAAATCTAGAATGATAGATATCAAGAGAGAAAGAAAGAAAGTAATGAAGAAACTAAAGATAGAATGAGAGAAGGTATGAAATCTATAATGAAAGATATGAAGAAAGAAAGAAAGAAAGAAAGTAATAAAGAAACTAAAGATAGAACGAGAGAAGTTATAAAAGATAGAATGTAAGATATCAAGAAAGAAAGAAATGAAAGTAAGTAAAAAAGAAACTAAAGATAGAATGAGAGAAGGTAGGAAAGCTGGAATGAAAGATATCAAGAAAGAAAGAAAGAAAGAAAGAAAGAAAGAAAGAAAGAAAGAAAGAAAGAAAGAAAGAAAGAAAGAAAGAAGGAAAGAAAGAAAGAAAGAAAGAAAGAAACTTTAGATAGAATGAGAGAAGGTATGAAAGCTAGAATGTAACATATGAAGAAAGCAAGAAATGAAAGTAAGTAAAAAATAAACTAAAGAGAATGAGAGAATGTATGAAAGCAAGAACGAAAGATATCAAGAAAGAAAGAAAAAAGAAATCAATAAAGAAATTAAAGATGAAATGAGATAAGGTATGAAATCTAGAATGATATATATCAAGAACGAAAGAAAGAAAGAAATAAGGAAACTAAAGATAGAATGAGAGAAGGTATGAAAGCTAGAATGAAAGATATCAAGAAAGAAAGAAAGAAAGATATCAATAAAGAAACTAAAGATAAAATGAGAGAAGGTATGAAATCTAGAATGAAAGATATCAAGAAAATAAGAAAGAAAGTAATAAAGAAACTAAAGATAGAATGAGTAATGGTATGAAAGCTAGAATGCAAGATATGAAGAATGAAGGAAATGAAAGTAAGTAAAAAAGAAACTAAAGATAGAATGAGAGAAGGTATGAAAGCTAGAATGAAAGATATCAAGTAAGAAAGTAAGAAAGTAATCAATAAACTAAAGATAGAAAGAGAGAAGGGAGGAGAGGTAGAATGAAAGATATCAAGAAAGAAAGAAAGAAAGTAAGAAAGTAATAAAGAAACTAAAGATAGAACGAGAGAAGGTATGAAAGATAGAATGATAGATATAAAGAAAGAAAGAAATGAAAGTAAGTAAAAAAGAAACCAAAGATAGAATGAGAGAAGGTATGAAAGCTAGAATGAAAGATATCAAGAAAGAAAAAAGGAAGAAAGTAGAAATAATGTAATAAAGAAAACAAAGATTGAATGAGAGAAGGTATGAAAGATAGAATGAAAGATATCAAGAAAGAAAGAAAGAAAGAAAGTAGTAAAGAAACTAAATATAGAATCAGAGAAGGTATGAGAGCTAGAATGAGATATCAAGAAAGAAAGAAAGAAAGAAAGAACGAAAGTAATTAATAAAGAAACTAAAGATAGAATGAAAGAAGGTATGAAAGCTAGAATGAAAGATATCAAGCAAGAAAAAAAGAAAGAAAAAAAGAAATCAATAAAGAAATTAAAGATGAAATGAGAGAAGGTATGAAATCTTGAATGATAGATATCAAGAAAGCAAGAAAGAAAGCAATAAAGAAAATAAAGATAGAATGAGAGAAGGTATGAGAACTAGAATGAAAGATATCAAGAAATAAAGAAAGAAACATATCAATAAAAAAAATTAAAGATGAAATGAGAGAAGGTATGAAATCTAGAATGAAAGATAGGAAGAAAGAAAGAAAGATATCAATAAAGAAATTAAAGATGAAATGAGAGAAGGTATGAAATCTAGAATGATAGATATCAAGAGAGAAAGAAAGAAAGTAATAAAGAAACTAAAGATAGAACGAGAGAAGTTATGAAAGATAGAATGTAAGATATCAAGAGAGAAAGAAATGAAAGTAAGTAAAAAGAAACTAAAGATAGAATGAGAGAAGGTATGAAAGCTAGAATGAAAGATATCAAGAAAGATAAAAGGAACAAAAAAGAAATAATGAAATAAAGAAAATAAAGATTGAATGAGTGAAGATATGAGTGCTAGAAAGAAAGTTATCAAGAAAGAAAGAAAGAAAGTAGTGAAGAAACTAAAGATAGAATGTGAGAAGGTATGAAATGAAGAATGAAAGATATAAAGAAAGAAAGAAATTAACAAAATCAATAAAGAAATTAAAGATAAAATGAGAGAAGATTTGAAATATAGAATAAAAGTTATCAAGAAAGAAATAAAGAAAGTAAGTAACTAATAAAGGAACTAAAGATAGAATGAGAGAAGGCATTAAAGCTAGACTGAAAGATATTAAGAAAGAAAGAAATGATAGTAAGCAAAAAAGAAACTAAAGATAGAAAGTGAGAAGGTATGAAAGCTAGAATGAAAGATATCAAGAAAGAAAGAAAGAAAGTAATAAAGAAACTAAAGATAGAACGAGAGAAGTTATGAAAGATAGAATGTAAGATATCAAGAAAGAAAGAAATGAAAGTAAGTAAAATGAAACTAAAGATCGAATGAGAGAAGGTAGGAAAGCTGGAATGAAAGATATCAAGAAAGAAAGAAAGAAAGAAAGAAAGAAAGAAAGAAAGAAAGAAAGAAAGAAAGAAAGAAAGAAAGAAAGAAAGAAAGAAAGAAGGAAAGAAAGAAAGAAAGAAAGAAAGAAAGATATCAATAAAGAAACTAAAGATAAAATGAGAGAAGGTATGAAATCTAGAATGAAAGAGATCAAGAAAGAAAGAAAGTATCTAATAAAGAAACTAAAGATAGAATGAGAGAAGGTATGAAAGCTAGAATGAAAGATATCAAGAAAACAAAGAAAGAAAGAAATCTATAAAGAAACTAAAGATAAAATGAGAGAAGGTATGAAATCTAGAATGATAGATATCAAGAAAGAAAGAAAGAAAGAAAGTAATAAAGAAACGAAAGATAGAATGACAGAAGGTATGAAAGCTAGAATGAAAGATATCAAGAAAGAAAGAAAGAAAGTAATAAAGAAACTAAAGAGAGAATGAGAGAAGGTATGAAAGCTAGAATGATAGATATCAAGAAAGTAAGAAATGAAAGTAAGTAAAAAAGAAACTAAAGATAGAATGAGAGAAGGTATGAAAGCAAGAATGAAAGATATCAAGAAAGAAAGAAAGAAAGTAAGAAAGTAATAAAGAAACTAAAGAGAGAATGGGAGAAGGTATGAAAGCTAGAATGATAGATATCAAGAAAGAAAGAAATGAAAGTAAGTAAAAAAGAAACCAAAGATAGAATGAGAGAAGGTATGAAAGCTAGAATGAAAGATATCAAGAAAGAAAAAAGGAAGAAAGTAGAAATAATGTAATAAAGAAAACAAAGATTGAATGAGAGAAGGTATGAAAGATAGAATGAAAGATATCAAGAAAGAAAGAAAGAAAGAAAGTAGTAAAGAAACTAAATATAGAATCAGAGAAGGTATGAGAGCTAGAATGAGATATCAAGAAAGAAAGAAAGAAAGAAAGAACGAAAGTAATTAATAAAGAAACTAAAGATAGAATGAAAGGAGGTATGAAAGCTAGAATGAAAGATATCAAGCAAGAAAAAAAGAAAGAAAAAAAGAAATCAATAAAGAAATTAAAGATGAAATGAGAGAAGGTATGAAATCTTGAATGATAGATATCAAGAAAGCAAGAAAGAAAGCAAGAAAGAAAGTAAAGATAGAATGAGAGAAGGTATGAAATCTAGAATGAAAGATAGGAAGAAAGAAAGAAAGATATCAATAAAGAAATTAAAGATGAAATGAGAGAAGGTATGAAATCTAGAATGATAGATATCAAGAGAGAAAGAAAGAAAGTAATGAAGAAACTAAAGATAGAATGAGAGAAGGTATGAAATCTATAATGAAAGATATGAAGAATGAAAGAAAGAAAGAAAGTAATAAAGAAACTAAAGATAGAACCAGAGAAGTTATGAAAGATAGAATGTAAGATATCAAGAAAGAAAGAAATGAAAGTAAGTAAAAAGAAACTAAAGATAGAATGAGAGAAGGTATGAAAGCTAGAATGAAAGATATCAAGAAAGAAAAAAGGAACAAAGTAGAAATAATGTAATAAAGAAAATAAAGATTGAATGAGTGAAGATATGAGTGCTAGAAAGAAAGTTATCAAGAAAGAAAGAAAGAAAGTAGTGAAGAAACTAAAGATAGAATGTGAGAAGGTATGAAATCAAGAATGAAAGATATAAAGAAAGAAAGAAATTAACGAAATCAATAAAGAAATTAAAGATAAAATGAGAGAAGATTTGAAATATAGAATAAAAGTTATCAAGAAAGAAAGAAAGAAAGTAAGTAACTAATAAAGGAACTAAAGATAGAATGAGAGAAGGCATTAAAGCTAGACTGAAAGATATTAAGAAAGAAAGAAATGATAGTAAGTAAAAAAGAAACTAAAGATAGAAAGTGAGAAGGTATGAAAGCTAGAATGAAAGATATCAAGAAAGAAAGAAAGAAAGTAATAAAGAAACTAAAGATAGAACGAGAGAAGTTATGAAAGATAGAATGTAAGATATCAAGAAAGAAAGAAATGAAAGTAAGTAAAAAAGAAACGAAAGATAGAATGAGAGAAGGTATGAAAGCTAGAATGAAAGATATCAAGAAAGAAAGAAAGAAAGATATCAATAAAGAAACAAAAGATGAAATGAGAGAAGGTATGAAATCTAGAATGAATGATATGAAGAAAGTAAGTAAGAATGAAAGTAATAAAGAAACTAAAGATAGACTTAGAGAAGGTTTGAAAGCTAGAATGAAAGACATCAAGAAAGAAAGAAAGAAAGATATCAATAAAGAAACTAAAGATAAAATGAGAGAAGGTATGAAATCTAGAAAGAAAGATATCAAGAAAGAAAGAAAGAAAGTATCTAATAAAGAAACTAAAGATAGAAAGAAAGAAGGTATGAAAGCTAGAATGAAAGATATCAAGAAAACAAAGAAAGAAAGAAATCTATAAAGAAACTAAAGATAAAATGAGAGAAGGTATGAAATCTAGAATGATAGATATCAAGAAAGAAAGAAAGTAATAAAGAAACAAAAGATAGAATGAGAGAAGTTATGAAAGCTAGAATGAAAGATTTCAAGAAAGAAAGAAAGAAAGTAATAAAGAAACTAAAGAGAGAATGAGAGAAGGTATGAAAGCTAGAATGATAGATATCAAGAAAGTAAGAAATGAAAGTAAGTAAAAAAGAAACTAAAGATAGAATGAGAGAAGGTATGAAAGCAAGAATGAAAGATATCAAGAAAGAAAGAAAGAAAGTAAGAAAGTAATAAAGAAAGTAAAGAGAGAATGAGAGAAGGTATGAAAGCTAGAATGATAGGTATCAAGAAAGAAAGAAATGAAAGTAAGTAAAAAAGAAACCAAAGATAGAATGAGAAAAGGTATGAAAGCTAGAATGAAAGATATCAAGAAAGAAAAAAGGAAGAAAGTAGAAATAATGTAATAAAGAAAACAAAGATTGAATGAGAGAAGGTATGAATGATAGAATGAAAGATATCAAGAAAGAAAGAAAGAAAGAAAGTAGTAAGGAAACTAAATATAGAATCAGAGAAGGTATGAGAGCTAGAATGAGATATCAAGAAAGAAAGAAAGAAAGAAAGAACGAAAGTAATTAATAAAGAAACTAAAGATAGAATGAAAGAAGGTATGAAAGCTAGAATGAAAGATATCAAGAAAGAAAGAAAGAAAGAAAAAAGAAATCAATAAAATAATTAAAGATGAAATGAGAGAAGGTATGAAATCTAGAATGATAGATATCAAGAAAGCAAGAAAGAAAGCAATAAAGAAACTAAAGATAGAATGAGAGAAGGTATGAAAACTAGAATGAAAGATATCAAGAAAGAAAGAAAGAAACATATCAATAAAGAAATTAAAGATGAAATGAGAGAAGGTATGAAATCTGGAATGAAAGATAGGAAGAAAGAAAGAAAGAAAGATATCAATAAAGAAATTAATGATGAAATGAGAGAAGGTATGAAATCTAGAATGATAGATATCAAGAGAGAAAGAAAGAAAGTAATGAAGAAACTAAAGATAGAATGAGAGAAGGTATGAAATCTATAATGAAAGATATGAAGAAAGAAAGAAAGAAAGAAAGTAATGAAGAAACTAAAGATAGAACGAGAGAAGTTATAAAAGATAGAATGTAAGATATCAAGAAAGAAAGAAATGAAAGTAAGTAAAAAAGAAACTAAAGATAGAATGAGAGAAGGTAGGAAAGCTGGAATGAAAGATATCAAGAAAGAAAGAAAGAAAGAAAGAAAGAAAGAAAGAAAGAAAGAAAGAAAGAAAGAAAGAAAGAAAGAAAGAAAGAAAGAAAGAAAGAAGGAAAGAAAGAAAGAAAGAAAGAAAGAAACTTTAGATAGAATGAGAGAAGGTATGAAAGCTAGAATGTAACATATGAAGAAAGCAAGAAATGAAAGTAAGTAAAAAATAAACTAAAGATAGAATGAGAGAATGTATGAAAGCAAGAACGAAAGATATCAAGAAAGAAAGAAAAAAGAAATCAATAAAGAAATTAAAGATGAAATGAGATAAGGTATGAAATCTAGAATGATATATATCAAGAACGAAAGAAAGAAAGAAATAAGGAAACTAAAGATAGAATGAGAGAAGGTATGAAAGCTAGAATGAAAGATATCAAGAAAGAAAGAAAGAAAGATATCAATAAAGAAACTAAAGATAAAATGAGAGAAGGTATGAAATCTAGAATGAAAGATATCAAGAAAATAAGAAAGAAAGTAATAAAGAAACTAAAGATAGAATGAGTAATGGTATGAAAGCTAGAATGCAAGATATGAAGAATGAAGGAAATGAAAGTAAGTAAAAAAGAAACTAAAGATAGAATGAGAGAAGGTATGAAAGCTAGAATGAAAGATATCAAGTAAGAAAGTAAGAAAGTAATCAATAAACTAAAGATAGAAAGAGAGAAGGGAGGAGAGGTAGAATGAAAGATATCAAGAAAGAAAGAAAGAAAGTAAGAAAGTAATAAAGAAACTAAAGATAGAACGAGAGAAGGTATGAAAGATAGAATGAAAGATGTCAAGAAAGAAAGAAATGAAAGTAAGTAGAAAAGAAACTAAAGATAGAATGTGAGAAGGTATGAAAGCAAGCATGAAAGATATCGAGAAAGAAAGAAAAAAAAGAAATAATAAAGAAATTAAAGATGAAATGAGAGAAGGTATGAAATCTAGAATGATAGATGTCAAGAAAGAAATAAATAAAAGTAAGTAAAAAAGAAACTAAAGATAGAATGAGAGAAGGTATCAATGCAAGAATGAAAAATATCAAGAAAGAAAGAAAAAATGAAATCAATAAAGAAATTAAAGATGAAATGAGAGAATATATGAAAGCTAGATTGAAAGATATCAAGAAAGAAAGAAAGAAATCAATAAAGAAACTAAAGATAAAATGAGAGAAGGTATGAAATCTAGAATTAAAGATATCAAGAAAGAAGGAAAGAAAGTAACTAATAAAGACACTAAAGACAGAATGAGAGAAGGTATTAACGCTAGAATGCAAGATATGAAGAACGAAGGATATGAAAGTAAGTAAAAAAGAAACTAAAGATAGAATGATAGAAGGTATGAAAGCTAGAATGAAAGATATCAAGAAAGAAAGTAAGAAAGTAATAAAGAAACTAAAAATAGAGAGAAAAGATCAGAGCTAGAATGAAAGATATGAAGAAAGAAAAAAGGAACAAAGTAGAAATAATGTAATAAAGAAAATAAAGATTGAATAGGTGAAGATATGAATGCTAGAATGAAAGTTATCAAGAAAGAAAGAAAGAAAGTAAGAAAGAAAGAAAGAAAGAAAGAAAGTAGTAAAGAAACTAAAGATAGAATAAGAGAAGGTCTGAAAGCTAGAATGTAAGATATCAAAAAAGAAAGAAAAAAAGTAAGTAAAAAAGAAACTAAAGATAGAATGAGAGACGGTATGAAAGCTAGAATGAAAGATATCATTAAAGAAAAAGGAACAAAGTAGAAGGAATGTAATAAAGAAAATAAAGATTGAATGAGTGAAGGTATGAATGCTAGAATGTAAGTTATCAAAAAAGAAAGAAAGAAAGAAAGAAAGAAAGTAGAAAAGAAACTGAAGATAGAATGAAAGAAAGTATGAAAGCTAGAATGAAAGATATCAAGAAAGAAAGAAAGAAAGAAATTAATAAAGAAACTAAAGATAGAATGAGAGAAGCTATGAAAGCTAGAATGTAACATATAAAGAAAGCAAGAAAGGAAAGAAAGTAAAAAAGAAACTGAAGATAAAATGAGAGAAGGTATGAGAGCTGGAATGAGATATCAAGAAAGAAAGAAAGAAAGAAAGAAAGAACGAAAGTAATTAATAAAGGAACTAAAGATAGAAAGTGAGAAGGTATGAGAGCTAGAATGAAAGATATCAAGAAGGAAAGAAAAAAGAAAGAAAGAAAGTAAAAAAGAAACTAAAGATAGAATGAGAGAAGGTATGAAAGCCAGAATGTAACATATAAAGAAAGCAAGAAATGAAAGTAAGTAAAAAAGAAACTAAAAATAGAATGAGAGAAGGTATGAAAGCTAGAATGAAAGATATCAAGAAAGGAAGAAAGAAAGAAATCTATAAAAAAACTAAAGATAAAATGAGAGAAGGTATGAAATCTAGAATGAATGATATGAAGAAAGTAAGTAAGAAAGACAGTAATAAAGAAACGAAAGATAGAATGAGAGAAGGTATGAAAGCTAGAATGAAAGATATCAAGAAAGAAGGAAAGAAAGATATCAATAAAGAAACTAAAGATGAAATGAGAGAAGGTATGAAATCTAGAATGAATGATATGAAGAAAGTAAGTAAGAATGAAAGTAATAAAGAAACTAAAGATAGAATTAGAGAAGGTTTGAAACCTAGAATGAAAGATATCAAGAAAGAAAGAAAGAAAGATATCAATAAAGAAACTAAAGATAAAATGAGAGAAGGTATGAAATCTAGAATGAAAGATATCAAGATAGAAAGAAAGAAAGTATCTAATAAAGAAACGAAAGATAGAATGAGAGAAGGTATGAAAGCTAGAATGAAAGATATCAGGAAAGGAAGAAAGAAAGAAATTTATAAAGAAACTAAAGATAAAATGAGAGAAGGTATGAAATCTAGAATGAATGATATGAAGAAAGTAAGTAAGAAAGAAAGTAATAAAGAAACGAAAGATAGAATGAGAGAAGGTATGAAAGCTAGAATGAAAGATATCAAGAAAGAAAGAAAGAAAGATATCAATAAAGAAACTAAAGATGAAATGAGAGAAGGTATGAAATCTAGAATGAATGATATGAAGAAAGTAAGTAAGAATGAAAGTAATTAAGAAACTAAAGATAGAATCAGAGAAGGTTTGAAACCTAGAATGAAAGATATCAAGAAAGAAAGAAAGTAAGAAAGTAATAAAGAAACTAAAGATAGAATCAGAGAAGTTATGAGAGCTAGAATGAAAGATATCAAGAAAGAAAGAAAAAAGAAATCAATAAAGAAATTAAAGATGAAATGAGATAAGGTATGAAATCTAGAATGATATATATCAAGAACGAAAGAAAGAAAGAAATAAGGAAACTAAAGATAGAATGAGAGAAGTTATGAAAGCTAGAATGAAAGATATCAAGAAAGAAAGAAAGAAAGATATCAATAAAGAAACTAAAGATAAAATGAGAGAAGGTATGAAATCTAGAATGAAAGATATCAAGAAAATAAGAAAGAAAGTAATAAAGAAACTAAAGATAGAATGAGTAATGGTATGAAAGCTAGAATGCAAGATATGAAGAATGAAGGAAATGAAAGTAAGTAAAAAAGAAACTAAAGATAGAATGAGAGAAGGTATGAAAGCTAGAATGAAAGATATCAAGTAAGAAAGTAAGAAAGTAATCAATAAACTAAAGATAGAAAGAGAGAAGGGAGGAGAGGTAGAATGAAAGATATCAAGAAAGAAAGAAAGAAAGTAAGAAAGTAATAAAGAAACTAAAGATAGAACGAGAGAAGGTATGAAAGATAGAATGAATGATATCAAGAAAGAAAGAAATGAAAGTAAGTAAAAAAGAAACTAAAGATAGAATGTGAGAAGGTATGAAAGCAAGCATGAAAGATATCGAGAAAGAAAGAAAAAAAAGAAATAATAAAGAAATTAAAGATGAAATGAGAGAAGGTATGAAATCTAGAATGATAGATGTCAAGAAAGAAAGAAATAAAAGTAAGTAAAAAAGAAACTAAAGATAGAATGAGAGAAGGTATCAATGCAAGAATGAAAAATATCAAGAAAGAAAGAAAAAATGAAATCAATAAAGAAATTAAAGATGAAATGAGAGAATATATGAAAGCTAGATTGAAAGATATCAAGAAAGAAAGAAAGAAATCAATAAAGAAACTAAAGATAAAATGAGAGAAGGTATGAAATCTAGAATTAAAGATATCAAGAAAGAAGGAAAGAAAGTAACTAATAAAGACACTAAAGACAGAATGAGAGAAGGTATTAACGCTAGAATGCAAGATATGAAGAACAAAGGATATGAAAGTAAGTAAAAAAGAAACTAAAGATAGAATGATAGAAGGTATGAAAGCTAGAATGAAAGATATCAAGAAAGAAAGTAAGAAAGTAATAAAGAAACTAAAAATAGAGAGAAAAGATGAGAGCTAGAATGAAAGATATGAAGAAAGAAAAAAGGAACATAGAAAAAATAATGTAATAAAGAAAATAAAGATTGAATAGGTGAAGACATGAATGCTAGAATGAAAGTTATCAAGAAAGAAAGAAAGAAAGTAAGAAAGAAAGAAAGAAAGAAAGTAGTAAAGAAACTAAAGATAGAATAAGAGAAGGTCTGAAAGCTAGAATGTAAGATATCAAAAAAGAAAGAAAAAAAGTAAGTAAAAAAGAAACTAAAGATAGAATGAGAGACGGTATGAAAGCTAGAATGAAAGATATCATTAAAGAAAAAGGAACAAAGTAGAAGGAATGTAATAAAGAAAATAAAGATTGAATGTGTGAAGGTATGAATGCTAGAATGAAAGTTATCAAAAAAGAAAGACAGAAAGAAAGAAAGTAGAAAAGAAACTGAAGATAGAATGAAAGAAAGTATGAAAGCTAGAATGAAAGATATCAAGAAAGAAAGAAAGAAAGAAATTAATAAAGAAACTAAAGATAGAATGAGAGAAGCTATGAAAGCTAGAATGTAACATATAAAGAAAGCAAGAAAGGAAAGAAAGTAAAAAAGAAACTGAAGATAAAATGAGAGAAGGTATGAGAGCTGGAATGAGATATCAAGAAAGAAAGAAAGAAAGAAAGAAAGAACGAAAGTAATTAATAAAGGAACTAAAGATAGAAAGTGAGAAGGTATGAGAGCTAGAATGAAAGATATCAAGAAGGAAAGAAAAAAGAAAGAAAGAAAGTAAAAAAGAAACTAAAGATAGAATGAGAGAAGGTATGAAAGCTAGAATGTAACATATAAAGAAAGCAAGAAATGAAAGTAAGTAAAAAAGAAACTAAAGATAGAATGAGAGAAGGTATGAAAGCAAGAATGAAAGACATCAAGAAAGAAAGAAAAAAAGAAATCAATAAAGAAATTAAAGATGAAATGAGAGAAGGTATGAAATCTAGAATGAATAATATGAAGAAAGTAAGTAAGAAAGAAAGTAATAAAGAAACGAAAGAGAATGAGAGAAGGTATGAAAGCTAGAATGAAAGATATCAAGAAAGAAAGAAAGAAAGTATCTAATAAAGAAACTAAAGATAAAATGAGAGAAGGTATGAAATCTAGAATGAAAGATATCAAGAAAGAAAGAAAGAAAGATATCAATAAAGAAACTAAAGATGAAATGAGAGAAGGTATGAAATCAAGAATGAATGATTTGAAGAAAGTAAGTAAGAATGAAAGTAATAAAGAAACGAAAGATAGAATGAGAGAAGGTATGAAAGCTAGAATGAAAGATATCAAGAAAGAAAGAAAGAAAGATATCAATAAAGAAACTAAAGATGAAATGAGAGAAGGTATGAAATCTAGAATGAATGATTTGTAGAAAGTAAGTAAGAATGAAAGTAATAAAGAAACTAAAGATAGAATTAGAGAAGGTTTGAAACCTAGAATGAAAGATATCAAGAAAGAAAGAAAGAAAGATATCAATAAAGAAACTAAAGATAAAATGAGAGAAGGTATGAAATCTAGAATGAAAGATATCAAGAAAGAAAGAAAGAAAGTATCTAATAAAGAAACTAAAGATAGAATGAGAGAAGGTATGAAAGCTAGAATGAAAGATATCAAGAAAGGAAGAAAGAAAGAAATCTATAAAGAAACTAAAGATAAAATGAGAGAAGGTATGAAATCTAGAATGAATGATATGAAGAAAGTAAGTAAGAAAGACAGTAATAAAGAAACGAAAGATAGAATGAGAGAAGGTATGAAAGCTAGAATGAAAGATATCAAGAAAGAAGGAAAGAAAGATATCAATAAAGAAACTAAAGATGAAATGAGAGAAGGTACGAAATCTAGAATGAATGATATGAAGAAAGTAAGTAAGAATGAAAGTAATAAAGAAACTAAAGATAGAATTAGAGAAGGTTTGAAACCTAGAATGAAAGATATCAAGAAAGAAAGAAAGAAAGATATCAATAAAGAAACTAAAGATAAAATGAGAGAAGGTATGAAATCTAGAATGAAAGATATCAAGATAGAAAGAAAGAAAGTATCTAATAAAGAAACGAAAGATAGAATGAGAGAAGGTATGAAAGCTAGAATGAAAGATATCAAGAAAGGAAGAAAGAAAGAAATCTATAAAGAAACTAAAGATAAAATGAGAGAAGGTATGAAATCTAGAATGAATGATATGAAGAAAGTAAGTAAGTAAGAAAGTAATAAAGAAACGAAAGATAGAATGAGAGAAGGTATGAAAGCTAGAATGAAAGATATCAAGAAAGAAAGAAAGAAAGATATCAATAAAGAAACTAAAGATGAAATGAGAGAAGGTATGAAATCTAGAATGAATGATATGAAGAAAGTAAGTAAGAATGAAAGTAATAAAGAAACTAAAGATAGAATCAGAGAAGGTTTGAAACCTAGAATGAAAGATATCAAGAAAGAAAAAAAGAAAGATATCAATAAAGAAACTAAAGATAGAATGAGAGAAGGTATGAAATCTAGAATGATAGATATCAAGAAAGAAAGAAAGAAAGTATCTAATAAAGAAACTAAAGATAGAATGAGAGAAGGTATGAAAGCTAGAATGAAAGATATCAAGAAAGGAAGAAAGAAAGAAATTTAAAAAGAAACTAAAGATAAAATGAGAGAAGGTATGAAATCTAGAATGATAGATATCAAGAAAGAAAGGAAGTAATAAAGAAACGAAAGATAGAATGAGAGAAGGTATGAAAGCTAGAATGAAAGATATCAAGAAAGAAAGAAAGAAAGAAAGTAATAAAGAAACTAAAGAGAGAATGAGTGAAGATATGAATGCTAGAAGGAAAGATATCTAGAAATAAATAAAAAAGAAATTAAGTACAAAAGAAACTAAAGATAGAATAAGACAAGTTATGAGAGCTGGAATAAAAGATATCAAGAAAGAAAGAAAGAAAGAAAGAAGGAACGAAATTAATTAATAAAGAAACTAAAGATAGAATGAAAGAAGGTATGAAAGCTGGAATGAAAGATATCAAGAAAGAAAGAAAGAAAATAAGAAAGTAATTTAGAAACTAAAGCTGGAACGAGAGAAGGTATGCGAGCTAGAATGAAAGCTATCAAGAAAGAAAGAAAGAAAGAAAGAAAGAAAAAAAGAATGTAAAAAAGAAACTAAAGATAGAATGAGAGAAGGTATGAATGCTAGAATGAAAGATATCAAGAAAAAAAAGGAAGAAAGTAGAAATGAATTTATAAAGAAACTAAAGATAGAATGAGAGAAGGTATGAATTCTAGAATGAAAGATATCAAGAAAGAAAGAAAGAAAGTAATAAGGAAACTAAAAATAGAATGAGAGAAGGTATGAAAGCTGGAATGTAAGATATCAAGAAAGAAAGAAATAAAAGTAAGTGAAATAGAAACTAAAGATAGAATGAGAGAAGGTATGATAGCTAGAATGAAAGATATCAAGGAAGAAAGAAAAAAAGAAATCAATAAAGAAATTAAAGAGGAAATGAGAGAAATATGAAACATAGAATGCAAGATATCAAGAAAGAAAGAAAGTAAGTAATAAAGAAATTAAAGATAGAATGAGTGAAAGTATGAAAGCTATAATGCAAGATATGAAGAAAGAAAGAAATGAAAGTAAAAACGAAAATAATGATAGAATGAGAGAATGTTTGAAAGCTAGAATGAAAGATATCAAGAAAGAAAGAAAGTAAGAAAGTAATAAAGAAACTAAAGATAGAATCAGTGAAGTTATGAGAGCTAGAATGAAAGATATCAAGAAAGGAAGAAAGAAAGAAAGTAAGAAAGTAATAAAGAAACTAAAGATAGAAAGAGAGAAGGTATGAGAGCTAGAATGAAAGATATCAAGAAAGAAAGAAAGAAAGAAAGTAAGAAAGTAATAAAGAAACTAAAGATAGAACGAGAGAAGGTATGAAAGATAGAATGAAAGATATCAAGAAAGAAAGAAATGAAAGTAAGTAAAAAAGAAACTAAAGATAAAATGAGAGAAGGTATGAGAGCTGGAATGAGATATCATAAAGAAAGAAAGAAAGAAAGAACGAAAGTAATTTATAAAGAAATAAAGATAGAATGAAAGAAGGTATGAAAGCTAGAATGTAACATATAAAGAAAGCAAGAAATGAAAGTAAGTATAAAAGAAACTAAAGATAGAATGAGATTAAGGTATGAAAGCAAGAAAGAAAGACATCAAGAAAGAAAGAAAAAAAGTAATCAATAAAGAAATTAAAGATGAAATGAGAGAAGGTATGAAATCTAGAATGATAGATATCAAGAGAGAAAGAAAGCAAGTAATAAAGAAACTAAAGATAGAATGAGAGAAGGTATGAAAGCTAGAATGAAAGATATCAAGAAAGAAAGAAAAAAAGATATCAATTAAGAATCTAAAGATAAAATGAGAGAAGGTATGAAATCTAGAATGAATGATATCAAGAAAGTAAGAAAGTAAGAAAGTAATAAAGAAACTAAAGAGAGAATGAGAGAAGGTATGAAAGCTAGAATGAAAGATATCAAGAAAGAAAGAAAGAAAGAATCTAATAAAGAAACTAAAGATAGAATGAGAGAAGGTATGAAAGCTAGAATGAAAGATATCAAGAAAGGAAGAAAGAAAGAAATCTATAAAGAAACTAAAGATAAAATGAGAGAAGGTATGAAAGCTAGAATGAAAGATATCAAGAAAGAAAGAAAGAAAGAAAGAAAGTAATAAAGAAACTAAAGAGAGAATGAGAGAAGGTATGAAAGCTAGAATAATAGATATCAAGAAAGAAAGAAATGAAAGTAAGTTAAAAAGAAACCAAAGATAGAATGAGAGAAGGTATGAAAGCTAGAATGAAAGATATCAAGAAAGAATAAAGGAAGAAAGTAGAAATAATGTAATAAAGAAAACAAAGATTGAATGAGAGAAGGTATGAAAGCTAGAATGAAAGATATCAAGAAAGAAAAAAGAAAGAAAAAAAGAAATCAATAAAGAAATTAAAGATGAAATGAGAGAAGGTATGAAATCTAGAATGATAGATATCAAGAAAGCAAGAAAGAAAGCAAGAAAGAAACTAAAGATAGAATGAGAGAAGGTATGAAAACTAGAATGAAAGATATCAAGAAAGAAAGAAAGAAAGATATCAATAAAGTAATTAAAGATGAAATGAGAGAAGGTATGGAATCTAGAATGATAGATATCAAGAGAGAAAGAAAGAAAGAAATGAAGAAAATAAAGATAGAATGAGAGAAGGTATGAAATCTATAATGAAAGATATGAAGAAAGAAAGAAAGAAAGTAATAAAGAAACTAAAGATAGAATGAGAGAAGGTATGAAAGCTAGAATGAAAGATATCAAGAAAAAAAAAGGAACAAAGTAGAAATAATGTAATAAAGAAAATAAAGATTGAATGAGTGAAGATATGTGTCCTAGAAAGAAAGTTATCAAGAAAGAAAGAAAGTAGTAAAGAAACTAAAGATAGAATGTGAGAAGGTATGAAATCAAGAATGAAAGATATAAAGAAAGAAAGAAATAAACGAAATCAATAAAGAAATTAAAGCTAAAATGAGAGAAGGTTTGAAATCTAGAATAAAAGTTATCAAGAAAGAAACAAAGAAAGAAAGTAACTAATAAAGGAACTAAAGATAGAATGAGAGAAGGCATTAAAGCTAGACTGAAAGATATTAAGAAAGAAAGAAATGATAGTAAGTAAAAAAGAAACTAAAGATAGAAAGTGAGAAGGTATGAAAGCTAGAATGAAAGATATCAAGAAAGAAAGAAGGAACAAAGTAGAAATAATGAAATAAAGAAAATAAAGATTGAATGAGTGAAGATATGAATGCTGGAATGAAAGTTATCAAGAAAGAAAGAAAGAAAGTAGTAAAGAAACTAAAGATAGAATGAGAGAAGGTATGAAAGCTGGAATGAAAGATATCAAGAAAGAAAGAAAGAAAGAAAAAAGAAAGAAAGAAAGAAAGAAAGAAAGAAAGAAAGAAAGAAAGAAAGAAAGAAAGAAACCTTAGATAGAATGAGAGAAGGTATGAAAGCTAGAATGTAACATCTGAAGAAAGCAAGAAATGAAAGTAAGTAAAAAAGAAACTAAAGATAGAATGAGAGAATGTATGAAAGCAAGAACGAAAGATATCAAGAAAGAAAGAAAAAAAGAAATCAATAAAGAAATTAAAGATGAAATGAGATAAGGTATGAAATCTAGAAAGATATATATCAAGAAAGAAAGAAAGAAATAAGGAAACTAAAGATAGAATGAGAGAAGGTATGAAAGCTAGAATGAAAGATATCAAGAAAGAAAGAAAGAAAGATATCAATAAAGAAACTAAAGATAAAATGAGAGAAGGTATGAAATCTAGAATGAAAGATATCAAGAAAATAAGAAAGAAAGTAATAAAGAAACTAAAGATAGAATGAGTAATGGTATGAAAGCTAGAATGCAAGATATGAAGAACGAAGGATATGAAAGTAAGAAAAAAGAAACTAAAGATAGAATGTGAGAAGGTATGAAATCAAGAATGAAAGATATAAAGAAAGAAAGAAATAAACGAAATCAATAAAGAAATTAAAGCTAAAATGAGAGAAGGTTTGAAATCTAGAATAAAAGTTATCAAGAAAGAAACAAAGAAAGAAAGTAACTAATAAAGGAACTAAAGATAGAATGAGAGAAGGCATTAAAGCTAGACTGAAAGATATTAAGAAAGAAAGAAATGATAGTAAGTAAAAAAAGAAACTAAAGATAGAAAGTGAGAAGGTATGAAAGCTAGAATGAAAGATATCAAGAAAGAAAGAAAGAAAGATATCAATAAAGAAACTAAAGATAAAATGAGAGAAGGTATGAAATCTAGAAAGATATATATCAAGAAAGAAAGAAAGAAATAAGGAAACTAAAGATAGAATGAGAGAAGGTATGAAAGCTAGAATGAAAGATATCAAGAAAGAAAGAAAGAAAGAAAGAAAGAAAGAAAGAAAGAAAGAAAGGAACCTTAGATAGAATGAGAGAAGGTATGAAAGCTAGAATGTAACATCTGAAGAAAGCAAGAAATGAAAGTAAGTAAAAAAGAAACTAAAGATAGAATGAGAGAATGTATGAAAGCAAGAACGAAAGATATCAAGAAAGAAAGAAAAAAGAAATCAATAAAGAAATTGAAGATGAAATGAGATAAGGTATGAAATCTAGAAAGATATATATCAAGAAAGAAAGAAAGAAATAAGGAAACTAAAGATAGAATGAGAGAAGGTATGAAAGCTAGAATGAAAGATATCAAGAAAGAAAGAAAGAAAGATATCAATAAAGAAACTAAAGATAAAATGAGAGAAGGTATGAAATCTAGAATGAAAGATATCAAGAAAATAAGAAAGAAAGTAATAAAGAAACTAAAGATAGAATGAGTAATGGTATGAAAGCTAGAATGCAAGATATGAAGAACGAAGGAAATGAAAGTAAGAAAAAAGAAACTAAAGATAGAATGAGAGAAGGTATGAAAGCTAGAATGAAAGATATCAAGTAAGAAAGTAAGAAAGTAATCAATAAACTAAAGATATTACGAGAGAAGGGAAGAGAGGTAGAATGAAAGATATGAAGAAAGAAAGAAATGAAAGTAAGTAAAAAAGAAACTAAAGATAGAATGTGAGAAGTTATGAAAGCAAGAATGAAAGATATCAAGAAAGAAAGAAAAAAAGAAATAATAAAGAAATTAAAGATGAAATGAGAGAAGGTATGAAATCTAGAATGATAGATGTCAAGAAAGAAAGAAATAAAAGTAAGTAAAAAAGAAACTAAAGATAGAATGAGAGAAGGTATCAATGCAAGAATGAAAAATATCAAGAAAGAAAGAAAAAATGAAATCAATAAAGAAATTAAAGATGAAAAGAGAGAATATATGAAGGCTAGATTGAAAGATATCAAGAAAGAAAGAAAGAAATCAATAAAGAAACTAAAGATAAAATGAGAGAAGGTATGAAATCTAGAATTAAAGATATCAAGAAAGAAAGAAAGAAAGTAACTAATAAAGACACTAAAGATAGAATGAGAGAAGGTATTAAAGCTAGAATGCAAGATATGAAGAACGAAGGATATGAAAGTAAGTAAAAAAGAAACTAAAGATAGAATGAGAGAAGGTATGAAAGCTAGAATGAAAGATATCAAGAAAGAAAGTAAGAAAGTAATAAAGAAACTAAAAATAGAGAGAAAAGATGGGAGCTAGAATGAAAGATATGAAGAAAGAAAAAAGGAACAAAGTAGAAATAATGTAATAAAGAAAATAAAGATTGAATGAGTGAAGATATGAATGCTAGAATGAAAGTTATCAAGAAAGAAAGAAAGAAAGAAGGAAAGAAAGTAGTAAAGAAATTAAAGATAGAATAAGAGAAGGTATGAAAGCTAGAATGTAAGATATCAAAAAAGAAAGAAAAAAAGTAAGAAAAAAGAAACTAAAGATAGAATGAGAGAAGGTATGAAAGCTAGAATGAAAGATATCAAGAAAGAAAAAAGGAACAAAGTAGAAAAAATGTAATAAAGAAAATAAAAATTGAATGAGTGAAGATATGAATGCTAGAATGAAAGTTATCAAGAAAGAAAGAAAGAAAGAAAGAAAGAAAGAAAGAAAGAAAGGAGAAAAGAAACTAAAGATAGAATGAGAGGGTATGAAAGCTAGAATGTAAGATATCAAGAAAGAAAGAAATGAAAGTAAGTAAAAAATAAACTAAACATAGAATGAGAGAAGTTATGAAAGCAAGAATGAAAGACATCAAGAAAGAAAGAAAAAAAGAAATCAATAAAGAAATTAAAGATGAAATGAGAGAAGGTATGAAATCTAGAATGATAGATATCAAGAGTGAAAGAATGAAAGTAATAAAGAAACTAAAGATAGAATTAGAGAAGGTTTGAAAGCTAGAATGAAAGATATCAAGAAAGAAAGAAAGAAAGATATCAATAAAGAAATTAAAGATAAAATGAGAGAAGGTATGAAATCTAGAATGAACGATATCAAGAAAGAAAGAAAGAAAGTATCTATTAAAGAAACTAAAGATAGAATGAGAGAAGGTATGAAAGCTAGAATGAAAGATATCAAGAAAGGAAGAAAGAAAGAAATCTATAAAGAAACTAAAGATAAAATGAGAGAAGGTATGAAATCTAGAATGAATGATATGATTAAAGTAAGAAAGAAAGAAAGTAATAAAGAAACTAAAGATAGAATGAGAGAAGGTATGAAAGCTAGAATGTAACATATAAAGAAAGCAAGAAATGAAAGAAAGTAAAAAAGAAACTGAAGATAAAATGAGAGAAGGTATGAGAGCTGGAATGAGATATCAAGAAAGAAAGAAAGAAAGAAAGAAAGAAAGAAAGAACGAAAGTAATTAATAAAGGAACTAAAGATAGAAAGTGAGAAGGTGTGAGAGCTAGAATGAGAGATATCAAGAAGGAAAGAAAAAAAAAAGTAATAAAGAAACTAAAGATAGAATGAGAGAAGGTATGAAAGCTAGAATGAAAGATATCAAGAAAGAAAGAAAGGAAGTATCTAATAAAGAAACTAAAGATAGAATGAGAGAAGGTATGAAAGCTAGAATGAAAGAGATCAAGAAAGGAAGAAAGAAAGAAATCTATAAAGAAACTAAAGATAAAATGAGAGAAGGTATGAAATCTAGAAAGATAGATATCAAGAAAGAAAGAAAGTAATAAAGAAACGAAAGATAGAATGAGAGAAGGTATGAAAGCTAGAATGAAAGATATCAAGAAAGAAAGAAAGAAAGAAAGAAAGTAATAAAGAAACGAAAGATAGAATGAGAGAAGGTATGAAAACTAGAATGATAGATATCAAGAAATTAAGAAATGAAAGTAAGTAAAAAAGAAACTAAAGATAGAATGAGAGACGGTATGAAAGCAAGAATGAAAGATATCAAGAAAGAAAGAAAGAAAGTAAGAAAGTAATAAAGAAACTGAAGAGAGAATGAGAGAAGGTATGAAAGCTAGAATGATAGATATCAAGAAAGAAAGAAATGAAAGTAAGTAAAAAAGGAACCAAAGATAGAATGAGAGAAGGTATGAAAGCTAGAATGAAAGATATCAAGAAGGAAAAAAGGAAGAAAGTAGAAATAATGTAATAAAGAAAACAAAGATTGAATGAGAGAAGGTATGAAAGATAGAATGAAAGATATCAAGAAAGAAAGAAAGAAAGAAAGTAGTAAAGAAACTAAATATGGAATCAGAGAAGGTATAAGAGCTAGATTGAGATATCAAGAAAGAAAGAAAGAAAGAAAAAAAGAAATCAATAAAGAAATTGAAGATGAAATGAGAGAAGGTATGAAATCTAGAATGATAGATATCAAGAGTGAAAGAATGAAAGTAATAAAGAAACTAAAGATAGAATGAGAGAAGGTATGAAAGCAAGAATGTAATATATTAAGAAAGCAAGAAATGAAAGTAAGTAAAAAAGAAACTAAAGATAGAATGAGAGAAGTTATGAAAGCAAGAATGAAAGACATCAAGAAAGAAAGAAAAAAAGAAATCAATAAAGAAATTAAAGATGAAATGAGAGAAGGTATGAAATCTAGAATGATAGATATCAAGAGTGAAAGAATGAAAGTAATAAAGAAACTAAAGATAGAATTAGAGAAGGTTTGAAAGCTAGAATGAAAGATATCAAGAAAGAAAGAAAGAAAGATATCAATAAAGAAATTAAAGATAAAATGAGAGAAGGTATGAAATCTAGAATGAACGATATCAAGAAAGAAAGAAAGAAAGTATCTATTAAAGAAACTAAAGATAGAATGAGAGAAGGTATGAAAGCTGGAATGAAAGATATCAAGAAAGGAAGAAAGAAAGAAATCTATAAAGAAACTAAAGATAAAATGAGAGAAGGTATGAAATCTAGAATGAATGATATGATTAAAGTAAGAAAGAAAGAAAGTAATAAAGAAACTAAAGATAGAATGAGAGAAGGTACGAAAGCTAGAATGTAACATATAAAGAAAGCAAGAAATGAAAGAAAGTAAAAAAGAAACTGAAGATAAAATGAGAGAAGGTATGAGAGCTGGAATGAGATATCAAGAAAGAAAGAAAGAAAGAAAGAAAGAAAGAAAGAACGAAAGTAATTAATAAAGGAACTAAAGATAGAAAGTGAGAAGGTGTGAGAGCTAGAATGAGAGATATCAAGAAGGAAAGAAAAAAAAAGTAACAAAGAAACTAAAGATAGAATGAGAGAAGGTATGAAAGCTAGAATGTAACATATTAAGAAAGCAAGAAATGAAAGTAAGTAAAAAAGAAACTAAAGAAAGAATGAGAGAAGTTATGAAAGCAAGAATGAAAGACATCAAGAAAGAAAGAAAAAAAGAAATCAATAAAGAAATTAAAGATGAAATGAGAGAAGGTATGAAATCTAGAATGATAGATATCAAGAGTGAAAGAATGAAAGTAGTAAAGAAACTAAATATGGAATCAGAGAAGGTATAAGAGCTAGATTGAGATATCAAGAAAGAAAGAAAGAAAGAAAAAAAGAAATCAATAAAGAAATTGAAGATGAAATGAGAGAAGGTATGAAATCTAGAATGATAGATATCAAGAGTGAAAGAATGAAAGTAATAAAGAAACTAAAGATAGAATGAGAGAAGGTATGAAAGCTAGAATGTAACATATTAAGAAAGCAAGAAATGAAAGTAAGTAAAAAAGAAACTAAAGAAAGAATGAGAGAAGTTATGAAAGCAAGAATGAAAGACATCAAGAAAGAAAGAAAAAAAGAAATCAATAAAGAAATTAAAGATGAAATGAGAGAAGGTATGAAATCTAGAATGATAGATATCAAGAGTGAAAGAATGAAAGTAGTAAAGAAACTAAATATGGAATCAGAGAAGGTATAAGAGCTAGATTGAGATATCAAGAAAGAAAGAAAGAAAGAAAAAAAGAAATCAATAAAGAAATTGAAGATGAAATGAGAGAAGGTATGAAATCTAGAATGATAGATATCAAGAGTGAAAGAATGAAAGTAATAAAGAAACTAAAGATAGAATGAGAGAAGGTATGAAAGCTAGAATGTAACATATTAAGAAAGCAAGAAATGAAAGTAAGTAAAAAAGAAACTAAAGATAGAATGAGAGAAGTTATGAAAGCAAGAATGAAAGACATCAAGAAAGAAAGAAAAAAAGAAATCAATAAAGAAATTAAAGATGAAATGAGAGAAGGTATGAAATCTAGAATGATAGATATCAAGAGTGAAAGAATGAAAGTAATAAAGAAACGAAAGATAGAATTAGAGAAGGTTTGAAAGCTAGAATGAAAGATATCAAGAAAGAAAGAAAGAAAGATATCAAGAAAGAAATTAAAGATAAAATGAGAGAAGGTATGAAGTCTAGAATGAACGATATCAAGAAAGCAAGAAAGAAAGTATCTAATAAAGAAAATAAAGATAGAATGAGAGAAGGTATGAAAGCTAGAATGAAAGATATCAAGAAAGAAAGAAAGAAAGTATCTAATAAAGAAACTAAAGATAGAATGAGAGAAGGTATGAAAGCTAGAATGAAAGATATCAAGAAAGGAAGAAAGAAAGAAATCTATAAAGAAACTAAAGATAAAATGAGAGAAGGTATGAAATCTAGAAAGATAGATATCAAGAAAGAAAGAAAGTAATAAAGAAACGAAAGATAGAATGAGAGAAGGTATGAAAGCTAGAATGAAAGATATCAAGAAAGAAAGAAAGAAAGAAAGAAAGTAATAAAGAAACTAAAGAGAGAATGAGAGAAGGTATGAAAACTAGAATGATAGATATCAAGAAATTAAGAAATGAAAGTAAGTAAAAAAGAAACTAAAGATAGAATGAGAGACGGTATGAAAGCAAGAATGAAAGATATCAAGAAAGAAAGAAAGAAAGTAAGAAAGTAATAAAGAAACTGAAGAGAGAATGAGAGAAGGTATGAAAGCTAGAATGATAGATATCAAGAAAGAAAGAAATGAAAGTAAGTAAAAAAGGAACCAAAGATAGAATGAGAGAAGGTATGAAAGCTAGAATGAAAGATATCAAGAAAGAAAGAAAGAAAGAAAGTAGTAAAGAAACTAAATATAGAATCAGAGAAGGTATAAGAGCTAGATTGAGATATCAAGAAAGAAAGAAAGAAAGAAAAAAAGAAATCAATAAAGAAATTGAAGATGAAATGAGAGAAGGTATGAAATCTAGAATGATAGATATCAAGAGTGAAAGAATGAAAGTAATAAAGAAACTAAAGATAGAATTAGAGAAGGTTTGAAAGCTAGAATGAAAGATATCAAGAAAGAAAGAAAGAAAGATATCAATAAAGAAACTAAAGATAAAATGAGAGAAGGTATGAAAGCTAGAATGAAACATATCAAGAATGAAAGAAAGAAAGTAATAAAGAAACTAAAGATAGAATTAGTGAAAGTATGAAAGCTATAATGCAAGATATGAAGAAAGAAAGAAATGAAAGTAAAAACGAAAATAATGATAGAATGAGAGAATGTTTGAATGCTAGAATGAAAGATATCAAGAAAGAAAGTAAGAAAGTAATAAAGAAACTAAAGATAGAATGAGAGAAGGGATGAGAGCTAGAATGAAATATATCAAGAAAGAAAGAAAGAAAGAAAGTAATAAAGAAACTAAAGATAGAAAGATAGAAGGTATGAGAGCTAGAATGAAAGATATCAAGAAAGAAAGAGAGAAAGAAAGTAAGAAAGTAATAAAGAAACTAAAGATAGAACGAGAGAAGGAATGAAAGATAGAGTGAAAGATATCAAGAAAGAAAGAAATGAAAGTAAGTAAAAAGGAAATTGAAGATAAAATGAGAGAAGGTATGAGAGCTGGAATGAGATATCATAAAGAAAGAAAGAAAGAAAGAACGAAAGTAATTTATAAAGAAATAAAGATAGAATGAAAGAAGGTATGAAAGCTAGAATGAAAGATATGAAGAAAGAAAGAAAGAAAGAAAGAAAGAAAGAAAGTAATAAAGAAACTAAAGAGAGAATGAGAGAAGGTATGAAAGCTAGAATGTAACATATAAAGAAAGCAAGAAATGAAAGTAAGTATAAAAGAAACAAAAGATAGAATGAGATTAAGGTATGAAAGCAAGAAAGAAAGACATCAAGAAAGAAAGAAAAAAAGTAATCAATAAAGAAATTAAAGATGAAATGAGAGAAGGTATGAAATCTAGAATGATAGATATCAAGAGAGAAAGAAAGCAAGTAATAAAGAAACTAAAGATAGAATGAGAGAAGGTATGAAAGCTAGAATGAAAGATATCAAGAAAGAAAGAAAAAAAGATATCAATTAAGAATCTAAAGATAAAATGAGAGAAGGTATGAAATCTAGAATGAATGATATCAAGAAAGTAAGAAAGTAAGAAAGTAATAAAGAAACTAAAGAGAGAATGAGAGAAGGTATGAAAGCTAGAATGAAAGATATCAAGAAAGAAAGAAAGAAAGTATCTAAGAAAGAAACTAAAGATAGAATGAGTGAAGGTATGAAAGCAAGAATGAAAGATATCAAGGAAGAAAGAAAAAAAGAAATCAATAAAGAAATTAAAGATGAAATGAGAGAAGGTAGGAAAGCTAGAATGAAAGATATCAAGAAAGAAAGAAAGAAAGAAAGAAAGAAAGAAAGTAAGAAAGAAACTAAAGATAAAATGAGAGAATTTGAAATCTAGAATTGAAGATCTCAAGAAAGCAAGCAAGAAAGAAACTAATAAAGGAACTATAGATAGAATGAGAGAAGGTTGGAAAGCTAGAATGAAAGATATCAAGAAAGAAAGTAAGAAAGTAATAAAGAAACTAAAGATAGAGAGAAGAGATGAGAGCTAGAATGTAAGATATCAAGAAAGAAAGAAATGAAAGTAAGTAAAAAAGAAACCAGAGATAGAATGAGAGAAGATATGAAAGCTACAATGAAAGATATCAAGAGAGAAAAAGGGAAGAAAGTCGAAATAATGTAATAAAGAAAACAAAGATTGAATGAGTGAAGATATGAATGCTAGAATGAAAGATATCAAGAAAGAAAGAAATAAAGTAGTAAAGACACTAAAGATAGAATCAGAGAAGTTATGAAAGCTAGAATGAGTTATTGTAAGAGAGAAAGAAAGAAAGAACGAAAGTAATTAATAAAGAAACTAAAGATAGAATGAGAGAAGGTATGAAAGCTAGAATGAAACATATCAAGAAAGCAAGAAATGAAAGTAAGTAAAAAAGAAACTAAAGATAGAATGAGAGAATGTATGAAAGCAAGAACGAAAGATATCAAGAAAGGAAGAAAAAAAGAAATCAATAAAGAAATTAAAGTTGAAATGAGATAAGGTATGAAATCTAGAATGACATATATCAAGAACGAAAAAAAGAAAGTAAAAAGGAAACTAAAGATAGAATGAGAGAAGGTATGAAAGCTAGAATGTAACATATGAAGAAAGCAAGAAATGAAAGTAAGTAAAAATAAACTAAAGATAGAATGAGAGAATGAATGAAAGCAAGAACGAAAGATATCAAGAAAGGAAGAAAAAAACAAATCAATAAAGAAATTAAAGATGAAATGACATAAGGTATGAAATCTAGAATGATATATATCAAGAAAGAAAGAAAGAAAGTAATAAGGAAACTAAAGATAGAATGAGAGAAGGTATGAAAGCTAGAATGAAAGATATCAAGAAAGAAAGAAAGAAAGATATCAATAAAGAAACTAAAGATAAAATGAGAGAAGGTATGAAATCTAGAATGAAAGATATCAAGAAAATAAGAAAGTAATAAAGAAACTAAAGATAGAATGAGTAATGGTATGAAAGCTAGAATGCAAGATATGAAGAACGAAGGAAATGAAAGTAAGTAAAAAAGAAACTAAAGATAGAATGAGAGAAGGTATGAAAGCTAGAATGAAAGATATCAAGGAAGAAAGTAAGAAAGTAATCAATAAACTAAAGATAGAAAGAGAGAAGGGAGGAGAGGTAGAATGAAAGATATCAAGAAAGAAAGAAAGAAAGAAAGAAAGTAATAAAGAAAGTAAAGATAGAATGTGAGAAGGTATGAAAGCAAGAATGAAAGATATCGAGAAAGAAAGAAAAAAAGAAATAATAAAGAAATTAAAGATGAAATGAGAGAAGGTATGAAATCTAGAATGATAGATGTCAAGAAAGAAAGAAATAAAAGTAAGTAAAAAAGAAACTAAAGATAGAATGAGAGAAGGTATCAATGCAAGAATGAAAAATATCAAGAAAGAAAGAAAAAATGAAATCAATAAAGAAATTAAAGATGAAATGAGAGAATATATGAAAGCTAGATTGAAAGATATCAAGAAAGAAAGAAAGAAATCAGTAAAGAAACTAAAGATAAAATGAGAGAAGGTATGAAATCTAGAATTAAATATATCAAGAAAGAAAGAAAGAAAGTAACTAATAAAGACACTAAAGACACAATGAGAGAAGGTATTAAAGCTAGAATGCAAGATATGAAGAACGAAGGATATGAAAGTAAGTAAAAAAGAAACTACAGATAGAATGAGAGAAGGTATGAAAGCTAGAATGAAAGATATCAAGAAAGAAAGTAAGAAAGTAATAAAGAAACTAAAAATAGAGAGAAAAGATGAGAGCTAGAATGAAAGATATCAAGAAAGAAAAAAGGAACAAAGTAGAAATAATGTAATAAAGAAAATAAAGATTGAATGAGTGAAGATATGAATGCTAGAATGAAAGTTATCAAGAAAGAAAGAAAGAAAGAAAGTAGTAAAGAAACTAAAGATAGAATAAGAGAAGGTATGAAAGCTAGAATGTAAGATATCAAAAAAGAAAGAAAAAAAGTAAGTAAAAAAGAAACTAAAGATAGAATGAGAGACGGTATGAAAGCTAGAATGAAAGATATCAAGAAAGGAAGAAAGAAAGAAAGAAAGAACGAAAGTAATTAATAAAGGAACTAAAGATAGAAAGTGAGAAGGTATGAGAGCTAGAATGAAAGATATCAAGAAGGAAAGAAAATAGAAAGTAATAAAGAAACTAAAGATAGAATGAGAGAAGGTTTGAAAGCTAGAATGTAACATATAAAGAAAGCAAGAATTGAAAGTAAGTAAAAAAGAAACTAAAGATAGAATGAGAGAAGGTATGAAAGCAAGAATGAAAGACATCAAGAAAGAAAGAAAAAAAGAAATCAATAAAGAAATTAATGATGAAATGAGAGAAGGTATGAAATCTAGAATGAATAATATGAAGAAAGTAAGTAAGAAAGAAAGTAATAAAGAAACGAAAGAGAATGAGAGAAGGTATGAAAGCTAGAATGAAAGATATCAAGAAAGAAAGAAAGAAAGTATCTAGTAAAGAAACTAAAGATAAAATGAGAGAAGGTATGAAATCTAGAATGAAAGATATCAAGAAAGAAAGAAAGAAAGTATCTAATAAAGAAAATAAAGATAGAATGAGAGAAGGTATGAAAGCTAGAATGAAAGATATCAAGAAAGGAAGAAAGAAAGAAATCTATAAAGAAACTAAAGATAAAATAAGAGAAGGTATGAAATCTAGAATGAATGATATGAAGAAAGTAAGTAAGAAAGAAAGTAATAAAGAAACAAAATAGAATGAGAGAAGGTATGAAAGCTAGAATGAAAGATATCAAGAAAGAAAGAAAGAAAGATATCAATAAAGAAACTAAAGATGAAATGAGAGAAGGTATGAAATCTAGAATGAATGATTTGAAGAAAGTAAGTAAGAATGAAAGTAATAAAGAAACTAAAGATAGAATTAGAGAAGGTTTGAAACCTAGAATGAAAGATATCAAGAAAGAAAGAAAGATATCAATAAAGAAACTAAAGATAAAATGAGAGAAGGTATGAAATCTAGAATGAAAGATATCAAGAATGAAAGAAAGAAAGTATCTAATAAAGAAACTAAAGATAGAATGAGAGAAGGTATGAAAGCTAGAATGAAAGATATCAAGAAAGGAAGAAAGAAAGAAATCTATAAAGAAACTAAAGATAAAATGAGAGAAGGTATGAAATCTAGAATGAATGATATGAAGAAAGTAAGTAAGAAATAAAGTAATAAAGAAACGAAAGATAGAATTAGAGAAGGTTTGAAACCTAGAATGAAAGATATCAAGAAAGAAAGAAAGAAAGATATCAATAAAGAAACTAAAGATAAAATGAGAGAAGGTATGAAATCTAGAATGAAAGATATCAAGAGAGAAAGAAAGAAAGTATCTAATAAAGAAACTAAAGATAGAATGAGAGAAGGTATGAAAGGTAGAATGAAAGATATCAAGAAAGGAAGAAAGAAAGAAATCTATAAAGAAACTAAAGATAAAATGAGAGAAGGTATGAAATATAGAATGAATGATATGAAGAAAGTAAGTAAGAAAGAAAGTAATAAAGAAACGAAAGATAGAATGAGAGAAGGTATGAAAGCTAGAATGAAAGATATCAAGAAAGAAAGAAAGAAAGATATCAATAAAGAAACTAAAGATGAAATGAGAGAAGGTATGAAATCTAGAATGAATGATATCAAGAAAGTAAGTAAGAATGAAAGTAATAAAGTAACTAAAGATAGAATTAGAGGTTTGAAACCTAGAATGAAAGATATCAAGAAAGAAAGAAAGAAAGTATCTAATAAAGAAACGAAAGATAGAATGAGAGAAGGTATGAAAGCTAGAATGAAAGATATCAAGAAAGAAAGAAAGAAAGATATCAATAAAGAAACTAAAGATGAAATGAGAGAAGGTATGAAATCTAGAATGAATGATATGAAGAAAGTAAGTAAGAATGAAAGTAATAAAGAAATTAAAGGTGGAATGAGAGAAGGTATGAAAGCTAGAATGATAGATATCAAGAAAGCAAGAAAGAAAGCAATAAAGAAACTAAATATAGAATGAGAGAAGGTATGAAAACTAGAATGAAAGATATCAAGAAAGAAAGAAAGAAACATATCAATAAAGAAATTAAAGATGAAATGAGAGAAGGTATGAAATCTAGAATGAAAGATAGGAAGAAAAAGAAAGATATCAATAAAGAAATTAAAGATGAAATGAGAGAAGGTATGAAATCTAGAATGATAGATATCAAGAGAGAAAGAAAGAAAGTAATGAAGAAACTAAAAATAGAACGAGAGAAGTTATGAAAGATCGAATGTAAGATATCAAGAAAGAAAGAAATGAAAGTAAGTAAAAAAGAAACTAAAGATGGAATGAGAGAAGGTATGAAAGCTAGAATGAAAGATATCAAGAAAGAAAGAAGGAACAAAGTAGAAATAATGAAATAAAGAAAATAAAGATTGAATGAGTGAAGATATGAATGCTAGAATGAAAGTTATCAAGAAAGAAAGACAGAAAGTAGTAAAGAAACTAAAGATAGAATGAGAGAAGGTATGAAAGCTAGAATGTAAGATATCAAGAAAGAAAGAAATGAAAGTAAGTAATATGAAACTAAAGATAGAATGAGAGAAGGTAGGAAAGCTGGAATGAAAGATATCAAGAAAGAAAGAAAGAAAGAAAGAAGGAAAGAAAGAAAGAAAGAAAGAAAGAAAGAAAGAAAGAAGGAAAGAAAGAAAGAAAGAAAGAAACTTTAGATAGAATGAGAGAAGGTATGAAAGCTAAAATGTAACATATGAAGAAAGCAAGAAATGAAAGTAAGCAAAAAAGAAACTAAAGATAGAATGAGAAAATGTATGAAAGCAAGAACGAAAGATATCAAGAAAAAAAGAAAAAAAGAAATCAATAAAGAAATTAAAGATGAAATGAGATAAGGTATGAAATCTAGAATGATATATATGAAGAACGAAAGAAAGAAAGAAATAAGGAAACTAAAGATAAAATGAGAGAAGGTATGAAAGCTAGAATGAAAGATATCAAGAAAGAAAGAAAGAAAGAAAGATATCAAGAAAAAAACTAAAGATAAAATGAGAGAAGGTATGAAATCTACAATGATAGATATCAAGAAAGAAAGAAAGAAAGAAAGTAATAAAGAAACGAAAGATAGAATGAGAGAAGGTATGAAAGCTAGAATGAAAGATATCAAGAAAGGAAGAAAGAAAGTAATAAAGAAACGAAAGATAGAATGAGAGAAGGTATGAAAGCTAGAATGAAAGATATCAAGAAAGAAAAAAGGAAGTAGAAATAATGTAATAAAGAAAACAAAGATTGAATGAGAGAAGGTATGAAAGATAGAATGAAAGATATCAAGAAAGAAGGAAAGAAAGAAAGTAGTAAAGAAACTAAATATAAAATCAGAGAAGGTATGAGAGCTAGAATGAGATATCAAGAAAGAAAGAAAGAAAGAAAGAACGAAAGTAATTAATAAAGAAACTAAAGATAGAATGAAAGAAGGTATGAAAGCTAGAATGAAAGATATCAAGAAAGAAAGAAAGAAAGAAAAAAAGAAATCAATAAAGAAATTAAAGATGAAATGAGAGAAGGTATAAAATCTAGAATGATAGATATCAAGAAAGCAAGAAAGAAAGCAATAAAGAAACTAAAGATAGAATGAGAGAAGGTATGAAAACTAGAATGAAAGATATCAAGAAAGAAAGAAAGAAACATATCAATAAAGAAATTAAAGATGAAATGAGAGAAGGTATGAAATCTAGAATGAAAGATAGGAAGAAAGAAAGAAAGATATCAATAAAGAAATAAAAGATGAAATGAGAGAAGGTATGAAATCTAGAATGATAGATATCAAGAGAGAAAGAAAGAAAATAATGAAGAAACTAAAGATAGAATGAGAGAAGGTATGAAACCTATGGTGAAAGATATGAAGAAAGAAAGAAATGAAAGTAAGTAAAAAAGAAACTAAAGATAGAATGAGAGAAGGTATGAAAGCTAGAATGAAAGATATCAAGAAAGAAAGAAGGAACAAAGTAGAAATAAAGAAAATAAAGATTGAATGAGTGAAGATATGAATGCTACAATGAAAGTTATCAAGAAAGAAAGAAAGAAAGTAGTAAAGAAACTAAAGATAGAATGAGAGATGGTATGAAAGCTAGAATGTAAGATATCAAGAAAGAAAGAAATGAAAGTAAGTAAAATGAAACTAAAGATAGAATGAGAGAAGGTAGGAAAGCTGGAATGAAAGATATGAAGAAAGAAAGAAAGAAAGAAAGAAAGAAAGAAAGAAAGAAAGAAAGAAAGAAAGAAAGAAAGAAGGAAAGAAAGAAAGAAAGAAAGAAAGAAAGAAAGA
The DNA here is from genome assembly GCA_037013535.1 of Intellagama lesueurii. Lineage (NCBI taxonomy): Eukaryota > Metazoa > Chordata > Lepidosauria > Squamata > Agamidae > Intellagama > Intellagama lesueurii. The sequence goes on from JBAJHW010000002.1 coordinate 93,843,750, forward strand.
AACTTTAGATAGAATGAGAGAAGGTATGAAAGCTAGAATGTAACATATGAAGAAAGCAAGAAATGAAAGTAAGCAAAAAAGAAACTAAAGATAGAATGAGAAAATGTATGAAAGCAAGAACGAAAGATATCAAGAAAGAAAGAAAAAAAGAAATCAATAAAGAAATTAAAGATGAAATGAGATAAGGTATGAAATCTAGAATGATATATATGAAGAACGAAAGAAAGAAAGAAATAAGGAAACTAAAGATAGAATGAGAGAAGGTATGAAAGCTAAGATGAAAGATATCAAGAAAGAAAGAAAGAAAGAAAGATATCAATAAAGAAACTAAAGATAAAATGAGAGAAGGTATGAAATCTAGAATGAAAGATATCAAGAAAATAAGAAAGAAAGTAATAAAGAAACTAAAGATAGAATGAGTAATGGTATGAAAGCTAGAATGCAAGATATGAAGAACGAAGGAAATGAAAGTAAGTAAAAAAGAAACTAACAATAGAATGAGAGAAGGTATGAAAGCTAGAATGAAAGATATCAAGTAAGAAAGTAAGAAAGTAATCAATAAACTAAAGATAGAAAGAGAGAAGGGAGGAGAGGTAGAATGAAAGATATCAAGAAAGAAAGAAAGAAAGTAAGAAAGTAATAAAGAAACTAAAGATAGAACGAGAGAAGGTATGAAAGATAGAATGAAAGATATCAAGAAAGAAAGAAATGAAAGTAAGTAAAAAAGAAACTAAAGATAGAATGTGAGAAGGTATGAAAGCAAGCATGAAAGATATCGAGAAAGAAAGAAAAAAAGAAATAATAAAGAAATTAAAGATGAAATGAGAGAAGGTATGAAATCTAGAATGATAGATGTCAAGAAAGAAAGAAATAAAAGTAAGTAAAAAAGAAACTAAAGATAGAATGAGAGAAGGTATCAATGCAAGAATGAAAAATATCAAGAAAGAAAGAAAAAATGAAATCAATAAAGAAATTAAAGATGAAATGAGAGAATATATGAAAGATAGATTGAAAGATATCAAGAAAGAAAGAAAGAAATCAATAAAGAAACTAAAGATAAAATGAGAGAAGGTATGAAATCTACAATTAAAGATATCAAGAAAGAAAGAAAGAAAGTAACTAATAAAGACACTAAAGACAGAATGAGAGAAGGTATTAAAGCTAGAATGCAAGATATGAAGAACGAAGGATATGAAAGTAAGTAAAAAAGAAACTAAAGATAGAATGAGAGAAGGTATGAAACCTAGAATGAAAGATATCAAGAAAGAAAGTAAGAAAGTAATAAAGAAACTAAAAATAGAGAGAAAAGATGAGAGCTAGAATGAAAGATATGAAGAAAGAAAAATGGAACAAAGTAGAAATAATGTAATAAAGAAAATAAAGATTGAATGAGTGAAGATATGAATGCTAGAATGAAAGTTATCAAGAAAGAAAGAAAGAAAGAAAGAAAGAAAGAAAGAAAGTAGTAAAGAAATTAAAGATAGAATAAGAGAAGGTATGAAAGCTAGAATGTAAGATATCAAAAAAGAAAGAAAAAAAGTAAGTAAAAAAGAAACTAAAGATAGAATGAGAGACGGTATGAAAGCTAGAATGAAAGATATCATTAAAGAAAAAAGGAACAAAGTAGAAGGAATGTAATAAAGAAAATAAAGATTGAATGAGTGAAGGTATGAATGCTAGAATGAAAGTTATCAAAAAAGAAAGAAAGAAAGGAAGAAAGAAAGTAGAAAAGAAACTGAAGATAGAATGAAAGAAAGTATGAAAGCTAGAATGAAAGATATCAAGAAAGAAAGAAAGAAAGAAATTAATAAAGAAACTAAAGATAGAATGAGAGAAGCTATGAAAGCTAGAATGTAACATATAAAGAAAGCAAGAAATGAAAGAAAGTAAAAAAGAAACTGAAGATAAAATGAGAGAAGGTATGAGAGCTGGAATGAGATATCAAGAAAGAAAGAAAGAAAGAAAGAAAGAAAGAACGAAAGTAATTAATAAAGGAACTAAAGATAGAAAGTGAGAAGGTATGAGATCTAGAATGAAAGATATCAAGAAGGAAAGAAAAAAGAAAGAAAGAAAGTAATAAAGAAACTAAAGATAGAATGAGAGAAGGTATGAAAGCTAGAATGTAACATATAAAGAAAGCAAGAAATGAAAGTAAGTAAAAAAGAAACTAAAGATAGAATGAGAGAAGGTATGAAAGCAAGAATGAAAGACATCAAGAAAGAAAGAAAAAAAGAAATCAATAAAGAAATTAAAGATGAAATGAGAGAAGGTATGAAATCTAGAATGAATAATATGAAGAAAGTAAGTAAGAAAGAAAGTAATAAAGAAACGAAAGAGAATGAGAGAAGGTATGAAAGCTAGAATGAAAGATATCAAGAAAGAAAGAAAGAAAGTATCTAATAAAGAAACTAAAGATAAAATGAGAGAAGGTATGAAATCTAGAATGAAAGATATCAAGAAAGAAAGAAAAAAGTATCTAATAAAGAAACTAAAGATAGAATGAGAGAAGGTATGAAAGCTAGAATGAAAGATATCAAGAAAGGAAGAAAGAAAGAAATCTATAAAGAAACTAAAGATAAAATAAGAGAAGGTATGAAATCTAGAATGAATGATATGAAGAAAGTAAGTAAGAAAGAAAGTAATAAAGAAACGAAAGATAGAATGAGAGAAGGTATGAAAGCTAGAATGAAAGATATCAAGAAAGAAAGAAAGATATCAATAAAGAAACTAAAGATGAAATGAGAGAAGGTATGAAATCTAGAATGAATGATTTGAAGAAAGTAAGTAAGAATGAAAGTAATAAAGAAACTAAAGATAGAATTAGAGAAGGTTTGAAACCTAGAATGAAAGATATCAAGAAAGAAAGAAAGAAAGATATCAATAAAGAAACTAAAGATAAAATGAGAGAAGGTATGAAATCTAGAATGAAAGATATCAAGAAAGAAAGAAAGAAAGTATCTAATAAAGAAACTAAAGATAGAATGAGAGAAGGTATGAAAGCTAGAATGAAAGATATCAAGAAAGGAAGAAAGAAAGAAATCTATAAAGAAACTAAAGATAAAATGAGAGAAGATATGAAATCTAGAATGAATGATATGAAGAAAGTAAGTAAGAAAGAAAGTAATAAAGAAACGAAAGATAGAATGAGAGAAGGTATGAAAGCTAGAATGAAAGATATCAAGAAAGAAAGAAAGAAAGATATCAATAAAGAAACTAAAGATGAAATGAGAGAAGGTATGAAATCTAGAATGAATGATATGAAGAAAGTAAGTAAGAATGAAAGTAATAAAGAAATTAAAGGTGGAATGAGAGAAGGTATGAAAGCTAGAATGATAGATATCAAGAAAGCAAGAAAGAAAGCAATAAAGAAACTAAAGATAGAATGAGAGAAGGTATGAAAACTAGAATGAAAGATATCAAGAAAGAAAGAAAGAAACATATCAATAAAGAAATTAAAGATGAAATGAGAGAAGGTATGAAATCTAGAATGAAAGATAGGAAGAAAAAGAAAGATATCAATAAAGAAATTAAAGATGAAATGAGAGAAGGTATGAAATCTAGAATGATAGATATCAAGAGAGAAAGAAAGAAAGTAATGAAGAAACTAAAAATAGAACGAGAGAAGTTATGAAAGATAGAATGTAAGATATCAAGAAAGAAAGAAATGAAAGTAAGTAAAAAAGAAACTAAAGATGGAATGAGAGAAGGTATGAAAGCTAGAATGAAAGATATCAAGAAAGAAAGAAGGAACAAAGTAGAAATAATGAAATAAAGAAAATAAAGATTGAATGAGTGAAGATATGAATGCTAGAATGAAAGTTATCAAGAAAGAAAGACAGAAAGTAGTAAAGAAACTAAAGATAGAATGAGAGAAGGTATGAAAGCTAGAATGTAAGATATCAAGAAAGAAAGAAATGAAAGTAAGTAATATGAAACTAAAGATAGAATGAGAGAAGGTAGGAAAGCTGGAATGAAAGATATCAAGAAAGAAAGAAAGAAAGAAAGAAGGAAAGATAGAAAGAAAGAAAGAAAGAAAGAAGGAAAGAAAGAAAGAAAGAAAGAAACTTTAGATAGAATGAGAGAAGGTATGAAAGCTAAAATGTAACATATGAAGAAAGCAAGAAATGAAAGTAAGCAAAAAAGAAACTAAAGATAGAATGAGAAAATGTATGAAAGCAAGAACGAAAGATATCAAGAAAAAAAGAAAAAAAGAAATCAATAAAGAAATTAAAGATGAAATGAGATAAGGTATGAAATCTAGAATGATATATATGAAGAACGAAAGAAAGAAAGAAATAAGGAAACTAAAGATAAAATGAGAGAAGGTATGAAAGCTAGAATGAAAGATATCAAGAAAGAAAGAAAGAAAGAAAGATATCAAGAAAGAAACTAAAGATAAAATGAGAGAAGGTATGAAATCTACAATGATAGATATCAAGAAAGAAAGAAAGAAAGAAAGTAATAAAGAAACGAAAGATAGAATGAGAGAATGTATGAAAGCTAGAATGAAAGATATCAAGAAAGGAAGAAAGAAAGTAATAAAGAAACGAAAGATAGAATGAGAGAAGGTATGAAAGCTAGAATGAAAGATATCAAGAAAGAAAAAAGGAAGTAGAAATAATGTAATAAAGAAAACAAAGATTGAATGAGAGAAGGTATGAAAGATAGAATGAAAGATATCAAGAAAGAAGGAAAGAAAGAAAGTAGTAAAGAAACTAAATATAAAATCAGAGAAGGTATGAGAGCTAGAATGAGATATCAAGAAAGAAAGAAAGAAAGAAAGAACGAAAGTAATTAATAAAGAAACTAAAGATAGAATGAAAGAAGGTATGAAAGCTAGAATGAAAGATATCAAGAAAGAAAGAAAGAAAGAAAAAAAGAAATCAATAAAGAAATTAAAGATGAAATGAGAGAAGGTATAAAATCTAGAATGATAGATATCAAGAAAGCAAGAAAGAAAGCAATAAAGAAACTAAAGATAGAATGAGAGAAGGTATGAAAACTAGAATGAAAGATATCAAGAAAGAAAGAAAGAAACATATCAATAAAGAAATTAAAGATGAAATGAGAGAAGGTATGAAATCTAGAATGAAAGATAGGAAGAAAGAAAGAAAGATATCAATAAAGAAATAAAAGATGAAATGAGAGAAGGTATGAAATCTAGAATGATAGATATCAAGAGAGAAAGAAAGAAAATAATGAAGAAACTAAAGATAGAATGAGAGAAGGTATGAAACCTATAGTGAAAGATATGAAGAAAGAAAGAAATGAAAGTAAGTAAAAAAGAAACTAAAGATAGAATGAGAGAAGGTATGAAAGCTAGAATGAAAGATATCAAGAAAGAAAGAAGGAACAAAGTAGAAATAAAGAAAATAAAGATTGAATGAGTGAAGATATGAATGCTAGAATGAAAGTTATCAAGAAAGAAAGAAAGAAAGTAGTAAAGAAACTAAAGATAGAATGAGAGATGGTATGAAAGCTAGAATGTAAGATATCAAGAAAGAAAGAAATGAAAGTAAGTAAAATGAAACTAAAGATAGAATGAGAGAAGGTAGGAAAGCTGGAATGAAAGATATGAAGAAAGAAAGAAAGAAAGAAAGAAAGAAAGAAAGAAAGAAAGAAAGAAACTTTAGATAGAATGAGAGAAGGTATGAAAGCTAGAATGTAACATATGAAGAAAGCAAGAAATGAAAGTAAGCAAAAAAGAAACTAAAGATAGAATGAGAAAATGTATGAAAGCAAGAACGAAAGATATCAAGAAAGAAAGAAAAAAGAAATCAATAAAGAAATTAAAGATGAAATGAGATAAGGTATGAAATCTAGAATGATATATATGAAGAACGAAAGAAAGAAAGAAATAAGGAAACTAAAGATAGAATGAGAGAAGGTATGAAAGCTAAGATGAAAGATATCAAGAAAGAAAGAAAGAAAGAAAGATATCAATAAAGAAACTAAAGATAAAATGAGAGAAGGTATGAAATCTAGAATGAAAGATATCAAGAAAATAAGAAAGAAAGTAATAAAGAAACTAAAGATAGAATGAGTAATGGTATGAAAGCTAGAATGCAAGATATGAAGAACGAAGGAAATGAAAGTAAGTAAAAAAGAAACTAACAATAGAATGAGAGAAGGTATGAAAGCTAGAATGAAAGATATCAAGTAAGAAAGTAAGAAAGTAATCAATAAACTAAAGATAGAAAGAGAGAAGGGAGGAGAGGTAGAATGAAAGATATCAAGAAAGAAAGAAAGAAAGTAAGAAAGTAATAAAGAAACTAAAGATAGAACGAGAGAAGGTATGAAAGATAGAATGAAAGATATCAAGAAAGAAAGAAATGAAAGTAAGTAAAAAAGAAACTAAAGATAGAATGTGAGAAGGTATGAAAGCAAGCATGAAAGATATCGAGAAAGAAAGAAAAAAAGAAATAATAAAGAAATTAAAGATGAAATGAGAGAAGGTATGAAATCTAGAATGATAGATGTCAAGAAAGAAAGAAATAAAAGTAAGTAAAAAAGAAACTAAAGATAGAATGAGAGAAGGTATCAATGCAAGAATGAAAAATATCAAAAAAGAAAGAAAAAATGAAATCAATAAAGAAATTAAAGATGAAATGAGAGAATATATGAAAGATAGATTGAAAGATATCAAGAAAGAAAGAAAGAAATCAATAAAGAAACTAAAGATAAAATGAGAGAAGGTATGAAATCTACAATTAAAGATATCAAGAAAGAAAGAAAGAAAGTAACTAATAAAGACACTAAAGACAGAATGAGAGAAGGTATTAAAGCTAGAATGCAAGATATGAAGAACGAAGGATATGAAAGTAAGTAAAAAAGAAACTAAAGATAGAATGAGAGAAGGTATGAAACCTAGAATGAAAGATATCAAGAAAGAAAGTAAGAAAGTAATAAAGAAACTAAAAATAGAGAGAAAAGATGAGAGCTAGAATGAAAGATATGAAGAAAGAAAAATGGAACAAAGTAGAAATAATGTAATAAAGAAAATAAAGATTGAATGAGTGAAGATATGAATGCTAGAATGAAAGTTATCAAGAAAGAAAGAAAGAAAGAAAGAAAGAAAGAAAGAAAGAAAGTAGTAAAGAAATTAAAGATAGAATAAGAGAAGGTATGAAAGCTAGAATGTAAGATATCAAAAAAGAAAGAAAAAAAGTAAGTAAAAAAGAAACTAAAGATAGAATGAGAGACGGTATGAAAGCTAGAATGAAAGATATCATTAAAGAAAAAAGGAACAAAGTAGAAGGAATGTAATAAAGAAAATAAAGATTGAATGAGTGAAGGTATGAATGCTAGAATGAAAGTTATCAAAAAAGAAAGAAAGAAAGGAAGAAAGAAAGTAGAAAAGAAACTGAAGATAGAATGAAAGAAAGTATGAAAGCTAGAATGAAAGATATCAAGAAAGAAAGAAAGAAAGAAATTAATAAAGAAACTAAAGATAGAATGAGAGAAGCTATGAAAGCTAGAATGTAACATATAAAGAAAGCAAGAAATGAAAGAAAGTAAAAAAGAAACTGAAGATAAAATGAGAGAAGGTATGAGAGCTGGAATGAGATATCAAGAAAGAAAGAAAGAAAGAAAGAAAGAAAGAACGAAAGTAATTAATAAAGGAACTAAAGATAGAAAGTGAGAAGGTATGAGATCTAGAATGAAAGATATCAAGAAGGAAAGAAAAAAGAAAGAAAGAAAGTAATAAAGAAACTAAAGATAGAATGAGAGAAGGTATGAAAGCTAGAATGTAACATATAAAGAAAGCAAGAAATGAAAGTAAGTAAAAAAGAAACTAAAGATAGAATGAGAGAAGGTATGAAAGCAAGAATGAAAGACATCAAGAAAGAAAGAAAAAAAGAAATCAATAAAGAAATTAAAGATGAAATGAGAGAAGGTATGAAATCTAGAATGAATAATATGAAGAAAGTAAGTAAGAAAGAAAGTAATAAAGAAACGAAAGAGAATGAGAGAAGGTATGAAAGCTAGAATGAAAGATATCAAGAAAGAAAGAAAGAAAGTATCTAATAAAGAAACTAAAGATAAAATGAGAGAAGGTATGAAATCTAGAATGAAAGATATCAAGAAAGAAAGAAAAAAAGTATCTAATAAAGAAACTAAAGATAGAATGAGAGAAGGTATGAAAGCTAGAATGAAAGATATCAAGAAAGGAAGAAAGAAAGAAATCTATAAAGAAACTAAAGATAAAATAAGAGAAGGTATGAAATCTAGAATGAATGATATGAAGAAAGTAAGTAAGAAAGAAAGTAATAAAGAAACGAAAGATAGAATGAGAGAAGGTATGAAAGCTAGAATGAAAGACATCAAGAAAGAAAGAAAGATATCAATAAAGAAACTAAAGATGAAATGAGAGAAGGTATGAAATCTAGAATGAATGATTTGAAGAAAGTAAGTAAGAATGAAAGTAATAAAGAAACTAAAGATAGAATTAGAGAAGGTTTGAAACCTAGAATGAAAGATATCAAGAAAGAAAGAAAGAAAGATATCAATAAAGAAACTAAAGATAAAATGAGAGAAGGTATGAAATCTAGAATGAAAGATATCAAGAAAGAAAGAAAGAAAGTATCTAATAAAGAAACTAAAGATAGAATGAGAGAAGGTATGAAAGCTAGAATGAAAGATATCAAGAAAGGAAGAAAGAAAGATATCAATAAAGAAACTAAAGATGAAATGAGAGAAGGTATGAAATCTAGAATGAATAATATGAAGAAAGTAAGTAAGAAAGCAAGTAATAAAGAAACGAAAGAGAATGAGAGAAGGTATGAAAGCTAGAATAAAAGATATCAAGAAAGAAGGAAAGAAAGATATCAATAAAGAAACTAAAGATGAAATGAGAGAAGGTATGAAATCTAGAATGAATGATATGAAGAAAGTAAGTAAGAAAGAAAGTAATAAAGAAACGAAAGATAGAATGAGAGAAGGTATGAAAGCTAGAATAAAAGATATCAAGAAAGAAAGAAAGATATCAATAAAGAAACTAAAGATGAAATGAGAGAAGGTATGAAATCTAGAATGAATAATATGAAGAAAGTAAGTAAGAAAGCAAGTAATAAAGAAACGAAAGAGAATGAGAGAAGGTATGAAAGCTAGAATGAAAGATATCAAGAAAGAAAGAAAGAAAGTATCTAATAAAGAAACTAAAGATAAAATGAGAGAAGATATGAAATCTAGAATGAAAGATATCAAGAAAGAAAGAAAGAAAGTATCTAATAAAGAAACTAAAGATAGAATGAGAGAAGGTATGAAAGCTAGAATGAAAGATATCAAGAAAGGAAGAAAGAAAGAAATCTATAAAGAAACTAAAGATAAAATAAGAGAAGGTATGAAATCTAGAATGAATGATATGAAGAAAGTAAGTAAGAAAGAAAGTAATAAAGAAACGAAAGATAGAATGAGAGAAGGTATGAAAGCTAGAATGAAAGATATCAAGAAAGAAAGAAAGATATCAATAAAGAAACTAAAGATGAAATGAGAGAAGGTATGAAATCTAGAATGAATGATTTGAAGAAAGTAAGTAAGAATGAAAGTAATAAGGAAACTAAAGATAGAATTAGAAGGTTTGAAACCTAGAATGAAAGATATCAAGAAAGAAAGAAAGAAAGATATCAATAAAGAAACTAAAGATAAAATGAGAGAAGGTATGAAATCTAGAATGAAAGATATCAAGAAAGAAAGAAAGAAAGTAACTAATAAAGAAAATAAAGATAGAATGAGAGTAGGTATTAAAGCTAGAATGAAAGATATCAAGAAAGAAAGAAATGAAAGTAAGTAAAAAAGAAACTAAAGATAGAATAAGAGAAGGTATGAAAGCTAGAATGAAAGATATCAAGAAAGAAGGAAAGAAAGATATCAATAAAGAAACTAAAGATGAAATGAGAGAAGGTATGAAATCTAGAATGAATGATATGAAGAAAGTAAGTTAGAATGAAAGTAATAAAGAAACTAAAGATTGAATTAGAGAAGGTTTGAAACCTAGAATGAAAGATATCAAGAAAGAAAGAAAGAAAGATATCAATAAAGAAACTAAAGGTAAAATGAGAGAAGGTATGAAATCTAGAATGAAAGATATCAGGAAAGAAAGAAAGAAAGTATCTAATAAAGAAACTAAAGATAGAATGAGAGAAGGTATGAAAGCTAGAATGAAAGATATCTAGAAAGGAAGAAAGAAAGAAATCTATAAAGAAACTAAAGATAAAATGAGAGAAGGTATGAAATCTAGAATGAATGATATGAAGAAAGTAAGTAAGAAAGAAAGTAATAAAGAAACGAGAGATAGAATGAGAGAAGGTATGAAAGCTAGAATGAAAGATATCAAGAAAGAAAGAAAGAAAGATATCAATAAAGAAACTAAAGATGAAATGAGAGAAGGTATGAAATCTAGAATGAATGATATGAAGAAAGTAAGTAAGAATGAAAGTAATAAAGAAACTAAAGATAGAATTAGAGAAGGTTTGAAACCTAGAATGAAAGATATCAAGAAAGAAAGAAAGAAAGATATCAATAAAGAAACTAAAGATAAAATGAGAGAAGGTATGAAATCTAGAATGAAAGATATCAAGAAAGAAAGAAAGAAAGTATCTAATAAAGAAACTGAAGATAGAATGAGAGAAGGTATGAAAGCTAGAATGAAAGATATCAAGAAAGGAAGAAAGAAAGAAATCTATAAAGAAACTAAAGATAAAATGAGAGAAGGTATGAAATCTAGAATGAATGATATGAAGAAAGTAAGTAAGAAAGAAAGTAATAAAGAAACGAAAGATAGAATGAGAGAAGGTATGAAAGCTAGAATGAAAGATATCAAGAAAGAAAGAAAGAAAGATATCAATAAAGAAACTAAAGATGAAATGAGAGAAGGTATGAAATCTAGAATGAATGATATGAAGAAAGTAAGTAAGAATGAAAGTAATAAAGAAACTAAAGATAGAATTAGAGAAGGTTTGAAACCTAGAATGAAAGATATCAAGAAAGAAAGAAAGAAAGATATCAATAAAGAAACTAAAGATAAAATGAGAGAAGGTATGAAATCTAGAATGAAAGATATCAAGAAAGAAAGAAAGATATCAATAAAGAAACTAAAGATGAAATGAGAGAAGGTATGAAATCTAGAATGAATGATTTGGAGAAAGTAAGTAAGAATGAAAGTAATAAAGAAACTAAAGATAGAATGAGAGAAGGTATGAAATCTAGAATGAAAGATATCAAGAAAGAAAGAAAGAAAGTATCTAATAAAGAAACTAAAGATAGAATGAGAGAAGGTATGAAAGCTAGAATGAAAGATATCAAGAAAGGAAGAAAGAAAGAAATCTATAAAGAAACTAAAGATAAAATGAGAGAAGGTATGAAATCTAGAATGAATGATATGAAGAAAGTAAGTAAGAAAGAAAGTAATAAAGAAACGAAAGATAGAATGAGAGAAGTTATGAAAGCTAGAATGAAAGATATCAAGAAAGAAGGAAAGAAAGATATCAATAAAGAAACTAAAGATGAAATGAGAGAAGGTATGAAATCTAGAATGAATAATATGAAGAAAGTAAGTAAGAAAGAAAGTAATAAAGAAACGAAAGAGAATGAGAGAAGGTATGAAAGCTAGAATGAAAGATATCAAGAAAGAAAGAAAGAAAGTATCTAATAAAGAAACTAAAGATAAAATGAGAGAAGGTATGAAATCTAGAATGAAAGATAACAAGAAAGAAAGAAAGAAAGTATCTAATAAAGAAACTAAAGATAGAAAGAGAGAAGGTATGAAAGCTAGAATGAAAGATATCAAGAAAGGAAGAAAGAAAGAAATCTATAAAGAAACTAAAGATAAAATAAGAGAAGGTATGAAATCTAGAATGAATGATATGAAGAAAGCAAGTAAGAAAGAAAGTAATAAAGAAACAAAAGATAGAATGAGAGAAGGTATGAAAGCTGGAATGAAAGATATCAAGAAAGAAAGAAAGATATCAATAAAGAAACTAAAGATGAAATGAGAGAAGGTATGAAATCTAGAATGAATGATATGAAGAAAGTAAGTAAGAATGAAAGTAATAAAGAAACTAAAGATAGAATTAGAGAAGGTTTGAAACGTAGAATGAAAGATATCAAGAAAGAAAGAAAGAAAGATATCAATAAAGAAACTAAAGATAAAATGAGAGAAGGTATGAAATCTAGAATGAAAGATATCAAGAAAGAAAGAAAGAAAGTATCTAATAAAGAAACTAAAGATAGAATGAGAGAAGGTATGAAAGCTAGAATGAAAGATATCAAGAAAGGAAGAAAGAAAGAAATCTATAAAGAAACTAAATATAAAATGAGAGAAGTTATGAAATCTAGAATGAATGATATGAAGAAAGTAAGTAAGAAAGAAAGTAATAAAGAAACGAAAGATAGAATGAGAGAAGGTATGAAAGCTAGAATGAAAGATATCAAGAAAGAAAGAAAGAAAGATATCAATAAAGAAACTAAAGATGAAATGAGAGAAGGTATGAAATCTAGAATGAATGATATGAAGAAAGTAAGTAAGAATGAAAGTAAAAAAGAAACTAAAGATAGAATTAGAGAAGGTTTGAAACCTAGAATGAAAGATATCAAGAAAGAAAGAAAGAAAGATATCAATAAAGAAACTAAAGATAAAATGAGAGAAGGTATGAAATCTAGAATGAAAGATATCAAGAAAGAAAGAAAGAAAGTAACTAATAAAGAAACTAAAGATAGAATGAGAGAAGGTATGAAAGCTAGAATGATAGATATCAAGAAAGAAAGAAAGTAATAAAGAAACGAAAGATAGAATGAGAGAAGGTATGAAAGCTAGAATGAAAGATATCAAGAAAGGAAGAAAGAAAGAAATCTATAAAGAAACTAAATATAAAATGAGAGAAGGTATGAAATCTAGAATGAATGATATGAAGAAAGTAAGTAAGAAAGAAAGTAATAAAGAAACGAAAGATAGAATGAGAGAAGGTATGAAAGCTAGAATGAAAGATATCAAGAAAGAAAGAAAGAAAGATATCAATAAAGAAACTAAAGATGAAATGAGAGAAGGTATGAAATCTAGAATGAATGATATGAAGAAAGTAAGTAAGAAAGAAAGTAATAAAGAAACTAAAGATAGAATTAGAGAAGGTTTGAAACCTAGAATGAAAGATATCAAGAAAGAAAGAAAGAAAGATATCAATAAAGAAACTAAAGATAAAATGAGAGAAGGTATGAAATCTAGAATGAAAGATATCAAGAAAGAAAGAAAGAAAGTAACTAATAAAGAAACTAAAGATAGAATGAGAGAAGGTATGAAAGCTAGAATGAAAGATATCAAGAAAGGAAGAAAGAAAGAAATCTATAAAGAAACTAAAGATAAAATGAGAGAAGGTATGAAATCTAGAATGATAGATATCAAGAAAGAAAGAAAGTAATAAAGAAACGAAAGATAGAATGAGAGAAGGTATGAAAGCTAGAATGAAAGATATCAAGAAAGAAAGAAAGAAAGAAAGAAAGAAAGTAATAAAGAAACTAAAGAGAGAATGAGTGAAGATATGAATTCTAGAAGGAAAGATATCTAGAAATAAATAAAAAAGAAATTAAGTACTAAAGAAACTAAAGATAGAATCAGAGAAGTTATGAGAGCTGGAATGAAAGATATCAAGAAAGAAAGAAAGAACGAAAGAAGGAATGAAAGTTTTTGATATAGAAACTAAAGATAGAATGAAAGAAGGTATGAGAGCTGGAATGAAAGATATCAAGAAAGAAAGAAAGAAAGAAAGAAAGTAATAAAGAAACTAAAAATAGAATGAGAGAAGGTATGAAGGCTGGAATGTAAGATATCATAAAAGAAAGAAATAAAAGTAAGTAAAATAGAAACTAAAGATAGAATGAGAGAAGGTATGATAGCTAGAATGAAAGATATCAAGGAAGAAAGAAAAAAAGAAATCAATAAAGAAATTAAAGAGGAAATGAGAGAAATATGAAACCTAGAATGCAAGATATCAAGAAAGAAAGAAAGTAAGTAATAAAGAAATTAAAGATAGAATGAGTGAAAGTATGAAAGGTATAATGCAAGATGTGAAGAAAGAAAGAAATGAAAGTAAAAACGAAAATAATGATAGAATGAGAGAATGTTTGAAAGCTAGAATGAAAGATATCAAGAAATAAAGAAAGTAAGAAAGTAATAAAGAAACTAAAGATAGAATCAGAGAAGTTATGAGAGCTAGAATGAAAGATATCAAGAAAGAAAGAAAGAAAGAAAGTAAGAAAGTAATAAAGAAACTAAAGATAGAAAGAGAGAAGGTATGAGAGCTAGAATGAAAGATATCAAGAAAGAAAGAAAGAAAGAAAGAAAGTAAGAAAGTAATAAAGAAACTAAAGATAGAACGAGAGAAGGTATGAAAGATAGAATGAATGATATCAAGAAAGAAAGAAATGAAAGTAAGTAAAAAAGAAACTAAAGATAGAATGAGAGAAGGTATGAAAGCTAGAATGAAAGATATCAAGAAAGAAAGAAAGAAAGATATCAATTAAGAATCTAAAGATAAAATGAGAGAAGGTTTGAAATCTAGAATGAATGATATCAAGAAATTAAGAAAGTAAGAAAGTAATAAAGAAACTAAAGAGAGAATGAGAGAAGGTATGAAAGCTAGAATGAAAGATATCAAGAAAGAAAGAAAGAAAGTATCTAATAAAGAAACTAAAGAAAGAATGAGAGAAGGTATGAAAGCTAGAATGATAGATATCAAGAAAGAAAGAAATGAAAGTAAGTAAAAAAGAAACAAAAGATAGAATGAGAGAAGGTATGAAAGCTAGAATGAAAGATATCAAGAAAGAAAAAAGGAAGAAAGTAGAAATAATGTAATAAAGAAAACAAAGATTGAATGAGAGAAGGTATGAAAGATAAAATGAAAGATATCAAAAAAGAAAGAAAGAAAGAAAGTAGTAAAGAAACTAAATATAGAATCAGAGAAGGTATGAGAGCTAGAATGTGATATCAAGAAAGAAAGAACGAAAGAACGAAAGTAATTAATAAAGAAACTAAAGGTAGAATGAAAGAAGGTATGAAAACTAGAATGAAAGATATCAAGAAAGAAAAAAGAAAGAAAAAAAGAAATCAATAAAGAAATTAAAGATGAAATGAGAGAAGGTATGAAATCTAGAATGATAGATATCAAGAAAGCAAGAAAGAAACTAAAGGTAGAATGAGAGAAGGTATGAAAACTAGAATGAAAGATATCAAGAAAGAAAGAAAGAAAGATATCAATAAAGTAATTAAAGATGAAATGAGAGAAGGTATGGAATCTAGAATGATAGATATCAAGAGAGAAAGAAAGAAAGAAATGAAGAAACTAAAGATAGAATGAGAGAAGGTATGAAATCTATAATGAAAGATATGAAGAAAGAAAGAAAGAAAGAAAGTAATAAAGAAACTAAAGATAGAACGAGAGAAGTTATGAAAGATAGAATGTAAGATATCAAGAAAGAAAGAAATGAAAGTAAGTAAAAAGAAACTAAAGATAGAATGAGAGAAGGTATGAAAGCTAGAATGAAAGATATCAAGAAAGAAAAAAGGAACAAAGTAGAAATAATGTAATAAAGAAAATAAAGATTGAATGAGTGAAGATATGTGTGCTAGAAAGAAAGTTATCAAGAAAGAAAGAAAGAAAGTAGTAATGAAACTAAAGACAGAATGTGAGAAGGTATGAAATCAAGAATGAAAGATATAAAGAAAGAAAGAAATAAACGAAATCAATAAAGAAATTAAAGATAAAATGAGAGAAGGTTTGAAATCTAGAATAAAAGTTATCAAGAAAGAAACAAAGAAAGAAAGTAACTAATAAAGGAACTAAAGATAGAATGAGAGAAGGCATTAAAGCTAGACTGAAAGATATTAAGAAAGAAAGAAATGATAGTAAGTAAAAAACAAACTAAAGATAGAAAGTGAGAAGGTATGAAAGCTAGAATGAAAGATATCAAGAAAGAAAGAAGGAACAAAGTAGAAATAATGAAATAAAGAAAATAAAGATTGAAAGAGTGAAGATATGAATGCTAGAATGAAAGTTATCAAGAAAGAAAGAAAGAAAGTAGAAAAGAAACTAAAGATAGAATGAGAGGGTATGAAAGCTAGAATGAAAGTTATCAAGAAAGAAAGAAAGAAAGTAGTAAAGAAACTAAAGATAGAATGAGAGAAGGTATGAAAGCTGGAATGAAATATATCAAGAAAGAAAGAAAGAAAGAAAGAAAGAAAGAAAGAAAGAAAGAAAGAAAGAAAGAAAGAAAGAAAGAAACAATGAAAGAAAGAAACTTTAGATAGAATGAGAGAAGGTATGAAAGCTAGAATGTAACATCTGAAGAAAGCAAGCAATGAAAGTAAGTAAAAAAGAAACTAAAGATAGAATGAGAGAATGTATGAAAGCAAGAACGAAAGATATCAAGAAAGAAAGAAAAAAAGAAATCAATAAAGAAATTAAAGATGAAATGAGATAAAGTTTGAAATCTAGAAAGATATATATCAAGAAAGAAAGAAAGAAAGTAATAAGGAAACTAAAGAAAGAATGAGAGAAGGTATGAAAGCTAGAATGAAAGATATCAAGAAAGAAAGAAAGAAAGATATCAATAAAGAAACTAAAGATAAAATGAGAGAAGGTATGAAATCTAGAATGAAAGATATCAAGAAAATAAGAAAGAATGTAATAAAGAAACTAAAGATAGAATGAGTAATGGTATGAAAGCTAGAATGCAAGATATGAAGAACGAAGGAAATGAAAGTAAGAAAAAAGAAACTAAAGATAGAATGAGAGAAGGTATGAAAGCTAGAATGAAAGATATCAAGTAAGAAAGTAAGAAAGTAATCAATAAACTAAAGATAGAAAGAGAGAAGGGAAGAGAGGTAGAATGAAAGATATCAAGAAAGAAAGAAATGAAAGTAAGTAAAAAAGAAACTAAAGATAGAATGTGAGAAGGTATGAAAGCAAGAATGAAAGATATCAAGAAAGAAAGAAAAAAAGAAATAATAAAGAAATTAAAGATGAAATGAGAGAAGGTATGAAATCTAGAATGATAGATGTCAAGAAAGAAAGAAATAAAAGTAAGAAAAAAAAGACTATAGATAGAATGAGAGAAGGTATCAATGCAAGAATGAAAAATATCAAGAAAGAAAGAAAAAATGAAATCAATAAAGAAATTAAAGATGAAAAGAGAGAATATATGAAGGCTAGATTGAAAGATATCAAGAAAGAAAGAAATCAATAAAGAACTAAAGATAAAATGAGAGAAGGTATGAAATCTAGAATTAAAGATATCAAGAAAGAAAGAAAGAAAGTAACTAATAAAGACACTAAAGATAGAATGAGAGAAGGTATTAAAGCTAGAATGCAAGATATGAAGAACGAAGGATATGAAAGTAAGTAAAAAAGAAACTAAAGATAGAATGAGAGAAGGTATGAAAGCTAGAATGAAAGATATCAAGAAAGAAAGTAAGAAAGTAATAAAGAAACTAAAAATAGAGAGAAAAGATGAGAGCTAGAATGAAAGATATGAAGAAAGAAAAAAGGAACAAAGTAGAGATAATATAATAAAGAAAATAAAGATTGAATGAGTGAAGATATGAATGCTAGAATGAAAGTTATCAAGAAAGAAAGAAAGAAAGAAAGAAGGAAAGAAAGTAGTAAATAAACTAAAGATAGAATAAGAGAAGCTATGAAAGCTAGAATGTAAGATATCAAATAAGAAAGAAAAAAGTATGAAAAAAGAAACTAAAGATAGAATGAGAGAAGGTATGAAAGCTAGAATGAAAGATATCAAGAAAGAAAGAAATAAACGAAATCAATAAAGAAATTAAAGCTAAAATGAGAGAAGGTTTGAAATCTAGAATAAAAGTTATCAAGAAAGAAACAAAGAAAGAAAGTAACTAATAAAGGAACTAAAGATAGAATGAGAGAAGGCATTAAAGCTAGACTGAAAGATATTAAGAAAGAAAGAAATGATAGTAAGTAAAAAAGAAACTAAAGATAGAAAGTGAGAAGGTATGAAAGCTAGAATGAAAGATATCAAGAAAGAAAGAAGGAACAAAGTAGAAATAATGAAATAAAGAAAATAAAGATTGAATGAGTGAAGATATGAATGCTGGAATGAAAGTTATCAAGAAAGAAAGAAAGAAAGTAGTAAAGAAACTAAAGATAGAATGAGAGAAGGTATGAAAGCTGGAATGAAAGATATCAAGAAAGAAAGAAAGAAAGAAAGAAAGAAAGAAAGAAAGAAAGAAAGAAAGAAAGAAAGAAAGAAAGAAAGAAAGAAACCTTAGATAGAATGAGAGAAGGTATGAAAGCTAGAATGTAACATCTGAAGAAAGCAAGAAATGAAAGTAAGTAAAAAAGAAACTAAAGATAGAATGAGAGAATGTATGAAAGCAAGAACGAAAGATATCAAGAAAGAAAGAAAAAAAGAAATCAATAAAGAAATTAAAGATGAAATGAGATAAGGTATGAAATCTAGAAAGATATATATCAAGAAAGAAAGAAAGAAATAAGGAAACTAAAGATAGAATGAGAGAAGGTATGAAAGCTAGAATGAAAGATATCAAGAAAGAAAGAAAGAAAGATATCAATAAAGAAACTAAAGATAAAATGAGAGAAGGTATGAAATCTAGAATGAAAGATATCAAGAAAATAAGAAAGAAAGTAATAAAGAAACTAAAGATAGAATGAGTAATGGTATGAAAGCTAGAATGCAAGATATGAAGAACGAAGGATATGAAAGTAAGAAAAAAGAAACTAAAGATAGAATGTGAGAAGGTATGAAATCAAGAATGAAAGATATAAAGAAAGAAAGAAATAAACGAAATCAATAAAGAAATTAAAGCTAAAATGAGAGAAGGTTTGAAATCTAGAATAAAAGTTATCAAGAAAGAAACAAAGAAAGAAAGTAACTAATAAAGGAACTAAAGATAGAATGAGAGAAGGCATTAAAGCTAGACTGAAAGATATTAAGAAAGAAAGAAATGATAATAAGTAAAAAAAGAAACTAAAGATAGAAAGTGAGAAGGTATGAAAGCTAGAATGAAAGATATCAAGAAAGAAAGAAGGAACAAAGTAGAAATAATGAAATGAAGAAAATAAAGATTGAATGAGTGAAGATATGAATGCTGGAATGAAAGATATCAAGAAAGAAAGAAAGAAAGAAAGAAAGAAAGAAAGAAAGAAAGAAAGAAAGAAAGAAAGAAAGGAACCTTAGATAGAATGAGAGAAGGTATGAAAGCTAGAATGTAACATCTGAAGAAAGCAAGAAATGAAAGTAAGTAAAAAAGAAACTAAAGATAGAATGAGAGAATGTATGAAAGCAAGAACGAAAGATATCAAGAAAGAAAGAAAAAAAGAAATCAATAAAGAAATTAAAGATGAAATGAGATAAGGTATGAAATCTAGAAAGATATATATCAAGAAAGAAAGAAAGAAATAAGGAAACTAAAGATAGAATGAGAGAAGGTATGAAAGCTAGAATGAAAGATATCAAGAAAGAAAGAAAGAAAGATATCAATAAAGAAACTAAAGATAAAATGAGAGAAGGTATGAAATCTAGAATGAAAGATATCAAGAAAATAAGAAAGAAAGTAATAAAGAAACTAAAGATAGAATGAGTAATGGTATGAAAGCTAGAATGCAAGATATGAAGAACGAAGGAAATGAAAGTAAGAAAAAAGAAACTAAAGATAGAATGAGAGAAGGTATGAAAGCTAGAATGAAAGATATCAAGTAAGAAAGTAAGAAAGTAATCAATAAACTAAAGATATTACGAGAGAAGGGAAGAGAGGTAGAATGAAAGATATGAAGAAAGAAAGAAATGAAAGTAAGTAAAAAAGAAACTAAAGATAGAATGTGAGAAGTTATGAAAGCAAGAATGAAAGATATCAAGAAAGAAAAAAAAAAGAAATAATAAAGAAATTAAAGATGAAATGAGAGAAGGTATGAAATCTAGAATGATAGATGTCAAGAAAGAAAGAAATAAAAGTAAGTAAAAAAGAAACTAAAGATAGAATGAGAGAAGGTATCAATGCAAGAATGAAAAATATCAAGAAAGAAAGAAAAAATGAAATCAATAAAGAAATTAAAGATGAAAAGAGAGAATATATGAAGGCTAGATTGAAAGATATCAAGAAAGAAAGAAAGAAATCAATAAAGAAACTAAAGATAAAATGAGAGAAGGTATGAAATCTAGAATTAAAGATATCAAGAAAGAAAGAAAGAAAGTAACTAATAAAGACACTAAAGATAGAATGAGAGAAGGTATTAAAGCTAGAATGCAAGATATGAAGAACGAAGGATATGAAAGTAAGTAAAAAAGAAACTAAAGATAGAATGAGAGAAGGTATGAAAGCTAGAATGAAAGATATCAAGAAAGAAAGTAAGAAAGTAATAAAGAAACTAAAAATAGAGAGAAAAGATGGGAGCTAGAATGAAAGATATGAAGAAAGAAAAAAGGAACAAAGTAGAAATAATGTAATAAAGAAAATAAAGATTGAATGAGTGAAGATATGAATGCTAGAATGAAAGTTATCAAGAAAGAAAGAAAGAAGGAAAGAAAGTAGTAAAGAAATTAAAGATAGAATAAGAGAAGGTATGAAAGCTAGAATGTAAGATATCAAAAAAGAAAGAAAAAAAGTAAAAAAAAAGAAACTAAAGATAGAATGAGAGAAGGTATGAAAGCTAGAATGAAAGATATCAAGAAAGAAAAAAGGAACAAAGTAGAAAAAATGTAATAAAGAAAATAAAAATTGAATGAGTGAAGATATGAATGCTAGAATGAAAGTTATCAAGAAAGAAAGAAAGAAAGAAAGAAAGAAAGAAAGAAAGAAAGGAGAAAAGAAACTAAAGATAGAATGAGAGGGTATGAAAGCTAGAATGTAAGATATCAAGAAAGAAAGAAATGAAAGTAAGTAAAAAAAAAAACTAAACATAGAATGAGAGAAGTTATGAAAGCAAGAATGAAAGACATCAAAAAAGAAAGAAAAAAAGAAATCAATAAAGAAATTAAAGATGAAATGAGAGAAGGTATGAAATCTAGAATGATAGATATCAAGAGTGAAAGAATGAAAGTAATAAAGAAACTAAAGATAGAATTAGAGAAGGTTTGAAAGCTAGAATGAAAGATATCAAGAAAGAAAGAAAGAAAGATATCAATAAAGAAATTAAAGATAAAATGAGAGAAGGTATGAAATCTAGAATGAACGATATCAAGAAAGAAAGAAAGAAAGTATCTATTAAAGAAACTAAAGGTAGAATGAGAGAAGGTATGAAAGCTAGAATGAAAGATATCAAGAAAGGAAGAAAGAAAGAAATCTATAAAGAAACTAAAGATAAAATGAGAGAAGGTATGAAATCTAGAATGAATGATATGATTAAAGTAAGAAAGAAAGAAAGTAATAAAGAAACTAAAGATAGAATGAGAGAAGGTATGAAAGCTAGAATTTAACATATAAAGAAAGCAAGAAATGAAAGAAAGTAAAAAAGAAACTGAAGATAAAATGAGAGAAGGTATGAGAGCTGGAATGAGATATCAAGAAAGAAAGAAAGAAAGAAAGAAAGAAAGAACGAAAGTAATTAATAAAGGAACTAAAGATAGAAAGTGAGAAGGTTTGAGAGCTAGAATGAGAGATATCAAGAAGGAAAGAAAAAAAAAGTAATAAAGAAACTAAAGATAGAATGAGAGAAGGTATGAAAGCTAGAATGTAACATATTAAGAAAGCAAGAAATGAAAGTAAGTAAAAAAGAAACTAAAGATAGAATGAGAGAAGTTATGAAAGCAAGAATGAAAGACATCAAGAAAGAAAGAAAAAAAGAAATCAATAAAGAAATTAAAGATGAAATGAGAGAAGGTATGAAATCTAGAATGATAGATATCAAGAGTGAAAGAATGAAAGTAATAAAGAAACTAAAGATAGAATTAGAGAAGGTTTGAAAGCTAGAATGAAAGATATCAAGAAAGAAAGAAAGAAAGATATCAAGAAAGAAATTAAAGATAAAATGAGAGAAGGTATGAAATCTAGAATGAACGATATCAAGAAAGCAAGAAAGAAAGTATCTAATAAAGAAAATAAAGATAGAATGAGAGAAGGTATGAAAGCTAGAATGAAAGATATCAAGAAAGAAAGAAAGAAAGTATCTAATAAAGAAACTAAAGATAGAATGAGAGAAGGTATGAAAGCTAGAATGAAAGATATCAAGAAAGGAAGAAAGAAAGAAATCTATAAAGAAACTAAAGATAAAATGAGAGAAGGTATGAAATCTAGAAAGATAGATATCAAGAAAGAAAGAAAGAAAGAAAGAAAGTAATAAAGAAACTAAAGAGAGAATGAGAGAAGGTATGAAAACTAGAATGATAGATATCAAGAAATTAAGAAATGAAAGTAAGTAAAAAAGAAACTAAAGATAGAATGAGAGACGGTATGAAAGCAAGAATGAAAGATATCAAGAAAGAAAGAAAGAAAGTAAGAAAGTAATAAAGAAACTGAAGAGAGAATGAGAGAAGGTATGAAAGCTAGAATGATAGATATCAAGAAAGAAAGAAATGAAAGTAAGTAAAAAAGGAACCAAAGATAGAATGAGAGAAGGTATGAAAGCTAGAATGAAAGATATCAAGAAGGAAAAAAGGAAGAAAGTAGAAATAATGTAATAAAGAAAACAAACATTGAATGAGAGAAGGTATGAAAGATAGAATGAAAGATATCAAGAAAGAAAGAAAGAAAGAAAGTAGTAAAGAAACTAAATATGGAATCAGAGAAGGTATAAGAGCTAGATTGAGATATCAAGAAAGAAAGAAAGAAAGAAAAAAAGAAATCAATAAAGAAATTGAAGATGAAATGAGAGAAGGTATGAAATCTAGAATGATAGATATCAAGAGTGAAAGAATGAAAGTAATAAAGAAACTAAAGATAGAATGAGAGAAGGTATGAAAGCTAGAATGTAACATATTAAGAAAGCAAGAAATGAAAGTAAGTAAAAAAGAAACTAAAGATAGAATTAGAGAAGGTTTGAAAGCTAGAATGAAAGATATCAAGAAAGAAAGAAAGAAAGATATCAAGAAAGAAATTAAAGATAAAATGAGAGAAGGTATGAAATCTAGAATGAACGATATCAAGAAAGCAAGAAAGAAAGTATCTAATAAAGAAAATAAAGATAGAATGAGAGAAGGTATGGAAGCTAGAATGAAAGATATCAAGAAAGAAAGAAAGAAAGTATCTAATAAAGAAACTAAAGATAGAATGAGAGAAGGTATGAAAGCTAGAATGAAAGATATCAAGAAAGGAAGAAAGAAAGAAATCTATAAAGAAACTAAAGATAAAATGAGAGAAGGTATGAAATCTAGAAAGATAGATATCAAGAAAGAAAGAAAGTAATAAAGAAACGAAAGATAGAATGAGAGAAGGTATGAAAGCTAGAATGAAAGATATCAAGAAAGAAAGAAAGAAAGAAAGAAAGTAATAAAGAAACTAAAGAGAGAATGAGAGAAGGTATGAAAACTAGAATGATAGATATCAAGAAATTAAGCAATGAAAGTAAGTAAAAAAGAAACTAAAGATAGAATGAGAGACGGTATGAAAGCAAGAATGAAAGATATCAAGAAAGAAAGAAAGAAAGTAAGAAAGTAATAAAGAAACTGAAGAGAGAATGAGAGAAGGTATGAAAGCTAGAATGATAGATATCAAGAAAGAAAGAAATGAAAGTAAGTAAAAAAGGAACCAAAGATAGAATGAGAGAAGGTATGAAAGCTAGAATGAAAGATATCAAGAAGGAAAAAAGGAAGAAAGTAGAAATAATGTAATAAAGAAAACAAAGATTGAATGAGAGAAGGTATGAAAGATAGAATGAAAGATATCAAGAAAGAAAGAAAGAAAGAAAGTAGTAAAGAAACTAAATATAGAATCAGAGAAGGTATAAGAGCTAGATTGAGATATCAAGAAAGAAAGAAAGAAAGAAAAAAAGAAATCAATAAAGAAATTGAAGATGAAATGAGAGAAGGTATGAAATCTAGAATGATAGATATCAAGAGTGAAAGAATGAAAGTAATAAAGAAACTA
The DNA here is from genome assembly GCA_037013535.1 of Intellagama lesueurii. NCBI lineage: Eukaryota > Metazoa > Chordata > Lepidosauria > Squamata > Agamidae > Intellagama > Intellagama lesueurii. Next base: position 93,867,805 of record JBAJHW010000002.1, read on the forward strand.
AAGATAGAATTAGAGAAGGTTTGAAAGCTAGAATGAAAGATATCAAGAAAGAAAGAAAGAAAGATATCAATAAAGAAACTAAAGATAAAATGAGAGAAGGTATGAAAGCTAGAATGAAACATATCAAGAATGAAAGAAAGAAAGTAATAAAGAAACTAAAGATATAATTAGTGAAAGTATGAAAGCTATAATGCAAGATATGAAGAAAGAAAGAAATGAATGTAAAAACGAAAATAATGATAGAATGAGAGAATGTTTGAATGCTAGAATGAAAGATATCAAGAAAGAAAGTAAGAAAGTAATAAAGAAACTAAAGATAGAATGAGAGAAGGGATGAGAGCTAGAATGAAATATATCAAGAAAGAAAGAAAGAAAGAAAGTAATAAAGAAACTAAAGATAGAAAGATAGAAGGTATGAGAGCTAGAATGAAAGATATCAAGAAAGAAAGAGAGAAAGAAAGTAAGAAAGTAATAAAGAAACTAAAGATAGAACGAGAGCAGGAATGAAAGATAGAGTGAAAGATATCAAGAAAGAAAGAAATGAAAGTAAGTAAAAAGGAAATTGAAGATAAAATGAGAGAAGGTATGAGAGCTGGAATGAGATATCATAAAGAAAGAAAGAAAGAAAGAACGAAAGTAATTTATAAAGAAATAAAGATAGAATGAAAGAAGGTATGAAAGCTAGAATGAAAGATATGAAGAAAGAAAGAAAGAAAGAAAGAAAGAAAGAAAGAAAGTAATAAAGAAACTAAAGAGAGAATGAGAGAAGGTATGAAAGCTAGAATGTAACATATAAAGAAAGCAAGAAATGAAAGTAAGTATAAAAGAAACTAAAGATAGAATGAGATTAAGGTATGAAAGCAAGAAAGAAAGACATCAAGAAAGAAAGAAAAAAAGTAATCAATAAAGAAATTAAAGATGAAATGAGAGAAGGTATGAAATCTAGAATGATAGATATCAAGAGAGAAAGAAAGCAAGTAATAAAGAAACTAAAGATAGAATGAGAGAAGGTATGAAAGCTAGAATGAAAGATATCAAGAAAGAAAGAAAGAAAGATATCAATTAAGAATCTAAAGATAAAATGAGAGAAGGTATGAAAGCTAGAATGAAAGATATCAAGAAAGAAAGAAAGAAAGTATCTAAGAAAGAAACTAAAGATAGAATGAGTGAAGGTATGAAAGCAAGAATGAAAGATATCAAGGAAGAAAGAAAAAAAGAAATCAATAAAGAAATTAAAGATGAAATGAGAGAAGGTAGGAAAGCTAGAATGAAAGATATCAAGAAAGAAAGAAAGAAAGAAAGTAAGAAAGTAAGAAAGAAACTAAAGATAAAATGAGAGAATTTGAAATCTAGAATGAAAGATCTCAAGAAAGCAAGCAAGAAAGAAACTAATAAAGGAACTATAGATAGAATGAGAGAAGGTTTGAAAGCTAGAATGAAAGATATCAAGAAAGAAAGTAAGAAAGTAATAAAGAAACTAAAGATAGAGAGAAGAGATGAGAGCTAGAATGAAAGATATCAAGAAAGAAAGTAAGAAAGTAAGAAAGCAATAAAGAAACTAAAGATAGAACGAGAGAAGGTATGATAGCTAGAATGTAAGATATCAAGCAAGAAAGAAATGAAAGTAAGTAAAAAAGAAACCAGAGATAGAATGAGAGAAGATATGAAAGCTACAATGAAAGATATCAAGAGAGAAAAAGGGAAGAAAGTCGAAATAATGTAATAAAGAAAACAAAGATTGAATGAGTGAAGATATGAATGCTAGAATGAAAGATATCAAGAAAGAAAGAAATAAAGTAGTAAAGACACTAAAGATAGAATCAGAGAAGTTATGAAAGCTAGAATGAGTTATTGTAAGAGAGAAAGAAAGAAAGAACGAAAGTAATTAATAAAGAAACTAAAGATAGAATGAGAGAAGGTATGAAAGCTAGAATGAAACATATCAAGAAAGCAAGAAATGAAAGTAAGTAAAAAAGAAACTAAAGATAGAATGAGAGAATGTATGAAAGCAAGAACGGAAGATATCAAGAAAGGAAGAAAAAAAGAAATCAATAAAGAAATTAAAGATGAAATGAGATAAGGTATGAAATCTAGAATGATATATATCAAGAACGAAAAAAAGAAAGTAAAAAGGAAACTAAAGATAGAATGAGAGAAGGTATGAAAGCTAGAATGTAACATATGAAGAAAGCAAGAAATGAAAGTAAGTAAAAATAAACTAAAGATAGAATGAGAGAATGAATGAAAGCAAGAACGAAAGATATCAAGAAAGGAAGAAAAAAACAAATCAATAAATAAATTAAAGATGAAATGACAAAAGGTATGAAATCTAGAATGATATATATCAAGAAAGAAAGAAAGAAAGTAATAAGGAAACTAAAGATAGAATGAGAGAAGGTATGAAAGCTAGAATGAAAGATATCAAGAAAGAAAGAAAGAAAGATATCAATAAAGAAACTAAAGATAAAATGAGAGAAGGTATGAAATCTAGAATGAAAGATATCAAGAAAATAAGAAAGTAATAAAGAAACTAAAGATAGAATGAGTAATGGTATGAAAGCTAGAATGCAAGATATGAAGAACGAAGGAAATGAAAGTAAGTAAAAAAGAAACTAAAGATAGAATGAGAGAAGGTATGAAAGCTAGAATGTAAGATATCAAGGAAGAAAGTAAGAAAGTAATCAATAAACTAAAGATAGAAAGAGAGAAGGGAGGAGAGGTAGAATGAAAGATATCAAGAAAGAAAGAAAGAAAGAAAGAATTAATAAAGAAAGTAAAGATAGAATGTGAGAAGGTATGAAAGCAAGAATGAAAGATATCGAGAAAGAAAGAAAAAAAGAAATAATAAAGAAATTAAAGATGAAATGAGAGAAGGTATGAAATCTAGAATGATAGATGTCAAGAAAGAAAGAAATAAAAGTAAGTAAAAAAGAAACTAAAGATAGAATGAGAGAAGGTATCAATATAAGAATGAAAAATATCAAGAAAGAAAGAAAAAATGAAATCAATAAAGAAATTAAAGATGAAATGAGAGAATATATGAAAGCTAGATTGAAAGATATCAAGAAAGAAAGAAAGAAATCAGTAAAGAAACTAAAGATAAAATGAGAGAAGGTATGAAATCTAGAATTAAAGATATCAAGAAAGAAAGAAAGAAAGTAACTAATAAAGACACTAAAGACACAATGAGAGAAGGTATTAAAGCTAGAATGCAAGATATGAAGAACGAAGGATATGAAAGTAAGTAAAAAAGAAACTACAGATAGAATGAGAGAAGGTATGAAAGCTAGAATGAAAGATATCAAGAAAGAAAGTAAGAAAGTAATAAAGAAACTAAAAATAGAGAGAAAAGATGAGAGCTAGAATGAAAGATATCAAGAAAGAAAAAAGGAACAAAGTAGAAATAATGTAATAAAGAAAATAAAGATTGAATGAGTGAAGATATGAATGCTAGAATGAAAGTTAGCAAGAAAGAAAGAAAGAAAGAAAGAAAGTAGTAAAGAAACTAAAGATAGAATAAGAGAAGGTATGAAAGCTAGAATGTAAGATATCAAAAAAGAAAGAAAAAAAGTAAGTAAAAAAGAAACTAAAGATAGAATGAGAGACGGTATGAAAGCTAGAATGAAAGATATCAAGAAAGAAAAAAGGAACAAAGTAGAAAAACTGTAATAAAGAAAATAAAAATTGAATGAGTGAAGATATGAATGCTAGAATGAAAGGTATCAAGAAAGAAATAAGGAAAGAAAGAAAGAAAGAAAGAAAGGAGAAAAGAAACTAAAGATAGAATGAGAGGGTATGAAAGCTTGAATGTAAGATATCAAGAAAGAAAGAAATGAAAGTAAGGAAAAAATAAACTAACGATAGAATGAGAGAAGGTATGAAAGCTAGAATGAAAGATATCATTAAAGAAAAAAGGAACAAAGTAGAAGGAATGTAATAAAGAAAATAAAGATTGAATGAGTGAAGATATGAATGCTAGAATGAAAGTTATGAAAAAAGAAAGAAAGAAAGAAAGAAAGTAGAAAAGAAACTGAAGATAGAATGAAAGAAAGTATGAAAGCTAGAATGAAAGATATCAAGAAAGAAAGAAAGAAAGAAATTAATAAAGAAATTAAAGATAGAATGAGAGAAGCTATGAAAGCTAGAATGTAACATATAAGGAAAGCAAGAAATGAAAGAAAGTAAAAAAGAAACTGAAGATAAAATGAGAGAAGGTATGAGAGCTGGAATGAGATATCAAGAAAGAAAGAAAGAAAGAAAGAAAGAACGAAAGTAATTAATAAAGGAACTAAAAATAGAAAGTGAGAAGGTATGAGAGCTAGAATGAAAGATATCAAGAAGGAAAGAAAATAGAAAGTAATAAAGAAACTAAAGATAGAATGAGAGAAGGTTTGAAAGCTAGAATGTAACATATAAAGAAAGCAAGAATTGAAAGTAAGTAAAAAAGAAACTAAAGATAGAATGAGAGAAGGTATGAAAGCAAGAATGAAAGACATCAAGAAAGAAAGAAAAAAAGAAATCAATAAAGAAATTAATGATGAAATGAGAGAAGGTATGAAATCTAGAATGAATAATATGAAGAAAGTAAGTAAGAAAGAAAGTAATAAAGAAACGAAAGAGAATGAGAGAAGGTATGAAAGCTAGAATGAAAGATATCAAGAAAGAAAGAAAGAAAGTATCTAGTAAAGAAACTAAAGATAAAATGAGAGAAGGTATGAAATCTAGAATGAAAGATATCAAGAAAGAAAGAAAGAAAGTATCTAATAAAGAAAATAAAGATAGAATGAGAGAAGGTATGAAAGCTAGAATGAAAGATATCAAGAAAGGAAGAAAGAAAGAAATCTATAAAGAAACTAAAGATAAAATAAGAGAAGGTATGAAATCTAGAATGAATGATATGAAGAAAGTAAGTAAGAAAGAAAGTAATAAAGAAACAAAATAGAATGAGAGAAGGTATGAAAGCTAGAATGAAAGATATCAAGAAAGAAAGAAAGAAAGATATCAATAAAGAAACTAAAGATGAAATGAGAGAAGGTATGAAATCTAGAATGAATGATTTGAAGAAAGTAAGTAAGAATGAAAGTAATAAAGAAACTAAAGATAGAATTAGAGAAGGTTTGAAACCTAGAATGAAAGATATCAAGAAAGAAAGAAAGATATCAATAAAGAAACTAAAGATAAAATGAGAGAAGGTATGAAATCTAGAATGAAAGATATCAAGAATGAAAGAAAGAAAGTATCTAATAAAGAAACTAAAGATAGAATGAGAGAAGGTATGAAAGCTAGAATGAAAGATATCAAGAAAGGAAGAAAGAAAGAAATCTATAAAGAAACTAAAGATAAAATGAGAGAAGGTATGAAATCTAGAATGAATGATATGAAGAAAGTAAGTAAGAAATAAAGTAATAAAGAAACGAAAGATAGAATTAGAGAAGGTTTGAAACCTAGAATGAAAGATATCAAGAAAGAAAGAAAGAAAGATATCAATAAAGAAACTAAAGATAAAATGAGAGAAGGTATGAAATCTAGAATGAAAGATATCAAGAGAGAAAGAAGGAAAGTATCTAATAAAGAAACTAAAGATAGAATGAGAGAAGGTATGAAAGCTAGAATGAAAGATATCAAGAAAGGAAGAAAGAAAGAAATCTATAAAGAAACTAAAGATAAAATGAGAGAAGGTATGAAATCTAGAATGAATTATATGAAGAAAGTAAGTAAGAAAGAAAGTAATAAAGAAACGAAAGATAGAATGAGAGAAGGTATGAAAGCTAGAATGAAAGATATCAAGAAAGAAAGAAAGAAAGATATCAATAAAGAAACTAAAGATGAAATGAGAGAAGGTATGAAATCTAGAATGAATGATATCAAGAAAGTAAGTAAGAATGAAAGTAATAAAGTAACTAAAGATAGAATTAGAGGTTTGAAACCTAGAATGAAAGATATCAAGAAAGAAAGAAAGAAAGTATCTAATAAAGAAACTAAAGATAGAATGAGAGAAGGTATGAAAGCTAGAATGAAAGATATCAAGAAAGGAAGAAAGAAAGAAATCTATAAAGAAACTAAAGATAAAATGAGAGAAGATATGAAATCTAGAATGAATGATATGAAGAAAGTAAGTAAGAAAGAAAGTAATAAAGAAACGAAAGATAGAATGAGAGAAGGTATGAAAGCTAGAATGAAAGATATCAAGAAAGAAAGAAAGAAAGATATCAATAAAGAAACTAAAGATGAAATGAGAGAAGGTATGAAATCTAGAATGAATGATATGAAGAAAGTAAGTAAGAATGAAAGTAATAAAGAAATTAAAGGTGGAATGAGAGAAGGTATGAAAGCTAGAATGATAGATATCAAGAAAGCAAGAAAGAAAGCAATAAAGAAACTAAAGATAGAATGAGAGAAGGTATGAAAACTAGAATGAAAGATATCAAGAAAGAAAGAAAGAAACATATCATTAAAGAAATTAAAGATGAAATGAGAGAAGGTATGAAATCTAGAATGAAAGATAGGAAGAAAAAGAAAGATATCAATAAAGAAATTAAAGATGAAATGAGAGAAGGTATGAAATCTAGAATGATAGATATCAAGAGAGAAAGAAAGAAAGTAATGAAGAAACTAAAAATAGAACGAGAGAAGTTATGAAAGATAGAATGTAAGATATCAAGAAAGAAAGAAATGAAAGTAAGTAAAAAAGAAACTAAAGATGGAATGAGAGAAGGTATGAAAGCTAGAATGAAAGATATCAAGAAAGAAAGAAGGAACAAAGTAGAAATAATGAAATAAAGAAAATAAAGATTGAATGAGTGAAGATATGAATGCTAGAATGAAAGTTATCAAGAAAGAAAGACAGAAAGTAGTAAAGAAACTAAAGATAGAATGAGAGAAGGTATGAAAGCTAGAATGTAAGATATCAAGAAAGAAAGAAATGAAAGTAAGTAATATGAAACTAAAGATAGAATGAGAGAAGGTAGGAAAGCTGGAATGAAAGATATCAAGAAAGAAAGAAAGAAAGAAGGAAGGAAAGAAAGAAAGAAAGAAAGAAAGAAAGAAAGAAGGAAAGAAAGAAAGAAAGAAAGAAAGAAACTTTAGATAGAATGAGAGAAGGTATGAAAGCTAAAATGTAACATCTGAAGAAAGCAAGAAATGAAAGTAAGCAAAAAAGAAACTAAAGATAGAATGAGAAAATGTATGAAAGCAAGAACGAAAGATATCAAGAAAAAAAAAAAAAGAAATCAATAAAGAAATTAAAGATGAAATGAGATAAGGTATGAAATCTAGAATGATATATATGAAGAACGAAAGAAAGAAAGAAATAAGGAAACTAAAGATAAAATGAGAGAAGGTATGAAAGCTAGAATGAAAGATATCAAGAAAGAAAGAAAGAAAGAAAGATATCAAGAAAGAAACTAAAGATAAAATGAGAGAAGGTATGAAATCTACAATGATAGATATCAAGAAAGAAAGAAAGAAAGAAAGTAATAAAGAAACGAAAGATAGAATGAGAGAAGGTATGAAAGCTAGAATGAAAGATATCAAGAAAGGAAGAAAGAAAGTAATAAAGAAACGAAAGATAGAATGAGAGAAGGTATGAAAGCTAGAATGAAAGATATCAAGAAAGAAAAAAGGAAGGAAGTAGAAATAATGTAATAAAGAAAACAAAGATTGAATGAGAGAAGGTATGAAAGATAGAATGAAAGATATCAAGAAAGAAGGAAAGAAAGAAAGTAGTAAAGAAACTAAATATAAAATCAGAGAAGGTATGAGAGCTAGAATGAGATATCAAGAAAGAAAGAAAGAAAGAAAGAACGAAAGTAATTAATAAAGAAACTAAAGATAGAATGAAAGAAGGTATGAAAGCTAGAATGAAAGATATCAAGAAAGAAAGAAAGAAAGAAAAAAAGAAATCAATAAAGAAATTAAAGATGAAATGAGAGAAGGTATAAAATCTAGAATGATAGATATCAAGAAAGCAAGAAAGAAAGCAATAAAGAAACTAAAGATAGAATGAGAGAAGGTATGAAAACTAGAATGAAAGATATCAAGAAAGAAAGAAAGAAACATATCAATAAAGAAATTAAAGATGAAATGAGAGAAGGTATGAAATCTAGAATGAAAGATAGGAAGAAAGAAAGAAAGATATCAATAAAGAAATAAAAGATGAAATGAGAGAAGGTATGAAATCTAGAATGATAGATATCAAGAGAGAAAGAAAGAAAATAATGAAGAAACTAAAGATAGAATGAGAGAAGGTATGAAATCTATAGTGAAAGATATGAAGAAAGAAAGAAATGAAAGTAAGTAAAAAAGAAATTAAAAATAGAATGAGAGAAGGTATGAAAGCTAGAATGAAAGATATCAAGAAAGAAAGAAGGAACAAAGTAGAAATAAAGAAAATAAAGATTGAATGAGTGAAGATATGAATGCTAGAATGAAAGTTATCAAGAAAGAAAGAAAGAAAGTAGTAAAGAAACTAAAGATAGAATGAGAGATGGTATGAAAGCTAGAATGTAAGATATCAAGAAAGAAAGAAATGAAAGTAAGTAAAATGAAACTAAAGATAGAATGAGAGAAGGTAGGAAAGCTGGAATGAAAGATATGAAGAAAGAAAGAAAGAAAGAAAGAAAGAAAGAAAGAAAGAAAGAAAGAAAGAAAGAAAGAAAGAAAGAAAGAAAGAAGGAAAGAAAGAAAGAAAGAAAGAAAGAAAGAAACTTTAGATAGAATGAGAGAAGGTATGAAAGCTAGAATGTAACATATGAAGAAAGCAAGAAATGAAAGTAAGCAAAAAAGAAACTAAAGATAGAATGAGAAAATGTATGAAAGCAAGAACGAAAGATATCAAGAAAGAAAGAAAAAAAGAAATCAATAAAGAAATTAAAGATGAAATGAGATAAGGTATGAAATCTAGAATGATATATATGAAGAGCGAAAGAAAGAAAGAAATAAGGAAACTAAAGATAGAATGAGAGAAGGTATGAAAGCTAAGATGAAAGATATCAAGAAAGAAAGAAAGAAAGAAAGATATCAATAAAGAAACTAAAGATAAAATGAGAGAAGGTATGAAATCTAGAATGAAAGATATCAAGAAAGAAAGTAAGAAAGTAATAAAGAAACTAAAAATAGAGAGAAAAGATGAGAGCTAGAATGAAAGATATGAAGAAAGAAAAAAGGAACAAAGTAGAAATAATGTAATAAAGAAAATAAAGATTGAATGAGTGAAGATATGAATGCTAGAATGAAAGTTATCAAGAAAGAAAGAAAGAAAGAAAGAAAGAAAGAAAGAAAGAAAGAAAGAAAGTAGTAAAGAAATTAAAGATAGAATAAGAGAAGGTATGAAAGCTAGAATGTAAGATATCAAAAAAGAAAGAAAAAAAGTAAGTAAAAAAGAAACTAAAGATAGAATGAGAGACGGTATGAAAGCTAGAATGAAAGATATCATTAAAGAAAAAAGGAACAAAGTAGAAGGAATGTAATAAAGAAAATAAAGATTGAATGAGTGAAGGTATGAATGCTAGAATGAAAGTTATCAAAAAAGAAAGAAAGAAAGGAAGAAAGAAAGTAGAAAAGAAACTGAAGATAGAATGAAAGAAAGTATGAAAGCTAGAATGAAAGATATCAAGAAAGAAAGAAAGAAAGAAATTAATAAAGAAACTAAAGATAGAATGAGAGAAGCTATGAAAGCTAGAATGTAACATATAAAGAAAGCAAGAAATGAAAGAAAGTAAAAAAGAAACTGAAGATAAAATGAGAGAAGGTATGAGAGCTGGAATGAGATATCAAGAAAGAAAGAAAGAAAGAAAGAAAGAACGAAAGTAATTAATAAAGGAACTAAAGATAGAAAGTGAGAAGGTATGAGATCTAGAATGAAAGATATCAAGAAGGAAAGAAAAAAGAAAGAAAGAAAGTAATAAAGAAACTAAAGATAGAATGAGAGAAGGTATGAAAGCTATAATGTAACATATAAAGAAAGCAAGAAATGAAAGTAAGTAAAAAAGAAACTAAAGAGAATGAGAGAAGGTATGAAAGCAAGAATGAAAGACATCAAGAAAGAAAGAAAAAAGAAATCAATAAAGAAATTAAAGATGAAATGAGAGAAGGTATGAAATCTAGAATGAATAATATGAAGAAAGTAAGTAAGAAAGAAAGTAATAAAGAAACGAAAGAGAATGAGAGAAGGTATGAAAGCTAGAATGAAAGATATCAAGAAAGAAGGAAAGAAAGATATCAATAAAGAAACTAAAGATAAAATGAGAGAAGGTATGAAATCTAGAATGAAAGATATCAAGAGAGAAAGAAGGAAAGTATCTAATAAAGAAACTAAAGATAGAATGAGAGAAGGTATGAAAGCTAGAATGAAAGATATCAAGAAAGGAAGAAAGAAAGAAATCTATAAAGAAACTAAAGATAAAATGAGAGAAGGTATGAAATCTAGAATGAATTATATGAAGAAAGTAAGTAAGAAAGAAAGTAATAAAGAAACGAAAGATAGAATGAGAGAAGGTATGAAAGCTAGAATGAAAGATATCAAGAAAGAAAGAAAGAAAGATATCAATAAAGAAACTAAAGATGAAATGAGAGAAGGTATGAAATCTAGAATGAATGATATCAAGAAAGTAAGTAAGAATGAAAGTAATAAAGTAACTAAAGATAGAATTAGAGGTTTGAAACCTAGAATGAAAGATATCAAGAAAGAAAGAAAGAAAGTATCTAATAAAGAAACTAAAGATAGAATGAGAGAAGGTATGAAAGCTAGAATGAAAGATATCAAGAAAGGAAGAAAGAAAGAAATCTATAAAGAAACTAAAGATAAAATGAGAGAAGATATGAAATCTAGAATGAATGATATGAAGAAAGTAAGTAAGAAAGAAAGTAATAAAGAAACGAAAGATAGAATGAGAGAAGGTATGAAAGCTAGAATGAAAGATATCAAGAAAGAAAGAAAGAAAGATATCAATAAAGAAACTAAAGATGAAATGAGAGAAGGTATGAAATCTAGAATGAATGATATGAAGAAAGTAAGTAAGAATGAAAGTAATAAAGAAATTAAAGGTGGAATGAGAGAAGGTATGAAAGCTAGAATGATAGATATCAAGAAAGCAAGAAAGAAAGCAATAAAGAAACTAAAGATAGAATGAGAGAAGGTATGAAAACTAGAATGAAAGATATCAAGAAAGAAAGAAAGAAACATATCATTAAAGAAATTAAAGATGAAATGAGAGAAGGTATGAAATCTAGAATGAAAGATAGGAAGAAAAAGAAAGATATCAATAAAGAAATTAAAGATGAAATGAGAGAAGGTATGAAATCTAGAATGATAGATATCAAGAGAGAAAGAAAGAAAGTAATGAAGAAACTAAAAATAGAACGAGAGAAGTTATGAAAGATAGAATGTAAGATATCAAGAAAGAAAGAAATGAAAGTAAGTAAAAAAGAAACTAAAGATGGAATGAGAGAAGGTATGAAAGCTAGAATGAAAGATATCAAGAAAGAAAGAAGGAACAAAGTAGAAATAATGAAATAAAGAAAATAAAGATTGAATGAGTGAAGATATGAATGCTAGAATGAAAGTTATCAAGAAAGAAAGACAGAAAGTAGTAAAGAAACTAAAGATAGAATGAGAGAAGGTATGAAAGCTAGAATGTAAGATATCAAGAAAGAAAGAAATGAAAGTAAGTAATATGAAACTAAAGATAGAATGAGAGAAGGTAGGAAAGCTGGAATGAAAGATATCAAGAAAGAAAGAAAGAAAGAAGGAAGGAAAGAAAGAAAGAAAGAAAGAAAGAAAGAAAGAAAGAAGGAAAGAAAGAAAGAAAGAAAGAAAGAAACTTTAGATAGAATGAGAGAAGGTATGAAAGCTAAAATGTAACATCTGAAGAAAGCAAGAAATGAAAGTAAGCAAAAAAGAAACTAAAGATAGAATGAGAAAATGTATGAAAGCAAGAACGAAAGATATCAAGAAAAAAAGAAAAAAAGAAATCAATAAAGAAATTAAAGATGAAATGAGATAAGGTATGAAATCTAGAATGATATATATGAAGAACGAAAGAAAGAAAGAAATAAGGAAACTAAAGATAAAATGAGAGAAGGTATGAAAGCTAGAATGAAAGATATCAAGAAAGAAAGAAAGAAAGAAAGATATCAAGAAAGAAACTAAAGATAAAATGAGAGAAGGTATGAAATCTACAATGATAGATATCAAGAAAGAAAGAAAGAAAGAAAGTAATAAAGAAACGAAAGATAGAATGAGAGAAGGTATGAAAGCTAGAATGAAAGATATCAAGAAAGGAAGAAAGAAAGTAATAAAGAAACGAAAGATAGAATGAGAGAAGGTATGAAAGCTAGAATGAAAGATATCAAGAAAGAAAAAAGGAAGGAAGTAGAAATAATGTAATAAAGAAAACAAAGATTGAATGAGAGAAGGTATGAAAGATAGAATGAAAGATATCAAGAAAGAAGGAAAGAAAGAAAGTAGTAAAGAAACTAAATATAAAATCAGAGAAGGTATGAGAGCTAGAATGAGATATCAAGAAAGAAAGAAAGAAAGAAAGAACGAAAGTAATTAATAAAGAAACTAAAGATAGAATGAAAGAAGGTATGAAAGCTAGAATGAAAGATATCAAGAAAGAAAGAAAGAAAGAAAAAAAGAAATCAATAAAGAAATTAAAGATGAAATGAGAGAAGGTATAAAATCTAGAATGATAGATATCAAGAAAGCAAGAAAGAAAGCAATAAAGAAACTAAAGATAGAATGAGAGAAGGTATGAAAACTAGAATGAAAGATATCAAGAAAGAAAGAAAGAAACATATCAATAAAGAAATTAAAGATGAAATGAGAGAAGGTATGAAATCTAGAATGAAAGATAGGAAGAAAGAAAGAAAGATATCAATAAAGAAATAAAAGATGAAATGAGAGAAGGTATGAAATCTAGAATGATAGATATCAAGAGAGAAAGAAAGAAAATAATGAAGAAACTAAAGATAGAATGAGAGAAGGTATGAAATCTATAGTGAAAGATATGAAGAAAGAAAGAAATGAAAGTAAGTAAAAAAGAAATTAAAAATAGAATGAGAGAAGGTATGAAAGCTAGAATGAAAGATATCAAGAAAGAAAGAAGGAACAAAGTAGAAATAAAGAAAATAAAGATTGAATGAGTGAAGATATGAATGCTAGAATGAAAGTTATCAAGAAAGAAAGAAAGAAAGTAGTAAAGAAACTAAAGATAGAATGAGAGATGGTATGAAAGCTAGAATGTAAGATATCAAGAAAGAAAGAAATGAAAGTAAGTAAAATGAAACTAAAGATAGAATGAGAGAAGGTAGGAAAGCTGGAATGAAAGATATGAAGAAAGAAAGAAAGAAAGAAAGAAAGAAAGAAAGAAAGAAAGAAAGAAAGAAGGAAAGAAAGAAAGAAAGAAAGAAAGAAAGAAACTTTAGATAGAATGAGAGAAGGTATGAAAGCTAGAATGTAACATATGAAGAAAGCAAGAAATGAAAGTAAGCAAAAAAGAAACTAAAGATAGAATGAGAAAATGTATGAAAGCAAGAACGAAAGATATCAAGAAAGAAAGAAAAAAAGAAATCAATAAAGAAATTAAAGATGAAATGAGATAAGGTATGAAATCTAGAATGATATATATGAAGAGCGAAAGAAAGAAAGAAATAAGGAAACTAAAGATAGAATGAGAGAAGGTATGAAAGCTAAGATGAAAGATATCAAGAAAGAAAGAAAGAAAGAAAGATATCAATAAAGAAACTAAAGATAAAATGAGAGAAGGTATGAAATCTAGAATGAAAGATATCAAGAAAGAAAGTAAGAAAGTAATAAAGAAACTAAAAATAGAGAGAAAAGATGAGAGCTAGAATGAAAGATATGAAGAAAGAAAAAAGGAACAAAGTAGAAATAATGTAATAAAGAAAATAAAGATTGAATGAGTGAAGATATGAATGCTAGAATGAAAGTTATCAAGAAAGAAAGAAAGAAAGAAAGAAAGAAAGAAAGAAAGAAAGAAAGAAAGTAGTAAAGAAATTAAAGATAGAATAAGAGAAGGTATGAAAGCTAGAATGTAAGATATCAAAAAAGAAAGAAAAAAAGTAAGTAAAAAAGAAACTAAAGATAGAATGAGAGACGGTATGAAAGCTAGAATGAAAGATATCATTAAAGAAAAAAGGAACAAAGTAGAAGGAATGTAATAAAGAAAATAAAGATTGAATGAGTGAAGGTATGAATGCTAGAATGAAAGTTATCAAAAAAGAAAGAAAGAAAGGAAGAAAGAAAGTAGAAAAGAAACTGAAGATAGAATGAAAGAAAGTATGAAAGCTAGAATGAAAGATATCAAGAAAGAAAGAAAGAAAGAAATTAATAAAGAAACTAAAGATAGAATGAGAGAAGCTATGAAAGCTAGAATGTAACATATAAAGAAAGCAAGAAATGAAAGAAAGTAAAAAAGAAACTGAAGATAAAATGAGAGAAGGTATGAGAGCTGGAATGAGATATCAAGAAAGAAAGAAAGAAAGAAAGAAAGAACGAAAGTAATTAATAAAGGAACTAAAGATAGAAAGTGAGAAGGTATGAGATCTAGAATGAAAGATATCAAGAAGGAAAGAAAAAAGAAAGAAAGAAAGTAATAAAGAAACTAAAGATAGAATGAGAGAAGGTATGAAAGCTATAATGTAACATATAAAGAAAGCAAGAAATGAAAGTAAGTAAAAAAGAAACTAAAGAGAATGAGAGAAGGTATGAAAGCAAGAATGAAAGACATCAAGAAAGAAAGAAAAAAGAAATCAATAAAGAAATTAAAGATGAAATGAGAGAAGGTATGAAATCTAGAATGAATAATATGAAGAAAGTAAGTAAGAAAGAAAGTAATAAAGAAACGAAAGAGAATGAGAGAAGGTATGAAAGCTAGAATGAAAGATATCAAGAAAGAAAGAAAGAAAGTATCTAATAAAGAAACTAAAGATAAAATGAGAGAAGGTATGAAATCTAGAATGAAAGATATCAAGAAAGAAAGAAAAAAAGTATCTAATAAAGAAACTAAAGATAGAATGAGAGAAGGTATGAAAGCTAGAATGAAAGATATCAAGAAAGGAAGAAAGAAAGAAATCTATAAAGAAACTAAAGATAAAATAAGAGAAGGTATGAAATCTAGAATGAATGATATGAAGAAAGTAAGTAAGAAAGAAAGTAATAAAGAAACGAAAGATAGAATGAGAGAAGGTATGAAAGCTAGAATGAAAGATATCAAGAAAGAAAGAAAGATATCAATAAAGAAACTAAAGATGAAATGAGAGAAGGTAAGAAATCTAGAATGAATGATTTGAAGAAAGTAAGTAAGAATGAAAGTAATAAAGAAACTAAAGATAGAATTAGAGAAGGTTTGAAACCTAGAATGAAAGATATCAAGAAAGAAAGAAAGAAAGATATCAATAAAGAAACTAAAGATAAAATGAGAGAAGGTATGAAATCTAGAATGAAAGATATCAAGAAAGAAAGAAAGAAAGTATCTAATAAAGAAACTAAAGATAGAATGAGAGAAGGTATGAAAGCTAGAATGAAAGATATCAAGAAAGGAAGAAAGAAAGAAATCTATAAAGAAACTAAAGATAAAATGAGAGAAGGTATGAAATCTAGAATGAATGATATGAAGAAAGTAAGTAAGAAAGAAAGTAATAAAGAAACGAAAGATAGAATGAGAGAAGGTATGAAAGCTAGAATAAAAGATATCAAGAAAGAAGGAAAGAAAGATATCAATAAAGAAACTAAAGATGAAATGAGAGAAGGTATGAAATCTAGAATGAATAATATGAAGAAAGTAAGTAAGAAAGAAAGTAATAAAGAAACGAAAGAGAATGAGAGAAGGTATGAAAGCTAGAATGAAAGATATCAAGAAAGAAAGAAAGAAAGTATCTAATAAAGAAACTAAAGATAAAATGAGAGAAGGTATGAAATCTAGAATGAAAGATATCAAGAAAGAAAGAAAGAAAGTATCTAATAAAGAAAATAAAGATAGAATGAGAGAAGGTATGAAAGCTAGAATGAAAGATATCAAGAAAGGAAGAAAGAAAGAAATCTATAAAGAAACTAAAGATAAAATAAGAGAAGGTATGAAGTCTAGAATGAATGATATGAAGAAAGTAAGTAAGAAAGAAAGTAATAAAGAAACGAAAGATAGAATGAGAGAAGGTATGAAAGCTAGAATGAAAGATATCAAGAAAGAAAGAAATATATCAATAAAGAAACTAAAGATGAAATGAGAGAAGGTATGAAATCTAGAATGAATGATTTGAAGAAAGTAAGTAAGAATGAAAGTAATAAGGAAACTAAAGATAGAATTAGAAGGTTTGAAACCTAGAATGAAAGATATCAAGAAAGAAAGAAAGGAAGATATCAATAAAGAAACTAAAGATAAAATGAGAGAAGGTATGAAATCTAGAATGAAAGATATCAAGAAAGAAAGAAAGAAAGTATCTAATAAAGAAACTAAAGATAGAATGAGAGAAGGTATGAAATACAGAATGAAATTTATCAAGAAAGAAAGAAAGAAAGTAACTAATAAAGAAAATAAAGATAGAATGAGAGAAGGTATTAAAGCTAGAATGAAAGATATCAAGAAAGAAAGAAATGAAAGTAAGTAAAAAAGAAACTAAAGATAGAATAAGAGAAGGTATGAAAGCTAGAATGAAAGATATCAAGAAAGAAGGAAAGAAAGATATCAATAAAGAAACTAAAGATGAAATGAGAGAAGGTATGAAATCTAGAATGAATGATATGAAGAAAGTAAGTTAGAATGAAAGTAATAAAGAAACTAAAGATTGAATTAGAGAAGGTTTGAAACCTAGAATGAAAGATATCAAGAAAGAAAGAAAGAAAGATATCAATAAAGAAACTAAAGGTAAAATGAGAGAAGGTATGAAATCTAGAATGAAAGATATCAGGAAAGAAAGAAAGAAAGTATCTAATAAAGAAACTAAAGATAGAATGAGAGAAGGTATGAAAGCTAGAATGAAAGATATCAAGAAAGGAAGAAAGAAAGAAATCTATAAAGAAACTAAAGATAAAATGAGAGAAGGTATGAAATCTAGAATGAATGATATGAAGAAAGTAAGTAAGAAAGAAAGTAATAAAGAAACGAGAGATAGAATGAGAGAAGGTATGAAAGCTAGAATGAAAGATATCAAGAAAGAAAGAAAGAAAGATATCAATAAAGAAACTAAAGATGAAATGAGAGATAAAGTTAAGAAAGAATGGTTGGAAATATGGTCATTTAATGAAGCAGGTGGGAATAAAATAGGAGTGTTATGGGACACTATGAAAGCAGTCATGAGAGGAATCGCCATAAGAGAATCCTGTAGATTAAAAAAATTGAGAGAAGAAAATATAAATAGAATTGTAGAATCATTAAAGGATTTAGAAAGCAAATATTTTATGGATAGAGATAACAAAAAATTAATTGAGATCCAAGCTAAAAGAAAGGAATTAGAAGGTATAGAGCTAGAAAAGGTCCAGAGAGACTTGATATACGCTAGGAGGAATTTTTTCGAATACAGTAATAAAAATTCAAAACTTTTAGCTAGATTAGTTCAAACTAAAAGAGCAAAAAATATAATTGGAGTGATTAAAGACAAAACGGGAAAGAATTGTAGCTTAATGAAAGAAAAACTAAAGATAATACATGAATTCTATCAAAATTTGTATAAAGGTAATAGTGTATCGAAAGAAGATATAGAAAATTATATTAAAGAAAATGTTAAGAGTAAATTATCAGAGAATGATAAAAAGGATTTAGATAAAGAGATAAAAGAGGAAGAGATTATAGAGATTATTAATAAATTAAAAAATGGTAAAACTCCAGGTTTTGACGGTTTAGGATCAGAATATTATAAAACTTTTAAACCAATATTGATCCCTAAGTTAAAAGTGCTCTATAATGAAATATTGGAAGGAGAGAGAATACCAGATTCTTGGAAACATTCATTAATAACTCTTATCCCAAAGCCTAATAAAGACTTAACAGACCCAAGTTCATATAGACCCATTTCACTATTAAATCAAGATGCAAAGATTTTTACTGCAATACTTGCGAATAGAATTAATAAATTTATTATAAAATATATTAAAGAGGATCAGAATGGTTTTTTAAAGGGTAGACAAATGGAGAATTTGACTAGGAGGGTATTGAATATTTTATACAATATAGAAAAAGATAAATTGAAGGCAGGTATTTTATCATTAGATATATTTAAGGCATTTGATTGCGTGGAATGGCCAACATTAAAGATTTTGTTAAAAGGTTGGGGTTTTGGAAAGAAATTTAGGGGGATAATAGATCAACTATATCTGGGGAATACCTCTGTAGTAATAGTTAATGATGGGATTACAGAACAAATAGCTTTAGGCCGAGGCACTAGACAAGGTTGCCCTCTTTCTCCAGTTCTGTTTTGTTTGATTATTGAAATGTTGGCAAATGTAATAAGGAATGATGATTTAATCGAAGGTATGGGGAAAAAGAATAAAATAAAGATTAATTTATTTGCTGATGATTCCTTGTTGACAGTGAAAAATCCGTTAGAATGCGTAGATAAAATTAGAACTCATTTAGAAAAATTTGGAAGAATAACTGGATTATGTGTGAATTGGCAAAAATCTGAATTAATGTTATTTAATCATAATAGAGTAGAACAAGAAAGGTGTGTTGAAAAATATGATTTCAGATTATGCAAATCAATTAAATATTTAGGAATAGATCTAGCAAAAAATATTCAAAAAATAAAGGAATATAATTATAATAAACTAAAGGAAGTGATTAAAAACAAATTACAGGAATATAGTAACTTTAAGCTATCTTGGTTTGGAAGGATTGCATTGATAAAAATGAAAATCTTACCAAAAATTAATTTTTTATTTAGAATGCTACCAATACAGTTAACAGAGGATGATTTGAAATTTTGGCAAGGAATAATTAATAAATACTGTAATGAAGGGAAGAGATCTAGAATAAATAAAAAGTATTGGTATAGAACAAAGCAAAAAGGTGGTATAGGTTTACCAAATATAAAAAATTATTATTTGGCTAACCAATTGAGGTTTATTGGGGAAATTATATATAATCCAGAAAGGCTAATTTGGTGGGAGATGGAATCATCAGAATTACAGGCAGATATAGAAACATATTTATTTGGTATAATTAAGAAAGATAAAATAAGGGAAATTAATAATCCATTTTTAAAGACATTGTTAAATATATGGTATAAGTGCAAAAAGAATTTATGTTCATCATATTCCCCACTTGGATTAGTGACAGAAATAGAAAATTTTCCTACCAATATGAAAGTATATGTGGATCTATTTAAAGAAAAGAAAGTGATTAGATTGAAAGATTGGTTGTATAAAATGAGATCGATAGATCAAATGAAACAAACTCTTCAGAATAGGAGCATTTCATGGTTGAATTATATACAATTAGAAAGATGGACTAATGAATGGGTAAATAAATATAATAAAGGTAGAGAATATACAAAATACGAACAATTGTTATTGTCATATGAGGACATTCGGATGACTGACTCAGTGAAAGGTACTGTGAGCAAAATTTACTTACTTCTTCTTAATTTAGAGGAAGAGGAAAGTGAGAAAGAAGGATTAAAAATAGTGTGGGAGCAAGATATTGGGAAAAGAATAAATGAAGAAGAATGGAGGATGATATGGAAAATGAGGGTGTTAAGATTTATGTCAGTAAGAATAAAGGAAAATTTTTTTAAACTTAGTTTAAGATGGTATTTAACACCGTCAAAATTAAATAAAATTAATGCCAATCATCCGAATGTCTGTTGGAAATGTGAGAAGGAAATTGGTACATACTTTCATATGTGGTGGGAATGTGAAAAAGTGCAAAGATTTTGGAAACAAATTTTTAAAGAATTAAGCTACATATGTGAAAAAGATATAGAATTTAATGCTGAGATTGCTTTGTTATCAATATTTGAGAATGTGGAATATGACAAAATGACTAAAGAATTGATAACCAACTTATTAACAGCAGCTAGATTGATTATAGCTAGGCAATGGAAATCAAAAGTCGAATTGCAAATTGAAGAATGGTATAAAGAAATATGGAATATAGCAATAAATGATAAATTAACTTGTAACTTAAAGGTTAAGAAAGGAGAGTTGAAAAAAAAAAATAACTTTTATGATATATGGGGGAGATTTTTGGAATATGTATTAATAAGAGGAAAAGGGAAAGCTCCAAATCAAGAATCAATGCAGTTTTGGAGAAGAGGACAATAGAAGAAGAGGAAGAAGAAGAAGAAGAAGAAGGAAGAGGAAGATTATGGCAAGAGGTCCCGCATATGGTGGTGGGGAACACAGTTAAATTGTATTTTAGTTTGTATGTTATATGTTTTTGTTTAAATTTAAAATAAAGGAAAAAAAAAAATTTCAAAAAAAAAAAAGAAACTAAAGATGAAATGAGAGAAGGTATGAAATCTAGAATGAATGATATGAAGAAAGTAAGTAAGAATGAAAGTAATAAAGAAACTAAAGATAGAATTAGAGAAGGTTTGAAACCTAGAATGAAAGATATCAAGAAAGAAAGAAAGAAAGATATCAATAAAGAAACTAAAGATAAAATGAGAGAAGGTATGAAATCTAGAATGAAAGATATCAAGAAAGAAAGAAAGAAAGTATCTAATAAAGAAACTAAAGATAGAATGAGAGAAGGTATGAAAGCTAGAATGAAAGATATCAAGAAAGGAAGAAAGAAAGAAATCTATAAAGAAACTAAAGATAAAATGAGAGAAGGTATGAAATCTAGAATGAATGATATGAAGAAAGTAAGTAAGAAAGAAAGTAATAAAGAAACGAAAGATAGAATGAGAGAAGGTATCAAAGCTAGAATGAAAGATATCAAGAAAGAAAGAAAGAAAGTATCTAATAAAGAAACTAAAGATAGAATGAGAGAAGGTATGAAAGCAAGAATGAAAGACATCAAGAAAGAAAGAAAAAAAGAAATCAATAAAGAAATTAAAGATGAAATGAGAGAAGGTATGAAATCTAGAATGAATAATATGAAGAAAGTAAGTAAGAAAGAAAGTAATAAAGAAACGAAAGAGAATGAGATAAGGTATGAAATCTAGAGTGAAAGATATCAAGAAAGAAAGAAAGAAAGTATCTAATAAAGAAACTAAAGATAGAATGAGAGAAGGTATGAAAGCTAGAATGAAAGATATCAAGAAAGGAAGAGAGAAAGAAATCTATAAAGAAACTAAAGATAAAATAAGAGAAGGTATGAAATCTAGAATGAATGATATGAAGAAAGTAAGTAAGAAAGAAAGTAATAAAGAAACGAAAGATAGAATGAGAGAAGGTATGAAAGCTAGAATGAAAGATATCAAGAAAGAAAGAAAGATATCAATAAAGAAACTAAAGATGAAATGAGAGAAGGTATGAAATCTAGAATGAATGATTTGAAGAAAGTAAGTAAGAATGAAAGTAATAAAGAAACTAAAGATAGAATTAGAGAAGGTTTGAAACCTAGAATGAAAGATATCAAGAAAGAAAGAAAGAAAGATATCAATAAAGAAACTAAAGATAAAATGAGAGAAGGTATGAAATCTAGAATGAAAGATATCAAGAAAGAAAGAAAGAAAGTATCTAATAAAGAAACTAAAGATAGAATGAGAGAAGGTATGAAAGCTAGAATGAAAGATATCAAGAAAGGAAGAAAGAAAGAAATCTATAAAGAAACTAAAGATAAAATGAGAGAAGGTATGAAATCTAGAATGAATGATATGAAGAAAGTAAGTAAGAAAGAAAGTAATAAAGAAACGAAAGATAGAATGAGAGAAGGTATGAAAGCTAGAATGAAAGATATCAAGAAAGAAGGAAAGAAAGATATCAATAAAGAAACTAAAGATGAAATGAGAGAAGGTATGAAATCTAGAATGAATAATATGAAGAAAGTAAGTAAGAAAGAAAGTAATAAAGAAACGAAAGAGAATGAGAGAAGGTATGAAAGCTAGAATGAAAGATATCAAGAAAGAAAGAAAGAAAGTATCTAATAAAGAAACTAAAGATAAAATGAGAGAAGGTATGAAATCTAGAATGAAAGATAACAAGAAAGAAAGAAAGAAAGTATCTAATAAAGAAACTAAAGATAGAAAGAGAGAAGGTATGAAAGCTAGAATGAAAGATATCAAGAAAGGAAGAAAGAAAGAAATCTATAAAGAAATTAAAGATAAAATAAGAGAAGGTATGAAATCTAGAATGAATGATATGAAGAAAGTAAGTAAGAAAGAAAGTAATAAAGAAACAAAAGATAGAATGAGAGAAGGTATGAAAGCTAGAATGAAAGATATCAAGAAAGAAAGAAAGATATCAATAAAGAAACTAAAGATGAAATGAGAGAAGGTATGAAATCTAGAATGAATGATATGAAGAAAGTAAGTAAGAATGAAAGTAATAAAGAAACTAAAGATAGAATTAGAGAAGGTTTGAAACGTAGAAGGAAAGATATCAAGAAAGAAAGAAAGAAAGATATCAATAAAGAAACTAAAGATAAAATGAGAGAAGGTATGAAATCTAGAATGAAAGATATCAAGAAAGAAAGAAAGAAAGTATCTAATAAAGAAACTAAAGATAGAATGAGAGAAGGTATGAAAGCTAGAATGAAAGATATCAAGAAAGGAAGAAAGAAAGAAATCTATAAAGAAACTAAATATAAAATGAGAGAAGGTATGAAATCTAGAATGAATGATATGAAGAAGGTAAGTAAGAAAGAAAGTAATAAAGAAACGAAAGATAGAATGAGAGAAGGTATGAAAGCTAGAATGAAAGATATCAAGAAAGAAAGAAAGAAAGATATCAATAAAGAAACTAAAGCTGAAATGAGAGAAGGTATGAAATCTAGAATGAATGATATGAAGAAAGTAAGTAAGAATGAAAGTAATAAAGAAACTAAAGATAGACTTAGAGAAGGTTTGAAACCTAGAATGAAAGATATCAAGAAAGAAAGAAAGAAAGATATCAATAAAGAAACTAAAGATAAAATGAGAGAAGGTATGAAATCTAGAATGAAAGATATCAAGAAAGAAAGAAAGAAAGTAACTAATAAAGAAACTAAAGATAGAATGAGAGAAGGTATGAAAGCTAGAATGAAAGATATCAAGAAAGGAAGAAAGAAAGAAATCTATAAAGAAACTAAAGATAAAATGAGAGAAGGTATGAAATCTAGAATGATAGATATCAAGAAAGAAAGAAAGTAATAAAGAAACGAAAGATAGAATGAGAGAAGGTATGAAAGCTAGAATGAAAGATATCAAGAAAGAAAGAAAGAAAGAAAGAAAGAAAGTAATAAAGAAACTAAAGAGAGAATGAGTGAAGATATGAATGCTAGAAGGAAAGATATCTAGAAATAAATAAAAAAGAAATTAAGTACTAAAGAAACTAAAGATAGAATCAGAGAAGTTATGAGAGCTGGAATGAAAGATATCAAGAAAGAAAGAAAGAACGAAAGAAGGAATGAAAGTTTTTGATATAGAAACTAAAGATAGAATGAAAGAAGGTATGAGAGCTGGAATGAAAGATATCAAGAAAGAAAGAAAGAAAGAAAGAAAGTAATAAAGAAACTAAAAATAGAATGAGAGAAGGTATGAAGGCTGGAATGTAAGATATCATAAAAGAAAGAAATAAAAGTAAGTAAAATAGAAACTAAAGATAGAATGAGAGAAGGTATGATAGGTAGAATGAAAGATATCAAGGAAGAAAGAAAAAAAGAAATCAATAAAGAAATTAAAGAGGAAATGAGAGAAATATGAAACCTAGAATGCAAGATATCAAGAAAGAAAGAAAGTAAGTAATAAAGAAATTAAAGATAGAATGAGTGAAAGTATGAAAGGTATAATGCAAGATATGAAGAAAGAAAGAAATGAAAGTAAAAACGAAAATAATGATAGAATGAGAGAATGTTTGAAAGCTAGAATGAAAGATATCAAGAAAGAAAGAAAGTAAGAAAGTAATAAAGAAACTAAAGATAGAATCAGAGAAGTTATGAGAGCTAGAATGAAAGATATCAAGAAAGAAAGAAAGAAAGAAAGTAAGAAAGTAATAAAGAAACTAAAGATAGAAAGAGAGAAGGTATGAGAGCTAGAATGAAAGATATCAAGAAAGAAAGAAAGAAAGAAAGAAAGTAAGAAAGTAATAAAGAAACTAAAGATAGAACGAGAGAAGGTATGAAAGATAGAATGAATGATATCAAGAAAGAAAGAAATGAAAGTAAGTAAAAAAGAAACTAAAGATAGAATGAGAGAAGGTATGAAAGCTAGAATGAAAGATATCAAGAAAGAAAGAAAGAAAGATATCAATTAAGAATCTAAAGATAAAATGAGAGAAGGTTTGAAATCTAGAATGAATGATATCAAGAAATTAAGAAAGTAAGAAAGTAATAAAGAAACTAAAGAGAGAATGAGAGAAGGTATGAAAGCTAGAATGAAAGATATCAAGAAAGAAAGAAAGAAAGTATCTAATAAAGAAACTAAAGAAAGAATGAGAGAAGGTATGAAAGCTAGAATGATAGATATCAAGAAAGAAAGAAATGAAAGTAAGTAAAAAAGAAACAAAAGATAGAATGAGAGAAGGTATGAAAGCTAGAATGAAAGATATCAAGAAAGGAAGAAAGAAAGAAATCTATAAAGAAACTAAAGATAAAATGAGAGAAGGTATGAAATCTAGAATGAATGATATGAAGAAAGTAAGTAAGAAAGAAAGTAATAAAGAAACGAGAGATAGAATGAGAGAAGGTATGAAAGCTAGAATGAAAGATATCAAGAAAGAAAGAAAGAAAGATATCAATAAAGAAACTAAAGATGAAATGAGAGAAGGTATGAAATCTAGAATGAATGATATGAAGAAAGTAAGTAAGAATGAAAGTAATAAAGAAACTAAAGATAGAATTAGAGAAGGTTTGAAACCTAGAATGAAAGATATCAAGAAAGAAAGAAAGAAAGATATCAATAAAGAAACTAAAGATAAAATGAGAGAAGGTATGAAATCTAGAATGAAAGATATCAAGAAAGAAAGAAAGAAAGCATCTAATAAAGAAACTAAAGATAGAATGAGAGAAGGTATGAAAGCTAGAATGAAAGATATCAAGAAAGGAAGAAAGAAAGAAATCTATAAAGAAACTAAAGATAAAATGAGACAAGGTATGAAATCTAGAATGAATGATATGAAGAAAGTAAGTAAGAAAGAAAGTAATAAAGAAACGAAAGATAGAATGAGAGAAGGTATGAAAGCTAGAATGAAAGATATCAAGAAAGAAAGAAAGAAAGTATCTAATAAAGAAACTAAAGATAGAATGAGAGAAGGTATGAAAGCAAGAATGAAAGACATCAAGAAAGAAAGAAAAAAAGAAATCAATAAAGAAATTAAAGATGAAATGAGAGAAGGTATGAAATCTAGAATGAATAATATGAAGAAAGTAAGTAAGAAAGAAAGTAATAAAGAAACGAAAGAGAATGAGATAAGGTATGAAATCTAGAGTGAAAGATATCAAGAAAGAAAGAAAGAAAGTATCTAATAAAGAAACTAAAGATAGAATGAGAGAAGGTATGAAAGCTAGAATGAAAGATATCAAGAAAGGAAGAGAGAAAGAAATCTATAAAGAAACTAAAGATAAAATAAGAGAAGGTATGAAATCTAGAATGAATGATATGAAGAAAGTAAGTAAGAAAGAAAGTAATAAAGAAACGAAAGATAGAATGAGAGAAGGTATGAAAGCTAGAATGAAAGATATCAAGAAAGAAAGAAAGATATCAATAAAGAAACTAAAGATGAAATGAGAGAAGGTATGAAATCTAGAATGAATGATTTGAAGAAAGTAAGTAAGAATGAAAGTAATAAAGAAACTAAAGATAGAATTAGAGAAGGTTTGAAACCTAGAATGAAAGATATCAAGAAAGAAAGAAAGAAAGATATCAATAAAGAAACTAAAGATAAAATGAGAGAAGGTATGAAATCTAGAATGAAAGATATCAAGAAAGAAAGAAAGAAAGTATCTAATAAAGAAACTAAAGATAGAATGAGAGAAGGTATGAAAGCTAGAATGAAAGATATCAAGAAAGGAAGAAAGAAAGAAATCTATAAAGAAACTAAAGATAAAATGAGAGAAGGTATGAAATCTAGAATGAATGATATGAAGAAAGTAAGTAAGAAAGAAAGTAATAAAGAAACGAAAGATAGAATGAGAGAAGGTATGAAAGCTAGAATGAAAGATATCAAGAAAGAAGGAAAGAAAGATATCAATAAAGAAACTAAAGATGAAATGAGAGAAGGTATGAAATCTAGAATGAATAATATGAAGAAAGTAAGTAAGAAAGAAAGTAATAAAGAAACGAAAGAGAATGAGAGAAGGTATGAAAGCTAGAATGAAAGATATCAAGAAAGAAAGAAAGAAAGTATCTAATAAAGAAACTAAAGATAAAATGAGAGAAGGTATGAAATCTAGAATGAAAGATAACAAGAAAGAAAGAAAGAAAGTATCTAATAAAGAAACTAAAGATAGAAAGAGAGAAGGTATGAAAGCTAGAATGAAAGATATCAAGAAAGGAAGAAAGAAAGAAATCTATAAAGAAATTAAAGATAAAATAAGAGAAGGTATGAAATCTAGAATGAATGATATGAAGAAAGTAAGTAAGAAAGAAAGTAATAAAGAAACAAAAGATAGAATGAGAGAAGGTATGAAAGCTAGAATGAAAGATATCAAGAAAGAAAGAAAGATATCAATAAAGAAACTAAAGATGAAATGAGAGAAGGTATGAAATCTAGAATGAATGATATGAAGAAAGTAAGTAAGAATGAAAGTAATAAAGAAACTAAAGATAGAATTAGAGAAGGTTTGAAACCTAGAATGAAAGATATCAAGAAAGAAAGAAAGAAAGATATCAATAAAGAAACTAAAGATAAAATGAGAGAAGGTATGAAATCTAGAATGAAAGATATCAAGAAAGAAAGAAAGAAAGTATCTAATAAAGAAACTAAAGATAGAATGAGAGAAGGTATGAAAGCTAGAATGAAAGATATCAAGAAAGGAAGAAAGAAAGAAATCTATAAAGAAACTAAAGATAAAATGAGAGAAGGTATGAAATCTAGAATGAATGATATGAAGAAAGTAAGTAAGAAAGAAAGTAATAAAGAAACGAAAGATAGAATGAGAGAAGGTATGAAAGCTAGAATGAAAGATATCAAGAAAGAAAGAAAGAAAGTATCTAATAAAGAAACTAAAGATAGAATGAGAGAAGGTATGAAAGCAAGAATGAAAGACATCAAGAAAGAAAGAAAAAAAGAAATCAATAAAGAAATTAAAGATGAAATGAGAGAAGGTATGAAATCTAGAATGAATAATATGAAGAAAGTAAGTAAGAAAGAAAGTAATAAAGAAACGAAAGAGAATGAGATAAGGTATGAAATCTAGAGTGAAAGATATCAAGAAAGAAAGAAAGAAAGTATCTAATAAAGAAACTAAAGATAGAATGAGAGAAGGTATGAAAGCTAGAATGAAAGATATCAAGAAAGGAAGAGAGAAAGAAATCTATAAAGAAACTAAAGATAAAATAAGAGAAGGTATGAAATCTAGAATGAATGATATGAAGAAAGTAAGTAAGAAAGAAAGTAATAAAGAAACGAAAGATAGAATGAGAGAAGGTATGAAAGCTAGAATGAAAGATATCAAGAAAGAAAGAAAGATATCAATAAAGAAACTAAAGATAAAATGAGAGAAGGTATGAAATCTAGAATGAAAGATATCAAGAAAGAAAGAAAGAAAGTATCTAATAAAGAAACTAAAGATAGAATGAGAGAAGGTATGAAAGCTAGAATGAAAGATATCAAGAAAGGAAGAAAGAAAGAAATCTATAAAGAAACTAAAGATAAAATGAGAGAAGGTATGAAATCTAGAATGAATGATATGAAGAAAGTAAGTAAGAAAGAAAGTAATAAAGAAACGAAAGATAGAATGAGAGAAGGTATGAAAGCTAGAATGAAAGATATCAAGAAAGAAGGAAAGAAAGATATCAATAAAGAAACTAAAGATGAAATGAGAGAAGGTATGAAATCTAGAATGAATAATATGAAGAAAGTAAGTAAGAAAGAAAGTAATAAAGAAACGAAAGAGAATGAGAGAAGGTATGAAAGCTAGAATGAAAGATATCAAGAAAGAAAGAAAGAAAGTATCTAATAAAGAAACTAAAGATAAAATGAGAGAAGGTATGAAATCTAGAATGAAAGATAACAAGAAAGAAAGAAAGAAAGTATCTAATAAAGAAACTAAAGATAGAAAGAGAGAAGGTATGAAAGCTAGAATGAAAGATATCAAGAAAGGAAGAAAGAAAGAAATCTATAAAGAAATTAAAGATAAAATAAGAGAAGGTATGAAATCTAGAATGAATGATATGAAGAAAGTAAGTAAGAAAGAAAGTAATAAAGAAACAAAAGATAGAATGAGAGAAGGTATGAAAGCTAGAATGAAAGATATCAAGAAAGAAAGAAAGATATCAATAAAGAAACTAAAGATGAAATGAGAGAAGGTATGAAATCTAGAATGAATGATATGAAGAAAGTAAGTAAGAATGAAAGTAATAAAGAAACTAAAGATAGAATTAGAGAAGGTTTGAAACGTAGAATGAAAGATATCAAGAAAGAAAGAAAGAAAGATATCAATAAAGAAACTAAAGATAAAATGAGAGAAGGTATGAAATCTAGAATGAAAGATATCAAGAAAGAAAGAAAGAAAGTATCTAATAAAGAAACTAAAGATAGAATGAGAGAAGGTATGAAAGCTAGAATGAAAGATATCAAGAAAGGAAGAAAGAAAGAAATCTATAAAGAAACTAAATATAAAATGAGAGAAGGTATGAAATCTAGAATGAATGATATGAAGAAGGTAAGTAAGAAAGAAAGTAATAAAGAAACGAAAGATAGAATGAGAGAAGGTATGAAAGCTAGAATGAAAGATATCAAGAAAGAAAGAAAGAAAGATATCAATAAAGAAACTAAAGCTGAAATGAGAGAAGGTATGAAATCTAGAATGAATGATATGAAGAAAGTAAGTAAGAATGAAAGTAATAAAGAAACTAAAGATAGACTTAGAGAAGGTTTGAAACCTAGAATGAAAGATATCAAGAAAGAAAGAAAGAAAGATATCAATAAAGAAACTAAAGATAAAATGAGAGAAGGTATGAAATCTAGAATGAAAGATATCAAGAAAGAAAGAAAGAAAGTAACTAATAAAGAAACTAAAGATAGAATGAGAGAAGGTATGAAAGCTAGAATGAAAGATATCAAGAAAGGAAGAAAGAAAGAAATCTATAAAGAAACTAAAGATAAAATGAGAGAAGGTATGAAATCTAGAATGATAGATATCAAGAAAGAAAGAAAGTAATAAAGAAACGAAAGATAGAATGAGAGAAGGTATGAAAGCTAGAATGAAAGATATCAAGAAAGAAAGAAAGAAAGAAAGAAAGAAAGTAATAAAGAAACTAAAGAGAGAATGAGTGAAGATATGAATGCTGGAAGGAAAGATATCTAGAAATAAATAAAAAAGAAATTAAGTACTAAAGAAACTAAAGATAGAATCAGAGAAGTTATGAGAGCTGGAATGAAAGATATCAAGAAAGAAAGAAAGAACGAAAGAAGGAATGAAAGTTTTTGATATAGAAACTAAAGATAGAATGAAAGAAGGTATGAGAGCTGGAATGAAAGATATCAAGAAAGAAAGAAAGAAAGAAAGAAAGTAATAAAGAAACTAAAAATAGAATGAGAGAAGGTATGAAGGCTGGAATGTAAGATATCATAAAAGAAAGAAATAAAAGTAAGTAAAATAGAAACTAAAGATAGAATGAGAGAAGGTATGATAGGTAGAATGAAAGATATCAAGGAAGAAAGAAAAAAAGAAATCAATAAAGAAATTAAAGAGGAAATGAGAGAAATATGAAACCTAGAATGCAAGATATCAAGAAAGAAAGAAAGTAAGTAATAAAGAAATTAAAGATAGAATGAGTGAAAGTATGAAAGGTATAATGCAAGATATGAAGAAAGAAAGAAATGAGAGTAAAAACGAAAATAATGATAGAATGAGAGAATGTTTGAAAGCTAGAATGAAAGATATCAAGAAAGAAAGAAAGTAAGAAAGTAATAAAGAAACTAAAGATAGAATCAGAGAAGTTATGAGAGCTAGAATGAAAGATATCAAGAAAGAAAGAAAGAAAGAAAGTAAGAAAGTAATAAAGAAACTAAAGATAGAAAGAGAGAAGGTATGAGAGCTAGAATGAAAGATATCAAGAAAGAAAGAAAGAAAGAAAGAAAGTAAGAAAGTAATAAAGAAACTAAAGATAGAACGAGAGAAGGTATGAAAGATAGAATGAATGATATCAAGAAAGAAAGAAATGAAAGTAAGTAAAAAAGAAACTAAAGATAGAATGAGAGAAGGTATGAAAGCTAGAATGAAAGATATCAAGAAAGAAAGAAAGAAAGGTATCAATTAAGAATCTAAAGATAAAATGAGAGAAGGTTTGAAATCTAGAATGAATGATATCAAGAAATTAAGAAAGTAAGAAAGTAATAAAGAAACTAAAGAGAGAATGAGAGAAGGTATGAAAGCTAGAATGAAAGATATCAAGAAAGAAAGAAAGAAAGTATCTAATAAAGAAACTAAAGAAAGAATGAGAGAAGGTATGAAAGCTAGAATGATAGATATCAAGAAAGAAAGAAATGAAAGTAAGTAAAAAAGAAACAAAAGATAGAATGAGAGAAGGTATGAAAGCTAGAATGAAAGATATCAAGAAAGGAAGAAAGAAAGAAATCTATAAAGAAACTAAAGATAAAATGAGAGAAGGTATGAAATCTAGAATGAATGATATGAAGAAAGTAAGTAAGAAAGAAAGTAATAAAGAAACGAGAGATAGAATGAGAGAAGGTATGAAAGCTAGAATGAAAGATATCAAGAAAGAAAGAAAGAAAGATATCAATAAAGAAACTAAAGATGAAATGAGAGAAGGTATGAAATCTAGAATGAATGATATGAAGAAAGTAAGTAAGAATGAAAGTAATAAAGAAACTAAAGATAGAATTAGAGAAGGTTTGAAACCTAGAATGAAAGATATCAAGAAAGAAAGAAAGAAAGATATCAATAAAGAAACTAAAGATAAAATGAGAGAAGGTATGAAATCTAGAATGAAAGATATCAAGAAAGAAAGAAAGAAAGTATCTAATAAAGAAACTAAAGATAGAATGAGAGAAGGTATGAAAGCTAGAATGAAAGATATCAAGAAAGGAAGAAAGAAAGAAATCTATAAAGAAACTAAAGATAAAATGAGACAAGGTATGAAATCTAGAATGAATGATATGAAGAAAGTAAGTAAGAAAGAAAGTAATAAAGAAACGAAAGATAGAATGAGAGAAGGTATGAAAGCTAGAATGAAAGATATCAAGAAAGAAAGAAAGAAAGTATCTAATAAAGAAACTAAAGATAGAATGAGAGAAGGTATGAAAGCAAGAATGAAAGACATCAAGAAAGAAAGAAAAAAAGAAATCAATAAAGAAATTAAAGATGAAATGAGAGAAGGTATGAAATCTAGAATGAATAATATGAAGAAAGTAAGTAAGAAAGAAAGTAATAAAGAAACGAAAGAGAATGAGATAAGGTATGAAATCTAGAGTGAAAGATATCAAGAAAGAAAGAAAGAAAGTATCTAATAAAGAAACTAAAGATAGAATGAGAGAAGGTATGAAAGCTAGAATGAAAGATATCAAGAAAGGAAGAGAGAAAGAAATCTATAAAGAAACTAAAGATAAAATAAGAGAAGGTATGAAATCTAGAATGAATGATATGAAGAAAGTAAGTAAGAAAGAAAGTAATAAAGAAACGAAAGATAGAATGAGAGAAGGTATGAAAGCTAGAATGAAAGATATCAAGAAAGAAAGAAAGATATCAATAAAGAAACTAAAGATGAAATGAGAGAAGGTATGAAATCTAGAATGAATGATTTGAAGAAAGTAAGTAAGAATGAAAGTAATAAAGAAACTAAAGATAGAATTAGAGAAGGTTTGAAACCTAGAATGAAAGATATCAAGAAAGAAAGAAAGAAAGATATCAATAAAGAAACTAAAGATAAAATGAGAGAAGGTATGAAATCTAGAATGAAAGATATCAAGAAAGAAAGAAAGAAAGTATCTAATAAAGAAACTAAAGATAGAATGAGAGAAGGTATGAAAGCTAGAATGAAAGATATCAAGAAAGGAAGAAAGAAAGAAATCTATAAAGAAACTAAAGATAAAATGAGAGAAGGTATGAAATCTAGAATGAATGATATGAAGAAAGTAAGTAAGAAAGAAAGTAATAAAGAAACGAAAGATAGAATGAGAGAAGGTATGAAAGCTAGAATGAAAGATATCAAGAAAGAAGGAAAGAAAGATATCAATAAAGAAACTAAAGATGAAATGAGAGAAGGTATGAAATCTAGAATGAATAATATGAAGAAAGTAAGTAAGAAAGAAAGTAATAAAGAAACGAAAGAGAATGAGAGAAGGTATGAAAGCTAGAATGAAAGATATCAAGAAAGAAAGAAAGAAAGTATCTAATAAAGAAACTAAAGATAAAATGAGAGAAGGTATGAAATCTAGAATGAAAGATAACAAGAAAGAAGGAAAGAAAGTATCTAATAAAGAAACTAAAGATAGAAAGAGAGAAGGTATGAAAGCTAGAATGAAAGATATCAAGAAAGGAAGAAAGAAAGAAATCTATAAAGAAATTAAAGATAAAATAAGAGAAGGTATGAAATCTAGAATGAATGATATGAAGAAAGTAAGTAAGAAAGAAAGTAATAAAGAAACAAAAGATAGAATGAGAGAAGGTATGAAAGCTAGAATGAAAGATATCAAGAAAGAAAGAAAGATATCAATAAAGAAACTAAAGATGAAATGAGAGAAGGTATGAAATCTAGAATGAATGATATGAAGAAAGTAAGTAAGAATGAAAGTAATAAAGAAACTAAAGATAGAATTAGAGAAGGTTTGAAACGTAGAATGAAAGATATCAAGAAAGAAAGAAAGAAAGATATCAATAAAGAAACTAAAGATAAAATGAGAGAAGGTATGAAATCTAGAATGAAAGATATCAAGAAAGAAAGAAAGAAAGTATCTAATAAAGAAACTAAAGATAGAATGAGAGAAGGTATGAAAGCTAGAATGAAAGATATCAAGAAAGGAAGAAAGAAAGAAATCTATAAAGAAACTAAATATAAAATGAGAGAAGGTATGAAATCTAGAATGAATGATATGAAGAAGGTAAGTAAGAAAGAAAGTAATAAAGAAACGAAAGATAGAATGAGAGAAGGTATGAAAGCTAGAATGAAAGATATCAAGAAAGAAAGAAAGAAAGATATCAATAAAGAAACTAAAGCTGAAATGAGAGAAGGTATGAAATCTAGAATGAATGATATGAAGAAAGTAAGTAAGAATGAAAGTAATAAAGAAACTAAAGATAGACTTAGAGAAGGTTTGAAACCTAGAATGAAAGATATCAAGAAAGAAAGAAAGAAAGATATCAATAAAGAAACTAAAGATAAAATGAGAGAAGGTATGAAATCTAGAATGAAAGATATCAAGAAAGAAAGAAAGAAAGTAACTAATAAAGAAACTAAAGATAGAATGAGAGAAGGTATGAAAGCTAGAATGAAAGATATCAAGAAAGGAAGAAAGAAAGAAATCTATAAAGAAACTAAAGATAAAATGAGAGAAGGTATGAAATCTAGAATGATAGATATCAAGAAAGAAAGAAAGTAATAAAGAAACGAAAGATAGAATGAGAGAAGGTATGAAAGCTAGAATGAAAGATATCAAGAAAGAAAGAAAGAAAGAAAGAAAGAAAGTAATAAAGAAACTAAAGAGAGAATGAGTGAAGATATGAATGCTAGAAGGAAAGATATCTAGAAATAAATAAAAAAGAAATTAAGTACTAAAGAAACTAAAGATAGAATCAGAGAAGTTATGAGAGCTGGAATGAAAGATATCAAGAAAGAAAGAAAGAACGAAAGAAGGAATGAAAGTTTTTGATATAGAAACTAAAGATAGAATGAAAGAAGGTATGAGAGCTGGAATGAAAGATATCAAGAAAGAAAGAAAGAAAGAAAGAAAGTAATAAAGAAACTAAAAATAGAATGAGAGAAGGTATGAAGGCTGGAATGTAAGATATCATAAAAGAAAGAAATAAAAGTAAGTAAAATAGAAACTAAAGATAGAATGAGAGAAGGTATGATAGGTAGAATGAAAGATATCAAGGAAGAAAGAAAAAAAGAAATCAATAAAGAAATTAAAGAGGAAATGAGAGAAATATGAAACCTAGAATGCAAGATATCAAGA
Source organism: Intellagama lesueurii (assembly GCA_037013535.1). Lineage (NCBI taxonomy): Eukaryota > Metazoa > Chordata > Lepidosauria > Squamata > Agamidae > Intellagama > Intellagama lesueurii. Next base: position 93,902,207 of record JBAJHW010000002.1, read on the forward strand.
AAGAAAGAAAGTAAGTAATAAAGAAATTAAAGATAGAATGAGTGAAAGTATGAAAGGTATAATGCAAGATATGAAGAAAGAAAGAAATGAAAGTAAAAACGAAAATAATGATAGAATGAGAGAATGTTTGAAAGCTAGAATGAAAGATATCAAGAAAGAAAGAAAGTAAGAAAGTAATAAAGAAACTAAAGATAGAATCAGAGAAGTTATGAGAGCTAGAATGAAAGATATCAAGAAAGAAAGAAAGAAAGAAAGTAAGAAAGTAATAAAGAAACTAAAGATAGAAAGAGAGAAGGTATGAGAGCTAGAATGAAAGATATCAAGAAAGAAAGAAAGAAAGAAAGAAAGTAAGAAAGTAATAAAGAAACTAAAGATAGAACGAGAGAAGGTATGAAAGATAGAATGAATGATATCAAGAAAGAAAGAAATGAAAGTAAGTAAAAAAGAAACTAAAGATAGAATGAGAGAAGGTATGAAAGCTAGAATGAAAGATATCAAGAAAGAAAGAAAGAAAGATATCAATTAAGAATCTAAAGATAAAATGAGAGAAGGTTTGAAATCTAGAATGAATGATATCAAGAAATTAAGAAAGTAAGAAAGTAATAAAGAAACTAAAGAGAGAATGAGAGAAGGTATGAAAGCTAGAATGAAAGATATCAAGAAAGAAAGAAAGAAAGTATCTAATAAAGAAACTAAAGAAAGAATGAGAGAAGGTATGAAAGCTAGAATGATAGATATCAAGAAAGAAAGAAATGAAAGTAAGTAAAAAAGAAACAAAAGATAGAATGAGAGAAGGTATGAAAGCTAGAATGAAAGATATCAAGAAAGGAAGAAAGAAAGAAATCTATAAAGAAACTAAAGATAAAATGAGAGAAGGTATGAAATCTAGAATGAATGATATGAAGAAAGTAAGTAAGAAAGAAAGTAATAAAGAAACGAGAGATAGAATGAGAGAAGGTATGAAAGCTAGAATGAAAGATATCAAGAAAGAAAGAAAGAAAGATATCAATAAAGAAACTAAAGATGAAATGAGAGAAGGTATGAAATCTAGAATGAATGATATGAAGAAAGTAAGTAAGAATGAAAGTAATAAAGAAACTAAAGATAGAATTAGAGAAGGTTTGAAACCTAGAATGAAAGATATCAAGAAAGAAAGAAAGAAAGATATCAATAAAGAAACTAAAGATAAAATGAGAGAAGGTATGAAATCTAGAATGAAAGATATCAAGAAAGAAAGAAAGAAAGTATCTAATAAAGAAACTAAAGATAGAATGAGAGAAGGTATGAAAGCTAGAATGAAAGATATCAAGAAAGGAAGAAAGAAAGAAATCTATAAAGAAACTAAAGATAAAATGAGACAAGGTATGAAATCTAGAATGAATGATATGAAGAAAGTAAGTAAGAAAGAAAGTAATAAAGAAACGAAAGATAGAATGAGAGAAGGTATGAAAGCTAGAATGAAAGATATCAAGAAAGAAAGAAAGAAAGTATCTAATAAAGAAACTAAAGATAGAATGAGAGAAGGTATGAAAGCAAGAATGAAAGACATCAAGAAAGAAAGAAAAAAAGAAATCAATAAAGAAATTAAAGATGAAATGAGAGAAGGTATGAAATCTAGAATGAATAATATGAAGAAAGTAAGTAAGAAAGAAAGTAATAAAGAAACGAAAGAGAATGAGATAAGGTATGAAATCTAGAGTGAAAGATATCAAGAAAGAAAGAAAGAAAGTATCTAATAAAGAAACTAAAGATAGAATGAGAGAAGGTATGAAAGCTAGAATGAAAGATATCAAGAAAGGAAGAGAGAAAGAAATCTATAAAGAAACTAAAGATAAAATAAGAGAAGGTATGAAATCTAGAATGAATGATATGAAGAAAGTAAGTAAGAAAGAAAGTAATAAAGAAACGAAAGATAGAATGAGAGAAGGTATGAAAGCTAGAATGAAAGATATCAAGAAAGAAAGAAAGATATCAATAAAGAAACTAAAGATGAAATGAGAGAAGGTATGAAATCTAGAATGAATGATTTGAAGAAAGTAAGTAAGAATGAAAGTAATAAAGAAACTAAAGATAGAATTAGAGAAGGTTTGAAACCTAGAATGAAAGATATCAAGAAAGAAAGAAAGAAAGATATCAATAAAGAAACTAAAGATAAAATGAGAGAAGGTATGAAATCTAGAATGAAAGATATCAAGAAAGAAAGAAAGAAAGTATCTAATAAAGAAACTAAAGATAGAATGAGAGAAGGTATGAAAGCTAGAATGAAAGATATCAAGAAAGGAAGAAAGAAAGAAATCTATAAAGAAACTAAAGATAAAATGAGAGAAGGTATGAAATCTAGAATGAATGATATGAAGAAAGTAAGTAAGAAAGAAAGTAATAAAGAAACGAAAGATAGAATGAGAGAAGGTATGAAAGCTAGAATGAAAGATATCAAGAAAGAAGGAAAGAAAGATATCAATAAAGAAACTAAAGATGAAATGAGAGAAGGTATGAAATCTAGAATGAATAATATGAAGAAAGTAAGTAAGAAAGAAAGTAATAAAGAAACGAAAGAGAATGAGAGAAGGTATGAAAGCTAGAATGAAAGATATCAAGAAAGAAAGAAAGAAAGTATCTAATAAAGAAACTAAAGATAAAATGAGAGAAGGTATGAAATCTAGAATGAAAGATAACAAGAAAGAAAGAAAGAAAGTATCTAATAAAGAAACTAAAGATAGAAAGAGAGAAGGTATGAAAGCTAGAATGAAAGATATCAAGAAAGGAAGAAAGAAAGAAATCTATAAAGAAATTAAAGATAAAATAAGAGAAGGTATGAAATCTAGAATGAATGATATGAAGAAAGTAAGTAAGAAAGAAAGTAATAAAGAAACAAAAGATAGAATGAGAGAAGGTATGAAAGCTAGAATGAAAGATATCAAGAAAGAAAGAAAGATATCAATAAAGAAACTAAAGATGAAATGAGAGAAGGTATGAAATCTAGAATGAATGATATGAAGAAAGTAAGTAAGAATGAAAGTAATAAAGAAACTAAAGATAGAATTAGAGAAGGTTTGAAACCTAGAATGAAAGATATCAAGAAAGAAAGAAAGAAAGATATCAATAAAGAAACTAAAGATAAAATGAGAGAAGGTATGAAATCTAGAATGAAAGATATCAAGAAAGAAAGAAAGAAAGTATCTAATAAAGAAACTAAAGATAGAATGAGAGAAGGTATGAAAGCTAGAATGAAAGATATCAAGAAAGGAAGAAAGAAAGAAATCTATAAAGAAACTAAAGATAAAATGAGAGAAGGTATGAAATCTAGAATGAATGATATGAAGAAAGTAAGTAAGAAAGAAAGTAATAAAGAAACGAAAGATAGAATGAGAGAAGGTATGAAAGCTAGAATGAAAGATATCAAGAAAGAAAGAAAGAAAGTATCTAATAAAGAAACTAAAGATAGAATGAGAGAAGGTATGAAAGCAAGAATGAAAGACATCAAGAAAGAAAGAAAAAAAGAAATCAATAAAGAAATTAAAGATGAAATGAGAGAAGGTATGAAATCTAGAATGAATAATATGAAGAAAGTAAGTAAGAAAGAAAGTAATAAAGAAACGAAAGAGAATGAGATAAGGTATGAAATCTAGAGTGAAAGATATCAAGAAAGAAAGAAAGAAAGTATCTAATAAAGAAACTAAAGATAGAATGAGAGAAGGTATGAAAGCTAGAATGAAAGATATCAAGAAAGGAAGAGAGAAAGAAATCTATAAAGAAACTAAAGATAAAATAAGAGAAGGTATGAAATCTAGAATGAATGATATGAAGAAAGTAAGTAAGAAAGAAAGTAATAAAGAAACGAAAGATAGAATGAGAGAAGGTATGAAAGCTAGAATGAAAGATATCAAGAAAGAAAGAAAGATATCAATAAAGAAACTAAAGATAAAATGAGAGAAGGTATGAAATCTAGAATGAAAGATATCAAGAAAGAAAGAAAGAAAGTATCTAATAAAGAAACTAAAGATAGAATGAGAGAAGGTATGAAAGCTAGAATGAAAGATATCAAGAAAGGAAGAAAGAAAGAAATCTATAAAGAAACTAAAGATAAAATGAGAGAAGGTATGAAATCTAGAATGAATGATATGAAGAAAGTAAGTAAGAAAGAAAGTAATAAAGAAACGAAAGATAGAATGAGAGAAGGTATGAAAGCTAGAATGAAAGATATCAAGAAAGAAGGAAAGAAAGATATCAATAAAGAAACTAAAGATGAAATGAGAGAAGGTATGAAATCTAGAATGAATAATATGAAGAAAGTAAGTAAGAAAGAAAGTAATAAAGAAACGAAAGAGAATGAGAGAAGGTATGAAAGCTAGAATGAAAGATATCAAGAAAGAAAGAAAGAAAGTATCTAATAAAGAAACTAAAGATAAAATGAGAGAAGGTATGAAATCTAGAATGAAAGATAACAAGAAAGAAAGAAAGAAAGTATCTAATAAAGAAACTAAAGATAGAAAGAGAGAAGGTATGAAAGCTAGAATGAAAGATATCAAGAAAGGAAGAAAGAAAGAAATCTATAAAGAAATTAAAGATAAAATAAGAGAAGGTATGAAATCTAGAATGAATGATATGAAGAAAGTAAGTAAGAAAGAAAGTAATAAAGAAACAAAAGATAGAATGAGAGAAGGTATGAAAGCTAGAATGAAAGATATCAAGAAAGAAAGAAAGATATCAATAAAGAAACTAAAGATGAAATGAGAGAAGGTATGAAATCTAGAATGAATGATATGAAGAAAGTAAGTAAGAATGAAAGTAATAAAGAAACTAAAGATAGAATTAGAGAAGGTTTGAAACGTAGAATGAAAGATATCAAGAAAGAAAGAAAGAAAGATATCAATAAAGAAACTAAAGATAAAATGAGAGAAGGTATGAAATCTAGAATGAAAGATATCAAGAAAGAAAGAAAGAAAGTATCTAATAAAGAAACTAAAGATAGAATGAGAGAAGGTATGAAAGCTAGAATGAAAGATATCAAGAAAGGAAGAAAGAAAGAAATCTATAAAGAAACTAAATATAAAATGAGAGAAGGTATGAAATCTAGAATGAATGATATGAAGAAGGTAAGTAAGAAAGAAAGTAATAAAGAAACGAAAGATAGAATGAGAGAAGGTATGAAAGCTAGAATGAAAGATATCAAGAAAGAAAGAAAGAAAGATATCAATAAAGAAACTAAAGCTGAAATGAGAGAAGGTATGAAATCTAGAATGAATGATATGAAGAAAGTAAGTAAGAATGAAAGTAATAAAGAAACTAAAGATAGACTTAGAGAAGGTTTGAAACCTAGAATGAAAGATATCAAGAAAGAAAGAAAGAAAGATATCAATAAAGAAACTAAAGATAAAATGAGAGAAGGTATGAAATCTAGAATGAAAGATATCAAGAAAGAAAGAAAGAAAGTAACTAATAAAGAAACTAAAGATAGAATGAGAGAAGGTATGAAAGCTAGAATGAAAGATATCAAGAAAGGAAGAAAGAAAGAAATCTATAAAGAAACTAAAGATAAAATGAGAGAAGGTATGAAATCTAGAATGATAGATATCAAGAAAGAAAGAAAGTAATAAAGAAACGAAAGATAGAATGAGAGAAGGTATGAAAGCTAGAATGAAAGATATCAAGAAAGAAAGAAAGAAAGAAAGAAAGAAAGTAATAAAGAAACTAAAGAGAGAATGAGTGAAGATATGAATGCTGGAAGGAAAGATATCTAGAAATAAATAAAAAAGAAATTAAGTACTAAAGAAACTAAAGATAGAATCAGAGAAGTTATGAGAGCTGGAATGAAAGATATCAAGAAAGAAAGAAAGAACGAAAGAAGGAATGAAAGTTTTTGATATAGAAACTAAAGATAGAATGAAAGAAGGTATGAGAGCTGGAATGAAAGATATCAAGAAAGAAAGAAAGAAAGAAAGAAAGTAATAAAGAAACTAAAAATAGAATGAGAGAAGGTATGAAGGCTGGAATGTAAGATATCATAAAAGAAAGAAATAAAAGTAAGTAAAATAGAAACTAAAGATAGAATGAGAGAAGGTATGATAGGTAGAATGAAAGATATCAAGGAAGAAAGAAAAAAAGAAATCAATAAAGAAATTAAAGAGGAAATGAGAGAAATATGAAACCTAGAATGCAAGATATCAAGAAAGAAAGAAAGTAAGTAATAAAGAAATTAAAGATAGAATGAGTGAAAGTATGAAAGGTATAATGCAAGATATGAAGAAAGAAAGAAATGAGAGTAAAAACGAAAATAATGATAGAATGAGAGAATGTTTGAAAGCTAGAATGAAAGATATCAAGAAAGAAAGAAAGTAAGAAAGTAATAAAGAAACTAAAGATAGAATCAGAGAAGTTATGAGAGCTAGAATGAAAGATATCAAGAAAGAAAGAAAGAAAGAAAGTAAGAAAGTAATAAAGAAACTAAAGATAGAAAGAGAGAAGGTATGAGAGCTAGAATGAAAGATATCAAGAAAGAAAGAAAGAAAGAAAGAAAGTAAGAAAGTAATAAAGAAACTAAAGATAGAACGAGAGAAGGTATGAAAGATAGAATGAATGATATCAAGAAAGAAAGAAATGAAAGTAAGTAAAAAAGAAACTAAAGATAGAATGAGAGAAGGTATGAAAGCTAGAATGAAAGATATCAAGAAAGAAAGAAAGAAAGATATCAATTAAGAATCTAAAGATAAAATGAGAGAAGGTTTGAAATCTAGAATGAATGATATCAAGAAATTAAGAAAGTAAGAAAGTAATAAAGAAACTAAAGAGAGAATGAGAGAAGGTATGAAAGCTAGAATGAAAGATATCAAGAAAGAAAGAAAGAAAGTATCTAATAAAGAAACTAAAGAAAGAATGAGAGAAGGTATGAAAGCTAGAATGATAGATATCAAGAAAGAAAGAAATGAAAGTAAGTAAAAAAGAAACAAAAGATAGAATGAGAGAAGGTATGAAAGCTAGAATGAAAGATATCAAGAAAGGAAGAAAGAAAGAAATCTATAAAGAAACTAAAGATAAAATGAGAGAAGGTATGAAATCTAGAATGAATGATATGAAGAAAGTAAGTAAGAAAGAAAGTAATAAAGAAACGAGAGATAGAATGAGAGAAGGTATGAAAGCTAGAATGAAAGATATCAAGAAAGAAAGAAAGAAAGATATCAATAAAGAAACTAAAGATGAAATGAGAGAAGGTATGAAATCTAGAATGAATGATATGAAGAAAGTAAGTAAGAATGAAAGTAATAAAGAAACTAAAGATAGAATTAGAGAAGGTTTGAAACCTAGAATGAAAGATATCAAGAAAGAAAGAAAGAAAGATATCAATAAAGAAACTAAAGATAAAATGAGAGAAGGTATGAAATCTAGAATGAAAGATATCAAGAAAGAAAGAAAGAAAGTATCTAATAAAGAAACTAAAGATAGAATGAGAGAAGGTATGAAAGCTAGAATGAAAGATATCAAGAAAGGAAGAAAGAAAGAAATCTATAAAGAAACTAAAGATAAAATGAGACAAGGTATGAAATCTAGAATGAATGATATGAAGAAAGTAAGTAAGAAAGAAAGTAATAAAGAAACGAAAGATAGAATGAGAGAAGGTATGAAAGCTAGAATGAAAGATATCAAGAAAGAAAGAAAGAAAGTATCTAATAAAGAAACTAAAGATAGAATGAGAGAAGGTATGAAAGCAAGAATGAAAGACATCAAGAAAGAAAGAAAAAAAGAAATCAATAAAGAAATTAAAGATGAAATGAGAGAAGGTATGAAATCTAGAATGAATAATATGAAGAAAGTAAGTAAGAAAGAAAGTAATAAAGAAACGAAAGAGAATGAGATAAGGTATGAAATCTAGAGTGAAAGATATCAAGAAAGAAAGAAAGAAAGTATCTAATAAAGAAACTAAAGATAGAATGAGAGAAGGTATGAAAGCTAGAATGAAAGATATCAAGAAAGGAAGAGAGAAAGAAATCTATAAAGAAACTAAAGATAAAATAAGAGAAGGTATGAAATCTAGAATGAATGATATGAAGAAAGTAAGTAAGAAAGAAAGTAATAAAGAAACGAAAGATAGAATGAGAGAAGGTATGAAAGCTAGAATGAAAGATATCAAGAAAGAAAGAAAGATATCAATAAAGAAACTAAAGATAAAATGAGAGAAGGTATGAAATCTAGAATGAAAGATATCAAGAAAGAAAGAAAGAAAGTATCTAATAAAGAAACTAAAGATAGAATGAGAGAAGGTATGAAAGCTAGAATGAAAGATATCAAGAAAGGAAGAAAGAAAGAAATCTATAAAGAAACTAAAGATAAAATGAGAGAAGGTATGAAATCTAGAATGAATGATATGAAGAAAGTAAGTAAGAAAGAAAGTAATAAAGAAACGAAAGATAGAATGAGAGAAGGTATGAAAGCTAGAATGAAAGATATCAAGAAAGAAGGAAAGAAAGATATCAATAAAGAAACTAAAGATGAAATGAGAGAAGGTATGAAATCTAGAATGAATAATATGAAGAAAGTAAGTAAGAAAGAAAGTAATAAAGAAACGAAAGAGAATGAGAGAAGGTATGAAAGCTAGAATGAAAGATATCAAGAAAGAAAGAAAGAAAGTATCTAATAAAGAAACTAAAGATAAAATGAGAGAAGGTATGAAATCTAGAATGAAAGATAACAAGAAAGAAAGAAAGAAAGTATCTAATAAAGAAACTAAAGATAGAAAGAGAGAAGGTATGAAAGCTAGAATGAAAGATATCAAGAAAGGAAGAAAGAAAGAAATCTATAAAGAAATTAAAGATAAAATAAGAGAAGGTATGAAATCTAGAATGAATGATATGAAGAAAGTAAGTAAGAAAGAAAGTAATAAAGAAACAAAAGATAGAATGAGAGAAGGTATGAAAGCTAGAATGAAAGATATCAAGAAAGAAAGAAAGATATCAATAAAGAAACTAAAGATGAAATGAGAGAAGGTATGAAATCTAGAATGAATGATATGAAGAAAGTAAATAAGAATGAAAGTAATAAAGAAACTAAAGATAGAATTAGAGAAGGTTTGAAACGTAGAATGAAAGATATCAAGAAAGAAAGAAAGAAAGATATCAATAAAGAAACTAAAGATAAAATGAGAGAAGGTATGAAATCTAGAATGAAAGATATCAAGAAAGAAAGAAAGAAAGTATCTAATAAAGAAACTAAAGATAGAATGAGAGAAGGTATGAAAGCTAGAATGAAAGATATCAAGAAAGGAAGAAAGAAAGAAATCTATAAAGAAACTAAATATAAAATGAGAGAAGGTATGAAATCTAGAATGAATGATATGAAGAAGGTAAGTAAGAAAGAAAGTAATAAAGAAACGAAAGATAGAATGAGAGAAGGTATGAAAGCTAGAATGAAAGATATCAAGAAAGAAAGAAAGAAAGATATCAATAAAGAAACTAAAGCTGAAATGAGAGAAGGTATGAAATCTAGAATGAATGATATGAAGAAAGTAAGTAAGAATGAAAGTAATAAAGAAACTAAAGATAGACTTAGAGAAGGTTTGAAACCTAGAATGAAAGATATCAAGAAAGAAAGAAAGAAAGATATCAATAAAGAAACTAAAGATAAAATGAGAGAAGGTATGAAATCTAGAATGAAAGATATCAAGAAAGAAAGAAAGAAAGTAACTAATAAAGAAACTAAAGATAGAATGAGAGAAGGTATGAAAGCTAGAATGAAAGATATCAAGAAAGGAAGAAAGAAAGAAATCTATAAAGAAACTAAAGATAAAATGAGAGAAGGTATGAAATCTAGAATGATAGATATCAAGAAAGAAAGAAAGTAATAAAGAAACGAAAGATAGAATGAGAGAAGGTATGAAAGCTAGAATGAAAGATATCAAGAAAGAAAGAAAGAAAGAAAGAAAGAAAGTAATAAAGAAACTAAAGAGAGAATGAGTGAAGATATGAATGCTGGAAGGAAAGATATCTAGAAATAAATAAAAAAGAAATTAAGTACTAAAGAAACTAAAGATAGAATCAGAGAAGTTATGAGAGCTGGAATGAAAGATATCAAGAAAGAAAGAAAGAACGAAAGAAGGAATGAAAGTTTTTGATATAGAAACTAAAGATAGAATGAAAGAAGGTATGAGAGCTGGAATGAAAGATATCAAGAAAGAAAGAAAGAAAGAAAGAAAGTAATAAAGAAACTAAAAATAGAATGAGAGAAGGTATGAAGGCTGGAATGTAAGATATCATAAAAGAAAGAAATAAAAGTAAGTAAAATAGAAACTAAAGATAGAATGAGAGAAGGTATGATAGGTAGAATGAAAGATATCAAGGAAGAAAGAAAAAAAGAAATCAATAAAGAAATTAAAGAGGAAATGAGAGAAATATGAAACCTAGAATGCAAGATATCAAGAAAGAAAGAAAGTAAGTAATAAAGAAATTAAAGATAGAATGAGTGAAAGTATGAAAGGTATAATGCAAGATATGAAGAAAGAAAGAAATGAGAGTAAAAACGAAAATAATGATAGAATGAGAGAATGTTTGAAAGCTAGAATGAAAGATATCAAGAAAGAAAGAAAGTAAGAAAGTAATAAAGAAACTAAAGATAGAATCAGAGAAGTTATGAGAGCTAGAATGAAAGATATCAAGAAAGAAAGAAAGAAAGAAAGTAAGAAAGTAATAAAGAAACTAAAGATAGAAAGAGAGAAGGTATGAGAGCTAGAATGAAAGATATCAAGAAAGAAAGAAAGAAAGAAAGAAAGTAAGAAAGTAATAAAGAAACTAAAGATAGAACGAGAGAAGGTATGAAAGATAGAATGAATGATATCAAGAAAGAAAGAAATGAAAGTAAGTAAAAAAGAAACTAAAGATAGAATGAGAGAAGGTATGAAAGCTAGAATGAAAGATATCAAGAAAGAAAGAAAGAAAGATATCAATTAAGAATCTAAAGATAAAATGAGAGAAGGTTTGAAATCTAGAATGAATGATATCAAGAAATTAAGAAAGTAAGAAAGTAATAAAGAAACTAAAGAGAGAATGAGAGAAGGTATGAAAGCTAGAATGAAAGATATCAAGAAAGAAAGAAAGAAAGTATCTAATAAAGAAACTAAAGAAAGAATGAGAGAAGGTATGAAAGCTAGAATGATAGATATCAAGAAAGAAAGAAATGAAAGTAAGTAAAAAAGAAACAAAAGATAGAATGAGAGAAGGTATGAAAGCTAGAATGAAAGATATCAAGAAAGGAAGAAAGAAAGAAATCTATAAAGAAACTAAAGATAAAATGAGAGAAGGTATGAAATCTAGAATGAATGATATGAAGAAAGTAAGTAAGAAAGAAAGTAATAAAGAAACGAGAGATAGAATGAGAGAAGGTATGAAAGCTAGAATGAAAGATATCAAGAAAGAAAGAAAGAAAGATATCAATAAAGAAACTAAAGATGAAATGAGAGAAGGTATGAAATCTAGAATGAATGATATGAAGAAAGTAAGTAAGAATGAAAGTAATAAAGAAACTAAAGATAGAATTAGAGAAGGTTTGAAACCTAGAATGAAAGATATCAAGAAAGAAAGAAAGAAAGATATCAATAAAGAAACTAAAGATAAAATGAGAGAAGGTATGAAATCTAGAATGAAAGATATCAAGAAAGAAAGAAAGAAAGTATCTAATAAAGAAACTAAAGATAGAATGAGAGAAGGTATGAAAGCTAGAATGAAAGATATCAAGAAAGGAAGAAAGAAAGAAATCTATAAAGAAACTAAAGATAAAATGAGACAAGGTATGAAATCTAGAATGAATGATATGAAGAAAGTAAGTAAGAAAGAAAGTAATAAAGAAACGAAAGATAGAATGAGAGAAGGTATGAAAGCTAGAATGAAAGATATCAAGAAAGAAAGAAAGAAAGTATCTAATAAAGAAACTAAAGATAGAATGAGAGAAGGTATGAAAGCAAGAATGAAAGACATCAAGAAAGAAAGAAAAAAAGAAATCAATAAAGAAATTAAAGATGAAATGAGAGAAGGTATGAAATCTAGAATGAATAATATGAAGAAAGTAAGTAAGAAAGAAAGTAATAAAGAAACGAAAGAGAATGAGATAAGGTATGAAATCTAGAGTGAAAGATATCAAGAAAGAAAGAAAGAAAGTATCTAATAAAGAAACTAAAGATAGAATGAGAGAAGGTATGAAAGCTAGAATGAAAGATATCAAGAAAGGAAGAGAGAAAGAAATCTATAAAGAAACTAAAGATAAAATAAGAGAAGGTATGAAATCTAGAATGAATGATATGAAGAAAGTAAGTAAGAAAGAAAGTAATAAAGAAACGAAAGATAGAATGAGAGAAGGTATGAAAGCTAGAATGAAAGATATCAAGAAAGAAAGAAAGATATCAATAAAGAAACTAAAGATGAAATGAGAGAAGGTATGAAATCTAGAATGAATGATTTGAAGAAAGTAAGTAAGAATGAAAGTAATAAAGAAACTAAAGATAGAATTAGAGAAGGTTTGAAACCTAGAATGAAAGATATCAAGAAAGAAAGAAAGAAAGATATCAATAAAGAAACTAAAGATAAAATGAGAGAAGGTATGAAATCTAGAATGAAAGATATCAAGAAAGAAAGAAAGAAAGTATCTAATAAAGAAACTAAAGATAGAATGAGAGAAGGTATGAAAGCTAGAATGAAAGATATCAAGAAAGGAAGAAAGAAAGAAATCTATAAAGAAACTAAAGATAAAATGAGAGAAGGTATGAAATCTAGAATGAATGATATGAAGAAAGTAAGTAAGAAAGAAAGTAATAAAGAAACGAAAGATAGAATGAGAGAAGGTATGAAAGCTAGAATGAAAGATATCAAGAAAGAAGGAAAGAAAGATATCAATAAAGAAACTAAAGATGAAATGAGAGAAGGTATGAAATGTAGAATGAATAATATGAAGAAAGTAAGTAAGAAAGAAAGTAATAAAGAAACGAAAGAGAATGAGAGAAGGTATGAAAGCTAGAATGAAAGATATCAAGAAAGAAAGAAAGAAAGTATCTAATAAAGAAACTAAAGATAAAATGAGAGAAGGTATGAAATCTAGAATGAAAGATAACAAGAAAGAAAGAAAGAAAGTATCTAATAAAGAAACTAAAGATAGAAAGAGAGAAGGTATGAAAGCTAGAATGAAAGATATCAAGAAAGGAAGAAAGAAAGAAATCTATAAAGAAATTAAAGATAAAATAAGAGAAGGTATGAAATCTAGAATGAATGATATGAAGAAAGTAAGTAAGAAAGAAAGTAATAAAGAAACAAAAGATAGAATGAGAGAAGGTATGAAAGCTAGAATGAAAGATATCAAGAAAGAAAGAAAGATATCAATAAAGAAACTAAAGATGAAATGAGAGAAGGTATGAAATCTAGAATGAATGATATGAAGAAAGTAAGTAAGAATGAAAGTAATAAAGAAACTAAAGATAGAATTAGAGAAGGTTTGAAACGTAGAATGAAAGATATCAAGAAAGAAAGAAAGAAAGATATCAATAAAGAAACTAAAGATAAAATGAGAGAAGGTATGAAATCTAGAATGAAAGATATCAAGAAAGAAAGAAAGAAAGTATCTAATAAAGAAACTAAAGATAGAATGAGAGAAGGTATGAAAGCTAGAATGAAAGATATCAAGAAAGGAAGAAAGAAAGAAATCTATAAAGAAACTAAATATAAAATGAGAGAAGGTATGAAATCTAGAATGAATGATATGAAGAAGGTAAGTAAGAAAGAAAGTAATAAAGAAACGAAAGATAGAATGAGAGAAGGTATGAAAGCTAGAATGAAAGATATCAAGAAAGAAAGAAAGAAAGATATCAATAAAGAAACTAAAGCTGAAATGAGAGAAGGTATGAAATCTAGAATGAATGATATGAAGAAAGTAAGTAAGAATGAAAGTAATAAAGAAACTAAAGATAGACTTAGAGAAGGTTTGAAACCTAGAATGAAAGATATCAAGAAAGAAAGAAAGAAAGATATCAATAAAGAAACTAAAGATAAAATGAGAGAAGGTATGAAATCTAGAATGAAAGATATCAAGAAAGAAAGAAAGAAAGTAACTAATAAAGAAACTAAAGATAGAATGAGAGAAGGTATGAAAGCTAGAATGAAAGATATCAAGAAAGGAAGAAAGAAAGAAATCTATAAAGAAACTAAAGATAAAATGAGAGAAGGTATGAAATCTAGAATGATAGATATCAAGAAAGAAAGAAAGTAATAAAGAAACGAAAGATAGAATGAGAGAAGGTATGAAAGCTAGAATGAAAGATATCAAGAAAGAAAGAAAGAAAGAAAGAAAGAAAGTAATAAAGAAACTAAAGAGAGAATGAGTGAAGATATGAATGCTAGAAGGAAAGATATCTAGAAATAAATAAAAAAGAAATTAAGTACTAAAGAAACTAAAGATAGAATCAGAGAAGTTATGAGAGCTGGAATGAAAGATATCAAGAAAGAAAGAAAGAACGAAAGAAGGAATGAAAGTTTTTGATATAGAAACTAAAGATAGAATGAAAGAAGGTATGAGAGCTGGAATGAAAGATATCAAGAAAGAAAGAAAGAAAGAAAGAAAGTAATAAAGAAACTAAAAATAGAATGAGAGAAGGTATGAAGGCTGGAATGTAAGATATCATAAAAGAAAGAAATAAAAGTAAGTAAAATAGAAACTAAAGATAGAATGAGAGAAGGTATGATAGGTAGAATGAAAGATATCAAGGAAGAAAGAAAAAAAGAAATCAATAAAGAAATTAAAGAGGAAATGAGAGAAATATGAAACCTAGAATGCAAGATATCAAGAAAGAAAGAAAGTAAGTAATAAAGAAATTAAAGATAGAATGAGTGAAAGTATGAAAGGTATAATGCAAGATATGAAGAAAGAAAGAAATGAAAGTAAAAACGAAAATAATGATAGAATGAGAGAATGTTTGAAAGCTAGAATGAAAGATATCAAGAAAGAAAGAAAGTAAGAAAGTAATAAAGAAACTAAAGATAGAATCAGAGAAGTTATGAGAGCTAGAATGAAAGATATCAAGAAAGAAAGAAAGAAAGAAAGTAAGAAAGTAATAAAGAAACTAAAGATAGAAAGAGAGAAGGTATGAGAGCTAGAATGAAAGATATCAAGAAAGAAAGAAAGAAAGAAAGAAAGTAAGAAAGTAATAAAGAAACTAAAGATAGAACGAGAGAAGGTATGAAAGATAGAATGAATGATATCAAGAAAGAAAGAAATGAAAGTAAGTAAAAAAGAAACTAAAGATAGAATGAGAGAAGGTATGAAAGCTAGAATGAAAGATATCAAGAAAGAAAGAAAGAAAGATATCAATTAAGAATCTAAAGATAAAATGAGAGAAGGTTTGAAATCTAGAATGAATGATATCAAGAAATTAAGAAAGTAAGAAAGTAATAAAGAAACTAAAGAGAGAATGAGAGAAGGTATGAAAGCTAGAATGAAAGATATCAAGAAAGAAAGAAAGAAAGTATCTAATAAAGAAACTAAAGAAAGAATGAGAGAAGGTATGAAAGCTAGAATGATAGATATCAAGAAAGAAAGAAATGAAAGTAAGTAAAAAAGAAACAAAAGATAGAATGAGAGAAGGTATGAAAGCTAGAATGAAAGATATCAAGAAAGAAAAAAGGAAGAAAGTAGAAATAATGTAATAAAGAAAACAAAGATTGAATGAGAGAAGGTATGAAAGATAAAATGAAAGATATCAAAAAAGAAAGAAAGAAAGAAAGTAGTAAAGAAACTAAATATAGAATCAGAGAAGGTATGAGAGCTAGAATGAGATATCAAGAAAGAAAGAACGAAAGAACGAAAGTAATTAATAAAGAAACTAAAGGTAGAATGAAAGAAGGTATGAAAGCTAGAATGAAAGATATCAAGAAAGAAAAAAGAAAGAAAAAAAGAAATCAATAAAGAAATTAAAGATGAAATGAGAGAAGGTATGAAATCTAGAATGATAGATATCAAGAAAGCAAGAAAGAAACTAAAGGTAGAATGAGAGAAGGTATGAAAACTAGAATGAAAGATATCAAGAAAGAAAGAAAGAAAGATATCAATAAAGTAATTAAAGATGAAATGAGAGAAGGTATGGAATCTAGAATGATAGATATCAAGAGAGAAAGAAAGAAAGAAATGAAGAAACTAAAGATAGAATGAGAGAAGGTATGAAATCTATAATGAAAGATATGAAGAAAGAAAGAAAGAAAGAAAGTAATAAAGAAACTAAAGATAGAACGAGAGAAGTTATGAAAGATAGAATGTAAGATATCAAGAAAGAAAGAAATGAAAGTAAGTAAAAAGAAACTAAAGATAGAATGAGAGAAGGTATGAAAGCTAGAATGAAAGATATCAAGAAAGAAAAAAGGAACAAAGTAGAAATAATGTAATAAAGAAAATAAAGATTGAATGAGTGAAGATATGTGTGCTAGAAAGAAAGTTATCAAGAAAGAAAGAAAGAAAGTAGTAATGAAACTAAAGACAGAATGTGAGAAGGTATGAAATCAAGAATGAAAGATATAAAGAAAGAAAGAAATAAACGAAATCAATAAAGAAATTAAAGATAAAATGAGAGAAGGTTTGAAATCTAGAATAAAAGTTATCAAGAAAGAAACAAAGAAAGAAAGTAACTAATAAAGGAACTAAAGATAGAATGAGAGAAGGCATTAAAGCTAGTCTGAAAGATATTAAGAAAGAAAGAAATGATAGTAAGTAAAAAAGAAACTAAAGATAGAAAGTGAGAAGGTATGAAAGCTAGAATGAAAGATATCAAGAAAGAAAGAAGGAACAAAGTAGAAATAATGAAATAAAGAAAATAAAGATTGAAAGAGTGAAGATATGAATGCTAGAATGAAAGTTATCAAGAAAGAAAGAAAGAAAGAAAGTAGAAAAGAAACTAAAGATAGAATGAGAGGGTATGAAAGCTAGAATGAAAGTTATCAAGAAAGAAAGAAAGAAAGTAGTAAAGAAACTAAAGATAGAATGAGAGAAGGTATGAAAGCTGGAATGAAATATATCAAGAAAGAAAGAAAGAAAGAAAGAAAGAAAGAAAGAAAGAAAGAAAGAAAGAAAGAAAGAAAGAAAGAAAGAAAGAAAGAAACAATGAAAGAAAGAAACTTTAGATAGAATGAGAGAAGGTATGAAAGCTAGAATGTAACATCTGAAGAAAGCAAGCAATGAAAGTAAGTAAAAAAGAAACTAAAGATAGAATGAGAGAATGTATGAAAGCAAGAACGAAAGATATCAAGAAAGAAAGAAAAAAAGAAATCAATAAAGAAATTAAAGATGAAATGAGATAAAGTTTGAAATCTAGAAAGATATATATCAAGAAAGAAAGAAAGAAAGATATCAATAAAGAAACTAAAGATAAAATGAGAGAAGGTATGAAATCTAGAATGAAAGATATCAAGAAAATAAGAAAGAATGTAATAAAGAAACTAAAGATAGAATGAGTAATGGTATGAAAGCTAGAATGCAAGATATGAAGAACGAAGGAAATGAAAGTAAGAAAAAAGAAACTAAAGATAGAATGAGAGAAGGTATGAAAGCTAGAATGAAAGATATCAAGTAAGAAAGTAAGAAAGTAATCAATAAACTAAAGATAGAAAGAGAGAAGGGAAGAGAGGTAGAATGAAAGATATCAAGAAAGAAAGAAATGAAAGTAAGTAAAAAAGAAACTAAAGATAGAATGTGAGAAGGTATGAAAGCAAGAATGAAAGATATCAAGAAAGAAAGAAAAAAAGAAATAATAAAGAAATTAAAGATGAAATGAGAGAAGGTATGAAATCTAGAATGATAGATTTCAAGAAAGAAAGAAATAAAAGTAAGAAAAAAAAGACTATAGATAGAATGAGAGAAGGTATCAATGCAAGAATGAAAAATATCAAGAAAGAAAGAAAAAATGAAATCAATAAAGAAATTAAAGATGAAAAGAGAGAATATATGAAGGCTAGATTGAAAGATATCAAGAAAGAAAGAAAGAAATCAATAAAGAACTAAAGATAAAATGAGAGAAGGTATGAAATCTAGAATTAAAGATATCAAGAAAGAAAGAAAGAAAGAAAGTAATAAAGACACTAAAGATAGAATGAGAGAAGGTATTAAAGCTAGAATGCAAGATATGAAGAACGAAGGATATGAAAGTAAGTAAAAAAGAAACTAAAGATAGAATGAGAGAAGGTATGAAAGCTAGAATGAAAGATATCAAGAAAGAAAGTAAGAAAGTAATAAAGAAACTAAAAATAGAGAGAAAAGATGAGAGCTAGAATGAAAGATATGAAGAAAGAAAAAAGGAACAAAGTAGAGATATATAATAAAGAAAATAAAGATTGAATGAGTGAAGATATGAATGCTAGAATGAAAGTTATCAAGAAAGAAAGAAAGAAAGAAAGAAGGAAGGAAAGTAGTAAATAAACTAAAGATAGAATAAGAGAAGCTATGAAAGCTAGAATGTAAGATATCAAATAAGAAAGAAAAAAAGTATGAAAAAAGAAACTAAAGATAGAATGAGAGAAGGTATGAAAGCTAGAATGAAAGATATCAAGAAAGAAAAAAGGAAAAAAGTAGAAAAAATGTAATAAAGAAAATAAAAATTGAATGAGTGAAGATTTGAATGCTCGAATGAAAGTTAGAAAGAAAGAAAGAAAGAAAGAAAGAAAGAAAGAAAGAAAGAAAGAAAGAAAGAAAGGAGAAAAGAAACTAAAGATAGAATGAGAGGGTATGAAAGCTAGAATGTAAGATTTCAAGAAAGAAAGAAATGAAAGTAAGTAAAAAAGAAACTAAAGATAGAATGGGAGAAGTTATGAAAGCAAGAATGAAAGACATCAAGAAAGAAAGAAAAAAAGAAATCAATAAAGAAATTAAAGATGAAATGAGAGAAGGTATGAAATCTAGAATGAGAGATATCAAGAGTGAAAGAATGAAAGTAATAAAGAAACTAAAGATAGAATTAGAGAAGGTTTGAAAGCTAGAATGAAAGATATCAAGAAAGAAAGAAAAAAAGTAAGAAAAAAGAAACTAAAGATAGAATGAGAGAAGGTATGAAAGCTAGAATGAAAGATAACAAGAAAGGAAGAAAGAAAGAAATCTATAAAGAAACTAAAGATAAAATGAGAGAAGGTATGAAATCTAGAATGAATGATATGAAGAAAGTTAAGAAAGAAAGAAAGTAATAAAGAAACGAAAGATAGAATGAGAGAAGGTATGAAAGCTAGAATGAAAGATATCAAGAAAGAAATAAAGAAAGAAAGAAAGAAATTAATAAAGAAACTAAAGATAGAATGAGAGAAGGTATGAAAGCTAGAATGTAACATATAAAGAAAGCAAGAAATGAAAGAAAGTAAAAAAGAAACTGAAGATAAAATGAGAGAAGGTATGAGAGCTGGAATGAGATATCAAGAAAGAAAGAAAGAAAGAGAGAACGAAAGTAATTAATAAAGGAACTAAAGATAGAAAGTGAGAAGGTGTGAGAGCTAGAATGAAAGATATCAAGAAGGAAAGAAAAAAGAAAGAAAGAAAGTAATAAAGAAACTAAAGATAGAATGAGAGAAGGTATGAAAGCTAGAATGTAACATATTAAGAAAGCAAGGAATGAAAGTAAGTAAAAAAGAAACTAAAGATAGAATGAGATAAGTTATGAAAGCAAGAATGAAAGACATCAAGAAAGAAAGAAAAAAAGAAATCAATAAAGAAATTAAAGATGAAATGAGAGAAGGTATGAAATCTAGAATGATAGATATCAAGAGTGAAAGACTGAAAGTAATAAAGAAACTAAAGATAGAATTAGAGGTTTGAAAGCTAGAATGAAAGATATCAAGAAAGAAAGAAAGAAAGATATCAAGAAAGAAATTAAAGATAAAATGAGAAAAGGTATGAAATCTAGAATGAACGATATCAAGAAAGAAAGAAAGAAAGTATCTAATAAAGAAACTAAAGATAGATTGAGAGAAGGTATGAAAGCTAGAATGAAAGATATCAAGAAAGGAAGAAAGAAAGAAATCTATAAAGAAACTAAAGATAAAATGAGAGAAGGTATGAAATCTAGAATGAATGATATGAAGAAAGTAAGTAAGAAAGAAAGAAAGTAATAAAGAAACGAAAGATAGAATGAGAGAAGGTATGAAAGCTAGAATGAAAGATATCAAGAAAGAAAGAAAGAAAGTATCTAATAAAGAAACTAAAGATAGAATGAGAGAAGGTATGAAAGCTAGAATGAAAGATATTAAGAAAGGAAGAAAGAAAGAAATCTATAAAGAAACTAAAGATAAAATGAGAGAAGGTATGAAATCTAGAATGATAGATATCAAGAAAGAAAGAAAGAAAGAAAGTAATAAAGAAACGAAAGATAGAATGAGAGAAGGTATGAAAGCTAGAATGAAAGATATCAAGAAAGAAAGAAAGAAAGAAAGAAAGTAATAAAGAAACTAAAGAGAGAATGAGAGAAGGTATGAAAGCTAGAATGCAAGATATGAAGAACGAAGGATATGAAAGTAAGTAAAAAAGAAACTAAAGATAGAATGAGAGAAGGTTTGAAAGCTAGAATGAAAGATATCAAGAAAGAAAGTAAGAAAGTAATAAAGAAACTAAAAATAGAGAGAAAAGATGAGAGCTAGAATGAAAGATATGAAGAAAGAAAAAAGGAACAAAGTAGAGATAATATAATAAAGAAAATAAAGATTGAATGAATGAAGATATGAATGCTAGAATGAAAGTTATCAAGAAAGAAAGAAAGAAAGAAGGAAAGAAAGTAGTAAAGAAACTAAAGATAGAATAAGAGAAGCTATGAAAGCTAGAATGTAAGATATCAAATAAGAAAGAAAAAAAGTATGAAAAAAGAAACTAAAGATAGAATGAGAGAAGGTATGAAAGCTAGAATGAAAGATATCAAGAAAGAAAAAAGGAAAAAAGTAGAAAAAATGTAATAAAGAAAATAAAAATTGAATGAGTGAAGATTTGAATGCTCGAATGAAAGTTATAAAGAAAGAAAGAAAGAAAGAAAGAAAGAAAGAAAGGAGAAAAGAAACTAAAGGTAGAATGAGAGAAGGTATGAAAGCTAGAATGTAAGATATCAAGAAAGAAAAAAATGAAAGTAAGTAAAAAAGAAACTAAAGATAGAATGGGAGAAGTTATGAAAGCAAGAATGAAAGACATCAAGAAAGAAAGAAAAAAAGAAATCAATAAAGAAATTAAAGATGAAATGAGAGAAGGTATGAAATCTAGAATGATAGATATCATGAGTGAAAGAATGAAAGTAATAAAGAAACTAAAGATAGAATTAGAGAAGGTTTGAAAGCTAGAACGAAAGATATCAAGAAAGAAAGAAAGAAAGATATCAAGAAAGAAATTAAAGATAAAATGAGAGAAGGTATGAAATCTAGAATGAACGATATCAAGAAAGAAAGAAAGAAAGTATCTAATAAAGAAACTAAAGATAGAATGAGAGAAGGTATGAAAGCTAGAATGAAAGATATCAAGAAAGGAAGAAAGAAAGAAATCTATAAAGAAACTAAAGATAAAATGAGAGAAGGTATGAAATCTAGAATGAATGATATGAAGAAAGTTAAGAAAGAAAGAAAGTAATAAAGAAACGAAAGATAGAATGAGAGAAGGTATGAAAGCTAGAATGAAAGATATCAAGAAAGAAATAAAGAAAGAAAGAAAGAAATTAATGAAGAAACTAAAGATAGAATGAGAGAAGGTATGAAAGCTAGAATGTAACATATAAAGAAAGCAAGAAATGAAAGAAAGTAAAAAAGAAACTGAAGATAAAATGAGAGAAGGTATGAGAGCTGGAATGAGATATCAAGAAAGAAAGATAGAAAGAGAGAACGAAAGTAATTAATAAAGGAACTAAAGATAGAAAGTGAGAAGGTGTGAGAGCTAGAATGAAAGATATCAAGAAGGAAAGAAAAAAGAAAGAAAGTAATAAAGAAACTAAAGATAGAATGAGAGAAGGTATGAAAGCTAGAATGTAACATATTAAGAAAGCAAGAAATGAAAGTAAGTAAAAAAGAAACTAAAGATAGAATGAGAGAAGTTATGAAAGCAAGAATGAAAGACATCAAGAAAGAAAGAAAAAAAGAAATCAATAAAGAAATTAAAGATGAAATGAGAGAAGGTATGAAATCTAGAATGATAGATATCAAGAGTGAAAGACTGAAAGTAATAAAGAAACTAAAGATAGAATTAGAGGTTTGAAAGCTAGAATGAAAGATATCAAGAAAGAAAGAAAGAAAGATATCAAGAAAGACATTAAAGATAAAATGAGAAAAGGTATGAAATCTAGAATGAACGATATCAAGAAAGAAAGAAAGAAAGAAAGTAATAAAGAAACGAAAGATAGAATGAGAGAAGGTATGAAAGCTAGAATGAAAGATATCAAGAAAGAAAGAAAGAAAGAAAGAAAGAAAGTAATAAAGAAACTAAAGAGAGAATGAGAGAAGGTATGAAAGCTAGAATGCAAGATATGAAGAACGAAGGAGATGAAAGTAAGTAAAAAAGAAACTAAAGATAGAATGAGAGAAGGTATGAAAGCTAGAATGAAAGATATCAAGAAAGAAAGTAAGAAAGTAATAAAGAAACTAAAAATAGAGAGAAAAGATGAGAGCTAGAATGAAAGATATGAAGAAAGAAAAAAGGAACAAAGTAGAGATAATATAATAAAGAAAATAAAGATTGAATGAGTGAAGATATGAATGCTAGAATGAAAGTTATCAAGAAAGAAAGAAAGAAAGAAGGAAGGAAAGAAAGTAGTAAAGAAACTAAAGATAGAATAAGAGAAGCTATGAAAGCTAGAATGTAAGATATCAAATAAGAAAGAAAAAAAGTATGAAAAAAGAAACTAAAGATAGAATGAGAGAAGGTATGAAAGCTAGAATGAAAGATATCAAGAAAGAAAAAAGGAAAAAAGTAGAAAAAATGTAATAAAGAAAATAAAAATTGAATGAGTGAAGATTTGAATGCTCGAATGAAAGTTATAAAGAAAGAAAGAAAGAAAGAAAGGAGAAAAGAAACTAAAGATAGAATGAGAGGGTATGAAAGCTAGAATGTAAGATTTCAAGAAAGAAAGAAATGAAAGTAAGTAAAAAAGAAACTAAAGATAGAATGGGAGAAGTTATGAAAGCAAGAATGAAAGACATCAAGAAAGAAAGAAAAAAAGAAATCAATAAAGAAATTAAAGATGAAATGAGAAAAGGTATGAAATCTAGAATGATAGATATCAAGAGTGAAAGAATGAAAGTAATAAAGAAACTAAAGATAGAATTAGAGAAGGTTTGAAAGCTAGAATGAAAGATATCAAGAAAGAAAGAAAGAAAGATATCAAGAAAGAAATTAAAGATAAAATGAGAAAAGGTATGAAATCTAGAATGAACGATATCAAGAAAGAAAGAAAGAAAGTACCTAATAAAGAAACTAAAGATAGAATGAGAGAAGGTATGAAAGCTAGAATGAAAGATATCAAGAAAGGAAGAAAGAAAGAAATCTATAAAGAAACTAAAGATAAAATGAGAGAAGGTATGAAATCTAGAATGAATGATATGAAGAAAGTAAGAAAGAAAGAAAGTAATAAAGAAACGAAAGATAGAATGAGAGAAGGTATGAAAGCTAGAATGAAAGATATCAAGAAAGAAAGAAAGAAAGTATCTAATAAAGAAACTAAAGATAGAATGAGAGAAGGTATGAAAGCTAGAATGAAAGATATTAAGAAAGGAAGAAAGAAAGAAATCTATAAAGAAACTAAAGATAAAATGAGAGAAGGTATGAAATCTAGAATGATAGATATCAAGAAAGAAAGAAAGAAAGAAAGTAATAAAGAAACGAAAGATAGAATGAGAGAAGGTATGAAAGCTAGAATGAAAGATATCAAGAAAGAAAGAAAGAAAGAAAGAAAGTAATAAAGAAACTAAAGAGAGAATGAGAGAAGGTATGAAAGCTAGAATGATAGATATCAAGAAAGTAAGAAATGAAAGTAAGTAAAAAAGAAACTAAAGATAGAATGAGAGACGGTATGAAAGCAAGAATGAAAGATATCAAGAAAGAAAGAAAGAAAGAAAGTAATAAAGAAACTGAAGAGAGAATGAGAGAAGGTATGAAAGCTAGAATGAAAGATATCAAGAAGGAAAAAAGGAAGAAAGTAGAAATAATGTAATAAAGAAAACAAAGATTGAATGAGAGAAGGTATGAAAGATAGAATGATAGATATGAAGAAAGCAAGAAAGAAAGCAATAAAGAAACTAAAGATAGAATGAGAGAAGGTATGAAAGCTAGAATGAGAGATATCAAGAAAGAAAGAAAGAAAGATATCAATAAAGAAATTAAAGTTGAAATGAGAGAAGGTATGAAATCTAGAATGAAAGATAGGAAGAAAGAAAGAAAGATATCAATAAAGAAATTAAAGATGAAATGAGAGAAGGCATGGAATCTAGAATGATAGATATCAAGAGAGAAAGAAAGAAAGTAATGAAGAAACTAAAGAAAGAATGAGAGAAGTTTGAAATCTAGAATAAAAGTTATCAAGAAAGAAAGAAAGAAAGAAAGTAACTAATAAAGGAACTAAAGACAGAACGAGAGAAGTTATGAAAGATAGAATGTAAGATATCAAGAAAGAAAGAAATGAAAGTAAGTAAAAAAGAAATTAAAGATAGAATGAGAGAAGGTATGAAAGCTAGAATGAAAGATATCAAGAAAGAAATTAGGAACATAGTAGAAATAGTGAAATAAAGAAAATAAAGATTGAATGAGTGAAGATATGAATGCTAGAATGAAAGTTATCAAGAAAGAAAGAAAGAAAGTAGAAAAGAAACTAAAGATAGAATGAGAGAAGGTATGAAAGCTAGAATGTAGGATATCAAAAAAGAAAGAAATGAAAGTAAGTAAAATGAAACTAAAGATAGAATGAGAGAAGGTATGAAAGCTGGTATGAAAGATATCAAGAAAGAAAGAAAGAAAGAAAGAAAGAAAGAAAGAAAGAAAGAAAGAAAGAGAGAAAGAAAGAAAGAAAGAAAGAAAGAAAGAAACTTTAGATAGAATGAGAGAAGGTATGAAAGCTAGAATGAAAGATATCAAGAAAGAAAGTAAGAAAGTAATAAAGAAACTGAAAATAGAGAGAAAAGATGAGAGCTAGAATGAAAGATATGAAGAAAGAAAAAAGGAACAAAGTAGAAATAATGTAATAAAGAAAATAAAGATTGAATGAGTGAAGATATGAATGCTAGAATGAAAGTTATCAAGAAAGAAAGAAAGAAAGAAAGAAAGAAAGAAAGTAGTAAAGGAACTAAAGATAGAATAAGAGAAGGTATGAAAGCTAGAATGTAAGATATCAAAAAAGGAAGAAAAAAAGTAAGAAAAAAGAAACTAAAGATAGAATGAGAGAAGGTATGAAAGCTAGAATGAAAGATATCAAGAAAGAAAAAAGGAACAAAGTAGAAAAAATGTAATAAAGAAAATAAAAATTGAATGAGTGAAGATATGAATGCTAGAATGAAAGTTATCAAGAAAGAAAGAAAGAAAGAAAGTAGTAAAGAAACTAAATATAGAATCAGAGAAGGTATGAAAGCTAGAATGTAAGATATCAAGAAAGAAAGAAAGAAAGAAAGAAAGAAAGAAAGTAATAAAGAAACTAAAGAGAGAATGAGAGAAGGTATGAAAGCTAGAATGTAAGATATCAAGAAAGAAAGAAATGAAAGTAAGTAAAAAATAAACTAAAGATAGAATGAGAGAAGGTATGAAAGCTAGAATGAAAGATATCATAAAAGAAAAAAGGAACAAAGTAGAAGGAATGTAATAAAGAAAATAAAGATTGAATGAGTGAAGATATGAATGCTAGAATGAAAGTTATCAAGAAAGAAAGAAAGAAAGAAAGAAAGTAGAAAAGAAACTAAAGATAGAATGAAAGAAGGTATGAAAGCTAGAATGAAAGATATCAAGAAAGAAATAAAGAAAGAAAGAAAGAAATTAATAAAGAAACTAAAGATAGAATGAGAGAAGGTATGAAAGCGAGAATGAAAGATATCAAGAAGGAAA
The DNA here is from genome assembly GCA_037013535.1 of Intellagama lesueurii. Lineage (NCBI taxonomy): Eukaryota > Metazoa > Chordata > Lepidosauria > Squamata > Agamidae > Intellagama > Intellagama lesueurii. Next base: position 93,928,235 of record JBAJHW010000002.1, read on the forward strand.
AAAGGAAGAAAGTAGAAATAATGTAAGAAAGAAAACAAAGATTGAATGAGAGAAGGTATGAAAGATAGAATGAAAGATATCAAGAAAGAAAGAAAGAAAGAAAGTAGTAAAGAAACTAAATATAGAATCAGAGAAGGTATAAGAGCTAGAATGAGATATGAAGAAAGAAAGAAAGAAAGAAAAAAAGAAATCAATAAAGAAATTGAAGATGAAATAAGAGAAGGTATGAAATCTAGAATGATAGATATCAAGAAAGCAAGAAAGAAAGCAATAAAGAAACTAAAGATAGAATGAGAGAAGGTATGAAAGCTAGAATGAGAGATATCAAAAAAGAAAGAAAGAAAGATATCAAAAAAGAAATTAAAGATGAAATGAGAGAAGGTATGAAATCTAGAATGAAAGATAGGACGAAAGAAAGAAAGATATCAATAAAGAAATTAATGATGAAATGAGAGAAGGCATGAAATCTAGAATGATAGATATCAAGAGAGAAAGAAAGAAATGAAGAAACTAAAGATAGAACGAGAGAAGTTATGAAAGATAGAATGTTAGATATCAAGAAATAAAGAAATGAAAGTAAGTAAAAAGATACTAAAGATAGAATGAGAGAAGGTATGAAAGCTAGAATGAAAGATATCAAGAAAGAAAGATAAAAACGAAATCAATAAAGAAATTAAAGATAAAATGAGAGAAGTTTGAAATCTAGAATAAAAGTTATCAAGAAAGAAAGAAAGAAAGAAAGTAACTAATAAAGGAACTAAAGATGGAATGAGAGAAGGCATTAAAGCTAGAATGAAAGATATTAAGAAAGAAAGAAATGATAGTAAGTAAAAAAGAAACTAAAGATAGAACAAGAGAAGTTATGAAAGATAGAATGTAAGATATCAAGAAAGAAAGAAATGAAAGTAAGTAAAAAAGAAAGTAAAGATAGAATGAGAGACGGTATGAAAGCTAGAATGAAAGATATCAAGAAAGAAAGAAAGAAAGAAAGAAAGTAATAAAGAAACTAAAGAGAGAATGAGAGAAGGTATGAAAGCTAGAATGAAAGATATCAAGAAAGAAAGAAAGAAAGAAAGTAGTAAAGAAACTAAATATAGAATCAGAGAAGGTATAAGAGCTAGAATGAGATATCAAGAAAGAAAGAAAGAAAGAAAGAAAGAAAAAAAGAAATCAATAAAGAATTTGAAGATGAAATGAGAGAAGGTATGAAATCTAGAATGATAGATATCAAGAAAGCAAGAAAGAAAGCAATAAAGAAACTAAAGATAGAATGAGAGAAGGCATGAAAGCTAGAATGAGAGATATCAAGAAAGAAAGAAAGAAATTAATGAAGAAACTAAAGATAGAATGAGAGAAGGTATGAAATCTATAATGAAAGATATGAACAAAGAAAGAAAGAAAGAAAGGAATAAAGAAACTAAAGATAGAACGAGAGAAGTTATGAAAGATAGAATGTAAGATATCAAGAAATAAAGAAATGAAAGTAAGTAAAAAGAAACTAAAGATAGAATGAGAGAAGGTATGAAAGCTAGAATGAAAGATATCAAGAAAGAAAAAAGGAGCAAAGTAGAAATAATGTAATAAAGAAAATAAAGATTGAATGAGTGAAGATATGAGTGCTAGAAAGAAAGTTATCAAGAAAGAAAGAAAGAAAGTAGTAAAGAAACTAAAGACAGAATGTGTGAAGGTATGAAATCAAGAATGAAAGATATCAAGAAAGAAAGAAAAAAATGAAATCAATAAAGAAATTAAAGATAAAATGAGACAAGTTTGAAATCTAGAATAAAAGTTATCAAGAAAGAAAGAAAGAAAGAAAGTAACTAATAAAGGAACTAAATATAGAACGAGAGAAGTTATGAAAGATAGAATGTAAGATATCAAGAAAGAAAGAAATGAAAGTAAGTAAAAAAGAAACTAAAGATAGAATGAGAGAAGGTATGAAAGCTAGAATGAAAGATATCAAGAAAGAAACTAGGAACAAAGTAGAAATAATGAAATAAAGAAAATAAAGATTGAATGAGTGAAGATATGAATGCTAGAATGAAAGTTATCAAGAAAGAAAGAAAGAAAGTAGAAAAGAAACTAAAGATAGAATGAGAGAAGGTATGAAAGCTAGAATGTAAGATATCAAGAAAGAAAGAAATGAAAGTAAGTAAAATGAAACTAAAGATAGAATGAGAGAAGGTATGAAAGCTGGAATGAAAGATATCAAGAAAGAAAGAAAGAAAGAAAGAAAGAAAGAAAGAAAGAAAGAAAGAAAGAAATAGAGAAAGAAAGAAAGAAAGAAAGAAAGAAACTTTAGATAGAATGAGAGAAGGTATGAAAGCTAGAATGAAAGATATCAAGAAAGAAAGTAAGAAAGTAATAAAGAAACTAAAAATAGATAGAAAAGATGAGAGCTAGAATGAAAGATATGAAGAAAGAAAAAAGGAACAAAGTAGAAATAATGTAATAAAGAAAATAAAGATTGAATGAGTGAAGATATGAATACTAGAATGAAAGTTATCAAGAAAGAAAGAAAGAAAGAAAGTAGTAAAGAAACTAAAGATAGAATAAGAGAAGGTATGAAAGCTAGAATGTAAGATAGCAAAAAAGAAAGAAAAAAAGTAAGAAAAAAGAAACTAAAGATAGAATGAGAGAAGGTATGAAAGCTAGAATGAAAGATATCAAGAAAGAAAAAAGGAACAAAGTAGAAAAAATGTAATAAAGAAAATAAAAATTGAATGAGTGAAGATATGAATGCTAGAATGAAAGTTATCAAGAAAGAAAGAAAGAAAGAAAGAAAGAAAGAAAGAAAGAAAGAAAGAAAGAAAGAAAGAAAGGAGAAAAGAAACTAAAGATAGAATGAGAGGGTATGAAAGTTAGAATGTAACATATCAAGAAAGAAAGAAATGAAAGTAAGTAAGAAATAAACTAAAGATAGAATGAGAGAATGTATGAAAGCTAGAATGAAAGATATCATAAAAGAAAAAAGGAACAAAGTAGAAGGAATGTAATAAAGAAAATAAAGATTGAATGAGTGAAGATATGAATGCTAGAATGAAAGTTATCAGGAAAGAAAGAAAGAAAGAAGGAAAGTAGAAAAGAAACTAAAGATAGAATGAAAGAAGGTATGAAAGCTAGAATGAAAGATATCAAGAAAGAAATAAAGAAAGAAAGAAAGAAATTAATAAATAAACAAAAGATAGAATGAGAGAAGGTATGAAAGCTACAATGTAACATATAAAGAAAGCAAGAAATGAAAGAAAGTAAAAAAGAAACTGAAGATAAAATGAGAGAAGGTATGACAGCTGGAATGAGATATAAAGAAAGAAAGAAAGAAAGAAAGAACGAAAGTAATTAATAAAGGAACTAAAGATAGAAAGTGAGAAGGTGTGAGAGCTAGAATGAAAGATATCAAGAAGGAAAGAAAAAAGAAAGAAAGAAAGTAATAAAGAAACTAAAGATAGAATGAGAGAAGGTATGAAAGGTAGAATGTAACATATTAAGAAAGCAAGAAATGAAAGTAAAAAAGAAACTAAAGATAGAATAGGAGAAGTTATGAAAGCAAGAATGAAAGACATCAAGAAAGAAAGAAAAAAAGAAATCAATAAAGAAATTAAAGATGAAATGAGAGAAGGTATGAAATCTAGAATGATAGATATCAAGAGTGAAAGAATGAAAGTAATAAAGAAACTAAAGATAGAATTATAGAAGGTTTGAAAGCTAGAATGAAAGATATCAAGAAAGAAAGAAAGAAAGATATCAATAAAGAAATTAAAGATAAAATGAGAGAAGGTATGAAATCTAGAATGAACGATATCAAGAAAGAAAGAAAGAAAGTATCTAATAAAGAAACTAAAGATAGAATGAGAGAAGGTATGAAAGCTAGAATGAAAGATATCAAGAAAGGAAGAAAGAAAGAAATCTATAAAGAAACTAAAGATAAAATGAGAGAAGGTATGAAATCTAGAATGAATGATATGAAGAAAGTAAGAAAGAAAGAAAGTAATAAAGAAACGAAAGATAGAATGAGAGAAGGTATGAAAGCTAGAATGAAAGATATCAAGAAAGAAAGAAAGAAAGTATCTAATAAAGAAACTAAAGATAGAATGAGAGAAGGGATGAAAGCTAGAATGAAAGATATCAAGAAAGGAAGAAAGAAAGAAATCTATAAAGAAACTAAAGATAAAATGAGAGAAGGTATGAAATCTAGAATGATAGATATCAAGAAAGTAAGAAAGAATGAAAGTAATAAAGAAACGAAAGATAGAATGAGAGAAGGTATGAAAGCTAGAATGAAAGATATCAAGAAAGAAAGAAAGAAAGAAAGTAATATAGAAACTAAAGAGAGAATGAGAGAAGGAATGAAAGCTAGAATGATAGATATCAAGAAAGTAAGAAATGAAAGTAAGTAAAAAAGAAACTAAAGATAGAATGAGAGACGGTATGAAAGCAAGAATGAAAGATTTCAAGAAAGAAAGAAAGAAAGTAAGAAAGTAATAAAGAAACTAAAGAGAGAATGAGAGAAGGTATGAAAGCTAGAATGATAGATATCAAGAAAGAAAGAAATGAAAGTAAGTAAAAAAGAAACCAAAGATAGAATGAGAGAAGGTATGAAAGCTAGAATGAAAGATATCAAGAAAGAAATTAGGAAGGAAGTAGAAATAATGTAATAAAGAAAACAAAGATTGAATGAGAGAAGGTATGAAAGATAGAATGAAAGATATCAAGAAAGAAAGAAAGAAAGTAGTAAAGAAACTAAAGATAGAATGAGAGAAGGTATGAAAGTTAGAATGTAAGATATCAAGAAAGAAGGAAATGAAAGTAAGTAAAATGAAACTAAAGATAGAATGAGAGAAGGTATGAAAGCTGGAATGAAAGATATCAAGAAAGAAAGAAAGAAAGAAAGAAAGAAAGAAAGAAAGAAAGAAAGAAAGAAAGAAAGAAAGAAAGAAAGAAAGAAAGAAAGAAAGAAAGAAAGAAAGAAAGAAACTTTAGATAGAATGAGAGAAGGTATGAAAGCTAGAATGTAACATATGAAGAAAGCAAGAAATGAAAGTAAGTAAAAAAGAAACTAAAATAGAATGAGAGAATGTATGAAAGCAAGAACGAAAGATATCAAGAAAGAAAGAAAAAAACAAATCAATAAAGAAATTAAAGATGATATGATATAAGGTATGAAATCTAGAATGATATATATCAAGAAAGAAAGAAAGAAAGTAATAAGGAAACTAAAGATAGAATGAGAGAATTTATGAAAGCTAGAATGAAAGATATCAAAAAAGAAAGAAAGAAAGATATCAATAAAGAAACTAAAGATAAAATGAGAGAAGGTATGAAATCTAGAATTAAAGATATCAAGAAAGAAAGAAAGAAAGTAACTAATAAAGACACTAAAGATAGAATGAGAGAAGGTATTAAAGCTAGAATGCAAGATATGAAGAACGAAGGATATGAAAGTAAGTGAAAAAGAAACTAAAGATAGAATGAGAGAAGGTATGAAAGCTAGAATGAAAGATATCAAGAACGAAAGTAAGAAAGTAATAAAGAAACTAAAAATAGAGAGAAAAGATGAGAGCTAGAATGAAAGATATGAAGAAAGAAAAAAGGAACAAAGTAGAAATAATGTAATAAAGAAAATAAAGATTGAATGAGTGAAGATATGAATGCTAGAATGAAAGTTATCAAGAAAGAAAGAAATGAAAGTAAGTAAAAAAGAAACCAAAGATAGAATGAGAGAAGGTATGAAAGCTAGAATGAAAGATATCAAGAAGGAAAAAAGGAAGAAAGTAGAAATAATGTAATAAAGAAAACAAAGATTGAATGAGAGAAGGTATGAAAGATAGAATGAAAGATATCAAGAAAGAAAGAAAGAAAGAAAGTGGTAAAGAAACTAAATATAGAATCAGAGAAGGTATAAGAGCTAGAATGAGATATCTAGAAAAAAAGAAAAAAAAGAAATCAATAAAGAAATTGAAGATGAAATGAGAGAAGGTATGAAATCTAGAATGATAGATATCAAGAAAGCAAGAAAGAAAGCAATAAAGAAACTAAAGATAGAATGAGAGAAGGTATGAAATCTAGAGTGAGAGATATCAAGAAAGAAAGAAAGAAAGTTATCAATAAAGAAATTAAAGATGAAATGAGAGAAGGTATGAAATCTAGAATGAAAGATAGGACGAAAGAAAGAAAGATATCAATAAAGAAATTAAAGATGAAATGAGAGAAGGCATGAAATCTAGAATGGTAGATATCAAGAAAGAAAGAAAGTAATGAAGAAACTAAAGATAGAACGAGAGAAGTTATGAAAGATAGAATGTAAGATATCAAGAAATAAAGAAATGAAAGTAAGTAAAAAGAAACTAAAGCTAGAATGAGAGAAGGTATGATAGCTAGAATGAAAGATATCAAGAAAGAAAGATAAAAACGAAATCAATAAGGAAATTAAAGATAAAATAATAGAAGTTTGAAATCTAGAATAAAAGTTATCAAGAAAGAAAGAAAGAAAGAAAGTAACTAATAAAGGAACTAAAGATAGAATGAGAGAAGGCATTAAAGCTAGAATGAAAGATATTAAGAAAGAAAGAAATGATAGTAAGTAAAAAAGAAAATAAAGATAGAAAGTGAGAAGGTATGAAAGCTAGAATGAAAGATATCAAGAAAGAAAGAAAGAAAGTAATAAAGAAACTAAAGATAGAACGAGAGAAGTTATGAAAGATAGAATGTAAGATATCAAGAAAGAAAGAAATGAAAGTAAGTAAAAAAGAAACTAAAGATAGAATGAGAGAAGGTATGAAAGCTAGAATGAAAGATATCAAGAAAGAAATTAGGAACAAAGTAGAAATAATGAAATAAAGAAAATAAAGATTGAATGAGTGAAGGTATGAATGCTAGAATGAAAGTTATCAAGAAAGAAAGAAAGAAAGTAGTAAAGAAACTAAAGATAGAATGAGAGAAGGTATGAAAGTTAGAATGTAAGATATCAAGAAAGAAGGAAATGAAAGTAAGTAAAATGAAACTAAAGATAGAATGAGAGAAGGTAGGAAAGCTGGAATGAAAGATATCAAGAAAGAAATTGGGAACAAAGTAGAAATAATGAAATAAAGAAAATAAAGATTGAATGAGTGAAGGTATGAATGCTAGAATGAAAGTTATCAAGAAAGAAAGAAAGAAAGTAGTAAAGAAACTAAAGATAGAATGAGAGAAGGTATGAAAGTTAGAATGTAAGATATCAAGAAAGAAGGAAATGAAAGTAAGTAAAATGAAACTAAAGATAGAATGAGAGAAGGTATGAAAGCTGGAATGAAAGATATCAAGAAAGAAAGAAAGAAAGGAAGAAAGAAAGAAAGAAAGAAAGAAAGAAAGAAAGAAAGAAAGAAAGAAATTTTAGATAGAATGAGAGAAGGTATGAAAGCTAGAATGTAACATATGAAGAAAGCAAGAAATGAAAGTAAGTAAAAAAGAAACTAAAATAGAATGAGAGAATGTATGAAAGCAAGAACGAAAGATATCAAGAAAGAAAGAAAAAAACAAATCAATAAAGAAATTAAAGATGAAATGAGATAAGGTATGAAATCTAGAATGATATATATGAAGAAAGAAAGAAAGAAAGTAATAAGGAAACTAAAGATAGAATGAGAGAAGGTATGAAAGCTAGAATGAAAGATATCAAGAAAGAAAGAAAGAAAGATATCAATAAAGAAACTAAAGATAAAATGAGAGAAGGTATGAAATCTAGAATTAAAGATATCAAGAAAGAAAGAAAGAAAGTAACTAATAAAGACACTAAAGATAGAATGAGAGAAGGTATTAAAGCTAGAATGCAAGATATGAAGAACGAAGGATATGAAAGTAAGTGAAAAAGAAACTAAAGATAGAATGAGAGAAGGTATGAAAGCTAGAATGAAAGATATCAAGAAAGAAAGTAAGAAAGTAATAAAGAAACTAAAAATAGAGAGAAAAGATGAGAGCTAGAATGAAAGATATGAAGAAAGAAAAAAGGAACAAAGTAGAAATAATGTAATAAAGAAAATAAAGATTGAATGAGTGAAGATATGAATGCTAGAATGAAAGTTATCAAGAAAGAAAGAAAGAAAGAAAGAAAGAAAGAAAGTAAGAAAAAAGAAACTAAAGATAGAATGAGAGGGTATGAAAGCTAGAATGTAAGATATCAAGAAAGAAAGAAATGAAAGTAAGTAAAAAAGAAACTAAAGATAGAATGAGAGTAGCTATGAAAGCTAGAATGAAAGATATCATTAAAGAAAAAAGGAACAAAGTAGAAATAATGTAATAAAGAAAATAAAGATTGAATGAGTGAAGATATGAGTGCTAGAAAGAAAGTTATCAAGAAAGAAAGAAAGAAAGAAAGTAGTAAAGAAACTAAAGATAGAATGTGAGAAGGTATGAAATCAAGAATGAAAGATATCAAGAAAGAAAGAAAAAAATGAAATCAATAAAGAAATTAAAGATAAAATGAGAGAAGTTTGAAATCTAGAATAAAAGTTATCAAGAAAGAAAGAAAGAAAGAAAGTAACTAATAAAGGAACTAAAGATAGAAAGAGAAGGCTTTAAAGCTAGAATGAAAGATATTAAGAAAGAAAGAAATGATAGTAAGTAAGAAAGAAACTAAAGATAGAAAGTGAGAAGGTATGAAAGCTAGAATGAAAGATATCAAGAAAGAAAGAAAGAAAGTAATAAAGAAACTAAAGATAGAATGAGAGAAGTTATGAAAGATAGAATGTAAGATATCAAGGAAAAAAGAAATGAAAGTAAGTAAAAAAAACTAAAGATAGAATGAGAGAATATGAAATCTAGAATGAAAGATATCAAGAAAGAAAGAAGGAACAAAGTAGAAATAATGAAATAAAGAAAATAAAGATTGAATGAGTGAAGATATGAATGCTAGAATGAAAGTTATCAAGAAAGAAAGAAAGGAAGTAGTAAAGAAACTAAAGATAGAATGAGAGAAGGTATGAAAGCTACAATGTAACATATGAAGAAAGCAAGAAATGAAAGTAAGTAAGAAAGAAACTAAAGATAGAATGAGAGAATGTATGAAAGAAGAACGAAAGATATCAAGAAAGAAAGAAAAAAGAAAGATATCAATAAAGAAACTAAAGATAAAATGAGAGAAGGTATGAAATCTAGAATGAAAGATATCAAGAAAATAAGAAAGAAAGTAATAAAGAAACTAAAGATAGAATGAGTAATGGTATGAAAGCTAGAATGCAAGGTATGAAGAACGAAGGAAATGAAAGTAAGTAAAAAAGAAACTAAAGATATAATGAGAGAAGGTATGAAACCTAGAATGAAAGATATCAAGTAAGAAAGTAAGAAAATAATCAATAAACTAAAGATAGAAATAGAGAAGGGAAGAGAAGTAGAATGAAAGATATCAAGAAAGAAAGAAAGAAAGTGAAAACTTAATAAAGAAACTAAAGATAGAATGAGAGAAGGCATGAAAGCTAGAATGAAAGGTATCAAGAAAGAAAGAAATGAAAGTAAGTAAAAAAGAAACTAAAGATAGAATGTGAGAAGGTATGAAAGCAAGAATGAAAGATATCAAGAAAGAAATTAAGAAAGTATAAAGAAACTAAAAATAGAGCGAAAAGATGAGAGCTAGAATGAAAGATATGAAGAAAGAAAAAAGGAACAAAGTAGAAATAATGTAATAAAGAAACTAAAGATAGAATGAGAGTGTATGAAAGCTAGAATATAAGATATCAAGAAAGAAAGAAATGAAAGTAAGTAAAAAAGAAACTAAATATAGAATGAGAGAAACTATGAAAGCTAGAATGAAAGATATCATTAAAGAAAAAAGGAACAAAGTAGAAGGAATGTAATAAAGAAAATAAAGACTGAATGAGTGAAGATATGAATGCTAGAATGAAAGTTATCAAGAAAGAAAGAAAGAAAGTAGAAAAGAAACTAAAGATAGAATGAGAGAAGGTATGAAAGCTAGAATGAAAGATATCAAGAAAGAAAAAAGGAACAAAGTAGAAATAATGTAATAAAGAAAATAAAGATTGAATGAGTGAAGATATGAATGCTAGAAAGAAAGTTATCAAGAAAAAAAGAAAGAAAGAAAGTAGTAAAGAAACTAAAGATAGAATGTGAGAAGGTATGAAATTAAGAATGAAAGATATCAAGAAAGAAAGAAAAAAATGAAATCAATAAAGAAATTAAAGATAAAATGAGAGAAGTTTGAAATCTAGAATAAAAGTTATCAAGAAAGAAAGAAAGAAAGAAAGTAACTAATAAAGGAACTAAAGATAGAAAGAGAAGGCATTAAAGCTAGAATGAAAGATATTAAGAAAGAAAGAAATGATAGTAAGTAAGAAAGAAACTAAAGATAGAAAGTGAGAAGGTATGAAAGCTAGAATGAAAGATATCAAGAAAGAAAGAAAGAAAGTAATAAAGAAACTAAAGATAGAACGAGAGAAGTTATGAAAGATAGAATGTAAGATATCAAGGAAAAAAGAAATGAAAGTAAGTAAAAAAAACTAAAGATAGAATGAGAGAAGGTATGAAAGCTAGAATGAAAGATATCAAGAAAGAAAGACGGAACAAAGTAGAAATAATGAAATAAAGAAAATAAAGATTGAATGAGTGAAGATATGAATGCTAGAATGAAAGTTATCAAGAAAGAAAGAAAGAAAGTAGTAAAGAAACTAAAGATCGAATGAGAGAAGGTATGAAAGCTAGAATGTAAGATATCAAGAAAGAAAGAAATGAAAGTAAGTAAAATGAAACTAAAGATAGAATGAGAGAAGGTATGAAAGCTGGAATGAAAGATATCAAGAAAGAAAGAAAGAAAGAAAGAAAGAAAGAAACTTTAGAAAGAAAGAGAGAAGGTATGAAAGCTAGAATGTAACATATGAAGAAAGCAAGAAATGAAAGTAAGTAAGAAAGAAACTAAAGATAAATTGAGAGAAGGTATGAAATCTAGAATGAAAGATATCAAGAAAATAAGAAAGAAAGTAATAAAGAAACTAAAGATAGAATGAGTAATGGTATGAAATCTAGAATGCAAGGTATGAAGAACGAAGGAAATGAAAGTAAGTAAAAAAGAAACTAAAGATATAATGAGAGAAGGTATGAAAGCTAGAATGAAAGATATCAAGTAAGAAAGTAAGAAAATAATCAATAAACTAAAGATAGAAAGAGAGAAGGGAAGAGAAGTAGAATGAAAGATATCAAGAAAGAAAGAAAGAAAGAAAGTAAGAACTTAATAAAGAAACTAAAGATAGAATGAGAGAAGGCATGAAAGCTAGAATGTAAGATATCAAGAAAGAAAGAAATGAAAGTAAGTAAAAAAGAAATTAAAGATAGAATGTGAGAAGGTATGAAAGCAAGAATGAAAGATATCAAGAAAGAAATTAAGAAAGTAAAAAAGAAACTAAAAATAGAGCGAAAAGATGAGAGCTAGAATGAAAGATATGAAGAAAGAAAAAAGGAACAAAGTAGAAATAATGTAATAAAGAAAATAAAGATTGAATGAGTGAAGATATGAATGCTAGAATGAAAGTTATCAAGAAAGAAAGAAAGAAAGAAAGTAGTAAAGAAACTAAAGATAGAATAAGAGAAGGTATGAAAGCTAGAATGTAAGATATCAAAAAAGAAAGAAAAAAGTAAGTAAAAAAGAAACTAAAGATAGAATGAGAGAAGGTATGAAAGCTAGAATGAAAGATATCAAGAAAGAAAAAAGGAACAAAGTAGAAAAAATGTAATAAAGAAATTAAAAATTGAATGAGTGAAGATATGAATGCTAGAATGATAGTTATCAAGAAAGAAAGAAAGAAAGAAAGAAAGAAAGAAAGTAGAAAAGAAACTAAAGATAGAATGGGAGGGTATGAAAGCTAGAATGTAAGTTATCAAGAAAGAAAGAAATGAAAGTAAGTAAAAAAGAAACTAAAGATAGAATGAGAGAAGGTATGAAAGCTAGAATGAAAGATATCATTAAAGAAAAAAAGAACAAAGTAGAAGGAATGTAATAAAGAAAATAAAGATTGAATGAAAGAAGGTATGAAAGCTAGAATGAAAGATATCAAGAAAGAAAGAAAGAAAGAAAGAAAGAAATTAATAAAGAAACTAAAGATAGAATGAGAGAAGGTATGAAAGCTAGAATGTAACATATCAAGAAAGCAAGAAATGAAAGAAAGAAAAAAAGAAACTAAAGATAGAATGAGAGAATGTATGAAAGCAAGAACGAAAGATATCAAGAAAGAAAGAAAAAAAGAAATCAATAAAGAAATTATAGATGAAATGAGATAAGGTATGAAATCTAGAATGATATATATCAAGAAAGAAAGAAAGAAAGTAATAAGGAAACGAAAGATAGAATGAGAGAAGGTATGAAAGCTAGAATGAAAGATCTCAAGAAAGAAAGAAAGAAAGATATCAATAAAGAAACTAAAGATAAAATGAGAGAAGGTATGAAATCTAGAATGAAAGATATCAAGAAAATAAGAAAGAAAGTAATAAAGAAACTAAAGATAGAATGAGTAATGGTATGAAAGCTAGAATGCAAGATATGAAGAACGAAGGAAATGAAAGTAAGTAAAAAAAAAACTAAAGATAGAATGAGAGAAGGTATGAAAGCTAGAATGAAAGATATCAAGTAAGAAAGTAAGAAAGTAATCAATAAACTAAAGATAGAAAGAGAGAATGGAAGAGAGGTAGAATGAAAGATATCAAGAAAGAAAGAAAGAAAGTAAGAAAGTAATAAAGAAACTAAAGATAGAACGAAAGAAGGTATGAAAGATAGAATGAAAGATATCAAGAAAGAAAGAAAGAAAGAAAGAAAGAAAGAACTTAATAAAGAAACTAAAGATAGAATGAGAGAAGGCATGAAAGCTAGAATGTAAGATATCAAGAAAGAAAGAAATGAAAGTAAGTAAAAAAGAAACTAAAGATAGAATGTGAGAAGGTATGAAAGCAAGAATGAAAGATATCAAGAAAGAAAGAAAAAAAGAAATAATAAAGAAATTAAAGATGAAATGAGAGAAGGTATGAAATCTAGAATGACAGAAGTCAAGAAAGAAAGAAATAAAAGTAAGTAAAAAAGAAACTAAAGATAGAATGAGAGAACGTATGAAAGTAAGAATGAAAGGTATCAAGAAAGAAAGAAAAAAAGAAATCAATAAAGATATTAAAGATGAAATGAGAGAATATATGAAAGCTAGATTGAAAGATATCAAGAAAGAAAGAAAGAAATCAATAAAGAAACGAAAGATAAAATGAGAGAAGGTATGAAATCTAGAATTAAAGAAATCAAGAAAGAAAGAAAGAAAGTAACTAATAAAGACACTAAAGATAGAATGAGAGAAGGTAGTAAAGCTAGAATGCAAGATATGGAGAACGAAGGATATGAAAGTAACTAAAAAAGAAACTAAAGATAGGAAGTGAGAAGGTATGAAAGCTAGAATGAAAGATATCAAGAAAGAAATTAAGAAAGTAATAAAGAAACTAAAAATAGAGCGAAAAGATGAGAGCTAGAATGAAAGATATGAAGAAAGAAAAAAGGAAAAAAATAGAAATAATGTAATAAAGAAACTAAAGATAGAATGAGAGGGTATGAAAGCTAGAATGTAAGATATCAAGAAAGAAAGAAATGAAAGTAAGTAAAAAAGAAACTAAAGATAGAATGAGAGAAGCTATGAAAGCTAGAATGAAAGATATCATTAAAGAAAAAAGGAAAAAAGTAGAAGGAATGTAATAAAGAAAATAAAGACTGAAAGAGTGAAGATATGAATGCTAGAATGAAAGTTATCAAGAAAGAAAGAAAGAAAGTAGAAAAGAAACTAAAGATAGAATGAGAGAAGGTATGAAAGCTAGAATGAAAGATATCAAGAAAGAAAAAAGGAACAAAGTAGAAATAATGTAATAAAGAAAATAAAGATTGAATGAGTGAAGATATGAATGCTAGAAAGAAAGTTATCAAGAAAAAAAGAAAGAAAGAAAGTACTAAAGAAACTAAAGATAGAATGTGAGAAGGTATGAAATGAAGAATGAAAGATATCAAGAAAGAAAGAAAAAAATGATATCAATAAAGAAATTAAAGATAAAATGAGAGAAGTTTGAAATCTAGAATAAAAGTTATGAAGAAAGTAAGAAAGAAAGAAAGTAACTAATAAAGGAACTAAAGATAGAAAGAGAAGGCATTAAAGCTAGAATGAAAGATATAAAGAAAGAAAGAAATGATAGTAAGTAAGAAAGAAACTAAAGATAGAAAGTGAGAAGGTATGAAAGCTAGAATGAAAGATATCAAGAAAGAAAGAAAGAAAGTAATAAAGAAACTAAAGATAGAACGAGAGAAGTTATGAAAGATAGAATGTAAGATATCAAGGAAAAAAGAAATAAAAGTAAGTAAAAAAAAACTAAAGATAGAATGAGAGAAGGTATGAAAGCTAGAATGAAAGATATTAAGAAAGAAAGACGGAACAAAGTAGAAATAATGAAATAAAGAAAATAAAGATTGAATGAGTGAAGATATGAATGCTAGAATGAAAGTTATCAAGAAAGAAAGAAAGAAAGTAGTAAAGAAACTAAAGATCGAATGAGAGAAGGTATGAAAGCTAGAATGTAAGATATCAAGAAAGAAAGAAATGAAAGTAAGTAAAATGAAACGAAAGATAGAATGAGAGAAGGTATGAAAGCTGGAATGAAAGATATCAAGTAAGAAAGTAAGAAAATAATCAATAAACGAAAGATAGAAAGAGAGAAGGGAAGAGAAGTAGAATGAAAGATATCAAGAAAGAAAGAAAGAAAGAAAGTAAGAACTTAATAAAGAAACTAAAGATAGAATGAGAGAAGGCATGAAAGCTAGAATGTAAGATATCAAGAAAGAAAGAAATGAAAGTAAGTAAAAAAGAAACTAAAGATAGAATGTGAGAAGGTATGAAAGCAAGAATGAAAGATATCAAGGAAGAAATTAAGAAAGTAAAAAAGAAACTAAAAATAGAGCGAAAAGATGAGAGCTAGAATGAAAGATATGAAGAAAGAAAAAAGGAACAAAGTAGAAATAATGTAATAAAGAAAATAAAGATTGAATGAGTGAAGATATGAATGCTAGAATGAAAGTTAACAAGAAAGAAAGAAAGAAAGAAAGAAAGTAGTAAAGAAACTAAAGATAGAATAAGAGAAGGTATGAAAGCTAGAATGTAAGATATCAAAAAAGAAAGAAAAAAGTAATTAAAAAAGAAACTAAAGATAGAATGAGAGAAGGTATGAAAGCTAGAATGAAAGATATCAAGAAAGAAAAAAGGAACAAAGTAGAAAAAATGTAATAAAGAAATTAAAAATTGAATGAGTGAAGATATGAATGCTAGAATGATAGTTATCAAGAAAGAAAGAAAGAAAGAAAGAAAGAAAAAAAGAAAGAAAGAAAGAAAGAAAGAAAGTAGAAAAGAAACTAAAGATAGAATGGGAGGGTATGAAAGCTAGAATGTAAGATATCAAGAAAGAAAGAAATGAAAGTAAGTAAAAAAGAAACTAAAGATAGAATGAGAGAAGGTATGAAAGCTAGAATGAAAGATATCATTAAAGAAAAAAGGAACAAAGTAGAAGGAATTTAATAAAGAAAATAAAGATTGAATGAAAGAAGGTATGAAAGCTAGAATGAAAGATATCAAGAAAGAAAGAAAGAAAGAAAGAAAGAAATTAATAAAGAAACTAAAGATAGAATGAGAGAAGGTATGAAAGCTAGAATGTAACATATCAAGAAAGCAAGAAATGAAAGAAAGAAAAAAAGAAACTAAAGATAGAATGAGAGAATGTATGAAAGCAAGAACGAAAGATATCAAGAAAGAAAGAAAAAAAGAAATCAATAAAGAAATTAAAGATGAAATGAGATAAGGTATGAAATCTAGAATGATATATATCAAGAAAGAAAGAAAGAAAGTAATAAGGAAACGAAAGATAGAATGAGAGAAGGTATGAAAGCTAGAATGAAAGATCTCAAGAAAGAAAGAAAGAAAGATATCAATAAAGAAACTAAAGATAAAATGAGGGAATGTATGAAATCTAGAATGAAAGATATCAAGAAAATAAGAAAGAAAGTAATAAAGAAACTAAAGATAGAATGAGTAATGGTATGAAAGCTAGAATGCAAGATATGAAGAACGAAGGAAATGAAAGTAAGTAAAAAAAAAACTAAAGATAGAATGAGAGAAGGTATGAAAGCTAGAATGAAAGATATCAAGCAAGAAAGTAAGAAAGTAATCAATAAACTAAAGATAGAAAGAGAGAAGGGAAGAGAGGTAGAATGAAAGATATCAAGAAAGTAAGAAAGTAATAAAGAAACTAAAGATAGAACGAGAGAAGGTATGAAAGATAGAATGAAAGATATCAAGAAAGAAAGAAAGAAAGAAAGAAAGAAAGAAAGAAAGAAAGAACTTAATAAAGAAATTAAAGATAGAATGTGAGAAGGTATGAAAGCAAGAATGAAAGATATCAAGAAAGAAAGAAATAAAAGTAAGTAAAAAAGAAACTAAAGATAGAATGAGAGAACGTATGAAAGTAAGAATGAAAGGTATCAAGAAAGAAAGAAAAAAAGAAATCAATAAAGATATTAAAGATGAAATGAGAGAATATATGAAAGCTAGATTGAAAGATATCAAGAAAGAAAGAAAGAAATCAATAAAGAAACTAAAGATAAAATGAGGGAAGGTATGAAATCTAGAATTAAAGAAATCAAGAAAGAAAGAAAGAAAGTAACTAATAAAGACACTAAAGATAGAATGAGAGAAGGTATTAAAGCTAGAATGCAAGATATGGAGAACGAAGGATATGAAAGTAAGTAAAAAAGAAACTAAAGATAGAATGAGAGAAGGTATAAAAGCTAGAATGAAAGATATCAAGAAAGAAAGTAAGAAAGTAATAAAGAAACTAAAAATAGAAAGAAAAGATGAGAGCTAGAATGAAAGATATGAAGAAAGAAAAAAGGAACAAAGTAGAAATAATGTAATAAAGAAAATAAAGATTGAATGAGTGAAGATATGAATGCTAGAATGAAAGTTATCAGGAAAGAAAGAAAGAAAGAAAGAAAGAAAGAAAGAAAGAAAGAAAGAAAGAAAGAAAGAAAGAAAGAAAGTAGTAAAGAAACTAAAGATAGAATAAGAGAAGGTATGAAAGCTAGAATGTAAAATATCAAAAAAGAAAGAAAAAAAGTAAGTAAAAAAGAAACTAAAGATAGAATGAGAGAAGGTATGAAAGCTAGAATGAAAGATTTCAAGAAAGAAAAAAGGAACAAAGTAGAAAAAATGTAATAAAGAAAATAAAAATTGAATGAGTGAAGATATGAATGCTAGAATGAAAGTTATCAAGAAAGAAAGAAAGAAAGAAAGAAAGAAAGAAAGAAAGAAAGAAAGTAGAAAAGAAACTAAAGATAGAATGAGAGGGTATGAAAGCTAGAATGTAAGATATCAAGAAAGAAAGAAATGAAAGTAAGAAAAAAAGAAACTAAAGATAGAATGAGAGAAGGTATGAAAGCAAGAATGAAAGATATCATTAAAGAAAAAAGGAACAAAGTAGAAGGAATGTAATAAAGAAAATACAGATTGAATGAGTGAAGATATGAATGCTAGAATGAAAGATATTAAGAAAGAAAGAAAGAAAGAAGAAAAGAAACTAAAGATAGAATGAAAGAAGGTATGAAAGCTAGAATGAAAGATATCAAGAAAGAAATAAATAAAGAAAGAAAGAAATTAATAAAGAAACTAAAGATAGAATGGGAGAAGGTATGAAAGCTAGAATGTAACATATCAAGAAAGCAAGAAATGAAAGAAAGTAAAAAAGAAACTAAAGATAAAATGAGAGAAGGTATGAGAGCTGGAATGAGATATCAAGAAAGAAAGAAAGAAAGAAAGAAAGAACAAAAGTAATTAAGAAAGGAACTAAATATAGAAAGTGAGAAGGTATGAGAGCGAGAATGAAAGATATCAAGAAGGAAAGAAGAAAAGAAAGAAAGAAAGAAAGAAACTAAAGATAGAATGAGAGAAGTTATGAAAGCTAGAATGTAACATATAAAGAAATCAAGAAATGAAAGTAAGTAAAAAAGAAACTAAAAATAGAATGAGAGAAGGTATGAAAACAAGAATGAAAGACATCAAGAAAGAAAGAAAAAAAGAAATCAATAAAGAAATTAATGATGAAATGAGAGAAGGTATGAAATCTAGAATGATAGATATCAAGAGTGAAAGATAGAAAGTAATAAAGAAACTAAAGATAGAATTAGAAAGGTTTGAAAGCTAGAATGAAAGATATCAAGAAAGAAAGAAAGAAAGATATCAATAAAGAAATTAAAGATAAAATGAGAGAAGGTATGAAATCTAGAATGAAAGATATCGAGAAAGAAAGAAAGTAATAAAGAAACGAAAGATAGAATGAGAGAAGGTATGAAAGCTAGAATGAAAGATATCAAGAAAGGAAGAAAGAAAGAAAGTAATAAAGAAATGAAAGATAAAATGAGAGAAGGTATGAAATCTAGAATGAAAGATATCAAGAAAGAAAGAAAGAAAGTAATAAAGAAACTAAAGAGAGAATGCGAGTAGGTATGAAAGCTAGAAGGAAAGATATCAAGAAAGAAAAAAGGAAGAAAGTAGAAATAATGTAATAAAGAAAACAGAGATTGAATGAGAGAAGGTATGAAAGCTAGAATGAGATATCAAGAAAGAAAGAAAGAAAGAAAGAATGAAAGAACAAAAGTAATTAATAAAGAAACTAAAGATAGAATGAAAGAAGGTATGAAAGCTTGAATGAAAGATATCAAAAAAGAAAGAAAGAAAGAAAGAAAAAAAGAAATCAATAAAGAAATTAAAGATGAAATGAGAGAAGGTATGAAATCTAGAATGATAGATATCAAGAAAGAAAGAAAGAAAGCAATAAAGAAACTAAAGATAGAATGAGAGAAGGTATGAAAGCTAGAATGAAAGATATCAAGAAAGAAAGAAAGAAAGATATCAAAGAAATTAAAGATGAAATGAGAGAAGGTATGAAATCTAGAATGATAGATATCAAGAAAGAAAGAAAGAAAGTAATAAAGAAACTAAAGATAGAATGAGAGAAGGTATGAAAGCTAGAATGAAAGATATCAAGAAAGAAAGAAAGAGAGATATCAAAGAAACTAAAGATAAAATGAGAGAAGGTATGAAATCTAGAATGATAGATATCAAGAGAGAAAGAAAGAAAGTAATGAAGAAACTAAAGATAGAAAGAGAGAAGGTATGAGAGCTAGAATGAAAGATATCAAGAAAGAAAGAAAGAAAGTAAGAAAGTAATAAAGAAACTAAAGATAGAACGAGAGAAGGTATGAAAGATAGAATGAATGATATCAAGAAAGAAAGAAAGGAAAGTAAGTAAAAAAGAAACTAAAGATAGAATGAGAGAAGGTATGAAAGCTAGAATGAAAGATATCAAGAAAGAAAGAAAGAAAGATATCAATTAAGAATCTAAAGATAAAATGAGAGAAGGTTTGAAATCTAGAATGAATGATATCAAGAAATTAAGAAAGTAAGAAAGTAATAAAGAAACTAAAGAGAGAATGAGAGAAGGTATGAAAGCTAGAATGAAAGATATCAAGAAAGAAAGAAAGAAAGTATCTTATAAAGAAACTAAAGAAAGAATGAGAGAAGGTATGAAAGCTAGAATGATAGATATCAAGAAAGAAAGAAATGAAAGTAAGTAAAAAAGAAACAAAAGATAGAATGAGAGAAGGTATGAAAGCTAGAATGAAAGATATCAAGAAAGAAAGAAAGAAAGTAAGAAAGTAATAAAGAAACTAAAGAGAGAATGAGAGAAGGTATGAAAGCTAGAATGATAGATATCAAGAAAGAAAGAAATGAAAGTAAGTAATAAAGAAACTAAAGATAGAACGAGAGAAGTTATGAAAGATAGAATGTAAGATATCAAGAAAGAAAGAAATGAAAGTAAGTAAAAAGAAACTAAATATAGAATCAGAGAAGGTATGAGAGCTAGAATGAGATATCAAGAAAGAAAGAACGAAAGAACGAAAGTAATTAATAAAGAAACTAAAGGTAGAATGAAAGAAGGTATGAAAGCTAGAATGAAAGATATCAAGAAAGAAAAAAGAAAGAAAAAAAGAAATCAATAAAGAAATTAAAGATGAAATGAGAGAAGGTATGAAATCTAGAATGAAAGATATCAAGAAAGCAAGAAAGAAACTAAAGGTAGAATGAGAGAAGGTATGAAAACTAGAATGAAAGATATCAAGAAAGAAAGAAAGAAAGATATCAATAAAGTAATTAAAGATGAAATGAGAGAAGATATGGAATCTAGAATGATAGATATCAAGAGAGAAAGAAAGAAAGAAATGAAGAAACTAAAGATAGAATGAGAGAAGGTATGAAATCTATAATGAAAGATATGAAGAAAGAAAGAAAGAAAGAAAGTAATAAAGAAACTAAAGATAGAACGAGAGAAGTTATGAAAGATAGAATGTAAGATATCAAGAAAGAAAGAAATGAAAGTAAGTAAAAAGAAACTAAAGATAGAATGAGAGAAGGTATGAAAGCTAGAATGAAAGATATCAAGAAAGAAAGACGGAACAAAGTAGAAATAATGTAATAAAGAAAATAAAGATTGAATGAGTGAAGATATGTGTGCTAGAAAGAAAGTTATCAAGAAAGAAAGAAAGAAAGTAGTAAAGAAACTAAAGACAGAATGTGAGAAGGTATGAAATCAAGAATGAAAGATATAAAGAAAGAAAGAAATAAACGAAATCAATATAGAAATTAAAGATAAAATGAGAGAAGGTTTGAAATCTAGAATAAAAGTTATCAAGAAAGAAACAAAGAAAGAAAGTAACTAATAAAGGAACTAAAGATAGAATGAGAGAAGGTATGAAAGCTAGAATGAAAGATATTAAGAAAGGAAGAAAGAAAGAAATCTATAAAGAAACTAAAGATAAAATGAGAGAAGGTATGAAATCTAGAATGATAGATATCAAGAAAGAAAGAAAGAAACAAAGTAATAAAGAAACGAAAGATAGAATGAGAGAAGGTATGAAAGCTAGAATGAAAGATATCAAGAAAGAAAGAAAGAAAGAAAGAAAGTAATAAAGAAACTAAAGAGAGAATGAGAGAAGGTATGAAAGCTAGAATGATAGATATCAAGAAAGTAAGAAATGAAAGTAAGTAAAAAAGAAACTAAAGATAGAATGAGAGACGGTATGAAAGCAAGAATGAAAGATATCAAGAAAGAAAGAAAGAAAGAAAGTAATAAAGAAACTGAAGAGAGAATGAGAGAAGGTATGAAAGCTAGAATGAAAGATATCAAGAAGGAAAAAAGGAAGAAAGTAGAAATAATGTAATAAAGAAAACAAAGATTGAATGAGAGAAGGTATGAAAGATAGAATGATAGATATGAAGAAAGCAAGAAAGAAAGCAATAAAGAAACTAAAGATAGAATGAGAGAAGGTATGAAAGCTAGAATGAGAGATATCAAGAAAGAAAGAAAGAAAGATATCAATAAAGAAATTAAAGTTGAAATGAGAGAAGGTATGAAATCTAGAATGAAAGATAGGAAGAAAGAAAGAAAGATATCAATAAAGAAATTAAAGATGAAATGAGAGAAGGCATGAAATCTAGAATGATAGATATCAAGAGAGAAAGAAAGAAAGTAATGAAGAAACTAAAGAAAGAATGAGAGAAGTTTGAAATCTAGAATAAAAGTTATCAAGAAAGAAAGAAAGAAAGAAAGTAACTAATAAAGGAACTAAAGACAGAACGAGAGAAGTTATGAAAGATAGAATGTAAGATATCAAGAAAGAAAGAAATGAAAGTAAGTAAAAAAGAAATTAAAGATAGAATGAGAGAAGGTATGAAAGCTAGAATGAAAGATATCAAGAAAGAAATTAGGAACATAGTAGAAATAGTGAAATAAAGAAAATAAAGATTGAATGAGTGAAGATATGAATGCTAGAATGAAAGTTATCAAGAAAGAAAGAAAGAAAGTAGAAAAGAAACTAAAGATAGAATGAGAGAAGGTATGAAAGCTAGAATGTAAGATATCAAAAAAGAAAGAAATGAAAGTAAGTAAAATGAAACTAAAGATAGAATGAGAGAAGGTATGAAAGCTGGTATGAAAGATATCAAGAAAGAAAGAAAGAAAGAAAGAAAGAAAGAAAGAAAGAAAGAAAGAAAGAAAGAAAGAAAGAAAGAAAGAAAGAAAGAAAGAGAGAAAGAAAGAAAGAAAGAAAGAAAGAAAGAAACTTTAGATAGAATGAGAGAAGGTATGAAAGCTAGAATGAAAGATATCAAGAAAGAAAGTAAGAAAGTAATAAAGAAACTGAAAATAGAGAGAAAAGATGAGAGCTAGAATGAAAGATATGAAGAAAGAAAAAAGGAACAAAGTAGAAATAATGTAATAAAGAAAATAAAGATTGAATGAGTGAAGATATGAATGCTAGAATGAAAGTTATCAAGAAAGAAAGAAAGAAAGAAAGAAAGAAAGAAAGAAAGAAAGAAAGTAGTAAAGAAACTAAAGATAGAATAAGAGAAGGTATGAAAGCTAGAATGTAAGATATCAAAAAAGAAAGAAAAAAAGTAAGAAAAAAGAAACTAAAGATAGAATGAGAGAAGGTATGAAAGCTAGAATGAAAGATATCAAGAAAGAAAAAAGGAACAAAGTAGAAAAAATGTAATAAAGAAAATAAAAATTGAATGAGTGAAGATATGAATGCTAGAATGAAAGTTATCAAGAAAGAAAGAAAGAAAGAAAGTAGTAAAGAAACTAAATATAGAATCAGAGAAGGTATGAAAGCTAGAATGTAAGATATCAAGAAAGAAAGAAAGAAAGAAAGAAAGAAAGAAAGTAATAAAGAA
This sequence comes from Intellagama lesueurii, assembly GCA_037013535.1. NCBI lineage: Eukaryota > Metazoa > Chordata > Lepidosauria > Squamata > Agamidae > Intellagama > Intellagama lesueurii. The sequence continues at coordinate 93,951,058 of JBAJHW010000002.1, forward strand.
ACTAAAGAGAGAATGAGAGAAGGTATGAAAGCTAGAATGTAAGATATCAAGAAAGAAAGAAATGAAAGTAAGTAAAAAATAAACTAAAGATAGAATGAGAGAAGGTATGAAAGCTAGAATGAAAGATATCATAAAAGAAAAAAGGAACAAAGTAGAAGGAATGTAATAAAGAAAATAAAGATTGAATGAGTGAAGATATGAATGCTAGAATGAAAGTTATCAAGAAAGAAAGAAAGAAAGAAAGAAAGTAGAAAAGAAACTAAAGATAGAATGAAAGAAGGTATGAAAGCTAGAATGAAAGATATCAAGAAAGAAATAAAGAAAGAAAGAAAGAAATTAATAAAGAAACTAAAGATAGAATGAGAGAAGGTATGAAAGCGAGAATGAAAGATATCAAGAAGGAAAAAAGGAAGAAAGTAGAAATAATGTAAGAAAGAAAACAAAGATTGAATGAGAGAAGGTATGAAAGATAGAATGAAAGATATCAAGAAAGAAAGAAAGAAAGAAAGTAGTAAAGAAACTAAATATAGAATCAGAGAAGGTATAAGAGCTAGAATGAGATATGAAGAAAGGAAGAAAGAAAGAAAAAAAGAAATGAATAAAGAAATTGAAGATGAAATGAGAGAAGGTATGAAATCTAGAATGATAGATATCAAGAAAGCAAGAAAGAAAGCAATAAAGAAACTAAAGATAGAATGAGAGAAGGTATGAAAGCTAGAATGAGAGATATCAAGAAAGAAAGAAAGAAAGAAAGATATCAAAAAAGAAATTAAAGATGAAATGAGAGAAGGTATGAAATCTAGAATGAAAGATAGGACGAAAGAAAGAAAGATATCAATAAAGAAATTAAAGATGAAATGAGAGAAGGCATGAAATCTAGAATGATAAATATCAAGAGAGAAAGAAAGAAAGTAATGAAGAAACTAAAGATAGAACGAGAGAAGTTATGAAAGATAGAATGTTAGATATCAAGAAATAAAGAAATGAAAGTAAGTAAAAAGATACTAAAGATAGAATGAGAGAAGGTATGAAAGCTAGAATGAAAGATATCAAGAAAGAAAGATAAAAACGAAATCAATAAAGAAATTAAAGATAAAATGAGAGAAGTTTGAAATCTAGAATAAAAGTTATCAAGAAAGAAAGAAAGAAAGAAAGTAACTAATAAAGGAACTAAAGATGGAATGAGAGAAGGCATTAAAGCTAGAATGAAAGATATTAAGAAAGAAAGAAATGATAGTAAATAAAAAAGAAACTAAAGATAGAAAGTGAGAAGGTATGAAAGCTAGAATGAAAGATATCAAGAAAGAAAGAAAGAAAGTAATAAAGAAACTAAAGATAGAACGAGAGAAGTTATGAAAGATAGAATGTAAGATATCAAGAAAGAAAGAAATGAAAGTAAGTAAAAAAGAAACTAAAGATAGAATGAGAGACGGTATGAAAGCTAGAATGAAAGATATCAAGAAAGAAAGAAAGAAAGAAAGAAAGTAATAAAGAAACTAAAGAGAGAATGAGAGAAGGTATGAAAGCTAGAATGAAAGATATCAAGAAAGAAAGAAAGAAAGAAAGTAGTAAAGAAACTAAATATAGAATCAGAGAAGGTATAAGAGCTAGAATGAGATATCAAGAAAGAAAGAAAGAAAGAAAGAAAGTAAAAAAGAAATCAATAAAGAAATTGAAGATGAAATGAGAGAAGGTATGAAATCTAGAATGATAGATATCAAGAAAGCAAGAAAGAAAGCAATAAAGAAACTAAAGATAGAATGAGAGAAGGCATGAAAGCTAGAATGAGAGATATCAAGAAAGAAAGAAAGAAATTAATGAAGAAACTAAAGATAGAATGAGAGAAGGTATGAAATCTATAATGAAAGATATGAAGAAAGAAAGAAAGAAAGAAAGGAATAAAGAAACTAAAGATAGAACGAGAGAAGTTATGAAAGATAGAATGTAAGATATCAAGAAATAAAGAAATGAAAGTAAGTAAAAAGAAACTAAAGATAGAATGAGAGAAGGTATGAAAGCTAGAATGAAAGATATCAAGAAAGAAAAAAGGAGCAAAGTAGAAATAATGTAATAAAGAAAATAAAGATTGAATGAGTGAAGATATGAGTGCTAGAAAGAAAGTTATCAAGAAAGAAAGAAAGAAAGTAGTAAAGAAACTAAAGACAGAATGTGTGAAGGTATGAAATCAAGAATGAAAGATATCAAGAAAGAAAGAAAAAATGAAATCAATAAAGAAATTAAAGATAAAATGAGACAAGTTTGAAATCTAGAATAAAAGTTATCAAGAAAGAAAGAAAGAAAGAAAGTAACTAATAAAGGAACTAAATATAGAACGAGAGAAGTTATGAAAGATAGAATGTAAGATATCAAGAAAGAAAGAAATGAAAGTAAGTAAAAAAGAAACTAAAGATAGAATGAGAGAAGGTATGAAAGCTAGAATGAAAGATATCAAGAAAGAAACTAGGAACAAAGTAGAAATAATGAAATAAAGAAAATAAAGATTGAATGAGTGAAGATATGAATGCTAGAATGAAAGTTATCAAGAAAGAAAGAAAGAAAGTAGAAAAGAAACTAAAGATAGAATGAGAGAAGGTATGAAAGCTAGAATGTAAGATATCAAGAAAGAAAGAAATGAAAGTAAGTAAAATGAAACTAAAGATAGAATGAGAGAAGGTATGAAAGCTGGAATGAAAGATATCAAGAAAGAAAGAAAGAAAGAAAGAAAGAAAGAAAGAAAGAAAGAAAGAAAGAAAGAAAGAAAGAAAGAAAGAATGAAATAGAGAAAGAAAGAAAGAAAGAAAGAAAGAAACTTTAGATAGAATGAGAGAAGGTATGAAAGCTAGAATGAAAGATATCAAGAAAGAAAGTAAGAAAGTAATAAAGAAACTAAAAATAGAGAGAAAAGATGAGAGCTAGAATGAAAGATATGAAGAAAGAAAAAAGGAACAAAGTAGAAATAATGTAATAAAGAAAATAAAGATTGAATGAGTGAAGATATGAATACTAGAATGAAAGTTATCAAGAAAGAAAGAAAGAAAGAAAGAAAGAAAGTAGTAAAGAAACTAAAGATAGAATAAGAGAAGGTATGAAAGCTAGAATGTAAGATAGCAAAAAAGAAAGAAAAAAAGTAAGAAAAAAGAAACTAAAGATAGAATGAGAGAAGGTATGAAAGCTAGAATGAAAGATATCAAGAAAGAAAAAAGGAACAAAGTAGAAAAAATGTAATAAAGAAAATAAAAATTGAATGAGTGAAGATATGAATGCTAGAATGAAAGTTATCAAGAAAGAAAGAAAGAAAGAAAGAAAGAAAGAAAGAAAGAAAGAAAGAAAGAAAGAAAGGAGAAAAGAAACTAAAGATAGAATGAGAGGGTATGAAAGTTAGAATGTAACATATCAAGAAAGAAAGAAATGAAAGTAAGTAAGAAATAAACTAAAGATAGAATGAGAGAATGTATGAAAGCTAGAATGAAAGATATCATAAAAGAAAAAAGGAACAAAGTAGAAGGAATGTAATAAAGAAAATAAAGATTGAATGAGTGAAGATATGAATGCTAGAATGAAAGTTATCAAAAAAGAAAGAAAGAAAGAAGGAAAGTAGAAAAGAAACTAAAGATAGAATGAAAGAAGGTATGAAAGCTAGAATGAAAGATATCAAGAAAGAAAGAAAGAAAGAAAGAAAGAAATTAATAAATAAACTAAAGATAGAATGAGAGAAGGTATGAAAGCTACAATGTAACATATAAAGAAAGCAAGAAATGAAAGAAAGTAAAAAAGAAACTGAAGATAAAATGAGAGAAGGTATGACAGCTGGAATGAGATATAAAGAAAGAAAGAAAGAAAGAAAGAAAGAACGAAAGTAAATAAAGGAACTAAAGATAGAAAGTGAGAAGGTGTGAGAGCTAGAATGAAAGATATCAAGAAGGAAAGAAAAAAGAAAGAAAGAAAGTAATAAAGAAACTAAAGATAGAATGAGAGAAGGTATGAAAGGTAGAATGTAACATATTAAGAAAGCAAGAATTGAAAGTAAAAAGAAACTAAAGATAGAATAGGAGAAGTTATGAAAGCAAGAATGAAAGACATCAAGAAAGAAAGAAAAAAAGAAATCAATAAAGAAATTAAAGATGAAATGAGAGAAGGTATGAAATCTAGAATGATAGATATCAAGAGTGAAAGAATGAAAGTAATAAAGAAACTAAAGATAGAATTATAGAAGGTTTGAAAGCTAGAATGAAAGATATCAAGAAAGAAAGAAAGATATCAATAAAGAAATTAAAGATAAAATGAGAGAAGGTATGAAATCTAGAATGAACGATATCAAGAAAGAAAGAAAGAAAGTATCTAATAAAGAAACTAAAGATAGAATGAGAGAAGGGATGAAAGCTATAATGAAAGATATCAAGAAAGGAAGAAAGAAAGAAATCTATAAAGAAACTAAAGATAAAATGAGAGAAGGTATGAAATCTAGAATGATAGATATCAAGAAAGTAAGAAAGAAAGAAAGTAATAAAGAAACGAAAGATAGAATGAGAGAAGGTATGAAAGCTAGAATGAAAGATATCAAGAAAGAAAGAAAGAAAGAAAGTAATAAAGAAACTAAAGAGAGAATGAGAGAAGGAATGAAAGCTAGAATGATAGATATCAAGAAAGTAAGAAATGAAAGTAAGTAAAAAAGAAACTAAAGATAGAATGAGAGACGGTATGAAAGCAAGAATGAAAGATTTCAAGAAAGAAAGAAAGAAAGTAAGAAAGTAATAAAGAAACTAAAGAGGGAATGAGAGAAGGTATGAAAGCTAGAATGATAGATATCAAGAAAGAAAGAAATGAAAGTAAGTAAAAAAGAAACCAAAGATAGAATGAGAGAAGGTATGAAAGCTAGAATGAAAGATATCAAGAAGGAAAAAAGGAAGAAAGTAGAAATAATGTAATAAAGAAAACAAAGATTGAATGAGAGAAGGTATGAAAGATAGAATGAAAGATATCAAGAAAGAAAGAAAGAAAGAAAGTAGTAAAGAAACTAAATATAGAATCAGAGAAGGTATAAGAGCTAGAATGAGATATCTAGAAAAAAAGAAAAAAAAAGAAATCAATAAAGAAATTGAAGATGAAATGAGAGAAGGTATGAAATCTAGAATGATAGATATCAAGAAAGCAAGAAAGAAAGCAATAAAGAAACTAAAGATAGAATGAGAGAAGGTATGAAATCTAGAATGAGAGATATCAAGAAAGAAAGAAAGAAAGATATCAATAAAGAAATTAAAGATGAAATGAGAGAAGGTATGAAATCTAGAATGAAAGATAGGACGAAAGAAAGAAAGATATCAATAAAGAAATTAAAGATGAAATGAGAGAAGGCATGAAATCTAGAATGATAGATATCAAGAGAGAAAGAAAGTAATGAAGAAACTAAAGATAGAACGAGAGAAGTTATGAAAGATAGAATGTAAGATATCAAGAAATAAAGAAATGAAAGTAAGTAAAAAGAAACTAAAGATAGAATGAGAGAAGGTATGAAAGCTAGAATGAAAGATATCAAGAAAGAAAGATAAAAACGAAATCAATAAGGAAATTAAAGATAAAATAATAGAAGTTTGAAATCTAGAATAAAAGTTATCAAGAAAGAAAGAAAGAAAGAAAGTAACTAATAAAGGAACTAAAGATAGAATGAGAGAAGGCATTAAAGCTAGAATGAAAGATATTAAGAAAGAAAGAAATGATAGTAAGTAAAAAAGAAAATAAAGATAGAAAGTGAGAAGGTATGAAAGCTAGAATGAAAGATATCAAGAAAGAAAGAAAGAAAGTAATAAAGAAACTAAAGATAGAACGAGAGAAGTTATGAAAGATAGAATGTAAGATATCAAGAAAGAAAGAAATGAAAGTAAGTAAAAAAGAAATTAAAGATAGAATGAGAGAAGGTATGAAAGCTAGAATGAAAGATATCAAGAAAGAAATTAGGAACAAAGTAGAAATAATGAAATAAAGAAAATAAAGATTGAATGAGTGAAGGTATCAATGCTAGAATGAAAGTTATCAAGAAAGAAAGAAAGAAAGTAGTAAAGAAACTAAAGATAGAATGAGAGAAGGTATGAAAGTTAGAATGTAAGATATCAAGAAAGAAGGAAATGAAAGTAAGTAAAATGAAACTAAAGATAGAATGAGAGAAGGTAGGAAAGCTGGAATGAAAGATATCAAGAAAGAAAGAAAGAAAGAAAGAAAGAAAGAAAGAAAGAAAGAAAGAAAGAAAGAAAGAAAGAAAGAAAGAAAGAAACTTTAGATAGAATGAGAGAAGGTATGAAAGCTAGAATGTAACATATGAAGAAAGCAAGAAATGAAAGTAAGTAAAAAAGAAACTAAAATAGAATGAGAGAATGTATGAAAGCAAGAACGAAAGATATCAAGAAAGAAAGAAAAAAACAAATCAATAAAGAAATTAAAGATGAAATGAGATAAGGTATGAAATCTAGAATGATATATATCAAGAAAGAAAGAAAGAAAGTAATAAGGAAACTAAAGATAGAATGAGAGAAGGTATGAAAGCTAGAATGAAAGATATCAAAAAAGAAAGAAAGAAAGATATCAATAAAGAAACTAAAGATAAAATGAGAGAAGGTATGAAATCTAGAATTAAAGATATCAAGAAAGAAAGAAAGAAAGTAACTAATAAAGACACTAAAGATAGAATGAGAGAAGGTATTAAAGCTAGAATGCAAGATATGAAGAACGAAGGATATGAAAGTAAGTGAAAAAGAAACTAAAGATAGAATGAGAGAAGGTATGAAAGCTAGAATGAAAGATATCAAGAACGAAAGTAAGAAAGTAATAAAGAAACTAAAAATAGAGAGAAAAGATGAGAGCTAGAATGAAAGATATGAAGAAAGAAAAAAGGAACAAAGTAGAAATAATGTAATAAAGAAAATAAAGATTGAATGAGTGAAGATATGAATGCTAGAATGAAAGTTATCAAGAAAGAAAGAAATGAAAGTAAGTAAAAAAGAAACCAAAGATAGAATGAGAGAAGGTATGAAAGCTAGAATGAAAGATATCAAGAAGGAAAAAAGGAAGAAAGTAGAAATAATGTAATAAAGAAAACAAAGATTGAATGAGAGAAGGTATGAAAGATAGAATGAAAGATATCAAGAAAGAAAGAAAGAAAGAAAGTAGTAAAGAAACTAAATATAGAATCAGAGAAGGTATAAGAGCTAGAATGAGATATCTAGAAAAAAAGAAAAAAAAAGAAATCAATAAAGAAATTGAAGATGAAATGAGAGAAGGTATGAAATCTAGAATGATAGATATCAAGAAAGCAAGAAAGAAAGCAATAAAGAAACTAAAGATAGAATGAGAGAAGGTATGAAATCTAGAATGAGAGATATCAAGAAAGAAAGAAAGAAAGATATCAATAAAGAAATTAAAGATGAAATGAGAGAAGGTATGAAATCTAGAATGAAAGATAGGACGAAAGAAAGAAAGATATCAATAAAGAAATTAAAGATGAAATGAGAGAAGGCATGAAATCTAGAATGGTAGATATCAAGAGAGAAAGAAAGTAATGAAGAAACTAAAGATAGAACGAGAGAAGTTATGAAAGATAGAATGTAAGATATCAAGAAATAAAGAAATGAAAGTAAGTAAAAAGAAACTAAAGATAGAATGAGAGAAGGTATGATAGCTAGAATGAAAGATATCAAGAAAGAAAGATAAAAACGAAATCAATAAGGAAATTAAAGATAAAATAATAGAAGTTTGAAATCTAGAATAAAAGTTATCAAGAAAGAAAGAAAGAAGGAAAGTAACTAATAAAGGAACTAAAGATAGAATGAGAGAAGGCATTAAAGCTAGAATGAAAGATATTAAGAAAGAAAGAAATGATAGTAAGTAAAAAAGAAAATAAAGATAGAAAGTGAGAAGGTATGAAAGCTAGAATGAAAGATATCAAGAAAGAAAGAAAGAAAGTAATAAAGAAACTAAAGATAGAACGAGAGAAGTTATGAAAGATAGAATGTAAGATATCAAGAAAGAAAGAAATGAAAGTAAGTAAAAAAGAAACTAAAGATAGAATGAGAGAAGGTATGAAAGCTAGAATGAAAGATATCAAGAAAGAAATTAGGAACAAAGTAGAAATAATGAAATAAAGAAAATAAAGATTGAATGAGTGAAGGTTTGAATGCTAGAATGAAAGTTATCAAGAAAGAAAGAAAGAAAGTAGTAAAGAAACTAAAGATAGAATGAGAGAAGGTATGAAAGTTAGAATGTAAGATATCAAGAAAGAAGGAAATGAAAGTAAGTAAAATGAAACTAAAGATAGAATGAGAGAAGGTAGGAAAGCTGGAATGAAAGATATCAAGAAAGAAATTAGGAACAAAGTAGAAATAATGAAATAAAGAAAATAAAGATTGAATGAGTGAAGGTATGAATGCTAGAATGAAAGTTATCAAGAAAGAAAGAAAGAAAGTAGTAAAGAAACTAAAGATAGAATGAGAGAAGGTATGAAAGTTAGAATGTAAGATATCAAGAAAGAAGGAAATGAAAGTAAGTAAAATGAAACTAAAGATAGAATGAGAGAAGGTATGAAAGCTAGAATGAAAGATATCAAGAAGGAAAAAAGGAAGAAAGTAGAAATAATGTAATAAAGAAAACAAAGATTGAATGAGAGAAGGTATGAAAGATAGAATGAAAGATATCAAGAAAGAAAGAAAGAATGAAAGTAGTAAAGAAACTAAATATAGAATCAGAGAAGGTATAAGAGCTAGAATGAGATATCTAGAAAAAAAGAAAAAAAAGAAATCAATAAAGAAATTGAAGATGAAATGAGAGAAGGTATGAAATCTAGAATGATAGATATCAAGAAAGCAAGAAAGAAAGCAATAAAGAAACTAAAGATAGAATGAGAGAAGGTATGAAATCTAGAATGAGAGATATCAAGAAAGAAAGAAAGAAAGATATCAATAAAGAAATTAAAGATGAAATGAGAGAAGGTATGAAATCTAGAATGAAAGATAGGACGAAAGAAAGAAAGATATCAATAAAGAAATTAAAGATGAAATGAGAGAAGGCATGAAATCTAGAATGATAGATATCAAGAGAGAAAGAAAGTAATGAAGAAACTAAAGATAGAACGAGAGAAGTTATGAAAGATAGAATGTAAGATATCAAGAAATAAAGAAATGAAAGTAAGTAAAAAGAAACTAAAGATAGAATGAGAGAAGGTATGAAAGCTAGAATGAAAGATATCAAGAAAGAAAGATAAAAACGAAATTAATAAGGAAATTAAAGATAAAATAATAGAAGTTTGAAATCTAGAATAAAAGTTATCAAGAAAGAAAGAAAGAAAGAAAGTAACTAATAAAGGAACTAAAGATAGAATGAGAGAAGGCATTAAAGCTAGAATGAAAGATATTAAGAAAGAAAGAAATGATAGTAAGTAAAAAAGAAAATAAAGATAGAAAGTGAGAAGGTATGAAAGCTAGAATGAAAGATATCAAGAAAGAAAGAAAGAAAGTAATAAAGAAACTAAAGATAGAACGAGAGAAGTTATGAAAGATAGAATGTAAGATATCAAGAAAGAAAGAAATGAAAGTAAGTAAAAAAGAAACTAAAGATAGAATGAGAGAAGGTATGAAAGCTAGAATGAAAGATATCAAGAAAGAAATTAGGAACAAAGTAGAAATAATGAAATAAAGAAAATAAAGATTGAATGAGTGAAGGTATCAATGCTAGAATGAAAGTTATCAAGAAAGAAAGAAAGAAAGTAGTAAAGAAACTAAAGATAGAATGAGAGAAGGTATGAAAGTTAGAATGTAAGATATCAAGAAAGAAGGAAATGAAAGTAAGTAAAATGAAACTAAAGATAGAATGAGAGAAGGTATGAAAGCTGGAATGAAAGATATCAAGAAAGAAAGAAAGAAAGAAAGAAAGAAAGAAAGAAAGAAAGAAAGAAAGAAAGAAAGAAAGAAAGAAAGAAAGAAAGAAAGAAAGAAACTTTAGATAGAATGAGAGAAGGTATGAAAGCTAGAATGTAACATATGAAGAAAGCAAGAAATGAAAGTAAGTAAAAAAGAAACTAAAATAGAATGAGAGAATGTATGAAAGCAAGAACGAAAGATATCAAGAAAGAAAGAAAAAAACAAATCAATAAAGAAATTAAAGATGAAATGAGATAAGGTATGAAATCTAGAATGATATATATCAAGAAAGAAAGAAAGAAAGTAATAAGGAAACTAAAGATAGAATGAGAGAAGGTATGAAAGCTAGAATGAAAGATATCAAAAAAGAAAGAAAGAAAGATATCAATAAAGAAACTAAAGATAAAATGAGAGAAGGTATGAAATCTAGAATTAAAGATATCAAGAAAGAAAGAAAGAAAGTAACTAATAAAGACACTAAAGATAGAATGAGAGAAGGTATTAAAGCTAGAATGCAAGATATGAAGAACGAAGGATATGAAAGTAAGTGAAAAAGAAACTAAAGATAGAATGAGAGAAGGTATGAAAGCTAGAATGAAAGATATCAAGAACGAAAGTAAGAAAGTAATAAAGAAACTAAAAATAGAGAGAAAAGATGAGAGCTAGAATGAAAGATATGAAGAAAGAAAAAAGGAACAAAGTAGAAATAATGTAATAAAGAAAATAAAGATTGAATGAGTGAAGATATGAATGCTAGAATGAAAGTTATCAAGAAAGAAAGAAATGAAAGTAAGTAAAAAAGAAACCAAAGATAGAATGAGAGAAGGTATGAAAGCTAGAATGAAAGATATCAAGAAGGAAAAAAGGAAGAAAGTAGAAATAATGTAATAAAGAAAACAAAGATTGAATGAGAGAAGGTATGAAAGATAGAATGAAAGATATCAAGAAAGAAAGAAAGAAAGAAAGTAGTAAAGAAACTAAATATAGAATCAGAGAAGGTATAAGAGCTAGAATGAGATATCTAGAAAAAAAGAAAAAAAAAGAAATCAATAAAGAAATTGAAGATGAAATGAGAGAAGGTATGAAATCTAGAATGATAGATATCAAGAAAGCAAGAAAGAAAGCAATAAAGAAACTAAAGATAGAATGAGAGAAGGTATGAAATCTAGAATGAGAGATATCAAGAAAGAAAGAAAGAAAGATATCAATAAAGAAATTAAAGATGAAATGAGAGAAGGTATGAAATCTAGAATGAAAGATAGGACGAAAGAAAGAAAGATATCAATAAAGAAATTAAAGATGAAATGAGAGAAGGCATGAAATCTAGAATGGTAGATATCAAGAGAGAAAGAAAGTAATGAAGAAACTAAAGATAGAACGAGAGAAGTTATGAAAGATAGAATGTAAGATATCAAGAAATAAAGAAATGAAAGTAAGTAAAAAGAAACTAAAGATAGAATGAGAGAAGGTATGATAGCTAGAATGAAAGATATCAAGAAAGAAAGATAAAAACGAAATCAATAAGGAAATTAAAGATAAAATAATAGAAGTTTGAAATCTAGAATAAAAGTTATCAAGAAAGAAAGAAAGAAGGAAAGTAACTAATAAAGGAACTAAAGATAGAATGAGAGAAGGCATTAAAGCTAGAATGAAAGATATTAAGAAAGAAAGAAATGATAGTAAGTAAAAAAGAAAATAAAGATAGAAAGTGAGAAGGTATGAAAGCTAGAATGAAAGATATCAAGAAAGAAAGAAAGAAAGTAATAAAGAAACTAAAGATAGAACGAGAGAAGTTATGAAAGATAGAATGTAAGATATCAAGAAAGAAAGAAATGAAAGTAAGTAAAAAAGAAACTAAAGATAGAATGAGAGAAGGTATGAAAGCTAGAATGAAAGATATCAAGAAAGAAATTAGGAACAAAGTAGAAATAATGAAATAAAGAAAATAAAGATTGAATGAGTGAAGGTTTGAATGCTAGAATGAAAGTTATCAAGAAAGAAAGAAAGAAAGTAGTAAAGAAACTAAAGATAGAATGAGAGAAGGTATGAAAGTTAGAATGTAAGATATCAAGAAAGAAGGAAATGAAAGTAAGTAAAATGAAACTAAAGATAGAATGAGAGAAGGTAGGAAAGCTGGAATGAAAGATATCAAGAAAGAAATTAGGAACAAAGTAGAAATAATGAAATAAAGAAAATAAAGATTGAATGAGTGAAGGTATGAATGCTAGAATGAAAGTTATCAAGAAAGAAAGAAAGAAAGTAGTAAAGAAACTAAAGATAGAATGAGAGAAGGTATGAAAGTTAGAATGTAAGATATCAAGAAAGAAGGAAATGAAAGTAAGTAAAATGAAACTAAAGATAGAATGAGAGAAGGTATGAAAGCTAGAATGAAAGATATCAAGAAGGAAAAAAGGAAGAAAGTAGAAATAATGTAATAAAGAAAACAAAGATTGAATGAGAGAAGGTATGAAAGATAGAATGAAAGATATCAAGAAAGAAAGAAAGAAAGAAAGTAGTAAAGAAACTAAATATAGAATCAGAGAAGGTATAAGAGCTAGAATGAGATATCTAGAAAAAAAGAAAAAAAAAGAAATCAATAAAGAAATTGAAGATGAAATGAGAGAAGGTATGAAATCTAGAATGATAGATATGAAGAAAGCAAGAAAGAAAGCAATAAAGAAACTAAAGATAGAATGAGAGAAGGTATGAAATCTAGAATGAGAGATATCAAGAAAGAAAGAAAGAAAGATATCAATAAAGAAATTAAAGATGAAATGAGAGAAGGTATGAAATCTAGAATGAAAGATAGGACGAAAGAAAGAAAGATATCAATAAAGAAATTAAAGATGAAATGAGAGAAGGCATGAAATCTAGAATGATAGATATCAAGAGAGAAAGAAAGTAATGAAGAAACTAAAGATAGAACGAGAGAAGTTATGAAAGATAGAATGTAAGATATCAAGAAATAAAGAAATGAAAGTAAGTAAAAAGAAACTAAAGATAGAATGAGAGAAGGTATGAAAGCTAGAATGAAAGATATCAAGAAAGAAAGATAAAAACGAAATTAATAAGGAAATTAAAGATAAAATAATAGAAGTTTGAAATCTAGAATAAAAGTTATCAAGAAAGAAAGAAAGAAAGAAAGTAACTAATAAAGGAACTAAAGATAGAATGAGAGAAGGCATTAAAGCTAGAATGAAAGATATTAAGAAAGAAAGAAATGATAGTAAGTAAAAAAGAAAATAAAGATAGAAAGTGAGAAGGTATGAAAGCTAGAATGAAAGATATCAAGAAAGAAAGAAAGAAAGTAATAAAGAAACTAAAGATAGAACGAGAGAAGTTATGAAAGATAGAATGTAAGATATCAAGAAAGAAAGAAATGAAAGTAAGTAAAAAAGAAACTAAAGATAGAATGAGAGAAGGTATGAAAGCTAGAATGAAAGATATCAAGAAAGAAATTAGGAACAAAGTAGAAATAATGAAATAAAGAAAATAAAGATTGAATGAGTGAAGGTATCAATGCTAGAATGAAAGTTATCAAGAAAGAAAGAAAGAAAGTAGTAAAGAAACTAAAGATAGAATGAGAGAAGGTATGAAAGTTAGAATGTAAGATATCAAGAAAGAAGGAAATGAAAGTAAGTAAAATGAAACTAAAGATAGAATGAGAGAAGGTATGAAAGCTGGAATGAAAGATATCAAGAAAGAAAGAAAGAAAGAAAGAAAGAAAGAAAGAAAGAAAGAAAGAAAGAAAGAAAGAAAGAAAGAAAGAAAGAAAGAAAGAAAGAAAGAAAGAAAGAAAGAAAGAAAGAAAGAAACTTTAGATAGAATGAGAGAAGGTATGAAAGCTAGAATGTAACATATGAAGAAAGCAAGAAATGAAAGTAAGTAAAAAAGAAACTAAAATAGAATGAGAGAATGTATGAAAGCAAGAACGAAAGATATCAAGAAAGAAAGAAAAAAACAAATCAATAAAGAAATTAAAGATGAAATGAGATAAGGTATGAAATCTAGAATGATATATATCAAGAAAGAAAGAAAGAAAGTAATAAGGAAACTAAAGATAGAATGAGAGAAGGTATGAAAGCTAGAATGAAAGATATCAAAAAAGAAAGAAAGAAAGATATCAATAAAGAAACTAAAGATAAAATGAGAGAAGGTATGAAATCTAGAATTAAAGATATCAAGAAAGAAAGAAAGAAAGTAACTAATAAAGACACTAAAGATAGAATGAGAGAAGGTATTAAAGCTAGAATGCAAGATATGAAGAACGAAGAATATGAAAGTAAGTGAAAAAGAAACTAAAGATAGAATGAGAGAAGGTATGAAAGCTAGAATGAAAGATATCAAGAACGAAAGTAAGAAAGTAATAAAGAAACTAAAAATAGAGAGAAAAGATGAGAGCTAGAATGAAAGATATGAAGAAAGAAAAAAGGAACAAAGTAGAAATAATGTAATAAAGAAAATAAAGATTGAATGAGTGAAGATATGAATGCTAGAATGAAAGTTATCAAGAAAGAAAGAAATGAAAGTAAGTAAAAAAGAAACCAAAGATAGAATGAGAGAAGTTATGAAAGCTAGAATGAAAGATATCAAGAAGGAAAAAAGGAAGAAAGTAGAAATAATGTAATAAAGAAAACAAAGATTGAATGAGAGAAGGTATGAAAGATAGAATGAAAGATATCAAGAAAGAAAGAAAGAAAGAAAGAAAGTAGTAAAGAAACTAAATATAGAATCAGAGAAGGTATAAGAGCTAGAATGAGATATCTAGAAAAAAAGAAAAAAAAAGAAATCAATAAAGAAATTGAAGATGAAATGAGAGAAGGTATGAAATCTAGAATGATAGATATCAAGAAAGCAAGAAAGAAAGCAATAAAGAAACTAAAGATAGAATGAGAGAAGGTATGAAATCTAGAATGAGAGATATCAAGAAAGAAAGAAAGAAAGATATCAATAAAGAAATTAAAGATGAAATGAGAGAAGGTATGAAATCTAGAATGAAAGATAGGACGAAAGAAAGAAAGATATCAATAAAGAAATTAAAGATGAAATGAGAGAAGGCATGAAATCTAGAATGGTAGATATCAAGAGAGAAAGAAAGTAATGAAGAAACTAAAGATAGAACGAGAGAAGTTATGAAAGATAGAATGTAAGATATCAAGAAATAAAGAAATGAAAGTAAGTAAAAAGAAACTAAAGATAGAATGAGAGAAGGTATGATAGCTAGAATGAAAGATATCAAGAAAGAAAGATAAAAACGAAATCAATAAGGAAATTAAAGATAAAATAATAGAAGTTTGAAATCTAGAATAAAAGTTATCAAGAAAGAAAGAAAGAAGGAAAGTAACTAATAAAGGAACTAAAGATAGAATGAGAGAAGGCATTAAAGCTAGAATGAAAGATATTAAGAAAGAAAGAAATGATAGTAAGTAAAAAAGAAAATAAAGATAGAAAGTGAGAAGGTATGAAAGCTAGAATGAAAGATATCAAGAAAGAAAGAAAGAAAGTAATAAAGAAACTAAAGATAGAACGAGAGAAGTTATGAAAGATAGAATGTAAGATATCAAGAAAGAAAGAAATGAAAGTAAGTAAAAAAGAAACTAAAGATAGAATGAGAGAAGGTATGAAAGCTAGAATGAAAGATATCAAGAAAGAAATTAGGAACAAAGTAGAAATAATGAAATAAAGAAAATAAAGATTGAATGAGTGAAGGTTTGAATGCTAGAATGAAAGTTATCAAGAAAGAAAGAAAGAAAGTAGTAAAGAAACTAAAGATAGAATGAGAGAAGGTATGAAAGTTAGAATGTAAGATATCAAGAAAGAAGGAAATGAAAGTAAGTAAAATGAAACTAAAGATAGAATGAGAGAAGGTAGGAAAGCTGGAATGAAAGATATCAAGAAAGAAATTAGGAACAAAGTAGAAATAATGAAATAAAGAAAATAAAGATTGAATGAGTGAAGGTATGAATGCTAGAATGAAAGTTATCAAGAAAGAAAGAAAGAAAGTAGTAAAGAAACTAAAGATAGAATGAGAGAAGGTATGAAAGTTAGAATGTAAGATATCAAGAAAGAAGGAAATGAAAGTAAGTAAAATGAAACTAAAGATAGAATGAGAGAAGGTATGAAAGCTGGAATGAAAGATATCAAGAAAGAAAGAAAGAAAGAAAGAAAGAAAGAAAGAAAGAAAGAAAGAAAGAAAGAAAGAAAGAAATTTTAGATAGAATGAGAGAAGGTATGAAAGCTAGAATGTAACATATGAAGAAAGCAAGAAATGAAAGTAAGTAAAAAAGAAACTAAAATAGAATGAGAGAATGTATGAAAGCAAGAACGAAAGATATCAAGAAAGAAAGAAAAAAACAAATCAATAAAGAAATTAAAGATGAAATGAGATAAGGTATGAAATCTAGAATGATATATATGAAGAAAGAAAGAAAGAAAGTAATAAGGAAACTAAAGATAGAATGAGAGAAGGTATGAAAGCTAGAATGAAAGATATCAAGAAAGAAAGAAAGAAAGATATCAATGAAGAAACTAAAGATAAAATGAGAGAAGGTATGAAATCTAGAATTAAAGATATCAAGAAAGAAAGAAAGAAAGTAACTAATAAAGACACTAAAGATAGAATGAGAGAAGGTATTAAAGCTAGAATGCAAGATATGAAGAACGAAGGATATGAAAGTAAGTGAAAAAGAAACTAAAGATAGAATGAGAGAAGGTATGAAAGCTAGAATGAAAGATATCAAGAAAGAAAGTAAGAAAGTAATAAAGAAACTAAAAATAGAGAGAAAAGATGAGAGCTAGAATGAAAGATATGAAGAAAGAAAAAAGGAACAAAGTAGAAATAATGTAATAAAGAAAATAAAGATTGAATGAGTGAAGATATGAATGCTAGAATGAAAGTTATCAAGAAAGAAAGAAAGAAAGAAAGAAAGAAAGAAAGAAAGAAAGAAAGAAAGAAAGAAAAAAGATACTAAAGATAGAATGAGAGGGTATGAAAGCTAGAATGTAAGATATCAAGAAAGAAAGAAATGAAAGTAAGTAAAAAAGAAACTAAAGATAGAATGAGAGTAGCTATGAAAGCTAGAATGAAAGATATCATTAAAGAAAAAAGGAACAAAGTAGAAATAATGTAATAAAGAAAATAAAGATTGAATGAGTGAAGATATGAGTGCTAGAAAAAAAGTTATCAAGAAAGAAAGAAAGAAAGAAAGTAGTAAAGAAACTAAAGATAGAATGTGAGAAGGTATGAAATCAAGAATGAAAGATATCAAGAAAGAAAGAAAAAAATGAAATCAATAAAGAAATTAAAGATAAAATGAGAGAAGTTTGAAATCTAGAATAAAAGTTATCAAGAAAGAAAGAAAGAAAGAAAGTAACTAATAAAGGAACTAAAGATAGAAAGAGAAGGCTTTAAAGCTAGAATGAAAGATATTAAGAAAGAAAGAAATGATAGTAAGTAAGAAAGAAACTAAAGATAGAAAGTGAGAAGGTATGAAAGCTAGAATGAAAGATATCAAGAAAGAAAGAAAGAAAGTAATAAAGAAACTAAAGATAGAATGAGAGAAGTTATGAAAGATAGAATGTAAGATATCAAGGAAAAAAGAAATGAAAGTAAGTAAAAAAAAACTAAAGATAGAATGAGAGAAGGTATGAAATCTAGAATGAAAGATATCAAGAAAGAAAGAAGGAACAAAGTAGAAATAATGAAATAAAGAAAATAAAGATTGAATGAGTGAAGATATGAATGCTAGAATGAAAGTTATCAAGAAAGAAAGAAAGAAAGTAGTAAAGAAACTAAAGATAGAATGAGGGAAGGTATGAAAGCTACAATGTAACATATGAAGAAAGCAAGAAATGAAAGTAAGTAAGAAAGAAACTAAAGATAGAATGAGAGAATGTATGAAAGAAGAACGAAAGATATCAAGAAAGAAAGAAAAAAGAAAGATATCAATAAAGAAACTAAAGATAAAATGAGAGAAGGTATGAAATCTAGAATGAAAGATATCAAGAAAATAAGAAAGAACGTAATAAAGAAACTAAAAATAGAGCGAAAAGATGAGAGCTAGAATGAAAGATATGAAGAAAGAAAAAAGGAACAAAGTAGAAATAATGTAATAAAGAAACTAAAGATAGAATGAGAGGGTATGAAAGCTAGAATGTAAGATATCAAGAAAGAAAGAAATGAAAGTAAGTAAAAAAGAAACTAAAGATAGAATGAGAGAAGCTATGAAAGCTAGAATGAAAGATATCATTAAAGAAAAAAGGAACAAAGTAGAAGGAATGTAATAAAGAAAATAAAGACTGAGTGAAGATATGAATGCTAGAATGAAAGTTATCAAGAAAGAAAGAAAGAAAGTAGAAAAGAAACTAAAGATAGAATGAGAGAAGGTATGAAAGCTAGAATGAAAGATATCAAGAAAGAAAAAAGGAACAAAGTAGAAATAATGTAATAAAGAAAATAAAGATTGAATGAGTGAAGATATGAATGCTAGAAAGAAAGTTATCAAGAAAAAAAGAAAGAAAGAAAGTAGTAAAGAAACTAAAGATAGAATGTGAGAAGTTATGAAATTAAGAATGAAAGATATCAAGAAAGAAAGAAAAAAATGAAATCAATAAAGAAATTAAAGATAAAATGAGAGAAGTTTGAAATCTAGAATAAAAGTTCTCAAGAAAGAAAGAAAGAAAGAAAGTAACTAATAAAGGAACTAAAGATAGAAAGAGAAGGCATTAAAGCTAGAATGAAAGATATTAAGAAAGAAAGAAATGATAGTAAGTAAGAAAGAAACTAAAGATAGAAAGTGAGAAGGTATGAAAGCTAGAATGAAAGATATCAAGAAAGAAAGAAAGAAAGTAATAAAGAAACTAAAGATAGAACGAGAGAAGTTATGAAAGATAGAATGTAAGATATCAAGGAAAAAAGAAATGAAAGTAAGTAAAAAAAAACTAAAGATAGAATGAGAGAAGGTATGAAAGCTAGAATGAAAGATATCAAGAAAGAAAGACGGAACAAAGTAGAAATAATGAAATAAAGAAAATAAAGATTGAATGAGTGAAGATATGAATGCTAGAATGAAAGTTATCAAGAAAGAAAGAAAGAAAGTAGTAAAGAAACTAAAGATCGAATGAGAGAAGGTATGAAAGCTAGAATGTAAGATATCATGAAAGAAAGAAATGAAAGTAAGTAAAATGAAACTAAAGATAGAATGAGAGAAGGTATGAAAGCTGGAATGAAAGATATCAAGAAAGAAAGAAAGAAAGAAAGAAAGAAACTTTAGAAAGAAAGAGAGAAGGTATGAAAGCTAGAATGTAACATATGAAGAAAGCAAGAAATGAAAGTAAGTAAGAAAGAAACTAAAGATAAATTGAGTGAAGGTATGAAATCTAGAATGAAAGATATCAAGAAAATAAGAAAGAAAGTAATAAGAAACTAAAGATAGAATGAGTAATGGTATGAAATCTAGAATGCAAGGTATGAAGAACGAAGGAAATGAAAGTAAGTAAAAAAGAAACTAAAGATATAATGAGAGAAGGTATGAAAGCTAGAATGAAAGATATCAAGTAAGAAAGTAAGAAAATAATCAATAAACTAAAGATAGAAAGAGAGAAGGGAAGAGAAGAAGAATGAAAGATATCAAGAAAGAAAGAAAGAAAGAAAGTAAGAACTTAATAAAGAAACTAAAGATAGAATGAGAGAAGGCATGAAAGCTAGAATGTAAGATATCAAGAAAGAAAGAAATGAAAGTAAGTAAAAAAGAAACTAAAGATAGAATGTGAGAAGGTATGAAAGCAAGAATGAAAGATATCAAGAAAGAAATTAAGAAAGTAAAAAAGAAACTAAAAATAGAGCGAAAAAATGAGAGCTAGAATGAAAGATATGAAGAAAGAAAAAAGGAACAAAGTAGAAATAATGTAATAAAGAAAATAAAGATTGAATGAGTGAAGATATGAATGCTAGAATGAAAGTTATCAAGAAAGAAAGAAAGAAAGAAAGTAGTAAAGAAACTAATGATAGAATAAGAGAAGGTATGAAAGCTAGAATGTAAGATATCAAAAAAGAAAGAAAAAAGTAAGTAAAAAAGAAACTAAAGATAGAATGAGAGAAGGTATGAAAGCTAGAATGAAAGATATCAAGAAAGAAAAAAGGAACAAAGTAGAAAAAATGTAATAAAGAAATTAAAAATTGAATGAGTGAAGATATGAATGCTAGAATGATAGTTATCAAGAAAGAAAGAAAGAAAGAAAGAAAGAAAGAAAGAAAGAAAGAAAGAAAGAAAGTAGAAAAGAAACTAAAGATAGAATGGGAGGGTATGAAAGCTAGAATGTAAGTTATCAAGAAAGAAAGAAATGAAAGTAAGTAAAAAAGAAACTAAAGATAGAATTAGAGAAGGTATGAAAGCTAGAATGAAAGATATCATTAAAGAAAAAAAGAACAAAGTAGAAGGAATGTAATAAAGAAAATAAAGATTGAATGAAAGAAGGTATGAAAGCTAGAATGAAAGATATCAAGAAAGAAAGAAAGAAAGAAAGAAAGAAATTAATAAAGAAACTAAAGATAGAATGAGAGAAGGTATGAAAGCTAGAATGTAACATATCAAGAAAGCAAGAAATGAAAGAAAGAAAAAAAGAAACTAAAGATAGAATGAGAGAATGTATGAAAGCAAGAACGAAAGATATCAAGAAAGAAAGAAAAAAAGAAATCAATAAAGAAATTAAAGATGAAATGAGATAAGGTATGAAATCTAGAATGATATATATCAAGAAAGAAAGAAAGAAAGTAATAAGGAAACGAAAGATAGAATGAGAGAAGGTATGAAAGCTAGAATGAAAGATCTCAAGAAAGAAAGAAAGAAAGATATCAATAAAGAAACTAAAGATAAAATGAGAGAAGGTATGAAATCTAGAATGAAAGATATCAAGAAAATAAGAAAGTAAGTAAAAAAAAAACTAAAGATAGAATGAGAGAAGGTATGAAAGCTAGAATGAAAGATATCAAGTAAGAAAGTAAGAAAGTAATCAATAAACTAAAGATAGAAAGAGAGAATGGAAGAGAGGTAGAATGAAAGATATCAAGAAAGAAAGAAAGAAAGTAAGAAAGTAATAAAGAAACTAAAGATAGAACGAAAGAAGGTATGAAAGATAGAATGAAAGATATCAAGAAAGAAAGAAAGAAAGAAAGAAAGAAAGAAAGAACTTAATAAAGAAACTAAAGATAGAATGAGAGAAGGCATGAAAGCTAGAATGTAAGATATCAAGAAAGAAAGAAATGAAAGTAAGTAAAAAAGAAACTAAAGATAGAATGTGAGAAGGTATGAAAGCAAGAATGAAAGATATCAAGAAAGAAAGAAAAAAAGAAAAAATAAAGAAATTAAAGATGAAATGAGAGAAGGTATGAAATCTAGAATGACAGAAGTCAAGAAAGAAAGAAATAAAAGTAAGTAAAAAAGAAACTAAAGATAGAATGAGAGAACGTATGAAAGTAAGAATGAAAGGTATCAAGAAAGAAAGAAAAAAAGAAATCAATAAAGATATTAAAGATGAAATGAGAGAATATATGAAAGCTAGATTGAAAGATATCAAGAAAGAAAGAAAGAAATCAATAAAGAAACGAAAGATAAAATGAGAGAAGGTATGAAATCTAGAATTAAAGAAATCAAGAAAGAAAGAAAGAAAGTAACTAATAAAGACACTAAAGATAGAATGAGAGAAGGTATTAAAGCCAGAATGCAAGATATGGAGAACGAAGGATATGAAAGTAACTAAAAAAGAAACTAAAGATAGGAAGTGAGAAGGTATGAAAGCTAGAATGAAAGATATCAAGAAAGAAATTAAGAAAGTAATAAAGAAACTAAAAATAGAGCGAAAAGATGAGAGCTAGAATGAAAGATATGAAGAAAGAAAAAAGGAACAAAGTAGAAATAATGTAATAAAGAAACTAAAGATAGAATGAGAGGGTATGAAAGCTAGAATGTAAGATATCAAGAAAGAAAGAAATGAAAGTAAGTAAAAAAGAAACTAAAGATAGAATGAGAGAAGCTATGAAAGCTAGAATGAAAGATATCATTAAAGAAAAAAGGAAAAAAGTAGAAGGAATGTAATAAAGAAAATAAAGACTGAATGAGTGAAGATATGAATGCTAGAATGAAAGTTATCAAGAAAGAAAGAAAGAAAGTAGAAAAGAAACTAAAGATAGAATGAGAGAAGGTATGAAAGCTAGAATGAAAGATATCAAGAAAGAAAAAAGGAACATAGTAGAAATAATGTAATAAAGAAAATAAAGATTGAATGAGTGAAGATATGAATGCTAGAAAGAAAGTTATCAAGAAAAAAAGAAAGAAAGAAAGTAGTAAAGAAACTAAAGATAGAATGTGAGAAGGTATGAAATGAAGAATGAAAGATATCAAGAAAGAAAGAAAAAAATGATATCAATAAAGAAATTAAAGATAAAATGAGAGAAGTTTGAAATCTAGAATAAAAGTTATGAAGAAAGTAAGAAAGAAAGAAAGTAACTAATAAAGGAACTAAAGATAGAAAGAGAAGGCATTAAAGCTAGTATGAAAGATATAAAGAAAGAAAGAAATGATAGTAAGTAAGAAAGAAACTAAAGATAGAAAGTGAGAAGGTATGAAAGCTAGAATGAAAGATATCAAGAAAGAAAGAAAGAAAGTAATAAAGAAACTAAAGATAGAACGAGAGAAGTTATGAAAGATAGAATGTAAGATATCAAGGAAAAAAGAAATGAAAGTAAGTAAAAAAAAACTAAAGATAGAATGAGAGAAGGTATGAAAGCTAGAATGAAAGATATCAAGAAAGAAAGAGGGAACAAAGTAGAAATAATGAAATAAAGAAAATAAAGATTGAATGAGTGAAGATATGAATGCTAGAATGTAAGATATCAAGAAAGAAAGAAATGAAAGTAAGTAAAATGAAACTAAAGATAGAATGAGAGAAGGTATGAAAGCTGGAATGAAAGATATCAAGAAAATAAGAAAGAAAGTAATAAAGAAACTAAAGATAGAATGAGTAATGGTATGAAATCTAGAATGCAAGGTATGAAGTACGAAGGAAATGAAAGTAAGTAAAAAAGAAAGTAAAGATATAATGAGAGAAGGTATGAAAGCTAGAATGAAAGATATCAAGTAAGAAAGTAAGAAAATAATCAATAAACGAAAGATAGAAAGAGAGAAGGGAAGAGAAGTAGAATGAAAGATATCAAGAAAGAAAGAAAGAAAGAAAGTAAGAACTTAATAAAGAAACTAAAGATAGAATGAGAGAAGGCATGAAAGCTAGAATGTAAGATATCAAGAAAGAAAGAAATGAAAGTAAGTAAAGAAGAAACTAAAGATAGAATGTGAGAAGGTATGAAAGCAAGAATGAAAGATATCAAGAAAGAAATTAAGAAAGTAAAAAAGAAACTAAAAATAGAGCGAAAAGATGAGAGCTAGAATGAAAGATATGAAGAAAGAAAAAAGGAACGAAGTAGAAATAATGTAATAAAGAAAATAAAGATTGAATGAGTGAAGATATGAATGCTAGAATGAAAGTTAACAAGAAAGAAAGAAAGAAAGAAAGAAAGTAGTAAAGAAACTAAAGATAGAATAAGAGAAGGTATGAAAGCTAGAATGTAAGATATCAAAAAAGAAAGAAAAAAGTAAGTGAAAAAGAAACTAAAGATAGAATGAGAGAAGGTATGAAAGCTAGAATGAAAGATATCAAGAAAGAAAAAAGGAACAAAGTAGAAAAAATGTAATAAAGAAATTAAAAATTGAATGAGTGAAGATATGAATGCTAGAATGATAGTTATCAAGAAAGAAAGAAAGAAAGAAAGAAAGAAAAAAAAGAAAGAAAGAAAGAAAGAAAGAAAGTAGAAAAGAAACTAAAGATAGAATGGGAGGGTATGAAAGCTAGAATGTAAGATATCAAGAAAGAAAGAAATGAAAGTAAGTAAAAAAGAAACTAAAGATAGAATGAGAGAAGGTATGAAAGCTAGAATGAAAGATATCATTAAAGAAAAAAGGAACAAAGTAGAAGGAATTTAATAAAGAAAATAAAGATTGAATGAAAGAAGGTATGAAAGCTAGAATGAAAGATATCAAGAAAGAAAGAAAGAAAGAAAGAAAGAAAGAAAGAAAGAAATTAATAAAGAAACTAAAGATAGAATGAGAGAAGGTATGAAAGCTAGAATGTAACATATCAAGAAAGCAAGAAATGAAAGAAAGAAAAAAGAAACTAAAGATAGAATGAGAGAATGTATGAAAGCAAGAACGAAAGATATCAAGAAAGAAAGAAAAAAAGAAATCAATAAAGAAATTAAAGATGAAATGAGATAAGGTATGAAATCTAGAATGATATATATCAAGAAAGAAAGAAAGAAAGTAATAAGGAAACGAAAGATAGAATGAGAGAAGGTATGAAAGCTAGAATGAAAGATCTCAAGAAAGAAAGAAAGAAAGATATCAATAAAGAAACTAAAGATAAAATGAGGGAAGGTATGAAATTTAGAATGAAAGATATCAAGAAAATAAGAAAGAAAGTAATAAAGAAACTAAAGATAGAATGAGTAATGGTATGAAAGCTAGAATGCAAGATATGAAGAACGAAGGAAATGAAAGTAAGTAAAAAAAAAACTAAAGATAGTATGAGAGAAGGTATGAAAGCTAGAATGAAAGATATCAAGCAAGAAAGTAAGAAAGTAATCAATAAACTAAAGATAGAAAGAGAGAAGGGAAGAGAGGTAGAATGAAAGATATCAAGAAAGAAAGAAAGTAAGAAAGTAATAAAGAAACTAAAGATAGAACGAGAGAAGGTATGAAAGATAGAATGAAAGATATCAAGAAAGAAAGAAAGAAAGAAAGAAAGAAAGAAAGAAAGAACTTAATAAAGAAATTAAAGATAGAATGTGAGAAGGTATGAAAGCAAGAATGAAAGATATCAAGAAAGAAAGAAATAAAAGTAAGTAAAAAAGAAACTAAAGATAGAATGAGAGAACGTATGAAAGTAAGAATGAAAGGTATCAAGAAAGAAAGAAAAAAAGAAATCAATAAAGATATTAAAGATGAAATGAGAGAATATATGAAAGCTAGATTGAAAGATATCAAGAAAGAAAGAAAGAAATCAATAAAGAAACTAAAGATAAAATGAGAGAAGGTATGAAATCTAGAATTAAAGAAATCAAGAAAGAAAGAAAGAAAGTAACTAATAAAGACACTAAAGATAGAATGAGAGAAGGTATTAAAGCTAGAATGCAAGATATGGAGAACGAAGGATATGAAAGTAAGTAAAAAAGAAACTAAAGATAGAATGAGAGAAGGTATAAAAGCTAGAATGAAAGATATCAAGAAAGAAAGTAAGAAAGTAATAAAGAAACTAAAAATAGAAAGAAAAGATGAGAGCTAGAATGAAAGATATGAAGAAAGAAAAAAGGAACAAAGTAGAAATAATGTAATAAAGAAAATAAAGATTGAATGAGTGAAGATATGAATGCAAGAATGAAAGTTATCAAGAAAGAAAGAAAGAAAGAAAGAAAGAAAGAAAGAAAGAAAGAAAGTAAGTAAGTAGAAAAGAAACTAAAGATAGAATGAGAGGGTATGAAAGCTAGAATGTAAGATATCAAGAAAGAAAGAAATTAAAGTAAGAAAAAAAGAAACTAAAGATAGAATGAGAGAAGGTATGAAAGCTAGAATGAAAGATTTCAAGAAAGAAAAAAGGAACAAAGTAGAAAAAATGTAATAAAGAAAATAAAAATTGAATGAGTGAAGATATGAATGCAAGAATGAAAGTTATCAAGAAAGAAAGAAAGAAAGAAAGAAAGAAAGAAAGAAAGAAAGAAAGTAAGTAAGTAGAAAAGAAACTAAAGATAGAATGAGAGGGTATGAAAGCTAGAATGTAAGATATCAAGAAAGAAAGAAATTAAAGTAAGAAAAAAAGAAACTAAAGATAGAATGAGAGAAGGTATGAAAGCAAGAATGAAAGATATCATTAAAGAAAAAAGGAACAAAGTAGAAGGAATGTAATGAAGAAAATAAAGATTGAATGAGTGAAGATATGAATGCTAGAATGAAAGATATCAAGAAAGAAAGAAAGAAAGAAGAAAAGAAATTAAAGATAGAATGAAAGAAGGTATGAAAGCTAGAATGAAAGATATCAAGAAAGAAATAAATAAAGAAAGAAAGAAATTAATAAAGAAACTAAAGATAGAATGGGAGAAGGTATGAAAGCTAGAATGTAACATATCAAGAAAGCAAGAAATGAAAGAAAGTAAAAAAGAAACTAAAGATAAAATGAGAGAAGGTATGAGAGCTGGAATGAGATATCAAGAAAGAAAGAAAGAAAGAAAGAAAGAACGAAAGTAATTAAGAAAGGAACTAAATATAGAAAGTGAGAAGGTATGAGAGCGAGAATGAAAGATATCAAGAAGGAAAGAAAAAAAGAAAGAAAGAAAGAAAGAAACTAAAGATAGAATGAGAGAAGTTATGAAAGCTAGAATGTAACATATAAAGAAATCAAGAAATGAAAGTAAGTAAAAAAGAAACTAAAAATAGAATGAGAGAAGGTATGAAAACAAGAATGAAAGACATCAAGAAAGAAAGAAAAAAAGAAATCAATAAAGAAATTAATGATGAAATGAGAGAAGGTATGAAATCTAGAATGATAGATATCAAGAGTGAAAGATAGAAAGTAATAAAGAAACTAAAGATAGAATTAGAAAGGTTTGAAAGCTAGAATGAAAGATATCAAGAAAGAAAGAAAGAAAGATATCAATAAAAAAACTAAAGATAAAATGAGAGAAGGTATGAAATCTAGAATGAAAGATATCGAGAAAGAAAGAAAGTAATAAAGAAACAAAAGATAGAATGAGAGAAGGTATGAAAGCTAGAATGAAAGATATCGAGAAAGAAAGAAAGTAATAAAGAAACGAAAGATAGAATGAGAGAAGGTATGAAAGCTAGAATGAAAGATATCAAGAAAGGAAGAAAGAAAGAAAGTAATAAAGAAATGAAAGATAAAATGAGAGAAGGTATGAAATCTAGAATGAAAGATATCAAGAAAGAAAGTAATAAAGAAACTAAAGAGAGAATGCGAGTAGGTATGAAAGCTAGAAGGAAAGATATCAAGAAAGAAAAAAGGAAGAAAGTAGAAATAATGTAATAAAGAAAACAGAGATTGAATGAGAGAAGGTATGAAAGCTAGAATGAGATATCAAGAAAGAAAGAAAGAAAGAAAGAATGAAAGAACAAAAGTAATTAATAAAGAAACTAAAGATAGAATGAAAGAAGGTATGAAAGCTTGAATGAAAGATATCAAAAAAGAAAGAAAGAAAGAAAGAAAAAAAGAAATCAATAAAGAAATTAAAGATGAAATGAGAGAAGGTATGAAATCTAGAATGATAGATATCAAGAAAGAAAGAAAGAAAGCAATAAAGAAACTAAAGATAGAATGAGAGAAGGTATGAAAGCTAGAATGAAAGATATCAAGAAAGAAAGAAAGAAAGATATCAAAGAAATTAAAGATGAAATGAGAGAAGGTATGAAATCTAGAATGATAGATATCAAGAAAGAAAGAAAGAAAGTAATAAAGAAACTAAAGATAGAATGAGAGAAGGTATGAAAGCTAGAATGAAAGATATCAAGAAAGAAAGAAAGAAAGATATCAAAGAAACTAAAGATAAAATGAGAGAAGGTATGAAATCTAGAATGATAGATATCAAGAGAGAAAGAAAGAAAGTAATGAAGAAACTAAAGATAGAAAGAGAGAAGGGATGAAAGCTAGAATGAAAGATATCAAGAAAGAAAAAAGGAACAAAGTAGAAAAAATGTAATAAAGAAAATAAAGATTGAATGAGTGAAGATATGAATGCTAGAATGAACGTTATCAAGAAAGAAAGAAAGAAATGAAAGTAAGTAAAAAAGAAACTAAAGATAGAATTAGAGAAGGTTTGAAAGCTAGAATGAAAGATATCAAGAAAGAAATTAAGAAAGTAATAAAGAAACTAAAGATGAGAGAAGAGATGAGAGCTAAAATGAAAGATATCAAGAAAGAAAGAAAAAAGTAAGAAAGTAATAAACTAAAGATAGAACGATAGAAGGTATGAAAGATAGAATGAAAAATATCAAGAAAAAAAGAAAAATAATAATAAAGAAATTAAAGATAGAATGAGAGAAGGTATGAAAGCTAGAATGAAAGATATCAAGAAAGAAAAAAGGAACAAAGTAGTAATCATGTAATAAAGAAAATAAAGATTGAACGAAAAAAGGTAAGAAAGCTGGAATGAAAGATAGAAAGATAGAAAGAAAGAAAGAAGGAAGGAAAGAAAGAAAGAAAGAAAGAAAGTAATAAAGAAACTTTAGATAGAATGAGAGAAGGATTGAAAGCTAGAATGTAACATATCAAGAAAGCGAGAAATGAAAGTAAGTAAAAAAGAAACTAAAGATAGAATGAGAGAAGGTATGAAACCAAAAATGAAAGATATCAAGAAAGAAAGAACAAAAGAAATCAATAAAGAAATTAAAGATGAAATGAGATAAGGTATGAAATCTAGAATGATATATATCAAGAAAGAAAGAAAGAAAGTAATAAAAAAACTAAAGATAGAATGAGAGAAGGAATCAATGCAAGAATGAAAAATATCAAGAAAGAAAGAAAAAATGAAATCAATAAAGAAATTAAAGATGAAATGAGAGAATATATGAAAGCTAGATTAAAAGATATCAAGAAAGAAAGAAAGAAATCAATAAAGAAACTAAAGATAAAATGAGAGAAGGTATGAAATCTAGAATGAAAGATATCAAGAAAGAAAGAAAGAAAGTAACTAATAAAGAAACTAAAGATAGAATGAGAGAATTTATTAAAGCTAGAATGAAAGAGATAAAGAAAGAAAGAAATGATAGTAAGTGAAAAAGAAACTTAAGATAGGAAGTGAGAAGGTATGAAAGCTAGAATGAAAGATATCAAGAAAGAAAGTAAGAAAGTAATAGAGAAACTAAAAATAGAGAGAAAAGATGAGAGCTACAATGAAAGATATCAAGAAAGAAAAAAGAAACAAAGTAGAAATAATGTAATAAAGAAAATAAAGGTTGAATGAGTGAAGATATGAATGCTAGAATGAAAGTTATCAAGAAAGAAAGAAAGAAAGAAAGAAAGAAAGTAGTAAAGAAATTAAAGATAGAATGAGAGAAGGTATGAAAGCTAGAATGAAAGATATCAAGAAAGAAAAAAGGAACAAAGTAGAAAAAATGTAATAAAGAAAATAAAGATTGAATGAGTGAAGATATGAATGCTAGAATGAAAGTTATAAAAAAAGAAAGAAAGAAAGAAAGAAAGTAGAAAAGAAACTAAAGATAGAATGAAAGAAGGTATGAAATCTAGAATGAAAGATATCAAGAAAGAAAGAAAGAAAGAAAGAAAGTAATAAAAAAACTAAAGATAGAATGAGAGAAGGTATGAAAGCTAGAATGTAACATATGAAGAAAGCAAGAAATGAAAGTAAGTAAAAAAGAAACTAAAGATAGAATGAGAGAAGGTATGAAAGGAAGAATAAAAGATATCAAGAAAGAAAGAAAAAAAATCAATAAAGAAATTTAACATGAAATGAGAGAAGGTATGAAAGCTAGAATAAAAGATATCAAGAAAGAAAGAAAGAATGTAAGAAAGTAATAAAGAAACTAAAGATAGAAAGAGAGAAGGGATGAGAGCTAGAATGAAAGATATCAAGAAAGAAAGAAGGTAAGAAAGTAAAAAAGAAGCTAAAGATAAAATGAGAGAAGGTATGAAATCTAGAATGAAATGTATCAAGAAAGAAAGAAAGAAAGTAATGAAGAAACTAAAGAGAATGAGTGATGGTATGAAAGCTAGAAAGCAAGATATGAAGAAAGAAAGAAATGAAAGTAAGTAAAAAAGAATCTAAAGATAGAATTAGAGAAGGTTTGAAAGCTAGAATGAAAGATATCAAGAAAGAAAGAAATGAAAGTAAGTAAAAAAGAAACTAAAGATAGAATGAGAGAAGGTATGAAAGCTAGAATGAAAGATATCATGAAAGAAAAAAGGAACAAAGTAGAAAAAATGTGATAAAGAAAATAAAGATTGAATGAGTGAAGATATGAATGCTTGAATGAAAGTTATCAAGAAAGAAAGAAAGAAAGAAAGTAGAAAAGAAACTAAAGATAGAATGAAAGAAGGTATGAAAGCTAGAATGAAAGATATCAAGAAAGAAAGAAAGAAAGTAATAAAACAACTAAAGATAGAATGGGAGAAGGTATGAAAGCTAGAATGTAACATATGAAGAAAGCAAGAAATGAAAGTAAGTAAAAAAGAAACTAAAGATAGAATGAGAGAAGGTATGAAAGCAAGAATAAAAGTTATCAAGAAAGAAAGAAAAAAAATCAATAAAGAAATTTAAGATAGAATGAGAGAAGGTATGAAAGCTAGAATGAAAGATATCAAGAAAGAAAAAAGGAACAAAGTAGAAATATTGTAATAAAGAAAATAAAGATTAAATGAGTGAAAATATGAATGCTAGAATGAAAGTTATCAAGAAAGAAAGAAAGATAGAAAGTAGTAAAGAAACTAAAGATAGAATGAGAGAAGTTATGAAAGCTAGAATATTAGATATCAAGAATTAAGAAATGAAAGTACGTAAAAAATAAACTAAAGATAGAATGAGAGAAGGTATTAAAGCTAGAATGAAAGAGATAAAGAAAGAAAGAAATGATAGTAAGTAAAAAAGAAACTAAAGATAGGAAGTGAGAAGGTATGAAAGCTAGAATGAAAGATATCAAGAAAGAAAGTAAGAAAGTAATAAGGAAACTAAAGATAGAATGAGAGAAGGTATGAAAGCTAGAATAAAAGATATCAAGAAAGAAAGAAAGAAAGATATCAATAAAGAAACTAAAGATAAAATGAGAGAAGGTATGAAATCTAGAATGAAAGATATCAAGAAAATAAGAATGAAAGTAATAAAGAAACTAAAGATAGAACGAGAGAAGTTATGAAAGATAGAAAGTAAGATATCAAGAAAGAAAGAAATGAAAGTTAGTAAAAAAGAAACTAAAGATAGAATGAGAGAAGGTATGAAAGCTAGAATGAAAGATATCAAGAAAGAAAGAAGGAACAAAGTAGAAATAATGAAATAAAGAAAATAAAGATTGAATGAGTTAAGATATGAAAGCTAGAAAGAAAGTTATCAAGAAAGAAAGAAAGAAAGTAGTAAAGAAACTAAAGATAGAATGAGAAAAGGTATGAAAGCTAGAATGTAAGATATCAAGAAAGAAAGAAATGAAAGTAAGTAAAATGAAACTAAAGATAGAATGAGAGAAGGTATGAAACCTGGAATGTAACATATGAAGAAAGAAAGAAATGAAAGTAAGTAAAAAAGAAACTAAAGATAGAATGAGAGAAGGTATGAAACCAAAAATGAAAGATATCAAGAAAGAAAGAAAGAAAGTAATAAGGAAACTAAAGATAGAATGAGAGAAGGTATGAAAGCTAGAATAAAAGATATCAAGAAAGAAAGAAAGAAAGATATCAATAAAGAAACTAAAGATAAAATGAGAGAAGGTATGAAATCTAGAATGAAAGATATCAAGAAAATAAGAAAGAAAGTAATAAAGAAACTAAAGATAGAATGAGTAATGGTATGAAAGCTAGAATGCAAGATATGAAGAAAGAAGGAAATGAAAGTAAGTAACAAATAAACGAAAGATAGAATGAGAGAAGGTATGAAAGCTAGAATGAAAGATATCAAGTAAGAAAGTAAGAAAGTAATAAAGAAACTAAAGATAGAAAGAGAGAAGGGATGAGAGCTAGAATGAAAGATATCAAGAAAGAAAGAAAGAAAGAAAGAAAGTAATAAAGAAACTAAAGATAGAATGAGAGAAGGCATGAAAGCTAGAATGTAAGATATCAAGAGAGAACGAAAGAAAGAAAGAAAGAACTTAATAAAGAAACTAAAGATAGAATGACAGAAGGCATGAAAGCTAGAATGTAAGATATCAAGAAAGAAAGAAATGAAAGTAAGTAAAAAAGAAACGAAAGATAGAATGTGAGAAGGTATGAAAGCAAGAATGAAAGATATCAAGAAGGAAAGAAAAAAGAAATAATAAAGAAATTAAAGATGAAATGAGAGAAGTCATGAAATCTAGAATGATAGATGTCAAGAAAGAAAGAAATGAAAGTTAGTAAAAAAGAAACTAAAGATAGAATTAGAGAAGGTATGAAAGCTAGAATGAAAGATATCAAGAAAGAAAGAAGGAACAAAGTAGAAATAATGAAATAAAGAAAATAAAGATTGAATGAGTTAAGATATGAAAGCTAGAATGAAAGTTATCAAGAAAGAAAGAAAGAAAGTAGTAAAGAAACTAAAGATAGAATGAGAAAAGGTATGAAAGCTAGAATGTAAGATATCAAGAAAGAAAGAAATGAAAGTAAGTAAAATGAAACTAAAGATAGAATGAGAGAATGTATGAAACCTGGAATGTAACATATGAAGAAAGAAAGAAATGAAAGTAAGTAAAAAAGAAACTAAAGATAGAATGAGAGAAGGTATGAAACCAAAAATGAAAGATATCAAGAAAGAAAGAAAGAAAGTAATAAGGAAACTAAAGATAGAATGAGAGAAGGTATGAAAGCTAGAATAAAAGATATCAAGAAAGAAAGAAAGAAAGATATCAATAAAGAAACTAAAGATAAAATGAGAGAAGGTATGAAATCTAGAATGAAAGATATCAAGAAAATAAGAAAGAAAGTAATAAAGAAACTAAAGATAGAATGAGTAATGGTATGAAAGCTAGAATGCAAGATATGAAGAAAGAAGGAAATGAAAGTAAGTAAAAAATAAACTAAAGATAGAATGAGAGAAGGTATGAAAGCTAGAATGAAAGATATCAAGTAAGAAAGTAAGAAAGTAATAAAGAAACTAAAGATAGAAAGAGAGAAGGGATGAGAGCTAGAATGAAAGATATCAAGAAAGAAAGAAAGAAAGAAAGAAAGAAAGTAATAAAGAAACTAAAGATAGAATGAGAGAAGGCATGAAAGCTAGAATGTAAGATATCAAGAGAGAACGAAAGAAAGAAAGAAAGAACTTAATAAAGAAACTAAAGATAGAATGAGAGAAGGCATGAAAGCTAGAATGTAAGATATCAAGAAAGAAAGAAATGAAAGTAAGTAAAAAAGAAACGAAAGATAGAATGTGAGAAGGTATGAAAGCAAGAATGAAAGATATCAAGAAGGAAAGAAAAAAGAAATAATAAAGAAATTAAAGATGAAATGAGAGAAGTCATGAAATCTAGAATGATAGATGTCAAGAAAGAAAGAAATGAAAGTAAGTAAAAAAGAAACTAAAGATAGAATGAGAGAAGGTATGAAAGCTAGAATATTAGATATCAAGAAAGGAAGAAATGAAAGTACGTAAAAAATAAACTAAAGATAGAATGAGAGAAGGTATTAAAGCTAGAATGAAAGAGATAAAGAAAGAAAGAAATGATAGTAAGTAAAAAAGAAACTAAAGATAGGAAGTGAGAAGGTATGAAAGCTAGAATGAAAGATATCAAGAAAGAAAGTAAGAAAGTAATAAAGAAACTAAAAATAGAGAGAAAAGATGAGAGCTACAATGAAAGATATCAAGAAAGAAAAAAGGAACAAAGCAGAAATAATGTAATAAAGAAAATAAAGATTGAATGAGTGAAGATATGAATGCTAGAATGAAAGTTATGAAGAAAGAAAGAAAGAAAGAAAGAAAGTAGTAAAGAAACTGAAGACAGAATGAGAGAAGGTATGAAAGCTAGAATGTAAGATATCAAGAAAGAAAGAAATGAAAGTAAGTAAAAAAGAAACTAAAGATAGAATGAGAGAAGGTATGAAATCTAGAATGAAAGATATGAAGAAAGAAAAAAGGAACAAAGTAGAAAAAATGTAATAAAGAAAATAAAGATTGAATGAGTGAAGATATGAATGCTAGAATGAAAGTTATCAAGAAAGAAAGAAAGAAAGAAAGAAAGTAGAAAAGAAACTAAAAATTGAATGAAAGAAGGTATGAAAGCTAGAATGAAAGATATCAAGAAAGAAAGAAAGAAAGAAAGTAATAAAAAAACTACAGATAGAATGAGAGAAGGTATGAAAGCTAGAATGTAACATATGAAGAAAGCAAGAAATGAAAGTAAGTAAAAAAGAAACTAAAGATAGAATGAGAGAAGGTATGAAAGCAAGAATAAAAGATATCAAGAAAGAAAGAAAAAAATCAATAAAGAAATTTAAGATGAAATGAGAGAAGGTATGAAAGCTAGAATAAAAGATATCAAGAAAGAAAAAAGGAACAAAGTAGAAATATTGTAATAAAGAAAATAAAGATTAAATGAGTGAAAATATGAATGCTAGAATGAAAGTTATCAAGAAAGAAAGAAAGATAGAAAGTAGTAAAGAAACTAAAGATAGAATGAGAGAAGGTATGAAAGCTAGAATATTAGATATCAAGAATTAAGAAATGAAAGTACGTAAAAAATAAACTAAAGATAGAATGAGAGAAGGTATTAAAGCTAGAATGAAAGAGATAAAGAAAGAAAGAAATGATAGTAAGTAAAAAAGAAACTAAAGATAGGAAGTGAGAAGGTATGAAAGCTAGAATGAAAGATATCAAGAAAGAAAGTAAGAAAGTAATAAGGAAACTAAAGATAGAATGAGAGAAGGTATGAAAGCTAGAATAAAAGATATCAAGAAAGAAAGAAAGAAAGATATCAATAAAGAAACTAAAGATAAAATGAGAGAAGGTATGAAATCTAGAATGAAAGATATCAAGAAAATAAGAATGAAAGTAATAAAGAAACTAAAGATAGAACGAGAGAAGTTATGAAAGATAGAAAGTAAGATATCAAGAAAGAAAGAAATGAAAGTTAGTAAAAAAGAAACTAAAGATAGAATGAGAGAAGGTATGAAAGCTAGAATGAAAGATATCAAGAAAGAAAGAAGGAACAAAGTAGAAATAATGAAATAAAGAAAATAAAGATTGAATGAGTTAAGATATGAAAGCTAGAATGAAAGTTATCAAGAAAGAAAGAAAGAAAGTTGTAAAGAAACTAAAGATAGAATGAGAAAAGGTATGAAAGCTAGAATGTAAGATATCAAGAAAGAAAGAAATGAAAGTAAGTAAAATGAAACTAAAGATAGAATGAGAGAAGGTATGAAACCTGGAATGTAACATATGAAGAAAGAAAGAAATGAAAGTAAGTAAAAAAGAAACTAAAGATAGAATGAGAGAAGGTATGAAACCAAAAATGAAAGATATCAAGAAAGAAAGAAAGAAAGTAATAAGGAAACTAAAGATAGAATGAGAGAAGGTATGAAAGCTAGAATAAAAGATATCAAGAAAGAAAGAAAGAAAGATATCAATAAAGAAACTAAAGATAAAATGAGAGAAGGTATGAAATCTAGAATGAAAGATATCAAGAAAATAAGAAAGAAAGTAATAAAGAAACTAAAGATAGAATGAGAAAAGGTATGAAAGCTAGAATGTAAGATATCAAGAAAGAAAGAAATGAAAGTAAGTAAAATGAAACTAAAGATAGAATGAGAGAAGGTATGAAACCTGGAATGTAACATATGAAGAAAGAAAGAAATGAAAGTAAGTAAAAAAGAAACTAAAGATAGAATGAGAGAAGGTATGAAACCAAAAATGAAAGATATCAAGAAAGAAAGAAAGAAAGTAATAAGGAAACTAAAGATAGAATGAGAGAAGGTATGAAAGCTAGAATAAAAGATATCAAGAAAGAAAGAAAGAAAGATATCAATAAAGAAACTAAAGATAAAATGAGAGAAGGTATGAAATCTAGAATGAAAGATATCAAGAAAATAAGAAAGAAAGTAATAAAGAAACTAAAGATAGAATGAGTAATGGTATGAAAGCTAGAATGCAAGATATGAAGAAAGAAGGAAATGAAAGTAAGTAAAAAATAAACTAAAGATAGAATGAGAGAAGGTATGAAAGCTAGAATGAAAGATATCAAGTAAGAAAGTAAGAAAGT
This sequence comes from Intellagama lesueurii, assembly GCA_037013535.1. Classification (NCBI taxonomy): domain Eukaryota; kingdom Metazoa; phylum Chordata; class Lepidosauria; order Squamata; family Agamidae; genus Intellagama; species Intellagama lesueurii. The sequence goes on from JBAJHW010000002.1 coordinate 93,986,957, forward strand.
AATAAAGAAACTAAAGATAGAAAGAGAGAAGGGATGAGAGCTAGAATGAAAGATATCAAGAAAGAAAGAAAGAAAGAAAGAAAGAAAGTAATAAAGAAACTAAAGATAGAATGAGAGAAGGCATGAAAGCTAGAATGTAAGATATCAAGAGAGAACGAAAGAAAGAAAGAAAGAACTTAATAAAGAAACTAAAGATAGAATGAGAGAAGGCATGAAAGCTAGAATGTAAGATATCAAGAAAGAAAGAAATGAAAGTAAGTAAAAAAGAAACGAAAGATAGAATGTGAGAAGGTATGAAAGCAAGAATGAAAGATATCAAGAAGGAAAGAAAAAAGAAATAATAAAGAAATTAAAGATGAAATGAGAGAAGTCATGAAATCTAGAATGATAGATGTCAAGAAAGAAAGAAATGAAAGTAAGTAAAAAAGAAACTAAAGATAGAATGAGAGAAGGTATGAAAGCTAGAATATTAGATATCAAGAAAGGAAGAAATGAAAGTACGTAAAAAATAAACTAAAGATAGAATGAGAGAAGGTATTAAAGCTAGAATGAAAGAGATAAAGAAAGAAAGAAATGATAGTAAGTAAAAAAGAAACTAAAGATAGGAAGTGAGAAGGTATGAAAGCTAGAATGAAAGATATCAAGAAAGAAAGTAAGAAAGTAATAAAGAAACTAAAAATAGAGAGAAAAGATGAGAGCTACAATGAAAGATATCAAGAAAGAAAAAAGGAACAAAGCAGAAATAATGTAATAAAGAAAATAAAGATTGAATGAGTGAAGATATGAATGCTAGAATGAAAGTTATGAAGAAAGAAAGAAAGAAAGAAAGAAAGTAGTAAAGAAACTGAAGACAGAATGAGAGAAGGTATGAAAGCTAGAATGTAAGATATCAAGAAAGAAAGAAATGAAAGTAAGTAAAAAAGAAACTAAAGATAGAATGAGAGAAGGTATGAAATCTAGAATGAAAGATATGAAGAAAGAAAAAAGGAACAAAGTAGAAAAAATGTAATAAAGAAAATAAAGATTGAATGAGTGAAGATATGAATGCTAGAATGAAAGTTATCAAGAAAGAAAGAAAGAAAGAAAGAAAGTAGAAAAGAAACTAAAAATTGAATGAAAGAAGGTATGAAAGCTAGAATGAAAGATATCAAGAAAGAAAGAAAGAAAGAAAGTAATAAAAAAACTACAGATAGAATGAGAGAAGGTATGAAAGCTAGAATGTAACATATGAAGAAAGCAAGAAATGAAAGTAAGTAAAAAAGAAACTAAAGATAGAATGAGAGAAGGTATGAAAGCAAGAATAAAAGATATCAAGAAAGAAAGAAAAAAATCAATAAAGAAATTTAAGATGAAATGAGAGAAGGTATGAAAGCTAGAATAAAAGATATCAAGAAAGAAAAAAGGAACAAAGTAGAAATATTGTAATAAAGAAAATAAAGATTAAATGAGTGAAAATATGAATGCTAGAATGAAAGTTATCAAGAAAGAAAGAAAGATAGAAAGTAGTAAAGAAACTAAAGATAGAATGAGAGAAGGTATGAAAGCTAGAATATTAGATATCAAGAATTAAGAAATGAAAGTACGTAAAAAATAAACTAAAGATAGAATGAGAGAAGGTATTAAAGCTAGAATGAAAGAGATAAAGAAAGAAAGAAATGATAGTAAGTAAAAAAGAAACTAAAGATAGGAAGTGAGAAGGTATGAAAGCTAGAATGAAAGATATCAAGAAAGAAAGTAAGAAAGTAATAAGGAAACTAAAGATAGAATGAGAGAAGGTATGAAAGCTAGAATAAAAGATATCAAGAAAGAAAGAAAGAAAGATATCAATAAAGAAACTAAAGATAAAATGAGAGAAGGTATGAAATCTAGAATGAAAGATATCAAGAAAATAAGAATGAAAGTAATAAAGAAACTAAAGATAGAACGAGAGAAGTTATGAAAGATAGAAAGTAAGATATCAAGAAAGAAAGAAATGAAAGTTAGTAAAAAAGAAACTAAAGATAGAATGAGAGAAGGTATGAAACCAAAAATGAAAGATATCAAGAAAGAAAGAAAGAAAGTAATAAGGAAACTAAAGATAGAATGAGAGAAGGTATGAAAGCTAGAATAAAAGATATCAAGAAAGAAAGAAAGAAAGATATCAATAAAGAAACTAAAGATAAAATGAGAGAAGGTATGAAATCTAGAATGAAAGATATCAAGAAAATAAGAATGAAAGTAATAAAGAAACTAAAGATAGAACGAGAGAAGTTATGAAAGATAGAAAGTAAGATATCAAGAAAGAAAGAAATGAAAGTTAGTAAAAAAGAAACTAAAGATAGAATGAGAGAACGTATGAAAGCTAGAATGAAAGATATCAAGAAAGAAAGAAGGAACAAAGTAGAAATAATGAAATAAAGAAAATAAAGATTGAATGAGTTAAGATATGAAAGCTAGAATGAAAGTTATCAAGAAAGAAAGAAAGAAAGTAGTAAAGAAACTAAAGATAGAATGAGAAAAGGTATGAAAGCTAGAATGTAAGATATCAAGAAAGAAAGAAATGAAAGTAAGTAAAATGAAACTAAAGATAGAATGAGAGAAGGTATGAAACCTGGAATGTAACATATGAAGAAAGAAAGAAATGAAAGTAAGTAAAAAAGAAACTAAAGATAGAATGAGAGAAGGTATGAAACCAAAAATGAAAGATATCAAGAAAGAAAGAAAGAAAGTAATAAGGAAACTAAAGATAGAATGAGAGAAGGTATGAAAGCTAGAATAAAAGATATCAAGAAAGAAAGAAAGAAAGATATCAATAAAGAAACTAAAGATAAAATGAGAGAAGGTATGAAATCTAGAATGAAAGATATCAAGAAAATAAGAAAGAAAGTAATAAAGAAACTAAAGATAGAATGAGTAATGGTATGAAAGCTAGAATGCAAGATATGAAGAAAGAAGGAAATGAAAGTAAGTAACAAATAAACGAAAGATAGAATGAGAGAAGGTATGAAAGCTAGAATGAAAGATATCAAGTAAGAAAGTAAGAAAGTAATAAAGAAACTAAAGATAGAAAGAGAGAAGGGATGAGAGCTAGAATGAAAGATATCAAGAAAGAAAGAAAGAAAGAAAGAAAGAAAGTAATAAAGAAACTAAAGATAGAATGAGAGAAGGCATGAAAGCTAGAATGTAAGATATCAAGAGAGAACGAAAGAAAGAAAGAAAGAACTTAATAAAGAAACTAAAGATAGAATGAGAGAAGGCATGAAAGCTAGAATGTAAGATATCAAGAAAGAAAGAAATGAAAGTAAGTAAAAAAGAAACGAAAGATAGAATGTGAGAAGGTATGAAAGCAAGAATGAAAGATATCAAGAAGGAAAGAAAAAAGAAATAATAAAGAAATTAAAGATGAAATGAGAGAAGTCATGAAATCTAGAATGATAGATGTCAAGAAAGAAAGAAATGAAAGTTAGTAAAAAAGAAACTAAAGATAGAATTAGAGAAGGTATGAAAGCTAGAATGAAAGATATCAAGAAAGAAAGAAGGAACAAAGTAGAAATAATGAAATAAAGAAAATAAAGATTGAATGAGTTAAGATATGAAAGCTAGAATGAAAGTTATCAAGAAAGAAAGAAAGAAAGAAAGTAGTAAAGAAACTAAAGATAGAATGAGAAAAGGTATGAAAGCTAGAATGTAAGATATCAAGAAAGAAAGAAATGAAAGTAAGTAAAATGAAACTAAAGATAGAATGAGAGAAGGTATGAAACCTGGAATGTAACATATGAAGAAAGAAAGAAATGAAAGTAAGTAAAAAAGAAACTAAAGATAGAATGAGAGAAGGTATGAAACCAAAAATGAAAGATATCAAGAAAGAAAGAAAGAAAGTAATAAGGAAACTAAAGATAGAATGAGAGAAGGTATGAAAGCTAGAATAAAAGATATCAAGAAAGAAAGAAAGAAAGATATCAATAAAGAAACTAAAGATAAAATGAGAGAAGGTATGAAATCTAGAATGAAAGATATCAAGAAAATAAGAAAGAAAGTAATAAAGAAACTAAAGATAGAATGAGTAATGGTATGAAAGCTAGAATGCAAGATATGAAGAAAGAAGGAAATGAAAGTAAGTAAAAAATAAACTAAAGATAGAATGAGAGAAGGTATGAAAGCTAGAATGAAAGATATCAAGTAAGAAAGTAAGAAAGTAATAAAGAAACTAAAGATAGAAAGAGAGAAGGGATGAGAGCTAGAATGAAAGATATCAAGAAAGAAAGAAAGAAAGAAAGAAAGAAAGTAATAAAGAAACTAAAGATAGAATGAGAGAAGGCATGAAAGCTAGAATGTAAGATATCAAGAGAGAACGAAAGAAAGAAAGAAAGAACTTAATAAAGAAACTAAAGATAGAATGAGAGAAGGCATGAAAGCTAGAATGTAAGATATCAAGAAAGAAAGAAATGAAAGTAAGTAAAAAAGAAACGAAAGATAGAATGTGAGAAGGTATGAAAGCAAGAATGAAAGATATCGAAGGAAAGAAAAAAGAAATAATAAAGAAATTAAAGATGAAATGAGAGAAGTCATGAAATCTAGAATGATAGATGTCAAGAAAGAAAGAAATGAAAGTAAGTAAAAAAGAAACTAAAGATAGAATGAGAGAAGGTATGAAAGCTAGAATATTAGATATCAAGAAAGGAAGAAATGAAAGTACGTAAAAAATAAACTAAAGATAGAATGAGAGAAGGTATTAAAGCTAGAATGAAAGAGATAAAGAAAGAAAGAAATGATAGTAAGTAAAAAAGAAACTAAAGATAGGAAGTGAGAAGGTATGAAAGCTAGAATGAAAGATATCAAGAAAGAAAGTAAGAAAGTAATAAAGAAACTAAAAATAGAGAGAAAAGATGAGAGCTACAATGAAAGATATCAAGAAAGAAAAAAGGAACAAAGCAGAAATAATGTAATAAAGAAAATAAAGATTGAATGAGTGAAGATATGAATGCTAGAATGAAAGTTATGAAGAAAGAAAGAAAGAAAGAAAGAAAGTAGTAAAGAAACTGAAGACAGAATGAGAGAAGGTATGAAAGCTAGAATGTAAGATATCAAGAAAGAAAGAAATGAAAGTAAGTAAAAAAGAAACTAAAGATAGAATGAGAGAAGGTATGAAATCTAGAATGAAAGATATGAAGAAAGAAAAAAGGAACAAAGTAGAAAAAATGTAATAAAGAAAATAAAGATTGAATGAGTGAAGATATGAATGCTAGAATGAAAGTTATCAAGAAAGAAAGAAAGAAAGAAAGAAAGAAAGTAGAAAAGAAACTAAAAATTGAATGAAAGAAGGTATGAAAGCTAGAATGAAAGATATCAAGAAAGAAAGAAAGAAAGAAAGTAATAAAAAAACTACAGATAGAATGAGAGAAGGTATGAAAGCTAGAATGTAACATATGAAGAAAGCAAGAAATGAAAGTAAGTAAAAAAGAAACTATAGATAGAATGAGAGAAGGTATGAAAGCAAGAATAAAAGATATCAAGAAAGAAAGAAAAAAATCAATAAAGAAATTTAAGATGAAATGAGAGAAGGTATGAAAGCTAGAATAAAAGATATCAAGAAAGAAAAAAGGAACAAAGTAGAAATATTGTAATAAAGAAAATAAAGATTAAATGAGTGAAAATATGAATGCTAGAATGAAAGTTATCAAGAAAGAAAGAAAGATAGAAAGTAGTAAAGAAACTAAAGATAGAATGAGAGAAGGTATGAAAGCTAGAATATTAGATATCAAGAATTAAGAAATGAAAGTACGTAAAAAATAAACTAAAGATAGAATGAGAGAAGGTATTAAAGCTAGAATGAAAGAGATAAAGAAAGAAAGAAATGATAGTAAGTAAAAAAGAAACTAAAGATAGGAAGTGAGAAGGTATGAAAGCTAGAATGAAAGATATCAAGAAAGAAAGTAAGAAAGTAATAAGGAAACTAAAGATAGAATGAGAGAAGGTATGAAAGCTAGAATAAAAGATATCAAGAAAGAAAGAAAGAAAGATATCAATAAAGAAACTAAAGATAAAATGAGAGAAGGTATGAAATCTAGAATGAAAGATATCAAGAAAATAAGAATGAAAGTAATAAAGAAACTAAAGATAGAACGAGAGAAGTTATGAAAGATAGAAAGTAAGATATCAAGAAAGAAAGAAATGAAAGTTAGTAAAAAAGAAACTAAAGATAGAATGAGAGAAGGTATGAAAGCTAGAATGAAAGATATCAAGAAAGAAAGAAGGAACAAAGTAGAAATAATGAAATAAAGAAAATAAAGATTGAATGAGTTAAGATATGAAAGCTAGAATGAAAGTTATCAAGAAAGAAAGAAAGAAAGTTGTAAAGAAACTAAAGATAGAATGAGAAAAGGTATGAAAGCTAGAATGTAAGATATCAAGAAAGAAAGAAATGAAAGTAAGTAAAATGAAACTAAAGATAGAATGAGAGAAGGTATGAAACCTGGAATGTAACATATGAAGAAAGAAAGAAATGAAAGTAAGTAAAAAAGAAACTAAAGATAGAATGAGAGAAGGTAAAAAACCAAAAATGAAAGATATCAAGAAAGAAAGAAAGAAAGTAATAAGGAAACTAAAGATAGAATGAGAGAAGGTATGAAAGCTAGAATAAAAGATATCAAGAAAGAAAGAAAGAAAGATATCAATAAAGAAACTAAAGATAAAATGAGAGAAGGTATGAAATCTAGAATGAAAGATATCAAGAAAATAAGAATGAAAGTAATAAAGAAACTAAAGATAGAACGAGAGAAGTTATGAAAGATAGAAAGTAAGATATCAAGAAAGAAAGAAATGAAAGTTAGTAAAAAAGAAACTAAAGATAGAATGAGAGAACGTATGAAAGCTAGAATGAAAGATATCAAGAAAGAAAGAAGGAACAAAGTAGAAATAATGAAATAAAGAAAATAAAGATTGAATGAGTTAAGATATGAAAGCTAGAATGAAAGTTATCAAGAAAGAAAGAAAGAAAGTAGTAAAGAAACTAAAGATAGAATGAGAAAAGGTATGAAAGCTAGAATGTAAGATATCAAGAAAGAGAGAAATGAAAGTAAGTAAAATGAAACTAAAGATAGAATGAGAGAAGGTATGAAACCTGGAATGTAACATATGAAGAAAGAAAGAAATGAAAGTAAGTAAAAAAGAAACTAAAGATAGAATGAGAGAAGGTATGAAACCAAAAATGAAAGATATCAAGAAAGAAAGAAAGAAAGTAATAAGGAAACTAAAGATAGAATGAGAGAAGGTATGAAAGCTAGAATAAAAGATATCAAGAAAGAAAGAAAGAAAGATATCAATAAAGAAACTAAAGATAAAATGAGAGAAGGTATGAAATCTAGAATGAAAGATATCAAGAAAATAAGAAAGAAAGTAATAAAGAAACTAAAGATAGAATGAGTAATGGTATGAAAGCTAGAATGCAAGATATGAAGAAAGAAGGAAATGAAAGTAAGTAACAAATAAACGAAAGATAGAATGAGAGAAGGTATGAAAGCTAGAATGAAAGATATCAAGTAAGAAAGTAAGAAAGTAATAAAGAAACTAAAGATAGAAAGAGAGAAGGGATGAGAGCTAGAATGAAAGATATCAAGAAAGAAAGAAAGAAAGAAAGAAAGAAAGTAATAAAGAAACTAAAGATAGAATGAGAGAAGGCATGAAAGCTAGAATGTAAGATATCAAGAGAGAACGAAAGAAAGAAAGAAAGAACTTAATAAAGAAACTAAAGATAGAATGAGAGAAGGCATGAAAGCTAGAATGTAAGATATCAAGAAAGAAAGAAATGAAAGTAAGTAAAAAAGAAACGAAAGATAGAATGTGAGAAGGTATGAAAGCAAGAATGAAAGATATCAAGAAGGAAAGAAAAAAGAAATAATAAAGAAATTAAAGATGAAATGAGAGAAGTCATGAAATCTAGAATGATAGATGTCAAGAAAGAAAGAAATGAAAGTTAGTAAAAAAGAAACTAAAGATAGAATTAGAGAAGGTATGAAAGCTAGAATGAAAGATATCAAGAAAGAAAGAAGGAACAAAGTAGAAATAATGAAATAAAGAAAATAAAGATTGAATGAGTTAAGATATGAAAGCTAGAATGAAAGTTATCAAGAAAGAAAGAAAGAAAGAAAGTAGTAAAGAAACTAAAGATAGAATGAGAAAAGGTATGAAAGCTAGAATGTAAGATATCAAGAAAGAAAGAAATGAAAGTAAGTAAAATGAAACTAAAGATAGAATGAGAGAAGGTATGAAACCTGGAATGTAACATATGAAGAAAGAAAGAAATGAAAGTAAGTAAAAAAGAAACTAAAGATAGAATGAGAGAAGGTATGAAACCAAAAATGAAAGATATCAAGAAAGAAAGAAAGAAAGTAATAAGGAAACTAAAGATAGAATGAGAGAAGGTATGAAAGCTAGAATAAAAGATATCAAGAAAGAAAGAAAGAAAGATATCAATAAAGAAACTAAAGATAAAATGAGAGAAGGTATGAAATCTAGAATGAAAGATATCAAGAAAATAAGAAAGAAAGTAATAAAGAAACTAAAGATAGAATGAGTAATGGTATGAAAGCTAGAATGCAAGATATGAAGAAAGAAGGAAATGAAAGTAAGTAAAAAATAAACTAAAGATAGAATGAGAGAAGGTATGAAAGCTAGAATGAAAGATATCAAGTAAGAAAGTAAGAAAGTAATAAAGAAACTAAAGATAGAAAGAGAGAAGGGATGAGAGCTAGAATGAAAGATATCAAGAAAGAAAGAAAGGAAGAAAGAAAGAAAGTAATAAAGAAACTAAAGATAGAATGAGAGAAGGCATGAAAGCTAGAATGTAAGATATCAAGAGAGAACGAAAGAAAGAAAGAAAGAACTTAATAAAGAAACTAAAGATAGAATGAGAGAAGGGATGAAAGCTAGAATGTAAGATATCAAGAAAGAAAGAAATGAAAGTAAGTAAAAAAGAAACGAAAGATAGAATGTGAGAAGGTATGAAAGCAAGAATGAAAGATATCGAAGGAAAGAAAAAAGAAATAATAAAGAAATTAAAGATGAAATGAGAGAAGTCATGAAATCTAGAATGATAGATGTCAAGAAAGAAAGAAATGAAAGTAAGTAAAAAAGAAACTAAAGATAGAATGAGAGAAGGTATGAAAGCTAGAATATTAGATATCAAGAAAGGAAGAAATGAAAGTACGTAAAAAATAAACTAAAGATAGAATGAGAGAAGGTATTAAAGCTAGAATGAAAGAGATAAAGAAAGAAAGAAATGATAGTAAGTAAAAAAGAAACTAAAGATAGGAAGTGAGAAGGTATGAAAGCTAGAATGAAAGATATCAAGAAAGAAAGTAAGAAAGTAATAAAGAAACTAAAAATAGAGAGAAAAGATGAGAGCTACAATGAAAGATATCAAGAAAGAAAAAAGGAACAAAGCAGAAATAATGTAATAAAGAAAATAAAGATTGAATGAGTGAAGATATGAATGCTAGAATGAAAGTTATGAAGAAAGAAAGAAAGAAAGAAAGAAAGTAGTAAAGAAACTGAAGACAGAATGAGAGAAGGTATGAAAGCTAGAATGTAAGATATCAAGAAAGAAAGAAATGAAAGTAAGTAAAAAAGAAACTAAAGATAGAATGAGAGAAGGTATGAAATCTAGAATGAAAGATATGAAGAAAGAAAAAAGGAACAAAGTAGAAAAAATGTAATAAAGAAAATAAAGATTGAATGAGTGAAGATATGAATGCTAGAATGAAAGTTATCAAGAAAGAAAGAAAGAAAGAAAGAAAGTAGAAAAAAAACTAAAAATTGAATGAAAGAAGGTATGAAAGCTAGAATGAAAGATATCAAGAAAGAAAGAAAGAAAGAAAGTAATAAAAAAACTACAGATAGAATGAGAGAAGGTATGAAAGCTAGAATGTAACATATGAAGAAAGCAAGAAATGAAAGTAAGTAAAAAAGAAACTAAAGATAGAATGAGAGAAGGTATGAAAGCAAGAATAAAAGATATCAAGAAAGAAAGAAAAAAATCAATAAAGAAATTTAAGATGAAATGAGAGAAGGTATGAAAGCTAGAATAAAAGATATCAAGAAAGAAAAAAGGAACAAAGTAGAAATATTGTAATAAAGAAAATAAAGATTAAATGAGTGAAAATATGAATGCTAGAATGAAAGTTATCAAGAAAGAAAGAAAGATAGAAAGTAGTAAAGAAACTAAAGATAGAATGAGAGAAGGTATGAAAGCTAGAATATTAGATATCAAGAATTAAGAAATGAAAGTACGTAAAAAATAAACTAAAGATAGAATGAGAGAAGGTATTAAAGCTAGAATGAAAGAGATAAAGAAAGAAAGAAATGATAGTAAGTAAAAAAGAAACTAAAGATAGGAAGTGAGAAGGTATGAAAGCTAGAATGAAAGATATCAAGAAAGAAAGTAAGAAAGTAATAAGGAAACTAAAGATAGAATGAGAGAAGGTATGAAAGCTAGAATAAAAGATATCAAGAAAGAAAGAAAGAAAGATATCAATAAAGAAACTAAAGATAAAATGAGAGAAGGTATGAAATCTAGAATGAAAGATATCAAGAAAATAAGAATGAAAGTAATAAAGAAACTAAAGATAGAACGAGAGAAGTTATGAAAGATAGAAAGTAAGATATCAAGAAAGAAAGAAATGAAAGTTAGTAAAAAAGAAACTAAAGATAGAATGAGAGAAGGTATGAAAGCTAGAATGAAAGATATCAAGAAAGAAAGAAGGAACAAATTAGAAATAATGAAATAAAGAAAATAAAGATTGAATGAGTTAAGATATGAAAGCTAGAATGAAAGTTATCAAGAAAGAAAGAAAGAAAGTTGTAAAGAAACTAAAGATAGAATGAGAAAAGGTATGAAAGCTAGAATGTAAGATATCAAGAAAGAAAGAAATGAAAGTAAGTAAAATGAAACTAAAGATAGAATGAGAGAAGGTATGAAACCTGGAATGTAACATATGAAGAAAGAAAGAAATGAAAGTAAGTAAAAAAGAAACTAAAGATAGAATGAGAGAAGGTATGAAACCAAAAATGAAAGATATCAAGAAAGAAAGAAAGAAAGTAATAAGGAAACTAAAGATAGAATGAGAGAAGGTATGAAAGCTAGAATGAAAGATATCAAGAAAATAAGAAAGAAAGTAATAAAGAAACTAAAGATAGAATGAGTAATGGTATGAAAGCTAGAATGCAAGATATGAAGAAAGAAGGAAATGAAAGTAAGTAAAAAATAAACTAAAGATAGAATGAGAGAAGGTATGAAAGCTAGAATGAAAGATATCAAGTAAGAAAGTAAGAAAGTAATAAAGAAACTAAAGATAGAAAGAGAGAAGGGATGAGAGCTAGAATGAAAGATATCAAGAAAGAAAGAAAGAAAGAAAGAAAGAAAGAAAGAAAGAAAGTAATAAAGAAACTAAAGATAGAATGAGAGAAGGCATGAAAGCTAGAATGTAAGATATCAAGAGAGAACGAAAGAAAGAAAGAAAGAACTTAATAAAGAAACTAAAGATAGAATGAGAGAAGGCATGAAAGCTAGAATGTAAGATATCAAGAAAGAAAGAAATGAAAGTAAGTAAAAAAGAAACGAAAGATAGAATGTGAGAAGGTATGAAAGCAAGAATGAAAGATATCAAGAAGGAAAGAAAAAAGAAATAATAAAGAAATTAAAGATGAAATGAGAGAAGTCATGAAATCTAGAATGATAGATGTCAAGAAAGAAAGAAATGAAAGTAAGTAAAAAAGAAACTAAAGATAGAATGAGAGAAGGTATGAAAGCTAGAATATTAGATATCAAGAAAGGAAGAAATGAAAGTACGTAAAAAATAAACTAAAGATAGAATGAGAGAAGGTATTAAAGCTAGAATGAAAGAGATAAAGAAAGAAAGAAATGATAGTAAGTAAAAAAGAAACTAAAGATAGGAAGTGAGAAGGTATGAAAGCTAGAATGAAAGATATCAAGAAAGAAAGTAAGAAAGTAATAAAGAAACTAAAAATAGAGAGAAAAGATGAGAGCTACAATGAAAGATATCAAGAAAGAAAAAAGGAACAAAGCAGAAATAATGTAATAAAGAAAATAAAGATTGAATGAGTGAAGATATGAATGCTAGAATGAAAGTTATGAAGAAAGAAAGAAAGAAAGAAAGAAAGTAGTAAAGAAACTGAAGACAGAATGAGAGAAGGTATGAAAGCTAGAATGTAAGATATCAAGAAAGAAAGAAATGAAAGTAAGTAAAAAAGAAACTAAAGATAGAATGAGAGAAGGTATGAAATCTAGAATGAAAGATATGAAGAAAGAAAAAAGGAACAAAGTAGAAAAAATGTAATAAAGAAAATAAAGATTGAATGAGTGAAGATATGAATGCTAGAATGAAAGTTATCAAGAAAGAAAGAAAGAAAGAAAGTAGAAAAGAAACTAAAAATTGAATGAAAGAAGGTATGAAAGCTAGAATGAAAGATATCAAGAAAGAAAGAAAGAAAGAAAGTAATAAAAAAACTACAGATAGAATGAGAGAAGGTATGAAAGCTAGAATGTAACATATGAAGAAAGCAAGAAATGAAAGTAAGTAAAAAAGAAACTAAAGATAGAATGAGAGAAGGTATGAAAGCAAGAATAAAAGATATCAAGAAAGAAAGAAAAAAATCAATAAAGAAATTTAAGATGAAATGAGAGAAGGTATGAAAGCTAGAATAAAAGATATCAAGAAAGAAAGAAAGAATGTAAGAAAGTAATAAAGAAACTAAAGATAGAAAGAGAGAAGGGATGAGAGCTTGAATGAAAGATATCAAGAAAGAAATAAGGTAAGAAAGTAAAAAAGAAGCTAAAGATAAAATGAGAGAAGGTATGAAATCTAGAATGAAAGGTATTAAGAAAGAAAGAAAGAAAGTAATGAAGAAACTAAAGAAAGAATGAGTGATGGTATGAAAGCTAGAAAGCAAGATGTGAAGAAAGAAAGAAATGAAAGTAAGTAAAAAAGAAACTAAAGATAGAATTAGAGAAGGTTTGAAAGCTAGAATGAAAGATATCAAGAAAGAAAGAAATGAAAGTAAGTAAAAAAGAAACTAAAGATAGAATTAGAGAATGTATGAAAGCTAGAATGAAAGATATCATGAAAGAAAAAAGGAACAAAGTAGAAAAAATGTAATAAAGAAAATAAAGATTGATTGACTGAAGATATGAATGCTTGAATGAAAGTTATCAAGAAAGAAAGAAAGATAGAAAGAAAGTAGAAAAGAAACAAGATAGAATGAAAGAAAGTATGAAAGCTAGAATGAAAGATATCAAGAAAGAAAGAAAGAAAGTAATAAAAAAACTAAAGATAGAATGAGAGAAGGTATGAAAGCTAGAATGTAACATATGAAGAAAGCAAGAAATGAAAGTAGGTAAAAAAGAAACTAAAGATAGAATGAGTAATGGTATGAAAGCTAGAATGCAAGATATGAAGAACGAAGGAAATGAATGTAAGTAAAAAAGAAACTAAAGATAGAATGAGAGAAGGTATGAAAGCTAGAATGAAAGATATCAAGTAAGAAAGTAAGAAAGTAATAAAGATACTAAAGATAGAGAGAGAGAAGGGATGAGAGCTAGAATGAAAGATATCAAGAAAGAAAGAAAGAAAGTAAGAAAGTAATAAATAAACTAAAGATAGAACGAGAGAAGGTATGAAAGATAGAATGAAAGATATCAAGAAAGAACGAAAGAAAGAAAGAACTTAATAAAGAAACTAAAGATAGAATGAGAGAAGGCATGAAAGCTAGAATGTAAGATATGAAGAAAGAAAGAAAAAAAGAAATAATAAAGAAATTAAAGTTGAAATGAGAGAAGGTATGAAATCTAGAATGATAGATGTCAAGAAAGAAAGAAATTAAAGTAAGTAAAAAAGAAACTAAAGATAGAATGTGAGAAGGTATGAAAGCAAGAATGAAAGATATCAAGAAATAAAGAAAAAAAGAAATAATAAAGAAGCTAAAGATAAAATGAGAGAAGGTATGAAATCTAGAATGAAAGGTATCAAGAAAGAAAGAAAGAAAGTAATGAAGAAACTAAAGAAAGAATGAGTGATGGTATGAAAGCTAGAATGAATGATATCAAGAAAGAAAGAAAAAAAGAAATCAATAAAGAAATTAAAGATGAAATGAGAGATGATATGAAAGCTAGAATGAAAAATATCAAGAAATAATGAAAGAAAGAATGAAAGAAAGTAATAAAGAAAATAAATATAGAATGAGTGAAGGTATGAAAGCTAGAATGTAAGATATGAAGATATAAAGAAATGAAAGTAAGTAAAAAAGAAACTAAAGATAGAATGAGAGAAGGTATGAAAGCTAGAATGAAAGATATCCAGAAAGAAAGAAAAAAAGAAATCAATAGACATTAAAGATGAAAAGAGATGGTATGAAAGCTAGAATGAAAAATATCAAGAAAGAAAGTAATAAAGTAATAAAGAAACTAAAAATAGAGAGAAAAGATGAGAGCTAGAATGAAAGATATCAAGAAAGAAAAAAGGAACAAAGTAGAAATAATGTAATAAAGAAAATAAAGATTGAATGAGTGAAGATATGAATGCTAGAATGAAAGTTATCAAGAAAGAAAGAAAGAAAGAAAGAAAGAAAGTAGTAAAGAAACTAAAGATAGAATGAGAGAAGGTATGAAAGCTAGAATGTAAGATATCAAGAAAGAAAGAAATGAAAGTAAGTAAAAAAGAAACTAAAGATAGAATGAGAGAAGGTATGAAAGCTAGAATGAAAGATATCAAGAAAGAAAAAAGGAACAAAGTAGAAAAAATGTAATAAAGAAAATAAAGATTGAATGAGTGAAGATATGAATGCTAGAATGAAAGTTATCAAGAAAGAAAGAAAGAAAGTAAGTAGAAAAGAAACTAAAGATAGAATGAAAGAAGGTATGAAAGCTAGAATAAAAGATATCAAGAAAGAAAGAAAGAAAGAAAGTAATAAAAAAACTAAAGATAGAATGAGAGAAGGTATGAAAGCTAGAATGTAACATATGAAGAATGCAAGAAATGAAAGTAAGTAAAAAAGAAACTAAAGATAGAATGAGAGAAGGTATGAAAGCAAGAATAAAAGATATGAAGAAAGAAAGAAATGAAAGTAAGTAAAAAAGAAACTAAAGATAGAACGTGAGAAGGAATGAAAGCAAGAATAAAAGATATCAAGAAAGAAAGAAAAAAAATCAATAAAGAAATTTAACATGAAATGAGAGAAGGTATGAAAGCTAGAATAAAAGATATCAAGAAAGAAAGAAAGAATGTAAGAAAGTAATAAAGAAACTAAAGATAGA
Source organism: Intellagama lesueurii (assembly GCA_037013535.1). Lineage (NCBI taxonomy): Eukaryota > Metazoa > Chordata > Lepidosauria > Squamata > Agamidae > Intellagama > Intellagama lesueurii. Next base: position 94,002,261 of record JBAJHW010000002.1, read on the forward strand.
AATAGAGAAGGGATGAGAGCTAGAATGAAAGATATCAAGAAAGAAAGAAGGTAAGAAAGTAAAAAAGAAGCTAAAGATAAAATGAGAGAAGGTATGAAATCTAGAATGAAAGTTTTCAAGAAGGAAAGAAGGAAAGTAATGAAGAAACTAAAGAAAGAATGAGTGATGGTATGAAAGCTAGAAAGCAAGATATGAAGAAAGAAAGAAATGAAAGTAAGTAAAAAAGAATCTAAAGATAGAATTAGAGAAGGTATGAAAGCTAGAATGAAAGATATCAAGAAAGAAAAAAGGAACAAAGTAGAAAAAATGTAATAAAGAAAATAAAGATTGAATGAGTGAAGATATGAATGCTTGAATGAAAGTTATAAAGAAAGAAAGAAAGAAAGAAAGAAAGAAAGAAAGTAGAAAAGAAACTAAAGATAGAATGAAAGAAGGTATGAAAGCTAGAATGAAAGATATCAAGAAAGAAAGAAAGAAAGTAATAAAACAACTAAAGATAGAATGAGAGAAGGTATGAAAGCTAGAATGTAACATATGAAGAAAGCAAGAAATGAAAGTAAGTAAAAAAGAAACTAAAGATAGAATGAGAGGAGGTATGAAAGCAAGAATAAAAGTTATCAAGAAAGAAAGAAAAAAAATCAATAAAGAAATTTAAGATGAAATGAGAGAAGGTATGAAAGCAAGATAAAAGTTATCAAGAAATAAAGAAAGAATGTAAGAAAGTAATAAAGAGACTAAAGATAGAACGATAGAAGGTATGAAAGATAGAATGAAAAAAATCAAGAAAGAGAAAAAAGAAAGAAAGTAATAAAGAAATTAAAGATAGAATGAGAGAAGGTATGAAAGCTAGAATGAAAGATATCAAGAAAGAAAAAAGGAACAAAGTAGAAATATTGTAATAAAGAAAATAAAGATTAAATGAGTGAAGATATGAATGCTAGAATGAAAGTTATCAAGAAAGAAAGAAAGAAAGAAAGTAGTAAAGAAACTAAAGATAGAATGAGAGAAGGTATGAAAGCTAGAATATTAGATATCAAGAAAGAAAGAAATGAAAGTACGTAAAAAATAAACTAAAGATAGAATGAGAGAAGGTATTAAAGCTGGAATGAAAGAGATAAAGAAAGAAAGAAATGATAGTAAGTAAAAAAGAAACTAAAGATAGGAAGTGAGAAGGTATGAAAGCTAGAATGAAAGATATCAAGAAAGAAAGTAAGAAAGTAATAAAGAAACTAAAAATAGAGAGAAAAGATGAGAGCTACAATGAAAGATATCAAGAAAGAAAAAAGGAACAAAGTAGAAATAATGTAATAAAGAAAATAAAGATTGAATGAGTGAAGATATGAATGCTAGAATGAAAGTTATCAAGAAAGAAAGAAAGAAAGAAAGTAGTAAAGAAACTGAAGACAGAATGAGAGAAGGTATGAAAGCTAGAATGTAAGATATCAAGAAAGAAAGAAATGAAAGTAAGTAAAAAAGAAACTAAAGATAGAATGAGAGAAGGTATGAAATCTAGAATGAAAGATATGAAGAAAGAAAAAAGGAACAAAGTAGAAAAAATGTAATAAAGAAAATAAAGATTGAATGAGTGAAGATATGAATGCTAGAATGAAAGTTATCAAGAAAGAATTAAAGAAAGAAAGAAAGTAGAAAAGAAACTAAAAATAGAATGAAAGAAGGTATGAAAGCTAGAATGAAAGATATCAAGAAAGAAAGAAAGAAAGAAAGAAATAAAAAAACTAAAGATAGAATGAGAGAAGGTATGAAAGCTAGAATGTAACATATGAAGAAAGCAAGAAATGAAAGTAAGTAAAAAAGTAACTAAAGATAGAAAGAGAGAAGGGAGGAGAGCTAGAATGAAAGATATCAAGAAAGAAAGAAGGTAAGAAAGTAAAAAAGAAGCTAAAGATAAAATGAGAGAAGGTATGAAATCTAGAATGGAAGGTATCAAGAAAGAAAGAAAGAAAGTAATGAAGAAAGTAAAGAAAGAATGAGTGATGGTATGAAAGCTAGAATGAAAGATATCAAGAAAGAAAGAAATGAAAGTAAGTAAAAAAGAAACTAAAGATAGAATGTGAGAAGGTATGAAAGCTAGAATGAAAGATATCAAGAAAGAAAGAAAGAAAGTAATAAAAAAACTAAAGATAGAATGAGAGAAGGTATGAAAGCTAGAATGTAACATATGAAGAAAGCAAGAAGTGAAATTAAGTAAAAAAGAAACTAAAGATAGAATGAGTAATGGTATGAAAGCTAGAATGCAAGATATGAAGAACGAAGGAAATGAAAGTAAGTAAAAAGAAACTAAAGATAGAATGATAGAAGGTATGAAATCTAGAATGAAAGATATCAAGTAAGAAAGTAAGAAAGTAATAAAGAAACTAAAGATAGAGAGAGAGAAGGGATGAGAGCTAGAATGAAAGATATCAAGAAAGAAAGAAGGAAAGTAAGAAAGTAAGAAAGAAACTAAAGATAGAACGAGAGAAGGTATGAAAGATAGAATGAAAGATATCAAGAAAGAACGAAAGAAAGAAAGAAAGAACTTAATAAAGAAACTAAAGATAGAATGAGAGAAGGCATGAAAGCTAGAATGTAAGATATCAAGAAAGAAAGAAATGAAAGTAAGTAAAAAAGAAACTAAAGATAGAATGTGAGAAGGTATGAAAGCAAGAATGAAAGATATCAAGAAAGAAAGAAAAAAAGAAATAATAAAGAAATTAAGGATGAAATGAGAGAAGGTATGAAATCTAGAATGATAGATGTCAAGAAAGAAAGAAATGAAAGTAAGTAAAAAACAAACTAAAGAGAATGAGAGAAGGAATCAATGCAAGAATGAAAAATATCAAGAAGGAAAGAAAAAATGAAATCAATAAAGAAATTAAAGATGAAATGAGAGAATATATGAAAGCTAGATTGAATGATATCAAGAAAGAAAGAAAGAAATCAATAAAGAAACTAAAGATAAAATGAGAGAGGGTATGAAATCTAGAATATCAAGAAAGAAAGAAAGAAAGTAACTAATAAAGAAACTAAAGATAGAATGAGAGAAGGAATGAAAGCTAGAATGAAAGATATCAAGAAAGAAAAAAGGAACAAAGTAGAAAAAATGTAATAAAGAATATAAAGATTGAATGAGTGAAGATATGAATGCTAGAATGAAAGTTATCAAGAAAGAAAGAAAGAAAGAAAGAAAGTAGAAAAGAAACTAAAGATAGAATGAAAGAAGGTATGAAAGCCAGAATGAAAGATATCAAGAAAGAAAGAAAGAAAGAAAGTAATAAAAAACTAAAGATAGAATGAGAGAAGGTATGAAAGCTAGAATAAAAGATATCAAGAAAGAAAGAAAGAAATCAATAAAGAAACTAAAGATAAAATGAGAGAAGGTATGAAATCTAGAATGATAGATGTCAAGAAAGAAAGAAATTAAAGTAAGTAAAAAAGAAACTAAAGATAGAATGTGAGAAGGTATGAAAGCAAGAATGAAAGATATCAAGAAATAAAGAAAAAAGAAATAATAAAGAAGCTAAAGATAAAATGAGAGAAGGTATGAAATCTAGAATGAAAGGTATCAAGAAAGAAAGAAAGAAAGTAATGAAGAAACTAAAGAAAGAATGAGTGATGGTATGAAAGCTAGAATGAATGATATCAAGAAAGAAAGAAAAAAAGAAATCAATAAAGAAATTAAAGATGAAATGAGAGATGATATGAAAGCTAGAATGAAAAATATAAAGAAATAATGAAAGAAAGAATGAAAGAAAGTAATAAAGAAAATAAATATAGAATGAGTGAAGGTATGAAAGCTAGAATGTAAGATATGAAGATATAAAGAAATGAAAGTAAGTAAAAAAGAAACTAAAGATAGAATGAGAGAAGGTATGAAAGCTAGAATGAAAGATATCCAGAAAGAAAGAAAAAAAGAAATCAATAGACATTAAAGATGAAAAGAGATGGTATGAAAGCTAGAATGAAAAATATCAAGAAAGAAAGTAATAAAGTAATAAAGAAACTAAAAATAGAGAGAAAAGATGAGAGCTAGAATGAAAGATATCAAGAAAGAAAAAAGGAACAAAGTAGAAATAATGTAATAAAGAAAATAAAGATTGAATGAGTGAAGATATGAATGCTAGAATGAAAGTTATCAAGAAAGAAAGAAAGAAAGAAAGAAAGAAAGTAGTAAAGAAACTAAAGATAGAATGAGAGAAGGTATGAAAGCTAGAATGTAAGATATCAAGAAAGAAAGAAATGAAAGTAAGTAAAAAAGAAACTAAAGATAGAATGAGAGAAGGTATGGAAGCTAGAATGAAAGATATCAAGAAAGAAAAAAGGAACAAAGTAGAAAAAATGTAATAAAGAAAATAAAGATTGAATGAGTGAAGATATGAATGCTAGAATGAAAGTTATCAAGAAAGAAAGAAAGAAAGAAAGTAGAAAAGAAACTAAAGATAGAATGAGAGAGTATGAAAGCTAGAATGTAAGATATCAAGAAAGAAAGAAAGAAAGAAAGTAGTAAAGAAACTAAAGATAAAATGAGAGAGGGTATGAAATCTAGAATATCAAGAAAGAAAGAAAGAAAGTAACTAATAAAGAAACTAAAGATAGAATGAGTGAAGGAATGAAAGCTAGAATGAAAGATATCAAGAAAGAAAAAAGAACAAAGTAGAAATAAAGTAATAAAGAAAATAAAGATTGAATGAGTGAAGATATGAATGCTAGAATGAAAGTTATCAAGAAAGAAAGAAAGAAAGAAAAAAAGAAAGTAGTAAAGAAACTAAAGACTGAATGAGAGAAGGTTTGAAAGCTAGAATGTAAGATATCAAGAAAGAAAGAAATGAAAGTAAGTAAAAAAGAAACTAAAGATAGAATGAGAGAAGGTATGAAAGCTAGAATGAAAGATATCAAGAAAGAAAAAAGGAACAAAGTAGAAAAAATGTAATAAAGAAAATAAAGATTGAATGAGTGAAGATATGAATGCTAGAATGAAAGTTATCAAGAAAGAAAGAAAGAAAGAAAGTAGAAAAGAAACTAAAGATAGAATGAAAGAAGGTATGAAAGCTAGAATAAAAGATATCAAGAAAGAAAGAAAGAAAGAAAGTAATAAAAAAACTAAAGATAGAATGAGAGAAGGTATGAAAGCTAGAATGTAACATATGAAGAAAGCAAGAAATGAAAGTAAGTAAAAAAGAAACTAAAGATAGAATGAGAGAAGGTATGAAAGCAAGAATAAAAGATATGAAGAAAGAAAGAAAAAAAAAATAAAGAAATTTAACATGAAATGAGAGAAGGTATGAAAGCTAGAATAAAAGATATCAAGAAAGAAAGAAAGAATGTAAGAAAGTAATAAAGAAACTAAAGATAGAAAGAGAGAAGGGATGAGAGCTAGAATGAAAGGTATCAAGAAAGAAAGAAAGAAAGTAATGAAGAAACTGAAGAAAGAATGAGTGATGGTATGAAAGCTAGAATGAAAGATATCAAGAAAGAAAGAAAAAAAGAAATCAATAAAGAAATTAAAGATGAAATGAGAGATGATATGAAAGCTAGAATGAAAAATATCAAGAAATAATGAAAGAAAGAATGAAAGAAAGTAATAAAGAAACTAAATATAGAATGAGTGAAGGTATGAAAGCTAGAATGTAAGATATGAAGAGATAAAGAACTGAAAGTAAGTAAAAAAGAAACTAAAGATAGAATGAGAGAAGGTATGAAAGCTAGAATGAAAGATATCAAGAAAGAAAGAAAAAAAGAAATCAATAAAGACATTAAAGATGAAATGAGAGATGGTATGAAAGCTAGAATGAAAAATATCAAGAAAGAAAGTAAGAAAGCAATAAAGAAACTTAAAATAGAGAGAAAAGATGGGAGCTAGAATGAAAGATATCAAGAAAGAAAAAAGGAACAAAGTACAAATAATGTAAAAAAGAAAATAAAGATTCAATGAGTGAAGATATGAATGCTAGAATGAAAGTTATCAAGAAAGAAAGAATGAAAGAAAGTAGTAAAGAAACTAAAGATAGAATGAGAGAAGGTATGAAAGCTAGAATGTAAGATATCAAGAAAGAAAGAAATGAAAGTAAGTAAAAAAGAAACTAAAGATAGAATGAGAGAAGGTATGAAAGCTAGAATGAAAGATATCAAGAAAGAAAAAAGGAACAAAGTAGAAAAAATGTAATAAAGAAAATAAAGATTGAATGAGTGAAGATATGAATGCTAGAATGAAAGTTATCAAGAAAGAAAGAAAGAAAGAAAGAAAGAAAGAAAGTAGAAAAGAGACTAAAGATAGAATGAGAGGGTATGAAAGCTAGAATGTAAGATATCAAGAAAGAAAGAAATGAAAGAAAGTAAAAAAGAAAATAAAAATAGAATGAGAGAAGGTATGAAATCTAGAATGAAAGATATCATGAAAGAAAAAAGGAACAAAGTAGAAGGAATGTAATAAAATAAAGATCGAATGAGTGAAGATATGAATGCTAGAATCAAAGTTATCAAGAAAGAAAGAAAGAAAGAAAGTAGAAAAGAAACTAAAGATAGAATGAAAGAAGGTATGAAAGCTAGAATGAAAGATATCAAGAAAGAAAGAAAGAAAGAAAGAAAGTAATAAAAAAACTAAAGATAGAATGAGAGAAGGTATGAAAGCTAGAATGTAACATATGAAGAAAGCAAGAAAAGAAAGTAAGTAAAAAAGAAACTAAAGATAGAATGAGAGAAGGTATGAAAGCAAGAATAAAAGATATCAAGAAAGAAAGAAATGAAAGTAAGTAAAAAAGAAACTAAAGATAGAATGTGAGAAGGTATGAAAGCAAGAATGAAAGATATCAAGAAAGAAAGAAAAAAAGAAATAATAAAACAATTAAAGATGAAATGAGAGAAGGTATGAAATCTAGAATGATAGATGTCAAGAAAGAAAGAAATGAAAGTAAGTAAAAAAGAAACTAAAGATAGAATGAGAGAAGGTATCAATGCAAGAATAAAAAATATCAAGAAAGAAAAAATAAAATCAATAAAGAAATTAAAGATGAAATGAGAGAATATATGAAAGCTAGATTGAAAGATATCAAGAAAGAAAGAAAGAAATCAATAAAGAAACTAAAGATAAAATGAGAGAAGGTATGAAATCTAGAATGAAAGATATCAAGAAAGAAAGAAAGAAAGTAACTAATAAAGAAACTAAAGATAGAATGAGAGAAGGTATTAGAGCTAGAATGAAAGAGATTAAGAAAGAAAGAAATGATAGTAACTAAAAAAGAAACTAAAGATAGGAAGTGAGAAGGTATGAAAGCTAGAATGAAAGATATCAAGAAAGAAAGTAAGAAAGTAATAAAGAAACTAAAAATAGAGAGAAAAGATGAGAGCTAGAATGAAAAATATCAAGAAAGAAAAAAGGAACAAAGTAGAAATAATGTAATAAAGAAAATAAAGATTGAATGAGTGAAGATATGAATGCTAGAATGAAAGTTATCAAGAAAGAAAGAAAGAAAGAAAAAAAGAAAGTAGTAAAGAAACTAAAGACAGAATGAGAGAAGGTTTGAAAGCTAGAATGTAAGATATCAAGAAAGAAAGAAATGAAAGTAAGTAAAAAAGAAACTAAAGATAGAATGAGAGAAGGTATGAAAGCTAGAATGAAAGTTATCAAGAAAGAAAAAAGGAACAAAGTAGAAAAATGTAATAAAGAAAATAAAGATTGAATGAGTGAAGATATGAATGCTAGAATGAAAGTTATTAAGAAAGAAAGAAAGAAAGAAAGTAGAAAAGAAACTAAAGATAGAATGAAAGAAGGTATGAAAGCTAGAATAAAAGATATCAAGAAAGAAAGAAAGAAAGAAAGTAATAAAAAAACTAAAGATAGAATGAGAGAAGGTATGAAAGCTAGAATGTAACATATGAAGAAAGCAAGAAATGAAAGTAAGTAAAAAAGAAACTAAAGATAGAATGAGAGAAGGTATGAAAGCAAGAATAAAAGATATGAAGAAAGAAAGAAAAAAAATCAATAAAGAAATTTAACATGAAATGAGAGAAGGTATGAAAGCTAGAATAAAAGATATCAAGAAAGAAAGAAAGAATGTAAGAAAGTAATAAAGAAACTAAAGATAGAAAGAGAGAAGGGATGAGAGCTAGAATGAAAGGTATCAAGAAAGAAAGAAAGAAAGTAATGAAGAAACTGAAGAAAGAATGAGTGATGGTATGAAAGCTAGAATAAAAGATATCAAGAAAGAAAGAAAAAAAGAAATCAATAAAGAAATTAAAGAGGAAATGAGAGATGATATGAAAGCTAGAATGAAAAATATCAAGAAATAATGAAAGAAAGAATGAAAGAAAGTAATAAAGAAACTAAATATAGAATGAGTGAAGGTATGAAAGCTAGAATGTAAGATATGAAGAGATAAAGAAATGAAAGTAAGTAAAAAAGAAACTAAAGATAGAATGAGAGAAGGTATGAAAGCTAGAATGAAAGATATCAAGAAAGAAAGAAAAAAAGAAATCAATAAAGACATTAAAGATGAAATGAGAGATGGTATGAAAGCTAGAATGAAAAATATCAAGAAAGAAAGTAAGAAAGTAATAAAGAAACTAAAAATAGAGAGAAAAGATGAGAGCTAGATTGAAAGATATCAAGAAAGAAAAAAGGAACAAAGTACAAATAATATAATAAAGAAAATAAAGATTGAATGAGTGAAGATATGAATGCTAGAATGAAAGTTATCAAGAAAGAAAGAATGAAAGAATGTAGTAAAGAAACTAAAGATAGAATGAGAGAAGGTATGAAAGCTAGAATGTAAGATATCAAGAAAGAAAGAAAGAAAGAAAGTAATAAAAAAACTAAATATAGAATGAGAGAAGGAATCAATGCAAGAATGAAAAATATCAAGAAAGAAAGAAAAAATGAAATCAATAAAGAAATTAAAGATGAAATGAGAGAATATATGAAAGCTAGATTGAATGATATCAAGAAAGAAAGAAAGAAATCAATAAAGAAACTAAAGATAAAATGAGAGAAGGTATGAAATCTAGAATGAAAGATATCAAGAAAGAAAGAAAGAAAGTAACTAATAAAGAAACTAAAGATAGGATGAGAGAAGGTATTAGAGCTAGAATGAAAGAGATTAAGAAAGAAAGAAATGATAGTAATTAAAAAAGAAACTAAAGATAGGAAGTGAGAAGGTATGAAAGCTAGAATGAAAGATATCAAGAAAGAAAGTAAGAAAGTAATAAAGAAACTAAAAATAGAGAGAAAAGATGAGAGCTAGAATGAAAAATATCAAGAAAGAAAAAAGGAACAAAGTAGAAATAATGTAATAAAGAAAATAAAGATTGAATGAGTGAAGATATGAATGCTAGAATGAAAGTTATCAAGAAAGAAAGAAAGAAAGAAAAAAAGAAAGTAGTAAAGAAACTAAAGACAGAATGAGAGAAGGTTTGAAAGCTAGAATGTAAGATATCAAGAAAGAAAGAAATGAAAGTAAGTAAAAAAGAAACTAAAGATAGAATGAGAGAAGGTATGAAAGCTAGAATGAAAGTTATCAAGAAAGAAAAAAGGAACAAAGTAGAAAAATGTAATAAAGAAAATAAAGATTGAATGAGTGAAGATATGAATGCTAGAATGAAAGTTATCAAGAAAGAAAGAAAGAAAGAAAGTAGAAAAGAAACTAAAGATAGAATGAAAGAAGGTATGAAAGCTAGAATAAAAGATATCAAGAAAGAAAGAAAGAAAGAAAGTAATAAAAAAACTAAAGATAGAATGAGAGAAGGTATGAAAGCTAGAATGTAACATATGAAGAAAGCAAGAAATGAAAGTAAGTAAAAAAGAAACTAAAGATAGAATGAGAGAAGGTATGAAAGCAAGAATAAAAGATATGAAGAAAGAAAGAAAAAAAATCAATAAAGAAATTTAACATGAAATGAGAGAAGGTATGAAAGCTAGAATAAAAGATATCAAGAAAGAAAGAAAGAATGTAAGAAAGTAATAAAGAAACTAAAGATAGAAAGAGAGAAGGGATGAGAGCTAGAATGAAAGGTATCAAGAAAGAAAGAAAGAAAGTAATGAAGAAACTGAAGAAAGAATGAGTGATGGTATGAAAGCTAGAATGAAAGATATCAAGAAAGAAAGAAAAAAAGAAATCAATAAAGAAATTAAAGATGAAATGAGAGATGATATGAAAGCTAGAATGAAAAATATCAAGAAATAATGAAAGAAAGAATGAAAGAAAGTAATAAAGAAACTAAATATAGAATGAGTGAAGGTATGAAAGCTAGAATGTAAGATATGAAGAGATAAAGAAATGAAAGTAAGTAAAAAAGAAACTAAAGATAGAATGAGAGAAGGTATGAAAGCTAGAATGAAAGATATCAAGAAAGAAAGAAAAAAAGAAATCAATAAAGACATTAAAGATGAAATGAGAGATGGTATGAAAGCTAGAATGAAAAATATCAAGAAAGAAAGTAAGAAAGTAATAAAGAAACTAAAAATAGAGAGAAAAGATGAGAGCTAGATTGAAAGATATCAAGAAAGAAAAAAGGAACAAAGTACAAATAATATAATAAAGAAAATAAAGATTGAATGAGTGAAGATATGAATGCTAGAATGAAAGTTATCAAGAAAGAAAGAATGAAAGAATGTAGTAAAGAAACTAAAGATAGAATGAGAGAAGGTATGAAAGCTAGAATGTAAGATATCAAGAAAGAAAGAAAGAAAGAAAGTAATAAAAAAACTAAAGATAGAATGAGAGAAGGAATCAATGCAAGAATGAAAAATATCAAGAAAGAAAGAAAAAATGAAATCAATAAAGAAATTAAAGATGAAATGAGAGAATATATGAAAGCTAGATTGAATGATATCAAGAAAGAAAGAAAGAAATCAATAAAGAAACTAAAGATAAAATGAGAGAAGGTATGAAATCTAGAATGAAAGATATCAAGAAAGAAAGAAAGAAAGTAACTAATAAAGAAACTAAAGATAGAATGAGAGAAGGTATTAGAGCTAGAATGAAAGAGATTAAGAAAGAAAGAAATGATAGTAACTAAAAAAGAAACTAAAGATAGGAAGTGAGAAGGTATGAAAGCTAGAATGAAAGATATCAAGAAAGAAAGTAAGAAAGTAATAAAGAAACTAAAAATAGAGAGAAAAGATGAGAGCTAGAATGAAAAATATCAAGAAAGAAAAAAGGAACAAAGTAGAAATAATGTAATAAAGAAAATAAAGATTGAATGAGTGAAGATATGAATGCTAGAATGAAAGTTATCAAGAAAGAAAGAAAGAAAGAAAAAAAGAAAGTAGTAAAGAAACTAAAGACAGAATGAGAGAAGGTTTGAAAGCTAGAATGTAAGATATCAAGAAAGAAAGAAATGAAAGTAAGTAAAAAAGAAACTAAAGATAGAATGAGAGAAGGTATGAAAGCTAGAATGAAAGTTATCAAGAAAGAAAAAAGGAACAAAGTAGAAAAATGTAATAAAGAAAATAAAGATTGAATGAGTGAAGATATGAATGCTAGAATGAAAGTTATCAAGAAAGAAAGAAAGAAAGAAAGTAGAAAAGAAACTAAAGATAGAATGAAAGAAGGTATGAAAGCTAGAATAAAAGATATCAAGAAAGAAAGAAAGAAAGAAAGTAATAAAAAAACTAAAGATAGAATGAGAGAAGGTATGAAAGCTAGAATGTAACATATGAAGAAAGCAAGAAATGAAAGTAAGTAAAAAAGAAACTAAAGATAGAATGAGAGAAGGTATGAAAGCAAGAATAAAAGATATGAAGAAAGAAAGAAAAAAAATCAATAAAGAAATTTAACATGAAATGAGAGAAGGTATGAAAGCTAGAATAAAAGATATCAAGAAAGAAAGAAAGAATGTAAGAAAGTAATAAAGAAACTAAAGATAGAAAGAGAGAAGGGATGAGAGCTAGAATGAAAGGTATCAAGAAAGAAAGAAAGAAAGTAATGAAGAAACTGAAGAAAGAATGAGTGATGGTATGAAAGCTAGAATGAAAGATATCAAGAAAGAAAGAAAAAAAGAAATCAATAAAGAAATTAAAGATGAAATGAGAGATGATATGAAAGCTAGAATGAAAAATATCAAGAAATAATGAAAGAAAGAATGAAAGAAAGTAATAAAGAAACTAAATATAGAATGAGTGAAGGTATGAAAGCTAGAATGTAAGATATGAAGAGATAAAGAAATGAAAGTAAGTAAAAAAGAAACTAAAGATAGAATGAGAGAAGGTATGAAAGCTAGAATGAAAGATATCAAGAAAGAAAGAAAAAAAGAAATCAATAAAGACATTAAAGATGAAATGAGAGATGGTATGAAAGCTAGAATGAAAAATATCAAGAAAGAAAGTAAGAAAGTAATAAAGAAACTAAAAATAGAGAGAAAAGATGAGAGCTAGATTGAAAGATATCAAGAAAGAAAAAAGGAACAAAGTACAAATAATATAATAAAGAAAATAAAGATTGAATGAGTGAAGATATGAATGCTAGAATGAAAGTTATCAAGAAAGAAAGAATGAAAGAATGTAGTAAAGAAACTAAAGATAGAATGAGAGAAGGTATGAAAGCTAGAATGTAAGATATCAAGAAAGAAAGAAAGAAAGAAAGTAATAAAAAAACTAAAGATAGAATGAGAGAAGGAATCAATGCAAGAATGAAAAATATCAAGAAAGAAAGAAAAAATGAAATCAATAAAGAAATTAAAGATGAAATGAGAGAATATATGAAAGCTAGATTGAATGATATCAAGAAAGAAAGAAAGAAATCAATAAAGAAACTAAAGATAAAATGAGAGAAGGTATGAAATCTAGAATGAAAGATATCAAGAAAGAAAGAAAGAAAGTAACTAATAAAGAAACTAAAGATAGAATGAGAGAAGGTATTAGAGCTAGAATGAAAGAGATTAAGAAAGAAAGAAATGATAGTAACTAAAAAAGAAACTAAAGATAGGAAGTGAGAAGGTATGAAAGCTAGAATGAAAGATATCAAGAAAGAAAGTAAGAAAGTAATAAAGAAACTAAAAATAGAGAGAAAAGATGAGAGCTAGAATGAAAAATATCAAGAAAGAAAAAAGGAACAAAGTAGAAATAATGTAATAAAGAAAATAAAGATTGAATGAGTGAAGATATGAATGCTAGAATGAAAGTTATCAAGAAAGAAAGAAAGAAAGAAAAAAAGAAAGTAGTAAAGAAACTAAAGACAGAATGAGAGAAGGTTTGAAAGCTAGAATGTAAGATATCAAGAAAGAAAGAAATGAAAGTAAGTAAAAAAGAAACTAAAGATAGAATGAGAGAAGGTATGAAAGCTAGAATGAAAGATATCAAGAAAGAAAAAAGGAACAAAGTAGAAAAATGTAATAAAGAAAATAAAGATTGAATGAGTGAAGATATGAATGCTAGAATGAAAGTTATCAAGAAAGAAAGAAAGAAAGAAAGTAGAAAAGAAACTAAAGATAGAATGAAAGAAGGTATGAAAGCTAGAATAAAAGATATCAAGAAAGAAAGAAAGAAAGAAAGAAAGTAATAAAAAAACTAAAGATAGAATGAGAGAAGGTATGAAAGCTAGAATGTAACATATGAAGAAAGCAAGAAATGAAAGTAAGTAAAAAAGAAACTAAAGATAGAATGAGAGAAGGTATGAAAGCAAGAATAAAAGATATGAAGAAAGAAAGAAAAAAAATCAATAAAGAAATTTAACATGAAATGAGAGAAGGTATGAAAGCTAGAATAAAAGATATCAAGAAAGAAAGAAAGAATGTAAGAAAGTAATAAAGAAACTAAAGATAGAAAGAGAGAAGGGATGAGAGCTAGAATGAAAGGTATCAAGAAAGAAAGAAAGAAAGTAATGAAGAAACTGAAGAAAGAATGAGTGATGGTATGAAAGCTAGAATGAAAGATATCAAGAAAGAAAGAAAAAAAGAAATCAATAAAGAAATTAAAGATGAAATGAGAGATGATATGAAAGCTAGAATGAAAAATATCAAGAAATAATGAAAGAAAGAATGAAAGAAAGTAATAAAGAAACTAAATATAGAATGAGTGAAGGTATGAAAGCTAGAATGTAAGATATGAAGAGATAAAGAAATGAAAGTAAGTAAAAAAGAAACTAAAGATAGAATGAGAGAAGGTATGAAAGCTAGAATGAAAGATATCAAGAAAGAAAGAAAAAAAGAAATCAATAAAGACATTAAAGATGAAATGAGAGATGGTATGAAAGCTAGAATGAAAAATATCAAGAAAGAAAGTAAGAAAGTAATAAAGAAACAAAAAATAGAGAGAAAAGATGAGAGCTAGATTGAAAGATATCAAGAAAGAAAAAAGGAACAAAGTACAAATAATGTAATAAAGAAAATAAAGATTGAATGAGTGAAGATATGAATGCTAGAATGAAAGTTATCAAGAAAGAAATAATGAAAGAATGTAGTAAAGAAACTAAAGATAGAATGAGAGAAGGTATGAAAGCTAGAATGTAAGATATCGAGAAAGAAAGAAAGAAAGAAAGTAATAAAAAAACTAAAGATAGAATGAGAGAAGGAATCAATGCAAGAATGAAAAATATCAAGAAAGAAAGAAAAAATGAAATCAATAAAGAAATTAAAGATGAAATGAGAGAATATATGAAAGCTAGATTGAATGATATCAAGAAAGAAAGAAAGAAATCAATAAAGAAACTAAAGATAAAATGAGAGAAGGTAAGAAATCTAGAATGAAAGATATCAAGAAAGAAAAAAGGAACAAAGTAGAAATAATATTACAAAGAAAATAAAGATTGAATGAGTGAAGATATGAATGCTAGAATGAAAGTTATCAAGAAAGAAAGAAAGAAAAAAAGTAGTAAAGAAACTAAAGACAGAATGAGAGAAGGTATGAAAGCTAGAATGTAAGATATCAAGAAAGAAAGAAATGAAAGTAAGTAAAAAAGAAACTAAAGATAGAATGAGAGAAGGAATGAAAGCTAGAATGAAAGATATCAAGAAAGAAAAAAGGAACAAAGTAGAAAAAATGTAATAAAGAATATAAAGATTGAATGAGTGAAGGTATGAATGCTAGAATGAAAGTTATCAAGAAAGAAAGAAAGAAAGAAAGAAAGAAAAAAAGAAACTAAAGATAGAATGAAAGAAGGTATGAAAGCTAGAATGAAAGATATCAAGAAAGAAATAAAGAAAGAAAGTAATAAAAAACTAAAGATAGAATGAGAGAAGTTATGAAAGCTAGAATAAAAGATATCAAGAAAGAAAGAAAGAAATCAATAAAGAAACTAAAGATAAAATGAGAGAAGGTATGAAATCTAGAATGAAAGATATCAAGAAAGAAAGAAAGAAAGCAACTAATAAAGAAACTAAAGATAAAATGAGAGAAGGTATTAAAGCTAGAATGAAAGAGATAAAGAAAGAAAGAAATGATAGTAAGTAAAAAAGAAACTAAAGATAGGAAGTGAGAAGGTATGAAAGCTAGAATGAAAGATATCAAGAAAGAAAGTAAGAAAGTAATAAAGAAACAAAAAATAGAGAGAAAAGATGAGAGCTACAATGAAAGATATCAAGAAAGAAAAAAGAACAAAGTAGAAATAATGTAATAAAGAAAATAAAAATTCAATGAGTGAAGATATGAATGCTAGAATGAAAGTTATGAAGAAAGAAAGAAAGAAAGAAATAAAGAAAGTAGTAAAGAAACTAAAGACAGAATGAGTGAAGATATGAATGCTAGAATGAAAGTTATCAAGAAAGAAAGAAAGAAAGAAAGAAAGTAGTAAAGAAACTAAAGATAGAATGAGAGAAGGTATGAAAGCTAGAATGAAAGATATCAAGAAAGAAAAAAGGAACAAAGTAGAAAAAATGTAATCAAGAAAATAAAGATTGAATGAGTGAAGATATGAATGCTAGAATGAAAGTTAGCAAGAAAGAAAGAAAGAAAGAAAGAAGGTAGAAAAGAAACTAAAGATAGAATGAGAGAGTATGAAAGCTAGAATGAAAGATATCATGAAAGAAAAAAGGAACAAAGTAGAAGGAATGTAATAAAGAAAATAAAGATCGAATGACAGAAGATATGAATGCTAGAATCAAAGTTATCAAGAAAGAAAGAAAGAAAGAAAGTAGAAAAGAAACTAAAGATAGAATGAAAGAAGGTATGAAAGCTAGAATGAAAGATATCAAGAAAGAAAGAAAGAAAGAAAGTAATAAAAAAACTAAAGATAGAATGAGAGAAGGTATGAAAGCTAGAATGTAACATATGAAGAAAGCAAGAAAAGAAAGTAAGTAAAAAAGAAACTAAAGCTAGAATGAGAGAAGGTATGAAAGCAAGAATAAAAGATATCAAGAAAGAAAAAAATGAAAGTTAGTAAAAAAGAAATGAAAGATAGAATGTGAGAAGGTATGAAAGCAAGAATAAAAGATATCAAGAAAGAAAGAAAAAAAATCAATAAAGAAATTTAACATGAAATGAGAGAAGGTATGAAAGCTAGAATAAAAGATATCAAGAAAGAAAGAATGTAAGAAAGTAATAAAGAAACTAAAGATAGAAAGAGAGAAGGGATGAGAGCTAGAATGAAAGATATCAAGAAAGAAAGAAGGTAAGAAAGTAAAAAAGAAGCTAAAGATAAAATGAGAGAAGGTATGAAATCTAGAATGAAAGGTATCAAGAAGGAAAGAAAGAAAGTAATGAAGAAACTAAAGAAAGAATGAGTGATGGTATGAAAGCTAGAAAGCAAGAATTGAAGAAAGAAAGAAATGAAAGTAAGTAAAAAAGAATCTAAAGATAGAATTAGAGAAGGTTTGAAAGCTAGAATGAAAGATATCAAGAAAGAAAGAAATGAAAGTAAGTAAAAAAGAAACTAAAGATAGAATGAGAGCAGGAATGAAAGCTAGAATGAAAGATATCAAGAAAGAAAAAAGGAACAAAGTAGAAAAAATGTAATAAAGAATATAAAGATTGAATGAGTGAAGATATGAATGCTAGAATGAAAGTTATCAAGAAAGAAAGAAAGAAAGAAAGAAAGTAGAAAAGAAACTAAAGATAGAATGAAAGAAGGTATGAAAGCCAGAATGAAAGATATCAAGAAAGAAAGAAAGAAAGAAAGTAATAAAAAACTAAAGATAGAATGAGAGAAGGTATGAAAGCTAGAATAAAAGATATCAAGAAAGAAAGAAAGAAGTCAATAAAGAAACTAAAGATAAAATGAGAGAAGGTATGAAATCTAGAATGAAAGATATCAAGAAAGAAAGAAAGAAATTAACTAATAAAGAAACTAAAGATAAAATGAGAGAAGGTATTAAAGCTAGAATGAAAGAGATAAAGAAAGAAAGAAATGATAGTAAGTAAAAAAGAAACTAAAGATAGGAAGTGAGAAGGTATGAAAGCTAGAATGAAAGATATCAAGAAAGAAAGTAAGAAAGTAATAAAGAAACTAAAAATAGAGAGAAAAGATGAGAGCTACAATGAAAGATATCAAGAAAGAAAAAAGAACAAAGTAGAAATAAAGTAATAAAGAAAATAAAGATTGAATGAGTGAAGATATGAATGCTAGAATGAAAGTTATCAAGAAAGAAAGAAAGAAAGAAAAAAAGAAAGTAGTAAAGAAACTAAAGACTGAATGAGAGAAGGTTTGAAAGCTAGAATGTAAGATATCAAGAAAGAAAGAAATGAAAGTAAGTAAAAAAGAAACTAAAGATAGAATGAGAGAAGGTATGAAAGCTAGAATGAAAGATATCAAGAAAGAAAAAAGGAACAAAGTAGAAAAAATGTAATAAAGAAAATAAAGATTGAATGAGTGAAGATATGAATGCTAGAATGAAAGTTATCAAGAAAGAAAGAAAGAAAGAAAGTAGAAAAGAAACTAAAGATAGAATGAAAGAAGGTATGAAAGCTAGAATAAAAGATATCAAGAAAGAAAGAAAGAAAGAAAGTAATAAAAAAACTAAAGATAGAATGAGAGAAGGTATGAAAGCTAGAATGTAACATATGAAGAAAGCAAGAAATGAAAGTAAGTAAAAAAGAAACTAAAGATAGAATGAGAGAAGGTATGAAAGCAAGAATAAAAGATATGAAGAAAGAAAGAAAAAAAAAATAAAGAAATTTAACATGAAATGAGAGAAGGTATGAAAGCTAGAATAAAAGATATCAAGAAAGAAAGAAAGAATGTAAGAAAGTAATAAAGAAACTAAAGATAGAAAGAGAGAAGGGATGAGAGCTAGAATGAAAGGTATCAAGAAAGAAAGAAAGAAAGTAATGAAGAAACTGAAGAAAGAATGAGTGATGGTATGAAAGCTAGAATGAAAGATATCAAGAAAGAAAGAAAAAAAGAAATCAATAAAGAAATTAAAGATGAAATGAGAGATGATATGAAAGCTAGAATGAAAAATATCAAGAAATAATGAAAGAAAGAATGAAAGAAAGTAATAAAGAAACTAAATATAGAATGAGTGAAGGTATGAAAGCTAGAATGTAAGATATGAAGAGATAAAGAACTGAAAGTAAGTAAAAAAGAAACTAAAGATAGAATGAGAGAAGGTATGAAAGCTAGAATGAAAGATATCAAGAAAGAAAGAAAAAAAGAAATCAATAAAGACATTAAAGATGAAATGAGAGATGGTATGAAAGCTAGAATGAAAAATATCAAGAAAGAAAGTAAGAAAGCAATAAAGAAACTTAAAATAGAGAGAAAAGATGGGAGCTAGAATGAAAGATATCAAGAAAGAAAAAAGGAACAAAGTACAAATAATGTAAAAAAGAAAATAAAGATTCAATGAGTGAAGATATGAATGCTAGAATGAAAGTTATCAAGAAAGAAAGAAAGAAAGAAAGAAAGAAAGAAAGTAGAAAAGAGACTAAAGATAGAATGAGAGGGTATGAAAGCTAGAATGTAAGATATCAAGAAAGAAAGAAATGAAAGAAAGTAAAAAAGAAAATAAAAATAGAATGAGAGAAGGTATGAAAGCTAGAATGAAAGATATCATGAAAGAAAAAAGGAACAAAGTAGAAGGAATGTAATAAAATAAAGATCGAATGAGTGAAGATATGAATGCTAGAATCAAAGTTATCAAGAAAGAAAGAAAGAAAGAAAGTAGAAAAGAAACTAAAGATAGAATGAAAGAAGGTATGAAAGCTAGAATGAAAGATATCAAGAAAGAAAGAAAGAAAGAAAGAAAGTAATAAAAAAACTAAAGATAGAATGAGAGAAGGTATGAAAGCTAGAATGTAACATATGAAGAAAGCAAGAAAAGAAAGTAAGTAAAAAAGAAACTAAAGATAGAATGAGAGAAGGTATGAAAGCAAGAATAAAAGATATCAAGAAAGAAAGAAATGAAAGTAAGTAAAAAAGAAACTAAAGATAGAATGTGAGAAGGTATGAAAGCAAGAATGAAAGATATCAAGAAAGAAAGAAAAAAAGAAATAATAAAACAATTAAAGATGAAATGAGAGAAGGTATGAAATCTAGAATGATAGATGTCAAGAAAGAAAGAAATGAAAGTAAGTAAAAAAGAAACTAAAGATAGAATGAGAGAAGGTATCAATGCAAGAATAAAAAATATCAAGAAAGAAAAAATAAAATCAATAAAGAAATTAAAGATGAAATGAGAGAATATATGAAAGCTAGATTGAAAGATATCAAGAAAGAAAGAAAGAAATCAATAAAGAAACTAAAGATAAAATGAGAGAAGGTATGAAATCTAGAATGAAAGATATCAAGAAAGAAAGAAAGAAAGAAAGTAACAAATAAAGAAACTAAAGATAGAATGAGAGAAGGTATTAGAGCTAGAATGAAAGAGATTAAGAAAGAAAGAAATGATAGTAACTAAAAAAGAAACTAAAGATAGGAAGTGAGAAGGTATGAAAGCTAGAATGAAAGATATCAAGAAAGAAAGTAAGAAAGTAATAAAGAAACTAAAAATAGAGAGAAAAGATGAGAGCTAGAATGAAAAATATCAAGAAAGAAAAAAGGAACAAAGTAGAAATAATGTAATAAAGAAAATAAAGATTGAATGAGTGAAGATATGAATGCTAGAATGAAAGTTATCAAGAAAGAAAGAAAGAAAGAAAAAAAGAAAGTAGTAAAGAAACTAAAGACAGAATGAGAGAAGGTTTGAAAGCTAGAATGTAAGATATCAAGAAAGAAAGAAATGAAAGTAAGTAAAAAAGAAACTAAAGATAGAATGAGAGAAGGTATGAAAGCTAGAATGAAAGTTATCAAGAAAGAAAAAAGGAATAAAGTAGAAAAATGTAATAAAGAAAATAAAGATTGAATGAGTGAAGATATGAATGCTAGAATGAAAGTTATCAAGAAAGAAAGAAAGAAAGAAAGTAGAAAAGAAACTAAAGATAGAATGAAAGAAGGTATGAAAGCTAGAATAAAAGATATCAAGAAAGAAAGAAAGAAAGAAAGTAATAAAAAAACTAAAGATAGAATGAGAGAAGGTATGAAAGCTAGAATGTAACATATGAAGAAAGCAAGAAATGAAAGTAAGTAAAAAAGAAACTAAAGATAGAATGAGAGAAGGTATGAAAGCAAGAATAAAAGATATGAAGAAAGAAAGAAAAAAAATCAATAAAGAAATTTAACATGAAATGAGAGAAGGTATGAAAGCTAGAATAAAAGATATCAAGAAAGAAAGAAAGAATGTAAGAAAGTAATAAAGAAACTAAAGATAGAAAGAGAGAAGGGATGAGAGCTAGAATGAAAGGTATCAAGAAAGAAAGAAAGAAAGTAATGAAGAAACTGAAGAAAGAATGAGTGATGGTATGAAAGCTAGAATGAAAGATATCAAGAAAGAAAGAAAAAAAGAAATCAATGAAGAAATTAAAGATGAAATGAGAGATGATATGAAAGCTAGAATGAAAAATATCAAGAAATAATGAAAGAAAGAATGAAAGAAAGTAATAAAGAAACTAAATATAGAATGAGTGAAGGTATGAAAGCTAGAATGTAAGATATGAAGAGATAAAGAAATGAAAGTAAGTAAAAAAGAAACTAAAGATAGAATGAGAGAAGGTATGAAAGCTAGAATGAAAGATATCAAGAAAGAAAGAAAAAAAGAAATCAATAAAGACATTAAAGATGAAATGAGAGATGGTATGAAAGCTAGAATGAAAAATATCAAGAAAGAAAGTAAGAAAGTAATAAAGAAACTAAAAATAGAGAGAAAAGATGAGAGCTAGATTGAAAGATATCAAGAAAGAAAAAAGGAACAAAGTACAAATAATATAATAAAGAAAATAAAGATTGAATGAGTGAAGATATGAATGCTAGAATGAAAGTTATCAAGAAAGAAAGAATGAAAGAATGTAGTAAAGAAACTAAAGATAGAATGAGAGAAGGTATGAAAGCTAGAATGTAAGATATCAAGAAAGAAAGAAAGAAAGAAAGTAATAAAAAAACTAAAGATAGAATGAGAGAAGGAATCAATGCAAGAATGAAAAATATCAAGAAAGAAAGAAAAAATGAAATCAATAAAGAAATTAAAGATGAAATGAGAGAATATATGAAAGCTAGATTGAATGATATCAAGAAAGAAAGAAAGAAATCAATAAAGAAACTAAAGATAAAATGAGAGAAGGTATGAAATCTAGAATGAAAGATATCAAGAAAGAAAGAAAGAAAGTAACTAATAAAGAAACTAAAGATAGGATGAGAGAAGGTATTAGAGCTAGAATGAAAGAGATTAAGAAAGAAAGAAATGATAGTAACTAAAAAAGAAACTAAAGATAGGAAGTGAGAAGGTATGAAAGCTAGAATGAAAGATATCAAGAAAGAAAGTAAGAAAGTAATAAAGAAACTAAAAATAGAGAGAAAAGATGAGAGCTAGAATGAAAAATATCAAGAAAGAAAAAAGGAACAAAGTAGAAATAATGTAATAAAGAAAATAAAGATTGAATGAGTGAAGATATGAATGCTAGAATGAAAGTTATCAAGAAAGAAAGAAAGAAAGAAAAAAAGAAAGTAGTAAAGAAACTAAAGACAGAATGAGAGAAGGTTTGAAAGCTAGAATGTAAGATATCAAGAAAGAAAGAAATGAAAGTAAGTAAAAAAGAAACTAAAGATAGAATGAGAGAAGGTATGAAAGCTAGAATGAAAGTTATCAAGAAAGAAAAAAGGAACAAAGTAGAAAAATGTAATAAAGAAAATAAAGATTGAATGAGTGAAGATATGAATGCTAGAATGAAAGTTATCAAGAAAGAAAGAAAGAAAGAAAGTAGAAAAGAAACTAAAGATAGAATGAAAGAAGGTATGAAAGCTAGAATAAAAGATATCAAGAAAGAAAGAAAGAAAGAAAGTAATAAAAAAACTAAAGATAGAATGAGAGAAGGTATGAAAGCTAGAATGTAACATATGAAGAAAGCAAGAAATGAAAGTAAGTAAAAAAGAAACTAAAGATAGAATGAGAGAAGGTATGAAAGCAAGAATAAAAGATATGAAGAAAGAAAGAAAAAAAATCAATAAAGAAATTTAACATGAAATGAGAGAAGGTATGAAAGCTAGAATAAAAGATATCAAGAAAGAAAGAAAGAATGTAAGAAAGTAATAAAGAAACTAAAGATAGAAAGAGAGAAGGGATGAGAGCTAGAATGAAAGGTATCAAGAAAGAAAGAAAGAAAGTAATGAAGAAACTGAAGAAAGAATGAGTGATGGTATGAAAGCTAGAATGAAAGATATCAAGAAAGAAAGAAAAAAAGAAATCAATAAAGAAATTAAAGATGAAATGAGAGATGATATGAAAGCTAGAATGAAAAATATCAAGAAATAATGAAAGAAAGAATGAAAGAAAGTAATAAAGAAACTAAATATAGAATGAGTGAAGGTATGAAAGCTAGAATGTAAGATATGAAGAGATAAAGAAATGAAAGTAAGTAAAAAAGAAACTAAAGATAGAATGAGAGAAGGTATGAAAGCTAGAATGAAAGATATCAAGAAAGAAAGAAAAAAAGAAATCAATAAAGACATTAAAGATGAAATGAGAGATGGTATGAAAGCTAGAATGAAAAATATCAAGAAAGAAAGTAAGAAAGTAATAAAGAAACTAAAAATAGAGAGAAAAGATGAGAGCTAGATTGAAAGATATCAAGAAAGAAAAAAGGAACAAAGTACAAATAATATAATAAAGAAAATAAAGATTGAATGAGTGAAGATATGAATGCTAGAATGAAAGTTATCAAGAAAGAAAGAATGAAAGAATGTAGTAAAGAAACTAAAGATAGAATGAGAGAAGGTATGAAAGCTAGAATGTAAGATATCAAGAAAGAAAGAAAGAAAGAAAGTAATAAAAAAACTAAAGATAGAATGAGAGAAGGAATCAATGCAAGAATGAAAAATATCAAGAAAGAAAGAAAAAATGAAATCAATAAAGAAATTAAAGATGAAATGAGAGAATATATGAAAGCTAGATTGAATGATATCAAGAAAGAAAGAAAGAAATCAATAAAGAAACTAAAGATAAAATGAGAGAAGGTATGAAATCTAGAATGAAAGATATCAAGAAAGAAAGAAAGAAAGTAACTAATAAAGAAACTAAAGATAGAATGAGAGAAGGTATTAGAGCTAGAATGAAAGAGATTAAGAAAGAAAGAAATGATAGTAACTAAAAAAGAAACTAAAGATAGGAAGTGAGAAGGTATGAAAGCTAGAATGAAAGATATCAAGAAAGAAAGTAAGAAAGTAATAAAGAAACTAAAAATAGAGAGAAAAGATGAGAGCTAGAATGAAAAATATCAAGAAAGAAAAAAGGAACAAAGTAGAAATAATGTAATAAAGAAAATAAAGATTGAATGAGTGAAGATATGAATGCTAGAATGAAAGTTATCAAGAAAGAAAGAAAGAAAAAAAAAAAGAAAGTAGTAAAGAAACTAAAGACAGAATGAGAGAAGGTTTGAAAGCTAGAATGTAAGATATCAAGAAAGAAAGAAATGAAAGTAAGTAAAAAAGAAACTAAAGATAGAATGAGAGAAGGTATGAAAGCTAGAATGAAAGTTATCATGAAAGAAAAAAGGAACAAAGTAGAAAAATGTAATAAAGAAAATAAAGATTGAATGAGTGAAGATATGAATGCTAGAATGAAAGTTATCAAGAAAGAAAGAAAGAAAGAAAGTAGAAAAGAAACTAAAGATAGAATGAAAGAAGGTATGAAAGCTAGAATAAAAGATATCAAGAAAGAAAGAAAGAAAGAAAGTAATAAAAAAACTAAAGATAGAATGAGAGAAGGTATGAAAGCTAGAATGTAACATATGAAGAAAGCAAGAAATGAAAGTAAGTAAAAAAGAAACTAAAGATAGAATGAGAGAAGGTATGAAAGCAAGAATAAAAGATATGAAGAAAGAAAGAAAAAAAATCAATAAAGAAATTTAACATGAAATGAGAGAAGGTATGAAAGCTAGAATAAAAGATATCAAGAAAGAAAGAAAGAATGTAAGAAAGTAATAAAGAAACTAAAGATAGAAAGAGAGAAGGGATGAGAGCTAGAATGAAAGGTATCAAGAAAGAAAGAAAGAAAGTAATGAAGAAACTGAAGAAAGAATGAGTGATGGTATGAAAGCTAGAATGAAAGATATCAAGAAATAAAGAAAAAAAGAAATCAATAAAGAAATTAAAGATGAAATGAGAGATGATATGAAAGCTAGAATGAAAAATATCAAGAAATAATGAAAGAAAGAATGAAAGAAAGTAATAAAGAAACTAAATATAGAATGAGTGAAGGTATGAAAGCTAGAATGTAAGATATGAAGAGATAAAGAAATGAAAGTAAGTAAAAAAGAAACTAAAGATAGAATGAGAGAAGGTATGAAAGCTAGAATGAAAGAAATCAAGAAAGAAAGAAAAAAAGAAATCAATAAAGACATTAAAGATGAAATGAGAGATGGTATGAAAGCTAGAATGAAAAATATCAAGAAAGAAAGTAAGAAAGTAATAAAGAAACAAAAAATAGAGAGAAAAGATGAGAGCTAGATTGAAAGATATCAAGAAAGAAAAAAGGAACAAAGTACAAATAATGTAATAAAGAAAATAAAGATTGAATGAGTGAAGATATGAATGCTAGAATGAAAGTTATCAAGAAAGAAAGAATGAAAGAATGTAGTAAAGAAACTAAAGATAGAATGAGAGAAGGTATGAAAGCTAGAATGTAAGATATCAAGAAAGAAAGAAAGAAAGAAAGTAATAAAAAAACTAAAGATAGAATGAGAGAAGGAATCAATGCAAGAATGAAAAATATCAAGAAAGAAAGAAAAAATGAAATCAATAAAGAAATTAAAGATGAAATGAGAGAATATATGAAAGCTAGATTGAATGATATCAAGAAAGAAAGAAAGAAATCAATAAAGAAACTAAAGATAAAATGAGAGAAGGTAAGAAATCTAGAATGAAAGATATCAAGAAAGAAAAAAGGAACAAAGTAGAAATAATATTACAAAGAAAATAAAGATTGAATGAGTGAAGATATGAATGCTAGAATGAAAGTTATCAAGAAAGAAAGAAAGAAAAAAAGTAGTAAAGAAACTAAAGACAGAATGAGAGAAGGTATGAAAGCTAGAATGTAAGATATCAAGAAAGAAAGAAATGAAAGTAAGTAAAAAAGAAACTAAAGATAGAATGAGAGAAGGAATGAAAGCTAGAATGAAAGATATCAAGAAAGAAAAAAGGAACAAAGTAGAAAAAATGTAATAAAGAATATAAAGATTGAATGAGTGAAGGTATGAATGCTAGAATGAAAGTTATCAAGAAAGAAAGAAAGAAAGAAAGAAAGAAAAAAAGAAACTAAAGATAGAATGAAAGAAGGTATGAAAGCTAGAATGAAAGATATCAAGAAAGAAATAAAGAAAGAAAGTAATAAAAAACTAAAGATAGAATGAGAGAAGTTATGAAAGCTAGAATAAAAGATATCAAGAAAGAAAGAAAGAAATCAATAAAGAAACTAAAGATAAAATGAGAGAAGGTATGAAATCTAGAATGAAAGATATCAAGAAAGAAAGAAAGAAAGCAACTAATAAAGAAACTAAAGATAAAATGAGAGAAGGTATTAAAGCTAGAATGAAAGAGATAAAGAAAGAAAGAAATGATAGTAAGTAAAAAAGAAACTAAAGATAGGAAGTGAGAAGGTATGAAAGCTAGAATGAAAGATATCAAGAAAGAAAGTAAGAAAGTAATAAAGAAACAAAAAATAGAGAGAAAAGATGAGAGCTACAATGAAAGATATCAAGAAAGAAAAAAGAACAAAGTAGAAATAATGTAATAAAGAAAATAAAAATTCAATGAGTGAAGATATGAATGCTAGAATGAAAGTTATGAAGAAAGAAAGAAAGAAAGAAATAAAGAAAGTAGTAAAGAAACTAAAGACAGAATGAGAGAAGGTTTGAAAGCTAGAATGTAAGATATCAAGAAAGAAAGAAATGAAAGTAAGTAAAAAAGAAACTAAAGATAGAATGAGAGAAGGTATGAAAGCTAGAATGAAAGTTATCAAGAAAGAAAAAAGGAACAAAGTAGAAAAATGTAATAAAGAAAATAAAGATTGAATGAGTGAAGATATGAATGCTAGAATGAAAGTTATCAAGAAAGAAAGAAAGAAAGAAAGTAGAAAAGAAACTAAAGATAGAATGAAAGAAGGTATGAAAGCTAGAATAAAAGATATCAAGAAAGAAAGAAAGAAAGAAAGTAATAAAAAAACTAAAGATAGAATGAGAGAAGGTATGAAAGCTAGAATGTAACATATGAAGAAAGCAAGAAATGAAAGTAAGTAAAAAAGAAACTAAAGATAGAATGAGAGAAGGTATGAAAGCAAGAATAAAAGATATGAAGAAAGAAAGAAAAAAAATCAATAAAGAAATTTAACATGAAATGAGAGAAGGTATGAAAGCTAGAATAAAAGATATCAAGAAAGAAAGAAAGAATGTAAGAAAGTAATAAAGAAACTAAAGATAGAAAGAGAGAAGGGATGAGAGCTAGAATGAAAGGTATCAAGAAAGAAAGAAAGAAAGTAATGAAGAAACTGAAGAAAGAATGAGTGATGGTATGAAAGCTAGAATGAAAGATATCAAGAAAGAAAGAAAAAAAGAAATCAATAAAGAAATTAAAGATGAAATGAGAGATGATATGAAAGCTAGAATGAAAAATATCAAGAAATAATGAAAGAAAGAATGAAAGAAAGTAATAAAGAAACTAAATATAGAATGAGTGAAGGTATGAAAGCTAGAATGTAAGATATGAAGAGATAAAGAAATGAAAGTAAGTAAAAAAGAAACTAAAGATAGAATGAGAGAAGGTATGAAAGCTAGAATGAAAGATATCAAGAAAGAAAGAAAAAAAGAAATCAATAAAGACATTAAAGATGAAATGAGAGATGGTATGAAAGCTAGAATGAAAAATATCAAGAAAGAAAGTAAGAAAGTAATAAAGAAACTAAAAATAGAGAGAAAAGATGAGAGCTAGATTGAAAGATATCAAGAAAGAAAAAAGGAACAAAGTACAAATAATATAATAAAGAAAATAAAGATTGAATGAGTGAAGATATGAATGCTAGAATGAAAGTTATCAAGAAAGAAAGAATGAAAGAATGTAGTAAAGAAACTAAAGATAGAATGAGAGAAGGTATGAAAGCTAGAATGTAAGATATCAAGAAAGAAAGAAAGAAAGAAAGTAATAAAAAAACTAAAGATAGAATGAGAGAAGGAATCAATGCAAGAATGAAAAATATCAAGAAAGAAAGAAAAAATGAAATCAATAAAGAAATTAAAGATGAAATGAGAGAATATATGAAAGCTAGATTGAATGATATCAAGAAAGAAAGAAAGAAATCAATAAAGAAACTAAAGATAAAATGAGAGAAGGTATGAAATCTAGAATGAAAGATATCAAGAAAGAAAGAAAGAAAGTAACTAATAAAGAAACTAAAGATAGAATGAGAGAAGGTATTAGAGCTAGAATGAAAGAGATTAAGAAAGAAAGAAATGATAGTAACTAAAAAAGAAACTAAAGATAGGAAGTGAGAAGGTATGAAAGCTAGAATGAAAGATATCAAGAAAGAAAGTAAGAAAGTAATAAAGAAACTAAAAATAGAGAGAAAAGATGAGAGCTAGAATGAAAAATATCAAGAAAGAAAAAAGGAACAAAGTAGAAATAATGTAATAAAGAAAATAAAGATTGAATGAGTGAAGATATGAATGCTAGAATGAAAGTTATCAAGAAAGAAAGAAAGAAAAAAAAAAAGAAAGTAGTAAAGAAACTAAAGACAGAATGAGAGAAGGTTTGAAAGCTAGAATGTAAGATATCAAGAAAGAAAGAAATGAAAGTAAGTAAAAAAGAAACTAAAGATAGAATGAGAGAAGGTATGAAAGCTAGAATGAAAGTTATCATGAAAGAAAAAAGGAACAAAGTAGAAAAATGTAATAAAGAAAATAAAGATTGAATGAGTGAAGATATGAATGCTAGAATGAAAGTTATCAAGAAAGAAAGAAAGAAAGAAAGTAGAAAAGAAACTAAAGATAGAATGAAAGAAGGTATGAAAGCTAGAATAAAAGATATCAAGAAAGAAAGAAAGAAAGAAAGTAATAAAAAAACTAAAGATAGAATGAGAGAAGGTATGAAAGCTAGAATGTAACATATGAAGAAAGCAAGAAATGAAAGTAAGTAAAAAAGAAACTAAAGATAGAATGAGAGAAGGTATGAAAGCAAGAATAAAAGATATGAAGAAAGAAAGAAAAAAAATCAATAAAGAAATTTAACATGAAATGAGAGAAGGTATGAAAGCTAGAATAAAAGATATCAAGAAAGAAAGAAAGAATGTAAGAAAGTAATAAAGAAACTAAAGATAGAAAGAGAGAAGGGATGAGAGCTAGAATGAAAGGTATCAAGAAAGAAAGAAAGAAAGTAATGAAGAAACTGAAGAAAGAATGAGTGATGGTATGAAAGCTAGAATGAAAGATATCAAGAAATAAAGAAAAAAAGAAATCAATAAAGAAATTAAAGATGAAATGAGAGATGATATGAAAGCTAGAATGAAAAATATCAAGAAATAATGAAAGAAAGAATGAAAGAAAGTAATAAAGAAACTAAATATAGAATGAGTGAAGGTATGAAAGCTAGAATGTAAGATATGAAGAGATAAAGAAATGAAAGTAAGTAAAAAAGAAACTAAAGATAGAATGAGAGAAGGTATGAAAGCTAGAATGAAAGAAATCAAGAAAGAAAGAAAAAAAGAAATCAATAAAGACATTAAAGATGAAATGAGAGATGGTATGAAAGCTAGAATGAAAAATATCAAGAAAGAAAGTAAGAAAGTAATAAAGAAACAAAAAATAGAGAGAAAAGATGAGAGCTAGATTGAAAGATATCAAGAAAGAAAAAAGGAACAAAGTACAAATAATGTAATAAAGAAAATAAAGATTGAATGAGTGAAGATATGAATGCTAGAATGAAAGTTATCAAGAAAGAAAGAATGAAAGAATGTAGTAAAGAAACTAAAGATAGAATGAGAGAAGGTATGAAAGCTAGAATGTAAGATATCAAGAAAG
Organism: Intellagama lesueurii; assembly: GCA_037013535.1. Taxonomy (NCBI): domain Eukaryota; kingdom Metazoa; phylum Chordata; class Lepidosauria; order Squamata; family Agamidae; genus Intellagama; species Intellagama lesueurii. The sequence goes on from JBAJHW010000002.1 coordinate 94,031,710, forward strand.
AAAGAAAGAAAGAAAGTAATAAAAAAACTAAAGATAGAATGAGAGAAGGAATCAATGCAAGAATGAAAAATATCAAGAAAGAAAGAAAAAATGAAATCAATAAAGAAATTAAAGATGAAATGAGAGAATATATGAAAGCTAGATTGAATGATATCAAGAAAGAAAGAAAGAAATCAATAAAGAAACTAAAGATAAAATGAGAGAAGGTAAGAAATCTAGAATGAAAGATATCAAGAAAGAAAAAAGGAACAAAGTAGAAATAATATTACAAAGAAAATAAAGATTGAATGAGTGAAGATATGAATGCTAGAATGAAAGTTATCAAGAAAGAAAGAAAGAAAAAAAGTAGTAAAGAAACTAAAGACAGAATGAGAGAAGGTATGAAAGCTAGAATGTAAGATATCAAGAAAGAAAGAAATGAAAGTAAGTAAAAAAGAAACTAAAGATAGAATGAGAGAAGGAATGAAAGCTAGAATGAAAGATATCAAGAAAGAAAAAAGGAACAAAGTAGAAAAAATGTAATAAAGAATATAAAGATTGAATGAGTGAAGGTATGAATGCTAGAATGAAAGTTATCAAGAAAGAAAGAAAGAAAGAAAGAAAGAAAGAAAAAAAGAAACTAAAGATAGAATGAAAGAAGGTATGAAAGCTAGAATGAAAGATATCAAGAAAGAAATAAAGAAAGAAAGTAATAAAAAACTAAAGATAGAATGAGAGAAGTTATGAAAGCTAGAATAAAAGATATCAAGAAAGAAAGAAAGAAATCAATAAAGAAACTAAAGATAAAATGAGAGAAGGTATGAAATCTAGAATGAAAGATATCAAGAAAGAAAGAAAGAAAGCAACTAATAAAGAAACTAAAGATAAAATGAGAGAAGGTATTAAAGCTAGAATGAAAGAGATAAAGAAAGAAAGAAATGATAGTAAGTAAAAAAGAAACTAAAGATAGGAAGTGAGAAGGTATGAAAGCTAGAATGAAAGATATCAAGAAAGAAAGTAAGAAAGTAATAAAGAAACAAAAAATAGAGAGAAAAGATGAGAGCTACAATGAAAGATATCAAGAAAGAAAAAAGAACAAAGTAGAAATAATGTAATAAAGAAAATAAAAATTCAATGAGTGAAGATATGAATGCTAGAATGAAAGTTATGAAGAAAGAAAGAAAGAAAGAAATAAAGAAAGTAGTAAAGAAACTAAAGACAGAATGAGTGAAGATATGAATGCTAGAATGAAAGTTATCAAGAAAGAAAGAAAGAAAGAAAGAAAGTAGTAAAGAAACTAAAGATAGAATGAGAGAAGGTATGAAAGCTAGAATGAAAGATATCAAGAAAGAAAAAAGGAACAAAGTAGAAAAAATGTAATCAAGAAAATAAAGATTGAATGAGTGAAGATATGAATGCTAGAATGAAAGTTAGCAAGAAAGAAAGAAAGAAAGAAAGAAGGTAGAAAAGAAACTAAAGATAGAATGAGAGAGTATGAAAGCTAGAATGAAAGATATCATGAAAGAAAAAAGGAACAAAGTAGAAGGAATGTAATAAAGAAAATAAAGATCGAATGACAGAAGATATGAATGCTAGAATCAAAGTTATCAAGAAAGAAAGAAAGAAAGAAAGTAGAAAAGAAACTAAAGATAGAATGAAAGAAGGTATGAAAGCTAGAATGAAAGATATCAAGAAAGAAAGAAAGAAAGAAAGTAATAAAAAAACTAAAGATAGAATGAGAGAAGGTATGAAAGCTAGAATGTAACATATGAAGAAAGCAAGAAAAGAAAGTAAGTAAAAAAGAAACTAAAGCTAGAATGAGAGAAGGTATGAAAGCAAGAATAAAAGATATCAAGAAAGAAAAAAATGAAAGTTAGTAAAAAAGAAATGAAAGATAGAATGTGAGAAGGTATGAAAGCAAGAATAAAAGATATCAAGAAAGAAAGAAAAAAAATCAATAAAGAAATTTAACATGAAATGAGAGAAGGTATGAAAGCTAGAATAAAAGATATCAAGAAAGAAAGAATGTAAGAAAGTAATAAAGAAACTAAAGATAGAAAGAGAGAAGGGATGAGAGCTAGAATGAAAGATATCAAGAAAGAAAGAAGGTAAGAAAGTAAAAAAGAAGCTAAAGATAAAATGAGAGAAGGTATGAAATCTAGAATGAAAGGTATCAAGAAGGAAAGAAAGAAAGTAATGAAGAAACTAAAGAAAGAATGAGTGATGGTATGAAAGCTAGAAAGCAAGAATTGAAGAAAGAAAGAAATGAAAGTAAGTAAAAAAGAATCTAAAGATAGAATTAGAGAAGGTATGAAAGCTAGAATGTAAGATATGAAGAGATAAAGAAATGAAAGTAAGTAAAAAAGAAACTAAAGATAGAATGAGAGCAGGAATGAAAGCTAGAATGAAAGATATCAAGAAAGAAAAAAGGAACAAAGTAGAAAAAATGTAATAAAGAATATAAAGATTGAATGAGTGAAGATATGAATGCTAGAATGAAAGTTATCAAGAAAGAAAGAAAGAAAGAAAGAAAGTAGAAAAGAAACTAAAGATAGAATGAAAGAAGGTATGAAAGCCAGAATGAAAGATATCAAGAAAGAAAGAAAGAAAGAAAGTAATAAAAAACTAAAGATAGAATGAGAGAAGGTATGAAAGCTAGAATAAAAGATATCAAGAAAGAAAGAAAGAAGTCAATAAAGAAACTAAAGATAAAATGAGAGAAGGTATGAAATCTAGAATGAAAGATATCAAGAAAGAAAGAAAGAAATTAACTAATAAAGAAACTAAAGATAAAATGAGAGAAGGTATTAAAGCTAGAATGAAAGAGATAAAGAAAGAAAGAAATGATAGTAAGTAAAAAAGAAACTAAAGATAGGAAGTGAGAAGGTATGAAAGCTAGAATGAAAGATATCAAGAAAGAAAGTAAGAAAGTAATAAAGAAACTAAAAATAGAGAGAAAAGATGAGAGCTACAATGAAAGATATCAAGAAAGAAAAAAGAACAAAGTAGAAATAAAGTAATAAAGAAAATAAAGATTGAATGAGTGAAGATATGAACGCTAGACTGAAAGTTATCAAGAAAGAAAGAAAGAAAGAAAAAAAGAAAGTAGTAAAGAAACTAAAGACAGAATGAGAGAAGGTTTGAAAGCTAGAATGTAAGATATCAAGAAAGAAAGAAATGAATGTAAGCAAAAAAGAAACTAAAGATAGAATGAGAGAAGGTATGAAAGCTAGAATGAAAGATATCAAGAAAGAAAAAAGGAACGAAGTAGAAAAAATGTAATAAAGAAAATAAAGATTGAATGAGTGAAGATATGAATGCTAGAATGAAAGTTATCAAGAAAGAAAGAAAGAAAGAAAGTAGAAAAGAAACTAAAGATAGAATGAAAGAAGGTATGAAAGCTAGAATAAAAGATATCAAGAAAGAAAGAAAGAAAGAAAGTAATAAAAAAACTAAAGATAGAATGAGAGAAGGTATGAAAGCTAGAATGTAACATATGAAGAAAGCAAGAAATGAAAGTAAGTAATAAAGAAACTAAAGATAGAATGAGAGAAGGTATGAAAGCAAGAATAAAAGATATCAAGAAAGAAAGAAAAAAATCAATAAAGAAATTTAAGATGAAATGAGAGAAGGTATGAAACCTAGAATAAAAGACATCAAGAAAGATAGAAAGAATGTAAGAAAGTAATAAAGAAACTAAAGATAGAAAGAGAGAAGGGATGAGAGCTAGAATGAAAGGTATCAAGAAAGAAAGAAAGAAAGTAATGAAGAAACTGAAGAAAGAATGAGTGATGGTATGAAAGCTAGAATGAAAGATATCATGAAAGAAAGAAAAAAAGAAATCAATAAAGAAATTAAAGATGAAATGAGAGATGATATGAATGCTAGAATGAAAAATATCAAGAAAGAATGAAAGAAAGAATGAAAGAAAGTAATAAAGAAACTAAATATAGAATGAGTGAATGTATGAAAGCTAGAATGTAAGATATGAAGAGATAAAGAAATGAAAGTAAGTAAAAAAGAAACTAAAGATAGAATGAGAGAAGGTATGAAAGCTAGAATGAAAGATATCAAGAAAGAAACAAAAAAAGAAATCAATAAAGACATTAAAGATGAAATGAGAGATGGTATGAAAGCTAGAATGAAAAATATCAAGAAAGAAAGTAAGAAAGTAATAAAGAAACTAAAAATAGAGAGAAAAGATGAGAGCTAGAATGAAAGATATCAAGAAAGAAAAAAGGAACAAAGTACAAATAATGTAATAAAGAAAATAAAAATTGAATGAGTGAAGATATGAATGCTAGAATGAAAGTTATCAAGAAAGAATGAATGAAAGAAAGTAGTAATGAAACTAAAGATAGAATGAGAGAAGGTATGAAAGCTAGAATGAAAGATATCAAGAAAGAAAAAAGGAACAAAGTAGAAAAAATGTAATAAAGAAAATAAAGATTGAATGAGTGAAGATATAAATGCTAGAATGAAAGTTATCAAGAAAGAAAGAAAGAAAGAAAGAAAGAAAGTAGAAAAGAGACTAAAGATAGAATGAGAGGGTATGAAAGCTAGAATGTAAGATATCAAGAAAGAAAGAAATGAAAGAAAGTAAAAAAGAAAATAAAAATAGAATGAGAGAAGGTATGAAAGCTAGAATGAAAGATATCATGAAAGAAAAAAGGAACAAAGTAGAAGGAATGTAATAAAGAAAATAAAGATCGAATGAGTGAAGATATGAATGCTAGAATCAAAGTTATCAAGAAAGAAAGAAAGAAAGAAAGTAGAAAAGAAACTAAAGATAGAATGAAAGAAGGTATGAAAGCTAGAATGAAAGATATCAAGAAAGAAAGAAAGAAAGAAAGAAAGTAATAAAAAAACTAAAGATAGAATGAGAGAAGGTATAAAAGCTAGAATGTAACATATGAAGAAAGCAAGAAAAGAAAGTAAGTAAAAAAGAAACTAAAGATAGAATGAGAGAAGGTATGAAAGCAAGAATAAAAGATATCAAGAAAGAAAGAAATGAAAGTAAGTAAAAAAGAAACTAAAGATAGAATGAGAGAAGGTATGAAAGCTAGAATGAAAGATATCAAGAAAGAAAGAAAAAAAGAAATAATAAAACAATTAAAGATGAAATGAGAGAAGGTATGAAATCTAGAATGATAGATGTCAAGAAAGAAAGAAATGAAAGTAAGTAAAAAAGAAACTAAAGATAGAATGAGAGAAGGTATCAATGCAAGAATAAAAATATCAAGAAAGAAAAAATAAAATCAATAAAGAAATTAAAGATAAAATGAGAGAATATATGAAAGCTAGATTGAAAGATATCAAGAAAGAAAGAAAGAAATCAATAAAGAAATTAAAGATGAAATGAGAGAATATATGAAAGCTAGATTGAATGATATCAAGAAAGAAAGAAAGAAATCAATAAAGAAACTAAAGATAAAATGAGAGAAGGTATGAAATCTAGAATGAAAGATATCAAGAAAGAAAGAAAGAAAGTAACTAATAAAGAAACTAAAGATAGGAAGTGAGAAGGTATGAATGCTAGAATGAAAGATATCAAGAAAGAAAGTAAGAAAGTAATAAAGAAACTAAAAATAGAGAGAAAAGATGAGAGCTACAATGAAAGATATCAAGAAAGAAAAAAGGAACAAAGTAGAAATAATGTAATAAAGAAAATAAAGATTGAATGAGTGAAGATATGAATGCTAGAATGAAAGTTATCAAGAAAGAAAGAAAGAAAGAAAAAAAGTAGTAAAGAAACTAAAGACAGAATGAGAGAAGGTATGAAAGCTAGAATGTAAGATATCAAGAAAGAAAGAAATGAAAGTAAGTAAAAAAGAAACTAAAGATAGAATGAGAGAAGGTATGAAAGCTAGAATGAAAGATATCAAGAAAGAAAAAAGGAACAAAGTAGAAAAAATGTAATAAAGAAAATAATGATTGAATGAGTGAAGATATGAATGCTAGAATGAAAGTTATCAAGAAAGAAAGAAAGAAAGAAAGTAGAAAAGAAACTAAAGATAGAATGAAAGAAGGTATGAAAGCTAGAATAAAAGATATCAAGAAAGAAAGAAAGAAAGAAAGTAATAAAAAAACTAAAGATAGAATGAGAGAAGGTATGAAAGCTAGAATGTAACATATGAAGAAAGCAAGAAATGAAAGTAAGTAAAAAAGAAACTAAAGATAGAATGAGAGAAGGTATGAAAGCAAGAATAAAAGATATCAAGAAAGAAAGAAAAAAAATCAATAAAGAAATTTAAGATGAAATGAGAGAAGGTATGAAACCTAGAATAAAAGATATCAAGAAAGATAGAAAGAATGTAAGAAAGTAATAAAGAAACTAAAGATAGAAAGAGAGAAGGGATGAGAGCTAGAATGAAAGGTATCAAGAAAGAAAGAAAGAAAGTAATGAAGAAACTGAAGAAAGAATGAGTGATGGTATGAAAGCTAGAATGAAAGATATCAAGAAAGAAAGAAAAAAAGAAATCAATAAAGAAATTAAAGATGAAATGAGAGATGATATGAATGCTAGAATGAAAAATATCAAGAAAGAATGAAAGAAAGAATGAAAGAAAGTAATAAAGAAACTAAATATAGAATGAGTGAATGTATGAAAGCTAGAATGTAAGATATGAAGAGATAAAGAAATGAAAGTAAGTAAAAAAGAAACTAAAGATAGAATGAGAGAAGGTATGAAAGCTAGAATGAAAGATATCAAGAAAGAAAAAAAAAGAAATCAATAAAGACATTAAAGATGAAATGAGAGATGGTATGAAAGCTAGAATGAAAAATATCAAGAAAGAAAGTAAGAAAGTAATAAAGAAACTAAAAATAGAGAGAAAAGATGAGAGCTAGAATGAAAGATATCAAGAAAGAAAAAAGGAACAAAGTACAAATAATGTAATAAAGAAAATAAAGATTGAATGAGTGAAGATATGAATGCTAGAATGAAAGTTATCAAGAAAGAAAGAAAGAAAGAAAAAAAGTAGTAAAGAAACTAAAGACAGAATGAGAGAAGGTATGATAGCTAGAATGTAAGATATCAAGAAAGAAAGAAATGAAAGTAAGTAAAAAAGAAACTAAAGATAGAATGAGAGAAGGTATGAAAGCTAGAATGAAAGATATCAAGAAAGAAAAAAGGAACAAAGTAGAAAAAATGTAATAAAGAAAATAAAGATTGAATGAGTGAAGATATGAATGCTAGAATGAAAGTTATCAAGAAAGAAAGAAAGAAAGAAAGAAAGTAGAAAAGAAACTAAAGATAGAATGAAAGAAGGTATGAAAGCTAGAATGAAAGATATCACGAAAGAAAGAAAGAAAGAAAGTAATAAAAAACTAAAGATAGCATAAGAGAAGGTATGAAAGCTAGAATGAAAGATATCAAGAAAGAAAGAAAGTACTAATTAAGAAACTAAAGATAAAATGAGAGAAGGTATTAAAGCTAGAGTGAAAGAGATAAAGAAAGAAAGAAATGAAAGTAAGTAAAAAAGAAACTAAAGATAGGAAGTGAGAAGGTATGAAAGCTAGAATGAAAGATATCAAGAAAGAAAGTAAGAAAGTAATAAAGAAACTAAAAATATAGAGAAAAGATGAGAGCTACAATGAAAGATATCAAGAAAGAAAAAAGGAACAAAGTAGAAATAATGTAATAAAGAAAATAAAGATTGAATGAGTGAAGATATGAATGCTAGAATGAAAGTTATCAAGAAAGAACGAAAGAAACAAAGAAAGTAGTAAAGAAACTAAAGATAGAATGAGAGAAGGTATGAAAGCTAGAATGTAAGATATCAAGAAAGAAAGAAATGAAAGTACGTAAAAAAGAAACTAAAGATAGAATGAGAGAAGGTATGAAAGCTAGAATGAAAGATATCATGAAAGAAAAAAGGAACAAAGTAGAAGGAATGTAATAAAGAAAATAAAGATTGAATGAGTGAAGATATGAATGCTAGAATCAAAGTTATCAAGAAAGAAAGAAAGAAAGAAAGTAATATTAAAACTAAAGATAGAATGAGAGAAGGTATGAAAGCTAGAATGTAACATATGAAGAAAGCAAGAAAAGAAAGTAAGTAAAAAAGAAACTAAAGATAGAATGAGAGAAGGTATGAAAGCAAGAATAAAAGATATCAAGAAAGAAAGAAATGAAAGTAAGTAAAAAAGAAACTAAAGATTGAATGTGAGAAGGTATGAAAGAAAGAATGAAAGATATCAAGAAAGAAAGAAAGAAAGAAATAATAAAGCAATTAAAGATGAAATGAGAGAAGGTATGAAATCTAGAATGATAGATGTCAAGAAAGAAAGAAATGAAAGTAAGTAAAAAAGAAACTAAAGATAGAATGAGAGAAGGTATCAATGCAAGAATAAAAAATATCAAGAAAGAAAAAATGAAATCAATAAAGAAATTAAAGATGAAATGAGAGAGTATATGAAAGCTAGATTGAAAGATATCAAGAAAGAAAGAAAGAAATGAATAAAGAAACTAAATATAAAATGAGAGAAGGTATGAAATCTAGAATGAAAGATATCAAGAAAGAAAGAAAGAAAGTAATAAAAAAACTAAAGATAGAATGAGAGAAGGTATGAAAGCTAGAATGAAAGATATCATGAAAGAAAAAAGGAACAAAGTAGAAATAATGTAATAAAGAAAATAAAGATTGAATGAGTGAAGATATGAATGCTAGAATGAAAGTTATCAAGAAAGAACGAAAGAAACAAAGAAAGTAGTAAAGAAACTAAAGATAGAATGAGAGAAGGTATGAAAGCTAGAATGTAAGATATCAAGAATGAAAGAAATGAAAGTACATAAAAAAGAAACTAAAGATAGAATGAGAGAAGGTATGAAAGCTAGAATGAAAGATATCATGAAAGAAAAAAGGAACAAAGTAGAAGGAATGTAATAAAGAAAATAAAGATTGAATGAGTTAAGATATGAATGCTAGAATCAAAGTTATCAAGAAAGAAAGAAAGAAAGAAAGTAATATTAAAACTAAAGATAGAATGAGAGAAGGTATGAAAGCTAGAATGTAACATATGAAGAAAGCAAGAAAAGAAAGTAAGTAAAAAAGAAACTAAAGATAGAATGAGAGAAGGTATGAAAGCAAGAATAAAAGATATCAAGAAAGAAAGAAATGAAAGTAAGTAAAAAAGAAACTAAAGATTGAATGTGAGAAGGTATGAAAGAAAGAATGAAAGATATCAAGAAAGAAAGAAAAAAAGAAATAATAAAGCAATTAAAGATGAAATGAGAGAAGGTATGAAATCTAGAATGATAGATGTCAAGAAAGAAAGAAATGAAAGTAAGTAAAAAAGAAACTAAAGATAGAATGAGAGAAGGTATCAATGCAAGAATAAAAAATATCAAGAAAGAAAAAATGAAATCAATAAAGAAATTAAAGATGAAATGAGAGAGTATATGAAAGCTAGATTGAAAGATATCAAGAAAGAAAGAAAGAAATGAATAAAGAAACTAAATATAAAATGAGAGAAGGTATGAAATCTAGAATGAAAGATATCAAGAAAGAAAGAAAGAAAGTAATAAAAAAACTAAAGATAGAATGAGAGAAGGTATGAAAGCTAGAATGAAAGATATCATGAAAGAAAAAAGGAACAAAGTAGAAATAATGTAATAAAGAAAATAAAGATTGAATGAGTGAAGATATGAATGCTAGAATGAAAGTTATCAAGAAAGAACGAAAGAAACAAAGAAAGTAGTAAAGAAACTAAAGATAGAATGAGAGAAGGTATGAAAGCTAGAATGTAAGATATCAAGAAAGAAAGAAATGAAAGTACATAAAAAAGAAACTAAAGATAGAATGAGAGAAGGTATGAAAGCTAGAATGAAAGATATCATGAAAGAAAAAAGGAACAAAGTAGAAGGAATGTAATAAAGAAAATAAAGATTGAATGAGTGAAGATATGAATGCTAGAATCAAAGTTATCAAGAAAGAAAGAAAGAAAGAAAGTAATATTAAAACTAAAGATAGAATGAGAGAAGGTATGAAAGCTAGAATGTAAGATATCAAGAAAGAAAGAAATGAAAGTACATAAAAAAGAAACTAAAGATAGAATGAGAGAAGGTATGAAAGCTAGAATGAAAGATATCATGAAAGAAAAAAGGAACAAAGTAGAAGGAATGTAATAAAGAAAATAAAGATTGAATGAGTGAAGATATGAATGCTAGAATCAAAGTTATCAAGAAAGAAAGAAAGAAAGAAAGTAATATTAAAACTAAAGATAGAATGAGAGAAGGTATGAAAGCTAGAATGTAACATATGAAGAAAGCAAGAAAAGAAAGTAAGTAAAAAAGAAACTAAAGATAGAATGAGAGAAGGTATGAAAGCAAGAATAAAAGATATCAAGAAAGAAAGAAATGAAAGTAAGTAAAAAAGAAACTAAAGATAGAATGTGAGAAGGTATGAAAGAAAGAATGAAAGATATCAAGAAAGAAAGAAAAAAAGAAATAATAAAGCAATTAAAGATGAAATGAGAGAAGGTATGAAATCTAGAATGATAGATGTCAAGAAAGAAAGAAATGAAAGTAAGTAAAAAAGAAACTAAAGATAGAATGAGAGAAGGTATCAATGCAAGAATAAAAAATATCAAGAAAGAAAAAATGAAATCAATAAAGAAATTAAAGATGAAATGAGAGAGTATATGAAAGCTAGATTGAAAGATATCAAGAAAGAAAGAAAGAAATGAATAAAGAAACTAAATATAAAATGAGAGAAGGTATGAAATCTAGAATGAAAGATATCAAGAAAGAAAGAAAGAAAGTAATAAAAAAACTAAAGATAGAATGAGAGAAGGTATGAAAGCTAGAATGAAAGATATCATGAAAGAAAAAAGGAACAAAGTAGAAGGAATGTAATAAAGAAAATAAAGATTGAATGAGTGAAGATATGAATGCTAGAATGAAAGTTATCAAGAAAGAAAGAAAGAAAGAAAGAAAGAAAGTAGAAAAGAAACTAAAGATAGAATGAAAGAAGGTATGAAAGCTAGAATGAAAGATTTCAAGAAAGAAAGAAAGAAAGTAATAAAAAAACTAAAGATAGAATGAGAGAAGGTATGAAAGCTAGAATGTAACATATGAAGAAAGCAAGAAATGAAAGTAAGTAAAAAAGAAACTAAAGATAGAATGAGAGAAGGTATCAATGCAAGAATGAAAAATATCAAGAAAGAAAGAAAAAATGAAATCAATAAAGAAATTAAAGATGAAATGAGAGTATATATGAAAGCAAGATTGAAAGATATCAAGAAAGAAAGAAAGAAATCAATAAAGAAACTAAAGATAAAATGAGAGATGGTATGAAAGCTAGAATGAAAAATATCAAGAAAGAAAGTAAGAAAGTAATAAAGAAACTAAAAATAGAGAGAAAAGATGAGAGCTAGAATGAAAGATATCAAGAAAGAAAAAAGGAACAAAGTACAAATAATGTAATAAAGAAAATAAAAATTGAATGAGTGAAGATATGAATGCTAGAATGAAAGTTATCAAGAAAGAATGAATGAAAGAAAGTAGTAAAGAAACTAAAGATAGAATGAGAGAAGGTATGAAAGCTAGAATGAAAGATATCAAGAAAGAAAAAAGGAACAAAGTAGAAAAAATGTAATAAAGAAAATAAAGATTGAATGAGTGAAGATATAAATGCTAGAATGAAAGTTATCAAGAAAGAAAGAAAGAAAGAAAGAAAGAAAGTAGAAAAGAGACTAAAGATAGAATGAGAGGGTATGAAAGCTAGAATGTAAGATATCAAGAAAGAAAGAAATGAAAGAAAGTAAAAAAGAAAATAAAAATAGAATGAGAGAAGGTATGAAAGCTAGAATGAAAGATATCATGAAAGAAAAAAGGAACAAAGTAGAAGGAATGTAATAAAGAAAATAAAGATCGAATGAGTGAAGATATGAATGCTAGAATCAAAGTTATCAAGAAAGAAAGAAAGAAAGAAAGTAGAAAAGAAACTAAAGATAGAATGAAAGAAGGTATGAAAGCTAGAATGAAAGATATCAAGAAAGAAAGAAAGAAAGAAAGAAAGTAATAAAAAAACTAAAGATAGAATGAGAGAAGGTATAAAAGCTAGAATGTAACATATGAAGAAAGCAAGAAAAGAAAGTAAGTAAAAAAGAAACTAAAGATAGAATGAGAGAAGGTATGAAAGCAAGAATAAAAGATATCAAGAAAGAAAGAAATGAAAGTAAGTAAAAAAGAAAGTAAAGATAGAATGTGGGAAGGTATGAAAGCAAGAATGAAAGATATCAAGAAAGAAAGAAAAAAAGAAATAATAAAACAATTAAAGATGAAATGAGAGAAGGTATGAAATCTAGAATGATAGATGTCAAGAAAGAAAGAAATGAAAGTAAGTAAAAAAGAAACTAAAGATAGAATGAGAGAAGGTATCAATGCAAGAATAAAAATATCAAGAAAGAAAAAATAAAATCAATAAAGAAATTAAAGATAAAATGAGAGAATATATGAAAGCTAGATTGAAAGATATCAAGAAAGAAAGAAAGAAATCAATAAAGAAATTAAAGATGAAATGAGAGAATATATGAAAGCTAGATTGAATGATATCAAGAAAGAAAGAAAGAAATCAATAAAGAAACTAAAGATAAAATGAGAGAAGGTATGAAATCTAGAATGAAAGATATCAAGAAAGAAAGAAAGAAAGTAACTAATAAAGAAACTAAAGATAGGAAGTGAGAAGGTATGAAAGCTAGAATGAAAGATATCAAGAAAGAAAGTAAGAAAGTAATAAAGAAACTAAAAATAGAGAGAAAAGATGAGAGCTACAATGAAAGATATCAAGAAAGAAAAAAGGAACAAAGTAGAAATAATGTAATAAAGAAAATAAAGATTGAATGAGTGAAGATATGAATGCTAGAATGAAAGTTATCAAGAAAGAAAGAAAGAAAGAAAAAAAGTAGTAAAGAAACTAAAGACAGAATGAGAGAAGGTATGAAAGCTAGAATGTAAGATATCAAGAAAGAAAGAAATGAAAGTAAGTAAAAAAGAAACTAAAGATAGAATGAGAGAAGGTATGAAAGCTAGAATGAAAGATATCAAGAAAGAAAAAAGGAACAAAGTAGAAAAAATGTAATAAAGAAAATAATGATTGAATGAGTGAAGATATGAATGCTAGAATGAAAGTTATCAAGAAAGAAAGAAAGAAAGAAAGTAGAAAAGAAACTAAAGATAGAATGAAAGAAGGTATGAAAGCTAGAATAAAAGATATCAAGAAAGAAAGAAAGAAAGAAAGAAAGTAATAAAAAAACTAAAGATAGAATGAGAGAAGGTATGAAAGCTAGAATGTAACATATGAAGAAAGCAAGAAATGAAAGTAAGTAAAAAAGAAACTAAAGATAGAATGAGAGAAGGTATGAAAGCAAGAATAAAAGATATCAAGAAAGAAAGAAAAAAAATCAATAAAGAAATTTAAGATGAAATGAGAGAAGGTATGAAACCTAGAATAAAAGATATCAAGAAAGATAGAAAGAATGTAAGAAAGTAATAAAGAAACTAAAGATAGAAAGAGAGAAGGGATGAGAGCTAGAATGAAAGGTATCAAGAAAGAAAGAAAGAAAGTAATGAAGAAACTGAAGAAAGAATGAGTGATGGTATGAAAGCTAGAATGAAAGATATCAAGAAAGAAAGAAAAAAAGAAATCAATAAAGAAATTAAAGATGAAATGAGAGATGATATGAATGCTAGAATGAAAAATATCAAGAAATAATGAAAGAAAGAATGAAAGAAAGTAATAAAGAAACTAAATATAGAATGAGTGAATGTATGAAAGCTAGAATGTAAGATATGAAGAGATAAAGAAATGAAAGTAAGTAAAAAAGAAACTAAAGATAGAATGAGAGAAGGTATGAAAACTAGAATGAAAGATATCAAGAAAGAAAAAAAAAAGAAATCAATAAAGACATTAAAGATGAAATGAGAGATGGTATGAAAGCTAGAATGAAAAATATAAAGAAAGAAAGTAAGAAAGTAATAAAGAAACTAAAAATAGAGAGAAAAGATGAGAGCTAGAATGAAAGATATCAAGAAAGAAAAAAGGAACAAAGTACAAATAATGTAATAAAGAAAATAAAGATTGAATGAGTGAAGATATGAATGCTAGAATGAAAGTTATCAAGAAAGAAAGAAAGAAAGAAAAAAAGTAGTAAAGAAACTAAAGACAGAATGAGAGAAGGTATGATAGCTAGAATGTAAGATATCAAGAAAGAAAGAAATGAAAGTAAGTAAAAAAGAAACTAAAGATAGAATGAGAGAAGGTATGAAAGCTAGAATGAAAGATATCAAGAAAGAAAAAAGGAACAAAGTAGAAAAAATGTAATAAAGAAAATAAAGATTGAATGAGTGAAGATATGAATGCTAGAATGAAAGTTATCAAGAAAGAAAGAAAGAAAGAAAGAAAGTAGAAAAGAAACTAAAGATAGAATAAGAGAAGGTATGAAAGCTAGAATGAAAGATATCACGAAAGAAAGAAAGAAAGAAAGTAATAAAAAACTAAAGATAGCATAAGAGAAGGTATGAAAGCTAGAATGAAAGATATCAAGAAAGAAAGAAAGTACTAATTAAGAAACTAAAGATAAAATGAGAGAAGGTATTAAAGCTAGAGTGAAAGAGATAAAGAAAGAAAGAAATGAAAGTAAGTAAAAAAGAAACTAAAGATAGGAAGTGAGAAGGTATGAAAGCTAGAATGAAAGATATCAAGAAAGAAAGTAAGAAAGTAATAAAGAAACTAAAAATATAGAGAAAAGATGAGAGCTACAATGAAAGATATCAAGAAAGAAAAAAGGAACAAAGTAGAAATAATGTAATAAAGAAAATAAAGATTGAATGAGTGAAGATATGAATGCTACAATGAAAGTTATCAAGAAAGAACGAAAGAAAGAAAGTAGAAAAGAAACTAAAGATAGAATGAAAGAAGGTATGAAAGCTAGAATGAAAGATATCAAGAAAGAAAGAAAGAAAGAAAGAAAGTAATAAAAAAACTAAAGATAGAATGAGAGAAGGTATAAAAGCTAGAATGTAACATATGAAGAAAGCAAGAAAAGAAAGTAAGTAAAAAAGAAACTAAAGATAGAATGAGAGAAGGTATGAAAGCAAGAATAAAAGATATCAAGAAAGAAAGAAAAAAAGAAATAATAAAACAATTAAAGATGAAATGAGAGAAGGTATGAAATCTAGAATGATAGATGTCAAGAAAGAAAGAAATGAAAGTAAGTAAAAAAGAAACTAAAGATAGAATGAGAGAAGGTATCAATGCAAGAATAAAAATATCAAGAAAGAAAAAATAAAATCAATAAAGAAATTAAAGATAAAATGAGAGAATATATGAAAGCTAGATTGAAAGATATCAAGAAAGAAAGAAAGAAATCAATAAAGAAATTAAAGATGAAATGAGAGAATATATGAAAGCTAGATTGAATGATATCAAGAAAGAAAGAAAGAAATCAATAAAGAAACTAAAGATAAAATGAGAGAAGGTATGAAATCTAGAATGAAAGATATCAAGAAAGAAAGAAAGAAAGTAACTAATAAAGAAACTAAAGATAGGAAGTGAGAAGGTATGAAAGCTAGAATGAAAGATATCAAGAAAGAAAGTAAGAAAGTAATAAAGAAACTAAAAATAGAGAGAAAAGATGAGAGCTACAATGAAAGATATCAAGAAAGAAAAAAGGAACAAAGTAGAAATAATGTAATAAAGAAAATAAAGATTGAATGAGTTAAGATATAAATGCTAGAATGAAAGTTATCAAGAAAGAAAGAAAGAAAGAAAAAAAGTAGTAAAGAAACTAAAGACAGAATGAGAGAAGGTATGAAAGCTAGAATGTAAGATATCAAGAAAGAAAGAAATGAAAGTAAGTAAAAAAGAAACTAAAGATAGAATGAGAGAAGGTATGAAAGCTAGAATGAAAGATATCAAGAAAGAAAAAAGGAACAAAGTAGAAAAAATGTAATAAAGAAAATAATGATTGAATGAGTGAAGATATGAATGCTAGAATGAAAGTTATCAAGAAAGAAAGAAAGAAAGAAAGTAGAAAAGAAACTAAAGATAGAATGAAAGAAGGTATGAAAGCTAGAATAAAAGATATCAAGAAAGAAAGAAAGAAAGAAAGAAAGTAATAAAAAAACTAAAGATAGAATGAGAGAAGGTATGAAAGCTAGAATGTAACATATGAAGAAAGCAAGAAATGAAAGTAAGTAAAAAAGAAACTAAAGATAGAATGAGAGAAGGTATGAAAGCAAGAATAAAAGATATCAAGAAAGAAAGAAAAAAAATCAATAAAGAAATTTAAGATGAAATGAGAGAAGGTATGAAACCTAGAATAAAAGATATCAAGAAAGATAGAAAGAATGTAAGAAAGTAATAAAGAAACTAAAGATAGAAAGAGAGAAGGGATGAGAGCTAGAATGAAAGGTATCAAGAAAGAAAGAAAGAAAGTAATGAAGAAACTGAAGAAAGAATGAGTGATGGTATGAAAGCTAGAATGAAAGATATCAAGAAAGAAAGAAAAAAAGAAATCAATAAAGAAATTAAAGATGAAATGAGAGATGATATGAATGCTAGAATGAAAAATATCAAGAAATAATGAAAGAAAGAATGAAAGAAAGTAATAAAGAAACTAAATATAGAATGAGTGAATGTATGAAAGCTAGAATGTAAGATATGAAGAGATAAAGAAATGAAAGTAAGTAAAAAAGAAACTAAAGATAGAATGAGAGAAGGTATGAAAGCTAGAATGAAAGATATCAAGAAAGAAAAAAAAAAGAAATCAATAAAGACATTAAAGATGAAATGAGAGATGGTATGAAAGCTAGAATGAAAAATATAAAGAAAGAAAGTAAGAAAGTAATAAAGAAACTAAAAATAGAGAGAAAAGATGAGAGCTAGAATGAAAGATATCAAGAAAGAAAAAAGGAACAAAGTACAAATAATGTAATAAAGAAAATAAAGATTGAATGAGTGAAGATATGAATGCTAGAATGAAAGTTATCAAGAAAGAAAGAAAGAAAGAAAAAAAGTAGTAAAGAAACTAAAGACAGAATGAGAGAAGGTATGATAGCTAGAATGTAAGATATCAAGAAAGAAAGAAATGAAAGTAAGTAAAAAAGAAACTAAAGATAGAATGAGAGAAGGTATGAAAGCTAGAATGAAAGATATCAAGAAAGAAAAAAGGAACAAAGTAGAAAAAATGTAATAAAGAAAATAAAGATTGAATGAGTGAAGATATGAATGCTAGAATGAAAGTTATCAAGAAAGAAAGAAAGAAAGAAAGAAAGTAGAAAAGAAACTAAAGATAGAATAAGAGAAGGTATGAAAGCTAGAATGAAAGATATCACGAAAGAAAGAAAGAAAGAAAGTAATAAAAAACTAAAGATAGCATAAGAGAAGGTATGAAAGCTAGAATGAAAGATATCAAGAAAGAAAGAAAGTACTAATTAAGAAACTAAAGATAAAATGAGAGAAGGTATTAAAGCTAGAGTGAAAGAGATAAAGAAAGAAAGAAATGAAAGTAAGTAAAAAAGAAACTAAAGATAGGAAGTGAGAAGGTATGAAAGCTAGAATGAAAGATATCAAGAAAGAAAGTAAGAAAGTAATAAAGAAACTAAAAATATAGAGAAAAGATGAGAGCTACAATGAAAGATATCAAGAAAGAAAAAAGGAACAAAGTAGAAATAATGTAATAAAGAAAATAAAGATTGAATGAGTGAAGATATGAATGCTAGAATGAAAGTTATCAAGAAAGAACGAAAGAAACAAAGAAAGTAGTAAAGAAACTAAAGATAGAATGAGAGAAGGTATGAAAGCTAGAATGTAAGATATCAAGAAAGAAAGAAATGAAAGTACGTAAAAAAGAAACTAAAGATAGAATGAGAGAAGGTATGAAAGCTAGAATGAAAGATATCATGAAAGAAAAAAGGAACAAAGTAGAAGGAATGTAATAAAGAAAATAAAGATTGAATGAGTGAAGATATGAATGCTAGAATCAAAGTTATCAAGAAAGAAAGAAAGAAAGAAAGTAATATTAAAACTAAAGATAGAATGAGAGAAGGTATGAAAGCTAGAATGTAACATATGAAGAAAGCAAGAAAAGAAAGTAAGTAAAAAAGAAACTAAAGATAGAATGAGAGAAGGTATGAAAGCAAGAATAAAAGATATCAAGAAAGAAAGAAATGAAAGTAAGTAAAAAAGAAACTAAAGATAGAATGTGAGAAGGTATGAAAGAAAGAATGAAAGATATCAAGAAAGAAAGAAAAAAAGAAATAATAAAGCAATTAAAGATGAAATGAGAGAAGGTATGAAATCTAGAATGATAGATGTCAAGAAAGAAAGAAATGAAAGTAAGTAAAAAAGAAACTAAAGATAGAATGAGAGAAGGTATCAATGCAAGAATAAAAAATATCAAGAAAGAAAAAATGAAATCAATAAAGAAATTAAAGATGAAATGAGAGAGTATATGAAAGCTAGATTGAAAGATATCAAGAAAGAAAGAAAGAAATGAATAAAGAAACTAAATATAAAATGAGAGAAGGTATGAAATCTAGAATGAAAGATATCAAGAAAGAAAGAAAGAAAGTAATAAAAAAACTAAAGATAGAATGAGAGAAGGTATGAAAGCTAGAATGAAAGATATCATGAAAGAAAAAAGGAACAAAGTAGAAATAATGTAATAAAGAAAATAAAGATTGAATGAGTGAAGATATGAATGCTAGAATGAAAGTTATCAAGAAAGAACGAAAGAAACAAAGAAAGTAGTAAAGAAACTAAAGATAGAATGAGAGAAGGTATGAAAGCTAGAATGTAAGATATCAAGAAAGAAAGAAATGAAAGTACGTAAAAAAGAAACTAAAGATAGAATGAGAGAAGGTATGAAAGCTAGAATGAAAGATATCATGAAAGAAAAAAGGAACAAAGTAGAAGGAATGTAATAAAGAAAATAAAGATTGAATGAGTGAAGATATGAATGCTAGAATCAAAGTTATCAAGAAAGAAAGAAAGAAAGAAAGTAATATTAAAACTAAAGATAGAATGAGAGAAGGTATGAAAGCTAGAATGTAACATATGAAGAAAGCAAGAAAAGAAAGTAAGTAAAAAAGAAACTAAAGATAGAATGAGAGAAGGTATGAAAGCAAGAATAAAAGATATCAAGAAAGAAAGAAATGAAAGTAAGTAAAAAAGAAACTAAAGATAGAATGTGAGAAGGTATGAAAGAAAGAATGAAAGATATCAAGAAAGAAAGAAAAAAGGAAATAATAAAGCAATTAAAGATGAAATGAGAGAAGGTATGAAATCTAGAATGATAGATGTCAAGAAAGAAAGAAATGAAAGTAAGTAAAAAAGAAACTAAAGATAGAATGAGAGAAGGTATGAAAGCTAGAATGAAAGATTTCAAGAAAGAAAGAAAGAAAGTAATAAAAAAACTAAAGATAGAATGAGAGAAGGTATGAAAGCTAGAATGTAACATATGAAGAAAGCAAGAAATGAAAGAAAGTAAAAAAGAAACTAAAGATAGAATGAGAGAAGGTATCAATGCAAGAATGAAAAATATCAAGAAAGCAAGAAAAAATGAAATCAATAAAGAAATTAAAGATGAAATGAGAGTATATATGAAAGCAAGATTGAAAGATATCAAGAAAGAAAGAAAGAAATCAATAAAGAAACTAAAGATAAAATGAGAGAAGGTATGAAATCGAGAATAAAAGATATGAAGAAAGAAAGAGAGAAAGAAAGTAACTAATAAAGAAACTAAAGATAGAATGAGAGAGCGTATTAAAGCTAGAATGAAAGATATCAAGAAAGAAAGAAAGAAATCACTAGAGAAACTAAAGATGAAATGAGAGAAGGTATGAAAGCTAGAATGAAAGATATCAAGAAAGAAAGTAATAAGAAACTAAAGATACAATGAGAGAAGGTATTAAAGCTAGAATGAAAGATATCAAGAAAGAAAGAAAGAAAATAAGAAAGTAATTTAGAAACTAAAGATGGAACGAGAGAAGATATGCGAGCTAGAATGAAAGCTATCAAGAAAGAAAGAAAGAATGTAATAAAGAAACTAAAGATAGAATGAGAGAAAGTATGAATGCTAGAATTAAATATATCAAGAAAGAAAAAAGGAAGAAAGTAAAAACAAAGTAATAAAGAAACTAAAGATTGAATGAGTGAAGATATGAATGCTAGAATGAAAGATATCTAGAAAGAAATAAAAAAAGAAATTAAGTAGTAAAGAAACTAAAGAGAGAATCAGAGAAGTTATGAGAGCTGGAATGAAAGATATCAAAAAAAGAAAGAAAGAAAGAAAGAAGGAACGAAATATTTAATAAAGAAACTAAAGATAGAATGAAAGAAGGTATGAAAGCTAGAATATCAAGAAAGAAAGAAAGAAAGTAACTAATAAAGAAACTAAAGATAGAATGAGAGAAGGAATGAAAGCTAGAATGAAAGATATCAAGAAAGAAAAAAGGAACAAACTAGAAAAAATGTAATAAAGAATATAAAGATTGAATGAGTGAAGATATGAATGCTAGAATGAAAGTTATCAAGAAAGAAAGAAAGAAAGAAAGAAAGTAGAAAAGAAACTAAAGATAGAATGAAAGAAGGTATGAAAGCCAGAATGAAAGATATCAAGAAAGAAGGAAAGAAAGAAAGTAATAAAAAACTAAAGATAGAATGAGAGAAGGTATGAAAGCTAGAATAAAAGATATCAAGAAAGAAAGAAAGAAATCAATAAAGAAACTAAAGATAAAATGAGAGAAGGTATGAAATCTAGAATGAAAGATATCAAGAAAGAAAGAAAGAAAGTAACTAATAAAGAAACTAAAGATAAAATGAGAGAAGGTATTAAAGCTAGAATGAAAGAGATAAAGAAAGAAAGAAATGATAGTAACTAAAAAAGAAACTAAATATAGGAAGTGAGAAGGTATGAAAGCTAGAATGAAAGATATCAAGAAAGAAAGTAAGAAAGTAATAAAGAAACTAAAAATAGAGAGAAAAGATGAGAGCTACAATGAAAGATATCAAGAAAGAAAAAAGAACAAAGTAGAAATAAAGTAATAAAGAAAATAAAGATTGAATGAGTGAAAATATGAATGCTAGAATGAAAGTTATCAAGAAAGAAAGAAAGAAAGAAAAAAAGAAAGTAGTAAAGAAACTAAAGACTGAATGAGAGAAGGTTTGAAAGCTAGAATGTAAGATATCAAGAAAGAAAGAAATGAAAGTAAGTAAAAAAGAAACTAAAGATAGAATGAGAGAAGGTATGAAAGCTAGAATGAAAGATATCAAGAAAGAAAAAAGGAACAAAGTAGAAAAAATGTAATAAAGAAAATAAAGATTGAATGAGTGAAGATATGAATGCTAGAATGAAAGTTATCAAGAAAGAAAGAAAGAAAGTAGAAAAGAAACTAAAGATAGAATGAAAGAAGGTATGAAAGCAAGAATAAAAGATATGAAGAAAGAAAGAAAAAAAATCAATAAAGAAATTTAACATGAAATGAGAGAAGGTATGAAAGCTAGAATAAAAGATATCAAGAAAGAAAGAAAGAATGTAAGAAAGTAATAAAGAAACTAAAGATAGAAAGAGAGAAGGGATGAGAGCTAGAATGAAAGGTATCAAGAAAGAAAGAAAGAAAGTAATGAAGAAACTGAAGAAAGAATGAGTGATGGTATGAAAGCTAGAATGAAAGATATCAAGAAAGAAAGAAAAAAAGAAATCAATAAAGAAATTAAAGATGAAATGAGAGATGATATGAAAGCTAGAATGAAAAATATCAAGAAATAATGAAAGAAAGAATGAAAGAAAGTAATAAAGAAACTAAATATAGAATGAGTGAAGGTATGAAAGCTAGAATGTAAGATATGAAGAGATAAAGAACTGAAAGTAAGTAAAAAAGAAACTAAAGATAGAATGAGAGAAGGTATGAAAGCTAGAATGAAAGATATCAAGAAAGAAAGAAAAAAAGAAATCAATAAAGACATTAAAGATGAAATGAGAGATGGTATGAAAGCTAGAATGAAAAATATCAAGAAAGAAAGTAAGAAAGCAATAAAGAAACTAAAAATAGAGAGAAAAGATGGGAGCTAGAATGAAAGATATCAAGAAAGAAAAAAGGAACAAAGTACAAATAATGTAAAAAAGAAAATAAAGATTCAATGAGTGAAGATATGAATGCTAGAATGAAAGTTATCAAGAAAGAAAGAATGAAAGAAAGTAGTAAAGAAACTAAAGATAGAATGAGAGAAGGTATGAAAGCTAGAATGTAAGATATCAAGAAAGAAAGAAATGAAAGTAAGTAAAAAAGAAACTAAAGATAGAATGAGAGAAGGTATGAAAGCTAGAATGAAAGATATCAAGAAAGAAAAAAGGAACAAAGTAGAAAAAATGTAATAAAGAAAATAAAGATTGAATGAGTGAAGATATGAATGCTAGAATGAAAGTTATCAAGAAAGAAAGAAAGAAAGAAAGAAAGAAAGTAGAAAAGAGACTAAAGATAGAATGAGAGGGTATGAAAGCTAGAATGTAAGATATCAAGAAAGAGAGAAATGAAAGAAAGTAAAAAAGAAAATAAAAATAGAATGAGAGAAGGTATGAAAGCTAGAATGAAAGATATCATGAAAGAAAAAAGGAACAAAGTAGAAGGAATGTAATAAAATAAAGATCGAATGAGTGAAGATATGAATGCTAGAATCAAAGTTATCAAGAAAGAAAGAAAGAAAGAAAGTAGAAAAGAAACTAAAGATAGAATGAAAGAAGGTATGAAAGCTAGAATGAAAGATATCAAGAAAGAAAGAAAGAAAGAAAGAAAGTAATAAAAAAACTAAAGATAGAATGAGAGAAGGTATGAAAGCTAGAATGTAACATATGAAGAAAGCAAGAAAAGAAAGTAAGTAAAAAAGAAACTAAAGATAGAATGAGAGAAGGTATGAAAGCAAGAATAAAAGATATCAAGAAAGAAAGAAATGAAAGTAAGTAAAAAAGAAACTAAAGATAGAATGTGAGAAGGTATGAAAGCAAGAATGAAAGATATCAAGAAAGAAAGAAAAAAAGAAATAATAAAACAATTAAAGATGAAATGAGAGAAGGTATGAAATCTAGAATGATAGATGTCAAGAAAGAAAGAAATGAAAGTAAGTAAAAAAGAAACTAAAGATAGAATGAGAGAAGGTATCAATGCAAGAATAAAAAATATCAAGAAAGAAAAAATAAAATCAATAAAGAAATTAAAGATGAAATGAGAGAATATATGAAAGCTAGATTGAAAGATATCAAGAAAGAAAGAAAGAAATCAATAAAGAAACTAAAGATAAAATGAGAGAAGGTATGAAATCTAGAATGAAAGATATCAAGAAAGAAAGAAAGAAAGTAACTAATAAAGAAACTAAAGATAGAATGAGAGAAGGTATTAGAGCTAGAATGAAAGAGATTAAGAAAGAAAGAAATGATAGTAACTAAAAAAGAAACTAAAGATAGGAAGTGAGAAGGTATGAAAGCTAGAATGAAAGATATCAAGAAAGAAAGTAAGAAAGTAAGAAAGAAACTAAAAATAGAGAGAAAAGATGAGAGCTAGAATGAAAAATATCAAGAAAGAAAAAAGGAACAAAGTAGAAATAATGTAATAAAGAAAATAAAGATTGAATGAGTGAAGATATGAATGCTAGAATGAAAGTTATCAAGAAAGAAAGAAAGAAAAAAAAAAAAGAAAGTAGTAAAGAAACTAAAGACAGAATGAGAGAAGGTTTGAAAGCTAGAATGTAAGATATCAAGAAAGAAAGAAATGAAAGTAAGTAAAAAAGAAACTAAAGATAGAATGAGAGAAGGTATGAAAGCTAGAATGAAAGTTATCAAGAAAGAAAAAAGGAACAAAGTAGAAAAATGTAATAAAGAAAATAAAGATTGAATGAGTGAAGATATGAATGCTAGAATGAAAGTTATCAAGAAAGAAAGAAAGAAAGAAAGTAGAAAAGAAACTAAAGATAGAATGAAAGAAGGTATGAAAGCTAGAATAAAAGATATCAAGAAAGAAAGAAAGAAAGAAAGTAATAAAAAAACTAAAGATAGAATGAGAGAAGGTATGAAAGCTAGAATGTAACATATGAAGAAAGCAAGAAATGAAAGTAAGTAAAAAAGAAACTAAAGATAGAATGAGAGAAGGTATAAAAGCAAGAATAAAAGATATGAAGAAAGAAAGAAAAAAAATCAATAAAGAAATTTAACATGAAATGAGAGAAGGTATGAAAGCTAGAATAAAAGATATCAAGAAAGAAAGAAAGAATGTAAGAAAGTAATAAAGAAACTAAAGATAGAAAGAGAGAAGGGATGAGAGCTAGAATGAAAGGTATCAAGAAAGAAAGAAAGAAAGTAATGAAGAAACTGAAGAAAGAATGAGTGATGGTATGAAAGCTAGAATGAAAGATATCAAGAAAGAAAGAAAAAAAGAAATCAATAAAGAAATTAAAGATGAAATGAGAGATGATATGAAAGCTAGAATGAAAAATATCAAGAAATAATGAAAGAAAGAATGAAAGAAAGTAATAAAGAAACTAAATATAGAATGAGTGAAGGTATGAAAGCTAGAATGTAAGATATGAAGAGATAAAGAAATGAAAGTAAGTAAAAAAGAAACTAAAGATAGAATGAGAGAAGGTATGAAAGCTAGAATGAAAGATATCAAGAAAGAAAGAAAAAAAGAAATCAATAAAGACATTAAAGATGAAATGAGAGATGGTATGAAAGCTAGAATGAAAAATATCAAGAAAGAAAGTAAGAAAGTAAGAAAGAAACTAAAAATAGAGAGAAAAGATGAGAGCTAGATTGAAAGATATCAAGAAAGAAAAAAGGAACAAAGTACAAATAATGTAATAAAGAAAATAAAGATTGAATGAGTGAAGATATGAATGCTAGAGTGAAAGTTATCAAGAAAGAAAGAATGAAAGAATGTAGTAAAGAAACTAAAGATAGAATGAGAGAAGGTATGAAAGCTAGAATGTAAGATATCAAGAAAGAAAGAAAGAAAGAAAGTAATAAAAAAACTAAAGATAGAATGAGAGAAGGAATCAATGCAAGAATGAAAAATATCAAGAAAGAAAGAAAAAATGAAATCAATAAAGAAATTAAAGATGAAATGAGAGAATATATGAAAGCTAGATTGAATGATATCAAGAAAGAAAGAAAGAAATCAATAAAGAAACTAAAGATAAAATGAGAGAAGGTATGAAATCTAGAATGAAAGATATCAAGAAAGAAAGAAAGAAAGTAACTGATAAAGAAACTAAAGATAGGAAGTGAGAAGGTATGAAAGCTAGAATGAAAGATATCAAGAAAGAAAAAAGGAACAAAGTAGAAATAATATAACAAAGAAAATAAAGATTGAATGAGTGAAGATATGAATGCTAGAATGAAAGTTATCAAGAAAGAAAGAAAGAAAAAAAAGTAGTAAAGAAACTAAAGACAGAATGAGAGAAGGTATGAAAGCTAGAATGTAAGATATCAAGAAAGAAAGAAATGAAAGTAAGTATAAAAGAAACTAAAGATAGAATGAGAGAAGGAATGAAAGCTAGAATGAAAGATATCAAGAAAGAAAAAAGGAACAAAGTAGAAAAAATGTAATAAAGAATATAAAGATTGAATGAGTGAAGGTATGAATGCTAGAATGAAAGTTATCAAGAAAGAAAGAAAGAAAGAAAGAAAGAAAAAAAGAAACTAAAGATAGAATGAAAGAAGGTATGAAAGCTAGAATGAAAGATATCAAGAAAGAAATAAAGAAAGAAAGTAATAAAAAACTAAAGATAGAATGAGAGAAGTTATGAAAGCTAGAATAAAAGATATCAAGAAAGAAAGAAAGAAATCAATAAAGAAACTAAAGATAAAATGAGAGAAGGTATGAAATCTAGAATGAAAGATATCAAGAAAGAAAGAAAGAAAGCAACTAATAAAGAAACTAAAGATAAAATGAGAGAAGGTATTAAAGATAGAATGAAAGAGATAAAGAAAGAAAGAAATGATAGTAAGTAAAAAAGAAACTAAAGATAGGAAGTGAGAAGGTATGAAAGCTAGAATGAAAGATATCAAGAAAGAAAGTAAGAAAGTAATAAAGAAACAAAAAATAGAGAGAAAAGATGAGAGCTACAATGAAAGATATCAAGAAAGAAAAAAGAACAAAGTAGAAATAATGTAATAAAGAAAATAAAAATTCAATGAGTGAAGATATGAATGCTAGAATGAAAGTTATCAAGAAAGAAAGAAAGAAAGAAAGAAAATAGTAAAGAAACTAAAGACAGAATGAGTGAAGATATGAATGCTAGAATGAAAGTTATCAAGAAAGAAAGAAAGAAAGAAAGAAAGAAAGTAGTAAAGAAACTAAAGATAGAATGAGAGAAGGTATGAAAGCTAGAATGAAAGATATCAAGAAAGAAAAAAGGAACAAAGTAGAAAAAATGTAATCAAGAAAATAAAGATTGAATGAGTGAAGATATGAATGCTAGAATGAAAGTTAGCAAGAAAGAAAGAAAGAAAGAAAGAAAGAAGGTAGAAAAGAAACTAAAGATAGAATGAGAGAGTATGAAAGCTAGAATGAAAGATATCATGAAAGAAAAAAGGAACAAAGTAGAAGGAATGTAATAAAGAAAATAAAGATCGAATGACAGAAGATATGAATGCTAGAATCAAAGTTATCAAGAAAGAAAGAAAGAAAGAAAGTAGAAAAGAAACTAAAGATAGAATGAAAGAAGGTATGAAAGCTAGAATGAAAGATATCAAGAAAGAAAGAAAGAAAGAAAGTAATAAAAAAACTAAAGATAGAATGAGAGAAGGTATGAAAGCTAGAATGTAACATATGAAGAAAGCAAGAAAAGAAAGTAAGTAAAAAAGAAACTAAAGCTAGAATGAGAGAAGGTATGAAAGCAAGAATAAAAGATATCAAGAAAGAAAGAAATGAAAGTTAGTAAAAAAGAAATGAAAGATAGAATGTGAGAAGGTATGAAAGCAAGAATAAAAGATATCAAGAAAGAAAGAAAAAAAATCAATAAAGAAATTTAACATGAAATGAGAGAAGGTATGAAAGTTAGAATAAAAGATATCAAGAAAGAAAGAATGTAAGAAAGTAATAAAGAAACTAAAGATAGAAAGAGAGAAGGGATGAGAGCTAGAATGAAAGATATCAAGAAAGAAAGAAGGTAAGAAAGTAAAAAAGAAGCTAAAGATAAAATGAGAGAAGGTATGAAATCTAGAATGAAAGGTATCAAGAAGGAAAGAAAGAAAGTAATGAAGAAACTAAAGAAAGAATGAGTGATGGTATGAAAGCTAGAAAGCAAGAATTGAAGAAAGAAAGAAATGAAAGTAAGTAAAAAAGAATCTAAAGATAGAATTAGAGAAGGTTTGAAAGCTAGAATGAAAGATATCAAGAAAGAAAGAAATGAAAGTAAGTAAAAAAGAAACTAAAGATAGAATGAGAGCAGGAATGAAAGCTAGAATGAAAGATATCAAGAAAGAAAAAAGGAACAAAGTAGAAAAAATGTAATAAAGAATATAAAGATTGAATGAGTGAAGATATGAATGCTAGAATGAAAGTTATCAAGAAAGAAAGAAAGAAAGAAAGAAAGTAGAAAAGAAACTAAAGATAGAATGAAAGAAGGTATGAAAGCCAGAATGAAAGATATCAAGAAAGAAAGAAAGAAAGAAAGTAATAAAAAACTAAAGATAGAATGAGAGAAGGTATGAAAGCTAGAATAAAAGATATCAAGAAAGAAAGAAAGAAATCAATAAAGAAACTAAAGATAAAATGAGAGAAGGTATGAAATCTAGAATGAAAGATATCAAGAAAGAAAGAAAGAAATTAACTGATAAAGAAACTAAAGATAAAATGAGAGAAGGTATTAAAGCTAGAATGAAAGAGATAAAGAAAGAAAGAAATGATAGTAAGTAAAAAAGAAACTAAAGATAGGAAGTGAGAAGGTATGAAAGCTAGAATGAAAGATATCAAGAAAGAAAGTAAGAAAGTAATAAAGAAACTAAAAATAGAGAGAAAAGATGAGAGCTACAATGAAAGATATCAAGAAAGAAAAAAGAACAATGTAGAAATAAAGTAATAAAGAAAATAAAGATTGAATGAGTGAAGATATGAACGCTAGACTGAAAGTTATCAAGAAAGAAAGAAAGAAAGAAAAAAAGAAAGTAGTAAAGAAACTAAAGACAGAATGAGAGAAGGTTTGAAAGCTAGAATGTAAGATATCAAGAAAGAAAGAAATGAAAGTAAGCAAAAAAGAAACTAAAGATAGAATGAGAGAAGGTATGAAAGCTAGAATGAAAGATATCAAGAAAGAAAAAAGGAACAAAGTAGAAAAAATGTAATAAAGAAAATAAAGATTGAATGAGTGAAGATATGAATGCTAGAATGAAAGTTATCAAGATAGAAAGAAAGAAAGAAAGTAGAAAAGAAACTAAAGATAGAATGAAAGAAGGTATGAAAGCTAGAATAAAAGATATCAAGAAAGAAAGAAAGAAAGAAAGTAATAAAAAAACTAAAGATAGAATGAGAGAAGGTATGAAAGCTAGAATGTAACATATGAAGAAAGCAAGAAATGAAAGTAAGTAATAAAGAAACTAAAGATAGAATGAGAGAAGGTATGAAAGCAAGAATAAAAGATATCAAGAAAGAAAGAAAAAAATCAATAAAGAAATTTAAGATGAAATGAGAGAAGGTATGAAACCTAGAATAAAAGATATCAAGAAAGATAGAAAGAATGTAAGAAAGTAATAAAGAAACTAAAGATAGAAAGAGAGAAGGGATGAGAGCTAGAATGAAAGGTATCAAGAAAGAAAGAAAGAAAGTAATGAAGAAACTGAAGAAAGAATGAGTGATGGTATGAAAGCTAGAATGAAAGATATCATGAAAGAAAGAAAAAAAGAAATCAATAAAGAAATTAAAGATGAAATGAGAGATGATATGAATGCTAGAATGAAAAATATCAAGAAATAATGAAAGAAAGAATGAAAGAAAGTAATAAAGAAACTAAATATAGAATGAGTGAATGTATGAAAGCTGGAATGTAAGATATGAAGAGATAAAGAAATGAAAGTAAGTAAAAAAGAAACTAAAGATAGAATGAGAGAAGGTATGAAAGCTAGAATGAAAGATATCAAGAAAGAAACAAAAAAAGAAATCAATAAAGACATTAAAGATGAAATGAGAGATGGTATGAAAGCTAGAATGAAAAATATCAAGAAAGAAAGTAAGAAAGTAATAAAGAAACTAAAAATAGAGAGAAAAGATGAGAGCTAGAATGAAAGATATCAAGAAAGAAAAAAGGAACAAAGTACAAATAATGTAATAAAGAAAATAAAAATTGAATGAGTGAAGATATGAATGCTAGAATGAAAGTTATCAAGAAAGAATGAATGAAAGAAAGTAGTAAAGAAACTAAAGATAGAATGAGAGAAGGTATGAAAGCTAGAATGAAAGATATCAAGAAAGAAAAAAGGAACAAAGTAGAAAAAATGTAATAAAGAAAATAAAGATTGAATGAGTGAAGATATAAATGCTAGAATGAAAGTTATCAAGAAAGAAAGAAAGAAAGAAAGAAAGAAAGTAGAAAAGAGACTAAAGATAGAATGAGAGGGTATGAAAGCTAGAATGTAAGATATCAAGAAAGAAAGAAATGAAAGAAAGTAAAAAAGAAAATAAAAATAGAATGAGAGAAGGTATGAAAGCTAGAATGAAAGATATAATGAAAGAAAAAAGGAACAAAGTAGAAGGAATGTAATAAAGAAAATAAAGATCGAATGAGTGAAGATATGAATGCTAGAATCAAAGTTATCAAGAAAGAAAGAAAGAAAGAAAGTAGAAAAGAAACTAAAGATAGAATGAAAGAAGGTATGAAAGCTAGAATGAAAGATATCAAGAAAGAAAGAAAGAAAGAAAGAAAGTAATAAAAAAACTAAAGATAGAATGAGAGAAGGTATAAAAGCTAGAATGTAACATATGAAGAAAGCAAGAAAAGAAAGTAAGTAAAAAAGAAACTAAAGATAGAATGAGAGAAGGTATGAAAGCAAGAATAAAAGATATCAAGAAAGAAAGAAATGAAAGTAAGTAAAAAAGAAACTAAAGATAGAATGTGAGAAGGTATGAAAGCAAGAATGAAAGATATCAAGAAAGAAAGAAAAAAAGAAATAATAAAACAATTAAAGATGAAATGAGAGAAGGTATGAAATCTAGAATGATAGATGTCAAGAAAGAAAGAAACGAAAGTAAGTAAAAAAGAAACTAAAGATAGAATGAGAGAAGGTATCAATGCAAGAATAAAAATATCAAGAAAGAAAAAATAAAATCAATAAAGAAATTAAAGATAAAATGAGAGAATATATGAAAGCTAGATTGAAAGATATCAAGAAAGAAAGAAAGAAATCAATAAAGAAATTAAAGATGAAATGAGAGAATATATGAAAGCTAGATTGAATGATATCAAGAAAGAAAGAAAGAAATCAATAAAGAAACTAAAGATAAAATGAGAGAAGGTATGAAATCTAGAATGAAAGATATCAAGAAAGAAAGAAAGAAAGTAACTAATAAAGAAACTAAAGATAGGAAGTGAGAAGGTATGAAAGCTAGAATGAAAGATATCAAGAAAGAAAGTAAGAAAGTAATAAAGAAACTAAAAATAGAGAGAAAAGATGAGAGCTACAATGAAAGATATCAAGAAAGAAAAAAGGAACAAAGTAGAAATAATGTAATAAAGAAAATAAAGATTGAATGAGTGAAGATATGAATGCTAGAATGAAAGTTATCAAGAAAGAAAGAAAGAAAGAAAAAAAGTAGTAAAGAAACTAAAGACAGAATGAGAGAAGGTATGAAAGCTAGAATGTAAGATATCAAGAAAGAAAGAAATGAAAGTAAGTAAAAAAGAAACTAAAGATAGAATGAGAGAAGGTATGAAAGCTAGAATGAAAGATATCAAGAAAGAAAAAAGGAACAAAGTAGAAAAAATGTAATAAAGAAAATAATGATTGAATGAGTGAAGATATGAATGCTAGAATGAAAGTTATCAAGAAAGAAAGAAAGAAAGAAAGTAGAAAAGAAACTAAAGATAGAATGAAAGAAGTTATGAAAGCTAGAATAAAAGATATCAAGAAAGAAAGAAAGAAAGAAAGTAATAAAAAAACTAAAGATAGAATGAGAGAAGGTATGAAAGCTAGAATGTAACATATGAAGAAAGCAAGAAATGAAAGTAAGTAAAAAAGAAACTAAAGATAGAATGAGAGAAGGTATGAAAGCAAGAATAAAAGATATCAAGAACGAAAGAAAAAAAATCAATAAAGAAATTTAAGATGAAATGAGAGAAGGTATGAAACCTAGAATAAAAGATATCAAGAAAGATAGAAAGAATGTAAGAAAGTAATAAAGAAACTAAAGATAGAAAGAGAGAAGGGATGAGAGCTAGAATGAAAGGTATCAAGAAAGAAAGAAAGAAAGTAATGAAGAAACTGAAGAAAGAATGAGTGATGGTATGAAAGCTAGAATGAAAGATATCAAGAAAGAAAGAAAAAAAGAAATCAATAAAGAAATTAAAGATGAAATGAGAGATGATATGAATGCTAGAATGAAAAATATCAAGAAATAATGAAAGAAAGAATGAAAGAAAGTAATAAAGAAACTAAATATAGAATGAGTGAATGTATGAAAGCTAGAATGTAAGATATGAAGAGATAAAGAAATGAAAGTAAGTAAAAAAGAAACTAAAGATAGAATGAGAGAAGGTATGAAAGCTAGAATGAAAGATATCAAGAAAGAAAGAAAAAAGAAATCAATAAAGACATTAAAGATGAAATGAGAGATGGTATGAAAGCTAGAATGAAAAATATCAAGAAAGAAAGTAAGAAAGTAATAAAGAAACTAAAAATAGAGGGAAAAGATGAGAGCTAGAATGAAAGATATCAAGAAAGAAAAAAGGAACAAAGTACAAATAATGTAATAAAGAAAATAAAGATTGAATGAGTGAAGATATGAATGCTAGAATGAAAGTTATCAAGAAAGAAAGAAAGAAAGAAAAAAAGTAGTAAAGAAACTAAAGACAGAATGAGAGAAGGTATGAAAGCTAGAATGTAAGATATCAAGAAAGAAAGAAATGAAAGTAAGTAAAAAAGAAACTAAAGATAGAATGAGAGAAGGTATGAAAGCTAGAATGAAAGATATCAAGAAAGAAAGAAAGTACTAATTAAGAAACTAAAGATAAAATGAGAGAAGGTATTAAAGCTAGAGTGAAAGAGATAAAGAAAGAAAGAAATGAAAGTAAGTAAAAAAGAAACTAAAGATAGGAAGTGAGAAGGTATGAAAGCTAGAATGAAAGATATCAAGAAAGAAAGTAAGAAAGTAATAAAGAAACTAAAAATATAGAGAAAAGATGAGAGCTACAATGAAAGATATCAAGAAAGAAAAAAGGAACAAAGTAGAAATAATATAATAAAGAAAATAAAGATTGAATGAGTGAAGATATGAATGCTAGAATGAAAGTTATCAAGAAAGAACGAAAGAAACAAAGAAAGTAGTAAAGAAACTAAAGATAGAATGAGAGAAGGTATGAAAGCTAGAATGTAAGATATCAAGAAAGAAAGAAATGAAAGTACGTAAAAAAGAAACTAAAGATAGAATGAGAGAAGGTATGAAAGCTAGAATGAAAGATATCATGAAAGAAAAAAGGAACAAAGTAGAAGGAATGTAATAAAGAAAATAAAGATTGAATGAGTGAAGATATGAATGCTAGAATCAAAGTTATCAAGAAAGAAAGAAAGAAAGAAAGTAATATTAAAACTAAAGATAGAATGAGAGAAGGTATGAAAGCTAGAATGTAACATATGAAGAAAGCAAGAAAAGAAAGTAAGTAAAAAAGAAACTAAAGATAGAATGAGAGAAGGTATGAAAGCAAGAATAAAAGATATCAAGAAAGAAAGAAATGAAAGTAAGTAAAAAAGAAACTAAAGATAGAATGTGAGAAGGTATGAAAGAAAGAATGAAAGATATCAAGAAAGAAAGAAAAAAAGAAATAATAAAGCAATTAAAGATGAAATGAGAGAAGGTATGAAATCTAGAATGATAGATGTCAAGAAAGAAAGAAATGAAAGTAAGTAAAAAAGAAACTAAAGATAGAATGAGAGAAGGTATCAATGCAAGAATAAAAAATATCAAGAAAGAAAAAATGAAATCAATAAAGAAATTAAAGATGAAATGAGAGAGTATATGAAAGCTAGATTGAAAGATATCAAGAAAGAAAGAAAGAAATGAATAAAGAAACTAAATATAAAATGAGAGAAGGTATGAAATCTAGAATGAAAGATATCAAGAAAGAAAGAAAGAAAGTAATAAAAAAACTAAAGATAGAATGAGAGAAGGTATGAAAGCTAGAATGAAAGATATCATGAAAGAAAAAAGGAACAAAGTAGAAGGAATGTAATAAAGAAAATAAAGATTGAATGAGTGAAGATATGAATGCTAGAATGAAAGTTATCAAGAAAGAAAGAAAGAAAGAAAGAAAGAAAGTAGAAAAGAAACTAAAGATAGAATGAAAGAAGGTATGAAAGCTAGAATGAAAGATTTCAAGAAAGAAAGAAAGAAAGTAATAAAAAAACTAAAGATAGAATGAGAGAAGGTATGAAAGCTAGAATGTAACATATGAAGAAAGCAAGAAATGAAAGTAAGTAAAAAAGAAACTAAAGATAGAATGAGAGAAGGTATCAATGCAAGAATGAAAAATATCAAGAAAGCAAGAAAAAATGAAATCAATAAAGAAATTAAAGATGAAATGAGAGTATATATGAAAGCAAGATTGAAAGATATCAAGAAAGAAAGAAAGAAATCAATAAAGAAACTAAAGATAAAATGAGAGAAGGTATGAAATCTAGAATGAAAGATATCAAGAAAGAAAGAAAGAAAGAAAGTAACTAATAAAGAAACTAAAGATAGAATGAGAGAAGGTATTAAAGCTAGAATGAAAAAGATTTAGAAAGAAAAATGATAGTAAGTAAAAAAGAAACTAAAGATAGAATGAGAGAAGGTATGAAAGCTAGAATGAAAGTTATCAAGAAAGAAAGAAAGAAAGAAAGAAAGTAGAAAAGAAACTAAAGATAGAATGAAAGAAGGTATGAAAGCTAGAATGAAAGATTTCAAGAAAGAAAGAAAGAAAGTAATAAAAAAACTAAAGATAGAATGAGAGAAGGTATGAAAGCTAGAATGTAACATATGAAGAAAGCAAGAAATGAAAGTAAGTAAAAAAGAAACTAAAGATAGAATGAGAGAAGGTATGAAAGCAAGAATAAAACATATCAAGAAAGAAAGAAAAAAAATCAATAAAGAAATTTAAGATGAAATGAGAGAAGGTATGAAAGCTAGAATAAAAGATATCAAAAAAGCAAGAAATGAAAGTAAGTAAAAAAGAAACTAAAGATAGAATGAGAGAAGGTATCAATGCAAGAATGAAAAATATCAAGAAAGAAAGAAAAAATGAAATCAATAAAGAAATTAAAGATGAAATGAGAGAATATATGAAAGCTAGATTGAAAGATATCAAGAAAGAAAGAAAGAAATCAATAAAGAAACTAAAGATAAAATGAGAGATGGTATGAAATCTAGAATGAAAGATATCAAGAAAGAAAGAAAGAAAGTAACTAATAAAGAAACTAAAGATAGAATGAGAGAAGGTATTAAAGCTAGAATGAAAAAGATTAAGAAAGAAAGAAATGATAGTAAGTAAAAAAGAAACTAAAGATAGGAAGTGAGAAGGTATGAAAGCTAGAATGAAAGATATCAAGAACGAAAGTAAGAAAGTAATAAAGAAACTAAAAATAGGGAGAAAAGATGAGAGCTAGAATGAAAGATATCAAGAAAGAAAAAAGGAACAAAGTAGAAATAATGTAATAAAGAAAATAAAGATTGAATGAGTGAAGATATGAATGCTAGAATGAAAGTTATCAAGAAAGAAAGAAAGAAAGAAAGAAAGTAATAAAGAAACTAAAGATAGAATGAGAGAAGGTATGAAAGCTAGAATGTAAGATATCAAGAAAGAAAGAAATGAAAGTACGTAAAAAAGAAACTAAAGATAGAATGAGAGAAGGTATGAAAGCTAGAATGAAAGATATCATGAAAGAAAAAAGGAACAAAGTAGAAGGAATGTAATGAAGAAAATAAAGATTGAATGAGTGAAGATATGAATGCTAGAATGAAAGTTATCAAGAAAGAAAGAAAGAAAGAAAGAAAGTAGAAAAGAAACTAAAGATAGAATGAAAGAAGGTATGAAAGCTAGAATGAAAGATATCAAGAAAGAAAGAAAGAAAGAAAGTAATAAAAAAACTAAAGATAGAATGAGAGAAGGTATGAAAGCTAGAATGTAACATATGAAGAAAGCAAGAAATGAAAGTAAGTAAAAAAGAAACTAAAGATTAAATGAGAGAAGGTATGAAAGCAAGAATAAAACATATCAAGAAAGAAAGAAAAAAAATCAATAAAGAAATTTAAGATGAAATGAGAGAAGGTATGAAAGCTAGAATAAAAGATATCAAAAAAGCAAGAAATGAAAGTAAGTAAAAAAGAAACTAAAGATAGAATGAGAGAAGGTATCAATGCAAGAATGAAAAATATCAAGAAAGAAAGAAAAAATGAAATCAATAAAGAAATTAAAGATGAAATGAGAGAATATATGAAAGCTAGATTGAAAGATATCAAGAAAGAAAGAAAGAAATCAATAAAGAAACTAAAGATAAAATGAGAGATGGTATGAAATCTAGAATGAAAGATATCAAGAAAGAAAGAAAGAAAGTAACTAATAAAGAAACTAAAGATAGAATGAGAGAAGGTATTAAAGCTAGAATGAAAAAGATTAAGAAAGAAAGAAATGATAGTAAGTAAAAAAGAAACTAAAGATAGGAAGTGAGAAGGTATGAAAGCTAGAATGAAAGATATCAAGAACGAAAGTAAGAAAGTAATAAAGAAACTAAAAATAGGGAGAAAAGATGAGAGCTAGAATGAAAGATATCAAGAAAGAAAAAAGGAACAAAGTAGAAATAATGTAATAAAGAAAATAAAGATTGAATGAGTGAAGATATGAATGCTAGAATGAAAGTTAGCAAGAAAGAAAGAAAGAAAGAAAGAAAGAAAGTAATAAAGAAACTAAAGATAGAATGAGAGAAGGTATGAAAGCTAGAATGTAAGATATCAAGAAAGAAAGAAATGAAAGTACGTAAAAAAGAAACTAAAGATAGAATGAGAGAAGGTATGAAAGCTAGAATGAAAGATATCATGAAAGAAAAAAGGAACAAAGTAGAAGGAATGTAATGAAGAAAATAAAGATTGAATGAGTGAAGATATGAATGCTAGAATGAAAGTTATCAAGAAAGAAAGAAAGAAAGAAAGAAAGTAGAAAAGAAACTAAAGATAGAATGAAAGAAGGTATGAAAGCTAGAATGAAAGATATCAAGAAAGAAAGAAAGAAAGAAAGTAATAAAAAAACTAAAGATAGAATGAGAGAAGGTATGAAAGCTAGAATGTAACATATGAAGAAAGCAAGAAATGAAAGTAAGTAAAAAAGAAACTAAAGATTAAATGAGAGAAGGTATGAAAGCAAGAATAAAACATATCAAGAAAGAAAGAAAAAAAATCAATAAAGAAATTTAAGATGAAATGAGAGAAGGTATGAAAGCTAGAATAAATGATATCAAAAAAGCAAGAAATGAAAGTAAGTAAAAAAGAAACTAAAGATAGAACGAGAGAAGGTTGTAGCGTTCTCCTTTAAATGTGGTCATGGCTCAGGTTTAGTTAGAGGGAGTCATGCATATTTATGTTGCTGAGAGGCGGAGCCAAGAGGCAGAGTATAAGAGGCAGAGCCTGAGGGGGAGAAGGGAGATCAGAGTTTTGGAAGGAGTTTGATTAGAGAGTTCAGAGATTTATGTGATTGTGATTAGACTGATGAAAATATAGTAGGAGATCTGAGAAGTGATTGACCAGTGACTGGAAGGGAGAAGGAATAGATCTGAATATTATAATACTGAAACAAATAAGCAAATAAACTAAAGATCTTTCTATTTCATTAAAGAGTGGACCTGATTCTTTCTAAAGGAGTTATGGGGATCTAGGGATCTCCTGGTGGCAGCAGTGGAAGAAAGGAAAGAGATCAGTTTTGCCCTGGTGTGCTCTGAGGTCTGAGTCTAGGTGGACAGACCAAGGCACGAGTGGGTCCCACGCCACATAGGTTCCAGTGGTGTGGGACGTCAAAAAGGGTCAAATCGCGACATTGGTGGCAGCGGTGGGATACGAAGTAATCCAGTGAAGCCTATTGAAATAATCCAGTGAAACCTATTGAAGTAATCCAGTGAAGCCTTTATAAAAGAGTTTATTGAGTCAAGGGTACCTTTTAGACAGAATCTGTGGCAATGAGGTTTGGTTCCTGCTAGAGCTTTTGGGAAAAGCTTAGTAGCGGGGCCTCAGAACCCAGATCAGGGGGGTCTAAGATAGGGAACGACTCTGTGAGAAAATTTCTGAGTTTTACCTCAGGATCTGAGGATCAGAGGGCTTGCTGTGAAATCCCAGGCTCTGAGAGAGGAGAGCGCTGTGGATAAGGCAGAAGCCAGGTCATAGCAGATCTGAGGGAGAGAACCTAAGGAAAAGGCTTGAATTCTCTGAGAGGGAATTTCTGAGTTTACCTCAGGATCTGAAGATCAGAGGGCTTACTGTAAAATCCCAGGCTCTGAGATAGGAGAGCGCTGTGGATAAGGCAGAAGCCAGGTCATAGCAGATCTGAGGGAAAGTACTAAAAGAAAAGGCTTGAAAAATTTATATCAGTAACTGGAAGTAAAATAAGAGAAAAGACAGGTCCTTTTAAAAAAATTAGTGAACGCTGCTCTAATCACCCCAAAAGGGAAAAGATGCCTCCCAAACGCGCCACAAGGGGGAGTCCTGAGTCTGAAGAGTTACCTCAGGAATTGGAGGGAAATAAGGAATTAAGCCCTCAAGAATTTGAGAAATGGAAACTGGAACGGGAATTTAAATTTAAGGAACTACAGCTCAGAGCTGAGCAGGAGGCCAGACAATTTGAGCAGGAGGCCAGACAATTTGAGCAGGAGGAGAGAAGGAGGGAACAGGAAAGCAAAGAAAGAGCTGAGCAGGAGGCCAGACAATTTGAGCAGGAGGAGAGAAGGAGGGAACAAGAAAGCAAAGAAAGAGCTGAGAAGGAGGCCAGACAATTTGAACAGGAAGAGAGAAAAAGGGAAATGGATTTTCAACTACAGATGAGACAGCTAGAGATTTCTTCTCTAAACAATAATCTTAATAATAACAACAGTGGGGGAGGTGGAATCCTGTCAAAGATAGACTTGAAGAAGTTTCCCCAGTACAAAAGAGGGGACTGTCCTGAATCCTTCCTCATTGCTTTTGAACGCACCTGCAATGACTTTGAAATCAGAAATGAGGATAGAATGATGGTTTTAAGAGCGCAGGTTAGCGGAGATCTGGCAGAAATATATGCCCAGATGAATCCCGAGAAGGCAAGAGATTTTGAGGCATATAAAAAGATGGTTTATTCAAGATTTTGTCTGAACTCTGAACACCTGAGGCGGAAATTTCGCTCTCTCTCTAAAAAGCAGGATGAATCGTACTCTCAGTTGGGAGCTAGATTGGCGCAGACTCTGGATAAGTGGATTGAAAGAGAGGAGATCACTTCTTTAGAACAGTTGAAGGATTTAATTGGGCTAGAACAGTTTTACTCCCTATTACCTGGAGAACTACGGTATTTAGTAAGGGACAAGAATCCTAAAAATTTATGGGAAGCAGGAGAACAAACTGATTTGATTAATGCTTACAGGAACCCTAGATTTTCAGAGCTGAGAGTAAATAAACCAAACTGGGACAATAACTATAAAAAGCCTTTTAATAAAAATTACCTCAGCAGGAATCCTGAGAGAGAAGGTCAGGGCGGGACTTCCCCAAAGTTGCCAAGGGCTAGCCCGCCAAAAACATCAAACCCTGAGGCACGGTTCGCCAAAGTACCTCAGAATGACAAAAGGAATTTTAAATGTTTTAACTGTGGGCAACCAGGCCACTTACAATTCCAGTGTAGGCAACCATACCCCAACTTGCAGAGAAATGATTCTCTAACCAAAAAGGTGTATTGTGTCAAGCAAGTGGAATCAGGGGAGGAAAATAGTAGACAGAGACCTGATCCCATAACCACCACCACTTCTACTGACCATGAGGAGGAAGATATTCCTATAGCCCAAGTAGTCCATTGTTTCTATATCAGCAATGACCAGACCCTTCTCAGAAACGCAGGTGAAGAGATAGTTGTGAAAGGAAAGAAGTACATTGCAATAAGAGATACAGGATCCCAAATCTCCATTGTCCATTCCGATTTAGTAGCCCAGGAGGACATTATTCCTGGCAAAGAAATGTCTTTAAAGGGAATTGGGAAGGAAACCGTGGTTTTAAAAGTGGCTGAGATACCAGTAGAATACCAGAATTGGTCTGGAAAGTGGCAAGTAGCTGTGTCAGATGAAATACCAGCAGCTTTTCTCCTTGGTTGGGATTTAATAGAGCATGTCAAGAGTGCGTTAGTGCTTACCCGCTCAAAGGGGGGTCAAAACTCACCCTCTGCAGCTCAAACCGATACTGTAGCAGAGAGAGGCCTAGGAGCGGTTACCGTGGCAACCCAGCTTGATAGGGCTGAGGCAGAACTCATGCTACTACAGAATCCCAAAACAAATAACAATTTTGCCCAGGAGCAGAAGGAGGACATTAGCTTGGGAGTTTGCTTTGAAGCTGCCAGGACTCCCACTGTACTGTCTCCTGAGTGCCCTGAGAGCTTTAGCTTAACCAAAGACCTGCTGTACAGGG
Source organism: Intellagama lesueurii (assembly GCA_037013535.1). NCBI lineage: Eukaryota > Metazoa > Chordata > Lepidosauria > Squamata > Agamidae > Intellagama > Intellagama lesueurii. Next base: position 94,071,545 of record JBAJHW010000002.1, read on the forward strand.
AAACGTTAGCTACTCCATACCGAGGAAAAGGGGAACCCCGAAAGCAATTAGTGGTCCCTAGTAAATACAGGGAGAAAATCATTAATCAAGCTCACAGCAGTTTATTTGGAGCTCACATGGGGATCACCAGAACCAAAAGACGGGTTGGCCAGAACTTCTTTTGGCCAGGTATGGGCAAACAGATTACTTGTTTCTGTAAAACGTGTGATGTCTGTCAGAGACGAGGGACTGGGCAGGACAGGACCAAAGCCAGAAAGAACTTAAGGGCTGCCCAGACTAAGCAGAAGACCTGGTATGACAAGAAAGCCCGTGAAAGAACTTTTGGGCCTGAAGATGAAGTTCTTTTGCTTAGGCCAGTCAAAGGTCACAAGCTACAATTAGCTTGGGAGGATCCCTATAAAGTAGTGACAAAATTGAACAATGTCAATTATGTGATACAGAAAGAGGAAGGCCCTGATGCCTTAAAGAGGGATGCATCTAAAGATGTTCGGGAGGAGAAGAGGGAACTGCCTACCCTTTCCCTAGCTGAGCAAGTGAAGCCCCGAGCCAGACTTAAAGATGACGTCACACTAAAACGACCAGCAGATGACATCCTGTGGACAACCGAGTGGCCGATGACCGCCAGTCGACGGAAAAGGGTGCGGAAGAAGGAGCCAGTGGTCAACAGAGGGACTCCAGAGTGCCAGCAGAGGTGTGTCCAGCTGAAGGAGATGACCACGACCGGACCAGTCCATGGTGCGCCAGACTACGACGGGAAAGTGAGAGACTTGGACTTTGCAAATTTTGCCTTTGCAACAGAGACTCAGTTCTTGCCTCGAAAGCCCACAACGTTGTCGCAGATGTGCTTTCCAGGAGGCTAGATGAATGATACCAGGACTTTTATTATAAACTGAAATGGACTATAATTCACAGTTAATTATTTATGTAAAAGTTCATGATCGTGATTTCTGTATGGTTGTAAATTCTGTAAAATGATAAGGTAAGGTATATTATTGATTAGTAGATGATAAGGTAAAGTATTGTATTGATTATTAAATGATAAGGTAAAGTATGGTATAGATTATTAAATGATAAGGTAAGGTATTTGGTTGATATTTAGTAAAAATGTGAAAGGTAAATTGTTATAAAAAAAAAGTTTAAGCTATTGCAGCTGTTTGTTCAGGAGGAAAAATGTGTTTCCCCTCCCAAACAAACCTAAATAAGGGGGAGGTCTGTAGCGTTCTCCTTTAAATGTGGTCATGGCTCAGGTTTAGTTAGAGGGAGTCATGCATATTTATGTTGCTGAGAGGCGGAGCCAAGAGGCAGAGTATAAGAGGCAGAGCCTGAGGGGGAGAAGGGAGATCAGAGTTTTGGAAGGAGTTTGATTAGAGAGTTCAGAGATTTATGTGATTGTGATTAGACTGATGAAAATATAGTAGGAGATCTGAGAAGTGATTGACCAGTGACTGGAAGGGAGAAGGAATAGATCTGAATATTATAATACTGAAACAAATAAGCAAATAAACTAAAGATCTTTCTATTTCATTAAAGAGTGGACCTGATTCTTTCTAAAGGAGTTATGGGGATCTAGGGATCTCCTGGTGGCAGCAGTGGAAGAAAGGAAAGAGATCAGTTTTGCCCTGGTGTGCTCTGAGGTCTGAGTCTAGGTGGACAGACCAAGGCACGAGTGGGTCCCACGCCACATAGGTTCCAGTGGTGTGCGACGTCAAAAAGTGTCAAATCGCGACAAAGGTATCAATGCAAGAATGAAAAATATCAAGAAAGAAAGAAAAAATGAAATCAATAAAGAAATTAAAGATGAAATGAGAGAATATATGAAAGCTAGATTGAAAGATATCAAGAAAGAAAGAAAGAAATCAATAAAGAAACTAAAGATAAAATGAGAGAAGGTATGAAATCTGGAATGAAAAATATCAAGAAAGAAAGAAAGAAAGAAAGTAACTAATAAAGAAACTAAAGATAGAATGAGAGAAGGTATTAAAGCTAGAATGAAACAGATTAAGAAAGAAAGAAATGATAGTAAGTAAAAAAGAAACTAAAGATAGGAAGTGAGAAGGTATGAAAGCTAGAATGAAAGATATCAAGAACGAAAGTAAGAAAGTAATAAAGAAACTAAAAATAGGGAGAAAAGATGAGAGCTAGAATGAAAGATATCAAGAAAGAAAAAAGGAACAAAGTAGAAATAATGTAATAAAGAAAATAAAGATTGAATGAGTGAAGATATGAATGCTAGAAGGAAAGTTATCAAGAAAGAAAGAAAGAAAGTAGTAAAGAAACTAAAGGTAGAATGAGAGAAGATATGAAAGCTAGAATGTAAGATATGAAGAAAGAAAGAAATGAAAGTACGTAAAAAAGAAACCAAAGATAGAATGAGAGAAGGTATGAAAGCTAGAATGAAAGATATCATGAAAGAAAAAAGGAACAAAGTAGAAGGAATGTAATAAAGAAAATAAAGATTGAATGAGTGAAGATATGAATGCTAGAATGAAAGTTATCAAGAAAGAAAGAAAGAAAGAAAGAAAGTAGAAAAGAAACTAAAGATAGAATGAAAGAAGGTATGAAAGCTAGAATGAAAGATTTCAAGAAAGAAAGAAAGAAAGTAATAAAAAAACTAAAGATAGAATGAGAGAAGGTATGAAAGCTAGAATGTAACATATGAAGAAAGCAAGAAATGAAAGTAAGTAAAAAAGAAACTAAAGATAGAATGAGAGAAGGTATCAATGCAAGAATGAAAAATATCAAGAAAGAAAGAAAAAATGAAATCAATAAAGAAATTAAAGATAAATTAGAGTATATATGAAAGCTAGATTGAAAGATATCAAGAAAGAAAGAAAGAAATCAATAAAGAAACTAAAGATAAAATGAGAGAAGGTATGAAATCTAGAATGAAAGATATCAAGAAAGAAAGAAAGAAAGTAACTAATAAAGAAACTAAAGATAGATTGAGAGAAGGTATTAAAGCTAGAATGAAAAAGATTAAGAAAGAAAAATGATAGTAAGTAAAAAAGAAACTAAAGATAGGAAGTGAGAAGGTATGAAAGCTAGAATGAAAGATATCAAGAACGAAAGTAAGAAAGTAATAAAGAAACTAAAAATAGGGAGAAAAGATGAGAGCTAGAATGAAAGATATCAAGAAAGAAAAAAGGAACAAAGTAGAAATAATGTAATAAAGAAAATAAAGATTGAATGAGTGAAGAAATGAATGCAAGAATGAAAGTTATCAAGAAAGAAAGAAAGAAAGAAAGAAAGTAGTAAAGAAACTAAAGGTAGAATGAGAGAAGGTATGAAAGCTAGAATGTAAGATATCAAGAAAGAAAGAAATGAAAGTACGTAAAAAAGAAACTAAAGATAGAATGAGAGAAGGTATGAAAGCTAGAATGGAAAATATCATGAAAGAAAAAAGGAACAAAGTAGAAGGAATGTAATAAAGAAAATAAAGATTGAATGAGTGAAGAAATGAATGCTAGAATGAAAGTTATCAAGAAAGAAAGAAAGAAAGAAAGAAAGAAAGTAGTAAAGAAACTAAAGGTAGAATGAGAGAAGGTATGAAAGCTAGAATGTAAGATATCAAGAAAGAAAGAAATGAAAGTACGTAAAAAAGAAACTAAAGATAGAATGAGAGAAGGTGTGAAAGCTAGAATGAAAGATTTCAAGAAAGAAAGAAAGAAAGTAATAAAAAAACTAAAGATAGAATGAGAGAAGGTATGAAAGCTAGAATGTAACATATGAAGAAAGCAAGAAATGAAAGTAAGTAAGAAAGAAACTAAAGATAGAATGAGAGAATGTATGAAAGAAGAACGAAAGATATCAAGAAAGAAAGAAAAAAGAAAGATATCAATAAAGAAACTAAAGATAAAATGAGAGAAGGTATGAAATCTAGAATGAAAGATATCAAGAAAATAAGAAAGAAAGTAATAAAGAAACTAAAGATAGAATGAGTAATGGTATGAAAGCTAGAATGCAAGGTATGAAGAACGAAGGAAATGAAAGTAAGTAAAAAAGAAACTAAAGATATAATGAGAGAAGGTATGAAACCTAGAATGAAAGATATCAAGTAAGAAAGTAAGAAAATAATCAATAAACTAAAGATAGAAATAGAGAAGGGAAGAGAAGTAGAATGAAAGATATCAAGAAAGAAAGAAAGAAAGTGAAAACTTAATAAAGAAACTAAAGATAGAATGAGAGAAGGCATGAAAGCTAGAATGAAAGGTATCAAGAAAGAAAGAAATGAAAGTAAGTAAAAAAGAAACTAAAGATAGAATGTGAGAAGGTATGAAAGCAAGAATGAAAGATATCAAGAAAGAAATTAAGAAAGTATAAAGAAACTAAAAATAGAGCGAAAAGATGAGAGCTAGAATGAAAGATATGAAGAAAGAAAAAAGGAACAAAGTAGAAATAATGTAATAAAGAAACTAAAGATAGAATGAGAGGGTATGAAAGCTAGAATGTAAGATATCAAGAAAGAAAGAAATGAAAGTAAGTAAAAAAGAAACTAAAGATAGAATGAGAGAAGGTATGAAAGCTAGAATGAAAGATATCAAGAAAGAAAAAAGGAACAAAGTAGAAATAATGTAATAAAGAAAATAAAGATTGAATGAGTGAAGATATGAATGCTAGAAAGAAAGTTATCAAGAAAAAAAGAAAGAAAGAAAGTAGTAAAGAAACTAAAGATAGAATGTGAGAAGGTATGAAATTAAGAATGAAAGATATCAAGAAAGAAAGAAAAAAAAGAAATCAATAAAGAAATTAAAGATAAAATGAGAGAAGTTTGAAATCTAGAATAAAAGTTATCAAGAAAGAAAGAAAGAAAGAAAGTAACTAATAAAGGAACTAAAGATAGAAAGAGAAGGCATTAAAGCTAGAATGAAAGATATTAAGAAAGAAAGAAATGATAGTAAGTAAGAAAGAAACTAAAGATAGAAAGTGAGAAGGTATGAAAGCTAGAATGAAAGATATCAAGAAAGAAAGAAAGAAAGTAATAAAGAAACTAAAGATAGAACGAGAGAAGTTATGAAAGATAGAATGTAAGATATCAAGGAAAAAAGAAATGAAAGTAAGTAAAAAAAACTAAAGATAGAATGAGAGAAGGTATGAAAGCTAGAATGAAAGATATCAAGAAAGAAAGACGGAACAAAGTAGAAATAATGAAATAAAGAAAATAAAGATTGAATGAGTGAAGATATGAATGCTAGAATGAAAGTTATCAAGAAAGAAAGAAAGAAAGTAGTAAAGAAACTAAAGATCGAATGAGAGAAGGTATGAAAGCTAGAATGTAAGATATCAAGAAAGAAAGAAATGAAAGTAAGTAAAATGAAACTAAAGATAGAATGAGAGAAGGTATGAAAGCTGGAATGAAAGATATCAAGAAAGAAAGAAAGAAAGAAAGAAAGAAACTTTAGAAAGAAAGAGAGAAGGTATGAAAGCTAGAATGTAACATATGAAGAAAGCAAGAAATGAAAGTAAGTAAGAAAGAAACTAAAGATAAATTGAGAGAAGGTATGAAATCTAGAATGAAAGATATCAAGAAAATAAGAAAGAAAGTAATAAAGAAACTAAAGATAGAATGAGTAATGGTATGAAATCTAGAATGCAAGGTATGAAGAACGAAGGAAATGAAAGTAAGTAAAAAAGAAACTAAAGATATAATGAGAGAAGGTATGAAAGCTAGAATGAAAGATATCAAGTAAGAAAGTAAGAAAATAATCAATAAACTAAAGATAGAAAGAGAGAAGGGAAGAGAAGTAGAATGAAAGATATCAAGAAAGAAAGAAAGAAAGAAAGTAAGAACTTAATAAAGAAACTAAAGATAGAATGAGAGAAGGCATGAAAGCTAGAATGTAAGATATCAAGAAAGAAAGAAATGAAAGTAAGTAAAAAAGAAACTAAAGATAGAATGTGAGAAGGTATGAAAGCAAGAATGAAAGATATCAAGAAAGAAATTAAGAAAGTAAAAAAGAAACTAAAAATAGAGCGAAAAGATGAGAGCTAGAATGAAAGATATGAAGAAAGAAAAAAGGAACAAAGTAGAAATAATGTAATAAAGAAAATAAAGATTGAATGAGTGAAGATATGAATGCTAGAATGAAAGTTATCAAGAAAGAAAGAAAGAAAGAAAGTAGTAAAGAAACTAAAGATAGAATAAGAGAAGGTATGAAAGCTAGAATGAAAGATCTCAAGAAAGAAAGAAAGAAAGATATCAATAAAGAAACTAAAGATAAAATGAGAGAAGGTATGAAATCTAGAATGAAAGATATCAAGAAAATAAGAAAGAAAGTAATAAAGAAACTAAAGATAGAATGAGTAATGGTATGAAAGCTAGAATGCAAGATATGAAGAACGAAGGAAATGAAAGTAAGTAAAAAAAAAACTAAAGATAGAATGAGAGAAGGTATGAAAGCTAGAATGAAAGATATCAAGTAAGAAAGTAAGAAAGTAATCAATAAACTAAAGATAGAAAGAGAGAATGGAAGAGAGGTAGAATGAAAGATATCAAGAAAGAAAGAAAGAAAGTAAGAAAGTAATAAAGAAACTAAAGATAGAACGAAAGAAGGTATGAAAGATAGAATGAAAGATATCAAGAAAGAAAGAAAGAAAGAAAGAAAGAAAGAACTTAATAAAGAAACTAAAGATAGAATGAGAGAAGGCATGAAAGCTAGAATGTAAGATATCAAGAAAGAAAGAAATGAAAGTAAGTAAAAAAGAAACTAAAGATAGAATGTGAGAAGGTATGAAAGCAAGAATGAAAGATATCAAGAAAGAAAGAAAAAAAGAAATAATAAAGAAATTAAAGATGAAATGAGAGAAGGTATGAAATCTAGAATGACAGAAGTCAAGAAAGAAAGAAATAAAAGTAAGTAAAAAAGAAACTAAAGATAGAATGAGAGAACGTATGAAAGTAAGAATGAAAGGTATCAAGAAAGAAAGAAAAAAAGAAATCAATAAAGATATTAAAGATGAAATGAGAGAATATATGAAAGCTAGATTGAAAGATATCAAGAAAGAAAGAAAGAAATCAATAAAGAAACGAAAGATAAAATGAGAGAAGGTATGAAATCTAGAATTAAAGAAATCAAGAAAGAAAGAAAGAAAGTAACTAATAAAGACACTAAAGATAGAATGAGAGAAGGTAGTAAAGCTAGAATGCAAGATATGAAGAACGAAGGATATGAAAGTAACTAAAAAAGAAACTAAAGATAGGAAGTGAGAAGGTATGAAAGCTAGAATGAAAGATATCAAGAAAGAAATTAAGAAAGTAATAAAGAAACTAAAAATAGAGCGAAAAGATGAGAGCTAGAATGAAAGATATGAAGAAAGAAAAATGGAAAAAAATAGAAATAATGTAATAAAGAAACTAAAGATAGAATGAGAGGGTATGAAAGCTAGAATGTAAGATATCAAGAAAGAAAGAAATGAAAGTAAGTAAAAAAGAAACTAAAGATAGAATGAGAGAAGCTATGAAAGCTAGAATGAAAGATATCATTAAAGAAAAAAGGAAAAAAGTAGAAGGAATGTAATAAAGAAAATAAAGACTGAAAGAGTGAAGATATGAATGCTAGAATGAAAGTTATCAAGAAAGAAAGAAAGAAAGTAGAAAAGAAACTAAAGATAGAATGAGAGAAGGTATGAAAGCTAGAATGAAAGATATCAAGAAAGAAAAAAGGAACAAAGTAGAAATAATGTAATAAAGAAAATAAAGATTGAATGAGTGAAGATATGAATGCTAGAATGAAAGTTATCAAGAAAGAAAGAAAGAAAGTAGTAAAGAAACTAAAGATCGAATGAGAGAAGGTATGAAAGCTAGAATGTAAGATATCAAGAAAGAAAGAAATGAAAGTAAGTAAAATGAAACTAAAGATAGAATGAGAGAAGGTATGAAAGCTGGAATGAAAGATATCAAGAAAATAAGAAAGAAAGTAATAAAGAAACTAAAGATAGAATGAGTAATGGTATGAAATCTAGAATGCAAGGTATGAAGTACGAAGGAAATGAAAGTAAGTAAAAAAGAAACTAAAGATATAATGAGAGAAGGTATGAAAGCTAGAATGAAAGATATCAAGTAAGAAAGTAAGAAAATAATCAATAAACGAAAGATAGAAAGAGAGAAGGGAAGAGAAGTAGAATGAAAGATATCAAGAAAGAAAGAAAGAAAGAAAGTAAGAACTTAATAAAGAAACTAAAGATAGAATGAGAGAAGGCATGAAAGCTAGAATGTAAGATATCAAGAAAGAAAGAAATGAAAGTAAGTAAAAAAGAATCTAAAGATAGAATGTGAGAAGGTATGAAAGCAAGAATGAAAGATATCAAGAAAGAAATTAAGAAAGTAAAAAAGAAACTAAAAATAGAGCGAAAAGATGAGAGCTAGAATGAAAGATATGAAGAAAGAAAAAAGGAACAAAGTAGAAATAATGTAATAAAGAAAATAAAGATTGAATGAGTGAAGATATGAATGCTAGAATGAAAGTTAACAAGAAAGAAAGAAAGAAAGAAAGAAAGTAGTAAAGAAACTAAAGATAGAATAAGAGAAGGTATGAAAGCTAGAATGTAAGATATCAAAAAAGAAAGAAAAAAGTAATTAAAAAAGAAACTAAAGATAGAATGAGAGAAGGTATGAAAGCTAGAATGAAAGATATCAAGAAAGAAAAAAGGAACAAAGTAGAAAAAATGTAATAAAGAAATTAAAAATTGAATGAGTGAAGATATGAATGCTAGAATGATAGTTATCAAGAAAGAAAGAAAGAAAGAAAGAAAGAAAAAAAGAAAGAAAGAAAGAAAGAAAGAAAGTAGAAAAGAAACTAAAGATAGAATGGGAGGGTATGAAAGCTAGAATGTAAGATATCAAGAAAGAAAGAAATGAAAGTAAGTAAAAAAGAAACTAAAGATAGAATGAGAGAAGGTATGAAAGCTAGAATGAAAGATATCATTAAAGAAAAAAGGAACAAAGTAGAAGGAATTTAATAAAGAAAATAAAGATTGAATGAAAGAAGGTATGAAAGCTAGAATGAAAGATATCAAGAAAGAAAGAAGAAAGAAAGAAAGAAATTAATAAAGAAACTAAAGATAGAATGAGAGAAGGTATGAAAGCTAGAATGTAACATATCAAGAAAGCAAGAAATGAAAGAAAGAAAAAAAGAAACTAAAGATAGAATGAGAGAATGTATGAAAGCAAGAACGAAAGATATCAAGAAAGAAAGAAAAAAAGAAATCAATAAAGAAATTAAAGATGAAATGAGATAAGGTATGAAATCTAGAATGATATATATCAAGAAAGAAAGAAAGAAAGTAATAAGGAAACGAAAGATAGAATGAGAGAAGGTATGAAAGCTAGAATGAAAGATCTCAAGAAAGAAAGAAAGAAAGATATCAATAAAGAAACTAAAGATAAAATGAGGGAAGGTTAGAAATCTAGAATGAAAGATATCAAGAAAATAAGAAAGAAAGTAATAAAGAAACTAAAGATAGAATGAGTAATGGTATGAAAGCTAGAATGCAAGATATGAAGAACGAAGGAAATGAAAGTAAGTAAAAAAAAAACTAAAGATAGAATGAGAGAAGGTATGAAAGCTAGAATGAAAGATATCAAGCAAGAAAGTAAGAAAGTAATCAATAAACTAAAGATAGAAAGAGAGAAGGGAAGAGAGGTAGAATGAAAGATATCAAGAAAGAAAGAAAGTAAGAAAGTAATAAGGAAACTAAAGATAGAACGAGAGAAGGTATGAAAGATAGAATGAAAGATATCAAGAAAGAAAGAAAGAAAGAAAGAAAGAAAGAAAGAAAGAACTTAATAAAGAAATTAAAGATAGAATGTGAGAAGGTATGAAAGCAAGAATGAAAGATATCAAGAAAGAAAGAAATAAAAGTAAGTAAAAAAGAAACTAAAGATAGAATGAGAGAACGTATGAAAGTAAGAATGAAAGGTATCAAGAAAGAAAGATAAAAAGAAATCAATAAAGATATTAAAGATGAAATGAGAGAATATATGAAAGCTAGATTGAAAGATATCAAGAAAGAAAGAAAGAAATCAATAAAGAAACTAAAGATAAAATGAGAGAAGGTATGAAATCTAGAATTAAAGAAATCAAGAAAGAAAGAAAGAAAGTAACTAATAAAGACACTAAAGATAGAATGAGAGAAGGTATTAAAGCTAGAATGCAAGATATGGAGAACGAAGGATATGAAAGTAAGTAAAAAAGAATCTAAAGATAGAATGAGAGAAGGTATAAAAGCTAGAATGAAAGATATCAAGAAAGAAAGTAAGAAAGTAATAAAGAAACTAAAAATAGAAAGAAAAGATGAGAGCTAGAATGAAAGATATGAAGAAAGAAAAAAGGAACAAAGTAGAAATAATGTAATAAAGAAAATAAAGATTGAATGAGTGAAGATATGAATGCTAGAATGAAAGTTATCAAGAAAGAAAGAAAGAAAGAAAGAAAGAAAGAAAGAAAGAAAGAAAGAAAGAAAGAAAGAAAGAAAGAAAGTAGTAAAGAAACTAAAGATAGAATAAGAGAAGGTATGAAAGCTAGAATGTAAAATATCAAAAAAGAAAGAAAAAAAGTAAGTAAAAAAGAAACTAAAGATAGAATGAGAGAAGGTATGAAAGCTAGAATGAAAGATTTCAAGAAAGAAAAAAGGAACAAAGTAGAAAAAATGTAATAAAGAAAATAAAAATTGAATGAGTGAAGATATGAATGCTAGAATGAAAGTTATCAAGAAAGAAAGAAAGAAAGAAAGAAAGAAAGTAAGTAGAAAAGAAACTAAAGATAGAATGAGAGGGTATGAAAGCTAGAATGTAAGATATCAAGAAAGAAAGAAATGAAAGTAAGAAAAAAAGAAACTAAAGATAGAATGAGAGAAGGTATGAAAGCAAGAATGAAAGATATCATTAAAGAAAAAAGGAACAAAGTAGAAGGAATGTAATAAAGAAAATACAGATTGAATGAGTGAAGATATGAATGCTAGAATGAAAGATATCAAGAAAGAAAGAAAGAAAGAAGAAAAGAAACTAAAGATAGAATGAAAGAAGGTATGAAAGCTAGAATGAAAGATATCAAGAAAGAAATAAATAAAGAAAGAAAGAAATTAATAAAGAAACTAAAGATAGAATGGGAGAAGGTATGAAAGCTAGAATGTAACATATCAAGAAAGCAAGAAATGAAAGAAAGTAAAAAAGAAACTAAAGATAAAATGAGAGAAGGTATGAGAGCTGGAATGAGATATCAAGAAAGAAAGAAAGAAAGAAAGAAAGAACGAAAGTAATTAAGAAAGGAACTAAATATAGAAAGTGAGAAGGTATGAGAGCGAGAATGAAAGATATCAAGAAGGAAAGAAAAAAAGAAAGAAAGAAAGAAAGAAAGAAACTAAAGATAGAATGAGAGAAGTTATGAAAGCTAGAATGTAACATATAAAGAAATCAAGAAATGAAAGTAAGTAAAAAAGAAACTAAAAATAGAATGAGAGAAGGTATGAAAACAAGAATGAAAGACATCAAGAAAGAAAGAAAAAAAGAAATCAATAAAGAAATTAATGATGAAATGAGAGAAGGTATGAAATCTAGAATGATAGATATCAAGAGTGAAAGATAGAAAGTAATAAAGAAACTAAAGATAGAATTAGAAAGGTTTGAAAGCTAGAATGAAAGATATCAAGAAAGAAAGAAAGAAAGATATCAATAAAGAAATTAAAGATAAAATGAGAGAAGGTATGAAATCTAGAATGAAAGATATCGAGAAAGAAAGAAAGTAATAAAGAAACGAAAGATAGAATGAGAGAAGGTATGAAAGCTAGAATGAAAGATATCAAGAAAGGAAGAAAGAAAGAAAGTAATAAAGAAATGAAAGATAAAATGAGAGAAGGTATGAAATCTAGAATGAAAGATATCAAGAAAGAAAGAAAGAAAGTAATAAAGAAACTAAAGAGAGAATGCGAGTAGGTATGAAAGCTAGAAGGAAAGATATCAAGAAAGAAAAAAGGAAGAAAGTAGAAATAATGTAATAAAGAAAACAGAGATTGAATGAGAGAAGGTATGAAAGCTAGAATGAGATATCAAGAAAGAAAGAAAGAAAGAAAGAATGAAAGAACAAAAGTAATTAATAAAGAAACTAAAGATAGAATGAAAGAAGGTATGAAAGCTTGAATGAAAGATATCAAAAAAGAAAGAAAGAAAGAAAGAAAAAAAGAAATCAATAAAGAAATTAAAGATGAAATGAGAGAAGGTATGAAATCTAGAATGATAGATATCAAGAAAGAAAGAAAGAAAGCAATAAAGAAACTAAAGATAGAATGAGAGAAGGTATGAAACCTAGAATGAAAGATATCAAGAAAGAAAGAAAGAAAGATATCAAAGAAATTAAAGATGAAATGAGAGAAGGTATGAAATCTAGAATGATAGATATCAAGAAAGAAAGAAAGAAAGTAATAAAGAAACTAAAGATAGAATGAGAGAAGGTATGAAAGCTAGAATGAAAGATATCAAGAAAGAAAGAAAGAGAGATATCAAAGAAACTAAAGATAAAATGAGAGAAGGTATGAAATCTAGAATGATAGATATCAAGAGAGAAAGAAAGAAAGTAATGAAGAAACTAAAGATAGAAAGAGAGAAGGTATGAGAGCTAGAATGAAAGATATCAAGAAAGAAAGAAAGAAAGAAAGAAAGTAAGAAAGTAATAAAGAAACTAAAGATAGAACGAGAGAAGGTATGAAAGATAGAATGAATGATATCAAGAAAGAAAGAAATGAAAGTAAGTAAAAAAGAAACTAAAGATAGAATGAGAGAAGGTATGAAAGCTAGAATGAAAGATATCAAGAAAGAAAGAAAGAAAGATATCAATTAAGAATCTAAAGATAAAGTGAGAGAAGGTTTGAAATCTAGAATGAATGATATCAAGAAATTAAGAAAGTAAGAAAGTAATAAAGAAACTAAAGAGAGAATGAGAGAAGGTATGAAAGCTAGAATGAAAGATATCAAGAAAGAAAAAAGGAAGAAAGTAGAAATAATGTAATAAAGAAAACAAAGATTGAATGAGAGAAGGTATGAAAGATAAAATGAAAGATATCAAAAAAGAAAGAAAGAAAGAAAGTAGTAAAGAAACTAAATATAGAATCAGAGAAGGTATGAGAGCTAGAATGAGATATCAAGAAAGAAAGAACGAAAGAACGAAAGTAATTAATAAAGAAACTAAAGGTAGAATGAAAGAAGGTATGAAAGCTAGAATGAAAGATATCAAGAAAGAAAAAAGAAAGAAAAAAAGAAATCAATAAAGAAATTAAAGATGAAATGAGAGAAGGTATGAAATCTAGAATGATAGATATCAAGAAAGCAAGAAAGAAACTAAAGGTAGAATGAGAGAAGGTATGAAAACTAGAATGAAAGATATCAAGAAAGAAAGAAAAAAAGATATCAATAAAGTAATTAAAGATGAAATGAGAGAAGGTATGGAATCTAGAATGATAGATATCAAGAGAGAAAGAAAGAAAGAAATGAAGAAACTAAAGATAGAATGAGAGAAGGTATGAAATCTATAATGAAAGATATGAAGAAAGAAAGAAAGAAAGAAAGTAATAAAGAAACTAAAGATAGAACGAGAGAAGTTATGAAAGATAGAATGTAAGATATCAAGAAAGAAAGAAATGAAAGTAAGTAAAAAGAAACTAAAGATAGAATGAGAGAAGGTATGAAAGCTAGAATGAAAGATATCAAGAAAGAAAAAAGGAACAAAGTAGAAATAATGTAATAAAGAAAATAAAGATTGAATGAGTGAAGATATGTGTGCTAGAAAGAAAGTTATCAAGAAAGAAAGAAAGAAAGTAGTAAAGAAACTAAAGACAGAATGTGAGAAGGTATGAAATCAAGAATGAAAGATATAAAGAAAGAAAGAAATAAACGAAATCAATATAGAAATTAAAGATAAAATGAGAGAAGGTTTGAAATCTAGAATAAAAGTTATCAAGAAAGAAACAAAGAAAGAAAGTAAGTAGAAAAGAAACTAAAGATAGAATGAGAGCGTATGAAAGCTAGAATGAAAGTTATCAAGAAAGAAAGAAAGAAAGTAGTAAAGAAACTAAAGATAGAATGAGAGAAGGTATGAAAGCTGGAATGAAATATATCAAGAAAGAAAGAAAGAAAGAAAGAAAGAAAGAAAGAAAGAAAGAAAGAAAGAAAGAAAGAAAGAAAGAAACAATGAAAGAAAGAAACTTTAGATAGAATGAGAGAAGGTATGAAAGCTAGAATGTACCATATCAAGAAAACAAGAAATGAAAGTAAGTAAAAAAGAAACTAAAGATAGAATGAGAGAAGGTATGAAAGCAAGAACGAAAGATATCAAGAAAGAAAGAAAAAAAGAAATCAATAAAGAAATTAAAGATGAAATGAGATAAAGTTTGAAATCTAGAAAGATATATATCAAGAAAGAAAGAAAGAAAGTAATAAGGAAACTAAAGAAAGAATGAGAGAAGGTATGAAAGCTAGAATGAAAGATATCAAGAAAGAAAGAAAGAAAGATATCAATAAAGAAACTAAAGATAAAATGAGAGAAGGTATGAAATCTAGAATGAAAGATATCAAGAAAATAAGAAAGAATGTAATAAAGAAACTAAAGATAGAATGAGTAATGGTATGAAAGCTAGAATGCAAGATATGAAGAACGAAGGAAATGAAAGTAAGAAAAAAGAAACTAAAGATAGAATGAGAGAAGGTATGAAAGCTAGAATGAAAGATATCAAGTAAGAAAGTAAGAAAGTAATCAATAAACTAAAGATAGAAAGAGAGAAGGGAAGAGAGGTAGAATGAAAGATATCAAGAAAGAAAGAAATGAAAGTAAGTAAAAAAGAAACTAAAGATAGAATGTGAGAAGGTATGAAAGCAAGAATGAAAGATATCAAGAAAGAAAGAAAAAAAGAAATAATAAAGAAATTAAAGATGAAATGAGAGAAGGTATGAAATCTAGAATGATAGATGTCAAGAAAGAAAGAAATAAAAGTAAGAAAAAAAAGACTATAGATAGAATGAGAGAAGGTATCAATGCAAGAATGAAAAATATCAAGAAAGAAAGAAAAAATGAAATCAATAAAGAAATTAAAGATGAAAAGAGAGAATATATGAAGGCTAGATTGAAAGATATCAAGAAAGAAAGAAAGAAATCAATAAAGAACTAAAGATAAAATGAGAGAAGGTATGAAATCTAGAATTAAAGATATCAAGAAAGAAAGAAAGAAAGTAACTGATAAAGACACTAAAGATAGAATGAGAGAAGGTATTAAAGCTAGAATGCAAGATATGAAGAACGAAGGATATGAAAGTAAGTAAAAAAGAAACTAAAGATAGAATGAGAGAAGGTATGAAAGCTAGAATGAAAGATATCAAGAAAGAAAGTAAGAAAGTAATAAAGAAACTAAAAATAGAGAGAAAAGATGAGAGCTAGAATGAAAGATATGAAGAAAGAAAAAAGGAACAAAGTAGAGATAATATAATAAAGAAAATAAAGATTGAATGAGTGAAGATATGAATGCTAGAATGAAAGTTATCAAGAAAGAAAGAAAGAAAGAAGGAAAGAAAGTAGTAAATAAACTAAAGATAGAATAAGAGAAGCTATGAAAGCTAGAATGTAAGATATCAAATAAGAAAGAAAAAAAGTATGAAAAAAGAAACTAAAGATAGAATGAGAGAAGGTATGAAAGCTAGAATGAAAGATATCAAGAAAGAAAAAAGGAAAAAAGTAGAAAAAATGTAATAAAGAAAATAAAAATTGAATGAGTGAAGATTTGAATGCTCGAATGAAAGTTAGAAAGAAAGAAAGAAAGAAAGAAAGAAAGAAAGGAGAAAAGAAACTAAAGATAGAATGAGAGGGTATGAAAGCTAGAATGTAAGATTTCAAGAAAGAAAGAAATGAAAGTAAGTAAAAAAGAAACTAAAGATAGAATGGGAGAAGTTATGAAAGCAAGAATGAAAGACATCAAGAAAGAAAGAAAAAAAGAAATCAATAAAGAAATTAAAGATGAAATGAGAGAAGGTATGAAATCTAGAATGATAGATATCAAGAGTGAAAGAATGAAAGTAATAAAGAAACTAAAGATAGAATTAGAGAAGGTTTGAAAGCTAGAATGAAAGATATCAAGAAAGAAAGAAAGAAAGATATCAAGAAAGAAATTAAAGATAAAATGAGAGAAGGTATGAAATCTAGAATGAACGATATCAAGAAAGAAAGAAAGAAAGTATCTAATAAAGAAACTAAAGATAGAATGAGAGAAGGTATGAAAGCTAGAATGAAAGATAACAAGAAAGGAAGAAAGAAAGAAATCTATAAAGAAACTAAAGATAAAATGAGAGAAGGTATGAAATCTAGAATGAATGATATGAAGAAAGTTAAGAAAGAAAGAAAGTAATAAAGAAACGAAAGATAGAATGAGAGAAGGTATGAAAGCTAGAATGAAAGATATCAAGAAAGAAATAAAGAAAGAAAGAAAGAAATTAATAAAGAAACTAAAGATAGAATGAGAGAAGGTATGAAAGCTAGAATGTAACATATAAAGAAAGCAAGAAATGAAAGAAAGTAAAAAAGAAACTGAAGATAAAATGAGAGAAGGTATGAGAGCTGGAATGAGATATCAAGAAAGAAAGAAAGAAAGAGAGAACGAAAGTAATTAATAAAGGAACTAAAGATAGAAAGTGAGAAGGTGTGAGAGCTAGAATGAAAGATATCAAGAAGGAAAGAAAAAAGAAAGAAAGAAAGTAATAAAGAAACTAAAGATAGAATGAGAGAAGGTATGAAAGCTAGAATGTAACATATTAAGAAAGCAAGAAATGAAAGTAAGTAAAAAAGAAACTAAAGATAGAATGAGATAAGTTATGAAAGCAAGAATGAAAGACATCAAGAAAGAAAGAAAAAAATAAATCAATAAAGAAATTAAAGATGAAATGAGAGAAGGTATGAAATCTAGAATGATAGATATCAAGAGTGAAAGACTGAAAGTAATAAAGAAACTAAAGATAGAATTAGAGGTTTGAAAGCTAGAATGAAAGATATCAAGAAAGAAAGAAAGAAAGATATCAAGAAAGAAATTAAAGATAAAATGAGAAAAGGTATGAAATCTAGAATGAACGATATCAAGAAAGAAAGAAAGAAAGTATCTAATAAAGAAACTAAAGATAGAATGAGAGAAGGTATGAAAGCTAGAATGAAAGATATCAAGAAAGGAAGAAAGAAAGAAATCTATAATGAAACTAAAGATAAAATGAGAGAAGGTATGAAATCTAGAATGATAGATATCAAGAAAGAAAGAAAGAAAGAAAGTAATAAAGAAACGAAAGATAGAATGAGAGAAGGTATGAAAGCAAGAATGAAAGATATCAAGAAAGAAAGAAAGAAAGAAAGAAAGTAATAAAGAAACTAAAGAGAGAATGAGAGAAGGTATGAAAGCTAGAATGCAAGATATGAAGAACGAAGGATATGAAAGTAAGTAAAAGAGAAACTAAAGATAGAATGAGAGAAGGTTTGAAAGCTAGAATGAAAGATATCAAGAAAGAAAGTAAGAAAGTAATAAAGAAACTAAAAATAGAGAGAAAAGATGAGAGCTAGAATGAAAGATATGAAGAAAGAAAAAAGGAACAAAGTAGAGATAATATAATAAAGAAAATAAAGATTGAATGAGTGAAGATATGAATGCTAGAATGAAAGTTATCAAGAAAGAAAGAAAGAAAGAAAGAAGGAAAGAAAGTAGTAAAGAAACTAAAGATAGAATAAGAGAAGCTATGAAAGCTAGAATGTAAGATATCAAATAAGAAAGAAAAAAAGTATGAAAAAAGAAACTAAAGATAGAATGAGAGAAGGTATGAAAGCTAGAATGAAAGATATCAAGAAAGAAAAAAGGAAAAAAGTAGAAAAAATGTAATAAAGAAAATAAAAATTGAATGAGTGAAGATATGAATGCTCGAATGAAAGTTATAAAGAAAGAAAGAAAGAAAGAAAGAAAGAAAGGAGAAAAGAAACTAAAGGTAGAATGAGAGAAGGTATGAAAGCTAGAATGTAAGATATCAAGAAAGAAAGAAATGAAAGTAAGTAAAAAAGAAACTAAAGATAGAATGGGAGAAGTTATGAAAGCAAGAATGAAAGACATCAAGAAAGAAAGAAAAAAAGAAATCAATAAAGAAATTAAAGATGAAATGAGAGAAGGTATGAAATCTAGAATGATAGATATCATGAGTGAAAGAATGAAAGTAATAAAGAAACTAAAGATAGAATTAGAGAAGGTTTGAAAGCTAGAACGAAAGATATCAAGAAAGAAAGAAAGAAAGATATCAAGAAAGAAATTAAAGATAAAATGAGAGAAGGTATGAAATCTAGAATGAACGATATCAAGAAAGAAAGAAAGAAAGTATCTAATAAAGAAACTAAAGATAGAATGAGAGAAGGTAAGAAAGCTAGAATGAAAGATATCAAGAAAGGAAGAAAGAAAGAAATCTATAAAGAAACTAAAGATAAAATGAGAGAAGGTATGAAATCTAGAATGAATGATATGAAGAAAGTTAAGAAAGAAAGAAAGTAATAAAGAAACGAAAGATAGAATGAGAGAAGGTATGAAAGCTAGAATGAAAGATATCAAGAAAGAAATAAAGAAAGAAAGAAAGAAATTAATAAAGAAACTAAAGATAGAATGAGAGAAGGTATGAAAGCTAGAATGTAACATATAAAGAAAGCAAGAAATGAAAGAAAGTAAAAAAGAAACTGAAGATAAAATGAGAGAAGGTATGAGAGCTGGAATGAGATATCAAGAAAGAAAGAAAGAAAGAGAGAACGAAAGTAATTAATAAAGGAACTAAAGATAGAAAGTGAGAAGGTGTGAGAGCTAGAATGAAAGATATCAAGAAGGAAAGAAAAAAGAAAGAAAGTAATAAAGAAACTAAAGATAGAATGAGAGAAGGTATGAAAGCAAGAATGAAAGACATCAAGAAAGAAAGAAAAAAAGAAATCAATAAAGAAATTAAAGATGAAATGAGAGAAGGTATGAAATCTAGAATGATAGATATCAAGAGTGAAAGACTGAAAGTAATAAAGAAACTAAAGATAGAATTAGAGGTTTGAAAGCTAGAATGAAAGATATCAAGAAAGAAAGAAAGAAAGATATCAAGAAAGAAATTAAAGATGAAATGAGAAAAGGTATGAAATCTAGAATGAACGATATCAAGAAAGAAAGAAAGAAAGTATCTAATAAAGAAACTAAAGATAGAATGAGAGAAGGTATGAAAGCTAGAATGAAAGATATCAAGAAAGGAAGGAAGAAAGAAATCTATAAAGAAACTAAAGATAAAATGAGAGAAGGTATGAAATCTAGAATGAATGATATGAAGAAAGTAAGAAAGAAAGAAAGTAATAAAGAAACGAAAGATAGAATGAGAGAAGGTATGAAAGCTAGAATGAAAGATATCAAGAAAGAAAGAAAGAAAGTATCTAATAAAGAAACTAAAGATAGAATGAGAGAAGGTATGAAAGCTAGAATGAAAGATATTAAGAAAGGAAGAAAGAAAGAAATCTATAAAGAAACTAAAGATAAAATGAGAGAAGGTATGAAATCTAGAATGATAGATATCAAGAAAGAAAGAAAGAAAGAAAGTAATAAAGAAACGAAAGATAGAATGAGAGAAGGTATGAAAGCTAGAATGAAAGATATCAAGAAAGAAAGAAAGAAAGAAAGAAAGAAAGTAATAAAGAAACTAAAGAGAGAATGAGAGAAGGTATGAAAGCTAGAATGTAAGATATCAAGAAAGAAAGAAATGAAAGTAAATAAAAAAGAAACTAAAGATAGAATGGGAGAAGTAATGAAAGCAAGAATGAAAGACATCAAGAAAGAAAGAAAAAAAGAAATCAATAAAGAAATTAAAGATGAAATGAGAGAAGATATGAAATCTAGAATGATAGATATCATGAGTGAAAGAATGAAAGTAATAAAGAAACTAAAGATAGAATTAGAGAAGGTTTGAAAGCTAGAACGAAAGATATCAAGAAAGAAAGAAAGAAAGATATCAAGAAAGAAATTAAAGATAAAATGAGAGAAGGTATGAAATCTAGAATGAACGATATCAAGAAAGAAAGAAAGAAAGTATCTAATAAAGAAACTAAAGATAGAATGAGAGAAGGTATGAAAGCTAGAATGAAAGATATCAAGAAAGGAAGAAAGAAAGAAATCTATAAAGAAACTAAAGATAAAATGAGAGAAGGTATGAAATCTAGAATGAATGATATGAAGAAAGTTAAGAAAGAAAGAAAGTAATAAAGAAACGAAAGATAGAATGAGAGAAGGTATGAAAGCTAGAATGAAAGATATCAAGAAAGAAATAAAGAAAGAAAGAAATTAATAAAGAAACTAAAGATAGAATGAGAGAAGGTATGAAAGCTAGAATGTAACATATAAAGAAAGCAAGAAATGAAAGAAAGTAAAAAAGAAACTGAAGATAAAATGAGAGAAGGTATGAGAGCTGGAATGAGATATCAAGAAAGAAAGAAAGAAAGAGAGAACGAAAGTAATTAATAAAGGAACTAAAGATAGAAAGTGAGAAGGTGTGAGAGCTAGAATGAAAGATATCAAGAAGGAAAGAAAAAAGAAAGAAAGTAATAAAGAAACTAAAGATAGAATGAGAGAAGGTATGAAAGCTAGAATGTAACATATTAAGAAAGCAAGAAATGAAAGTAAGTAAAAAAGAAACTAAAGATAGAATGAGAGAAGTTATGAAAGCAAGAATGAAAGACATCAAGAAAGAAAGAAAAAAAGAAATCAATAAAGAAATTAAAGATGAAATGAGAGAAGGTATGAAATCTAGAATGATAGATATCAAGAGTGAAAGACTGAAAGTAATAAAGAAACTAAAGATAGAATTAGAGGTTTGAAAGCTAGAATGAAAGATATCAAGAAAGAAAGAAAGAAAGATATCAAGAAAGAAATTAAAGATAAAATGAGAAAAGGTATGAAATCTAGAATGAACGATATCAAGAAAGAAAGAAAGAAAGTATCTAATAAAGAAACTAAAGATAGAATGAGAGAAGGTATGAAAGCTAGAATGAAAGATATCAAGAAAGGAAGGAAGAAAGAAATATATAAAGAAACTAAAGATAAAATGAGAGAAGGTATGAAATCTAGAATGAATGATATGAAGAAAGTAAGAAAGAAAGAAAGTAATAAAGAAACGAAAGATAGAATGAGAGAAGGTATGAAAGCTAGAATGAAAGATATCAAGAAAGAAAGAAAGAAAGTATCTAATAAAGTAACTAAAGATAGAATGAGAGAAGGTATGAAAGCTAGAATGAAAGATATTAAGAAAGGAAGAAAGAAAGAAATCTATAAAGAAACTAAAGATAAAATGAGAGAAGGTATGAAATCTAGAATGATAGATATCAAGAAAGAAAGAAAGAAAGAAAGTAATAAAGAAACGAAAGATAGAATGAGAGAAGGTATGAAAGCTAGAATGAAAGATATCAAGAAAGAAAGAAAGAAAGAAAGAAAGTAATAAAGAAACTAAAGAGAGAATGAGAGAAGGTATGAAAGCTAGAATGCAAGATATGAAGAACGAAGGATATGAAAGTAAGTAAAAAAGAAACTAAAGATAGAATGAGAGAAGGTATGAAAGCTAGAATGAAAGATATCAAGAAAGAAAGTAAGAAAGTAATAAAGAAACTAAAAATAGAGAGAAAAGATGAGAGCTAGAATGAAAGATATGAAGAAAGAAAAAAGGAACAAAGTAGAGATAATATAATAAAGAAAATAAAGATTGAATGAGTGAAGATATGAATGCTAGAATGAAAGTTATCAAGAAAGAAAGAAAGAAAGAAAGAAGGAAAGAAAGTAGTAAAGAAACTAAAGATAGAATAAGAGAAGCTATGAAAGCTAGAATGTAAGATATCAAATAAGAAAGAAAAAAAGTATGAAAAAAGAAACAAAAGATAGAATGAGAGAAGGTATGAAAGCTAGAATGAAAGATATCAAGAAAGAAAAAAGGAAAAAAGTAGAAAAAATGTAATAAAGAAAATAAAAATTGAATGAGTGAAGATTTGAATCCTCGAATGAAAGTTATAAAGAAAGAAAGAAAGAAAGAAAGGAGAAAAGAAACTAAAGATAGAATGAGAGGGTATGAAAGCTAGAATGTAAGATTTCAAGAAAGAAAGAAATGAAAGTAAGTAAAAAAGAAACTAAAGATAGAATGGGAGAAGTTATGAAAGCAAGAATGAAAGACATCAAGAAAGAAAGAAAAAAAGAAATCAATAAAGAAATTAAAGATGAAATGAGAAAAGGTATGAAATCTAGAATGATAGATATCAAGAGTGAAAGAATGAAAGTAATAAAGAAACTAAAGATAGAATTAGAGAAGGTTTGAAAGCTAGAATGAAAGATATCAAGAAAGAAAGAAAGAAAGATATCAAGAAAGAAATTAAAGATAAAATGAGAAAAGGTATGAAATCTAGAATGAACGATATCAAGAAAGAAAGAAAGAAAGTATCTAATAAAGAAACTAAAGATAGAATGAGAGAAGGTATGAAAGCTAGAATGAAAGATATCAAGAAAGGAAGAAAGAAAGAAATCTATAAAGAAACTAAAGATAAAATGAGAGAAGGTATGAAATCTAGAATGAATGATATGAAGAAAGTAAGAAAGAAAGAAAGTAATAAAGAAACGAAAGATAGAATGAGAGAAGGTATGAAAGCTAGAATGAAAGATATCAAGAAAGAAAGAAAGAAAGTATCTAATAAAGAAACTAAAGATAGAATGAGAGAAGGTATGAAAGCTAGAATGAAAGATATTAAGAAAGGAAGAAAGAAAGAAATCTATAAAGAATCTAAAGATAAAATGAGAGAAGGTATGAAATCTAGAATGATAGATATCAAGAAAGAAAGAAAGAAAGAAAGTAATAAAGAAACGAAAGATAGAATGAGAGAAGGTATGAAAGCTAGAATGAAAGATATCAAGAAAGAAAGAAAGAAAGAAAGAAAGTAATAAAGAAACTAAAGAGAGAATGAGAGAAGGTATGAAAGCTAGAATGATAGATATCAAGAAAGTAAGAAATGAAAGTAAGTAAAAAAGAAACTAAAGATAGAATGAGAGACGGTATGAAAGCAAAAATGAAAGATATCAAGAAAGAAAGAAAGAAAGAAAGTAATAAAGAAACTGAAGAGAGAATGAGAGAAGGTATGAAAGCTAGAATGAAAGATATCAAGAAGGAAAAAAGGAAGAAAGTAGAAATAATGTAATAAAGAAAACAAAGATTGAATGAGAGAAGGTATGAAAGATAGAATGATAGATATGAAGAAAGCAAGAAAGAAAGCAATAAAGAAACTAAAGATAGAATGAGAGAAGGTATGAAAGCTAGAATGAGAGATATCAAGAAAGAAAGAAAGAAAGATATCAATAAAGAAATTAAAGTTGAAATGAGAGAAGGTATGAAATCTAGAATGAAAGATATCAAGAGAGAAAGAAAGAAAGTAATGAAGAAACTAAAGAAAGAATGAGAGAAGTTTGAAATCTAGAATAAAAGTTATCAAGAAAGAAAGAAAGAAAGAAAGTAACTAATAAAGGAACTAAAGACAGAACGAGAGAAGTTATGAAAGATAGAATGTAAGATATCAAGAAAGAAAGAAATGAAAGTAAGTAAAAAAGAAATTAAAGATAGAATGAGAGAAGGTATGAAAGCTAGAATGAAAGATATCAAGAAAGAAATTAGGAACATAGTAGAAATAGTGAAATAAAGAAAATAAAGATTGGATGAGTGAAGATATGAATGCTAGAATGAAAGTTATCAAGAAAGAAAGAAAGAAAGTAGAAAAGAAACTAAAGATAGAATGAGAGAAGGTATGAAAGCTAGAATGTAAGATATCAAAAAAGAAAGAAATGAAAGTAAGTAAAATGAAACTAAAGATAGAATGAGAGAAGGTATGAAAGGTGGTATGAAAGATATCAAGAAAGAAAGAAAGAAAGAAAGAAAGAAAGAAAGAAAGAAAGAAAGAAAGAAAGAGAGAAAGAAAGAAAGAAAGAAAGAAAGAAAGAAACTTTAGATAGAATGAGAGAAGGTATGAAAGCTAGAATGAAAGATATCAAGAAAGAAAGTAAGAAAGTAATAAAGAAACTGAAAATAGAGAGAAAAGACGAGAGCTAGAATGAAAGATATGAAGAAAGAAAAAAGGAACAAAGTAGAAATAATGTAATAAAGAAAATAAAGATTGAATGAGTGAAGATATGAATGCTAGAATGAAAGTTATCAAGAAAGAAAGAAAGAAAGAAAGTAGTAAAGAAACTAAATATAGAATCAGAGAAGGTATGAAAGCTAGAATGTAAGATATCAAGAAAGAAAGAAAGAAAGAAAGAAAGAAAGAAAGTAATAAAGAAACTAAAGAGAGAATGAGAGAAGGTATGAAAGCTAGAATGTAAGATATCAAGAAAGAAAGAAAGAAAGAAAGAAAGAAAGAAAGAAAGAAAGTAATAAAGAAACTAAAGATAGAATAAGAGAAGGTATGAAAGCTAGAATGTAAGATATCAAAAAAGAAAGAAAAAAAGTAAGAAAAAAGAAACTAAAGATAGAATGAGAGAAGGTATGAAAGCTAGAATGAAAGATATCAAGAAAGAAAAAAGGAACAAAGTAGAAAAAATGTAATAAAGAAAATAAAAATTGAATGAGTGAAGATATGAATGCTAGAATGAAAGTTATCAAGAAAGAAAGAAAGAAAGTAGAAAAGAAACTAAAGATAGAATGAGAGAAGGTATGAAAGCTAGAATGTAAGATATCAAAAAAGAAAGAAATGAAAGTAAGTAAAATGAAACTAAAGATAGAATGAGAGAAGGTATGAAAGGTGGTATGAAAGATATCAAGAAAGAAAGAAAGAAAGAAAGAAAGAAAGAAAGAAAGAAAGAAAGAGAGAAAGAAAGAAAGAAAGAAAGAAAGAAAGAAACTTTAGATAGAATGAGAGAAGGTATGAAAGCTAGAATGAAAGATATCAAGAAAGAAAGTAAGAAAGTAATAAAGAAACTGAAAATAGAGAGAAAAGACGAGAGCTAGAATGAAAGATATGAAGAAAGAAAAAAGGAACAAAGTAGAAATAATGTAATAAAGAAAATAAAGATTGAATGAGTGAAGATATGAATGCTAGAATGAAAGTTATCAAGAAAGAAAGAAAGAAAGAAAGTAGTAAAGAAACTAAATATAGAATCAGAGAAGGTATGAAAGCTAGAATGTAAGATATCAAGAAAGAAAGAAAGAAAGAAAGAAAGAAAGAAAGTAATAAAGAAACTAAAGAGAGAATGAGAGAAGGTATGAAAGCTAGAATGTAAGATATCAAGAAAGAAAGAAAGAAAGAAAGAAAGAAAGAAAGAAAGTAATAAAGAAACTAAAGATAGAATAAGAGAAGGTATGAAAGCTAGAATGTAAGATATCAAAAAAGAAAGAAAAAAAGTAAGAAAAAAGAAACTAAAGATAGAATGAGAGAAGGTATGAAAGCTAGAATGAAAGATATCAAGAAAGAAAAAAGGAACAAAGTAGAAAAAATGTAATAAAGAAAATAAAAATTGAATGAGTGAAGATATGAATGCTAGAATGAAAGTTATCAAGAAAGAAAGAAAGAAAGAAAGTAGTAAAGAAACTAAATATAGAATCAGAGAAGGTATGAAAGCTAGAATGTAAGATATCAAGAAAGAAAGAAAGAAAGAAAGAAAGAAAGAAAGTAATAAAGAAACTAAAGAGAGAATGAGAGAAGGTATGAAAGCTAGAATGTAAGATATCAAGAAAGAAAGAAATGAAAGTAAGTAAAAAATAAACTAAAGATAGAATGAGAGAAGGTATGAAAGCTAGAATGAAAGATATCATAAAAGAAAAAAGGAACAAAGTAGAAGGAATGTAATAAAGAAAATAAAGATTGAATGAGTGAAGATATGAATGCTAGAATGAAAGTTATCAAGAAAGAAAGAAAGAAAGAAAGAAAGTAGAAAAGAAACTAAAGATAGAATGAAAGAAGGTATGAAAGCTAGAAAGATAGATATCAAGAAAGAAATAAAGAAAGAAAGAAAGAAATTAATAAAGAAACTAAAGATAGAATGAGAGAAGGTATGAAAGCGAGAATGAAAGATATCAAGAAGGAAAAAAGGAAGAAAGTAGAAATAATGTAAGAAAGAAAACAAAGATTGAATGAGAGAAGGTATGAAAGATAGAATGAAAGATATCAAGAAAGAAAGAAAGAAAGAAAGTAGTAAAGAAACTAAATATAGAATCAGAGAAGGTATAAGAGCTAGAATGAGATATGAAGAAAGAAAGAAAGAAAGAAAAAAAGAAATCAATAAAGAAATTGAAGATGAAATGAGAGAAGGTATGAAATCTAGAATGATAGATATCAAGAAAGCAAGAAAGAAAGCAATAAAGAAACTAAAGATAGAATGAGAGAAGGTATGAAAGCTAGAATGAGAGATATCAAGAAAGAAAGAAAGAAAGATATCAAAAAAGAAATTAAAGATGAAATGAGAGAAGGTATGAAATCTAGAATGAAAGATAGGACGAAAGAAAGAAAGATATCAATAAAGAAATTAAAGATGAAATGAGAGAAGGCATGAAATCTAGAATGATAGATATCAAGAGAGAAAGAAAGAAAGTAATGAAGAAACTAAAGATAGAACGAGAGAAGTTATGAAAGATAGAATGTTAGATATCAAGAAATAAAGAAATGAAAGTAAGTAAAAAGATACTAAAGATAGAATGAGAGAAGGTATGAAAGCTAGAATGAAAGATATCAAGAAAGAAAGATAAAAACGAAATCAATAAAGAAATTAAAGATAAAATGAGAGAAGTTTGAAATCTAGAATAAAAGTTATCAAGAAAGAAAGAAAGAAAGAAAGTAACTAATAAAGGAACTAAAGATGGAATGAGAGAAGGCATTAAAGCTAGAATGAAAGATATTAAGAAAGAAAGAAATGATAGTAAGTAAAAAAGAAACTAAAGATAGAAAGTGAGAAGGTATGAAAGCTAGAATGAAAGATATCAAGAAAGAAAGAAAGAAAGTAATAAAGAAACTAAAGATAGAACGAGAGAAGTTATGAAAGATAGAATGTAAGATATCAAGAAAGAAAGAAATGAAAGTAAGTAAAAAAGAAACTAAAGATAGAATGAGAGACGGTATGAAAGCTAGAATGAAAGATATCAAGAAAGAAAGAAAGAAAGAAAGAAAGTAATAAAGAAACTAAAGAGAGAATGAGAGAAGGTATGAAAGCTAGAATGAAAGATATCAAGAAAGAAAGAAAGAAAGAAAGTAGTAAAGAAACTAAATATAGAATCAGAGAAGGTATAAGAGCTAGAATGAGATATCAAGAAAGAAAGAAAGAAAGAAAGAAAGAAAAAAAGAAATCAATAAAGAAATTGAAGATGAAATGAGAGAAGGTATGAAATCTAGAATGATAGATATCAAGAAAGAAAGAAAGAAATTAATGAAGAAACTAAAGATAGAATGAGAGAAGGTATGAAATCTATAATGAAAGATATGAAGAAAGAAAGAAAGAAGGAAAGGAATAAAGAAACTAAAGATAGAACGAGAGAAGTTATGAAAGATAGAATGTAAGATATCAAGAAATAAAGAAATGAAAGTAAGTAAAAAGAAACTAAAGATAGAATGAGAGAAGGTATGAAAGCTAGAATGAAAGATATCAAGAAAGAAAAAAGGAGCAAAGTAGAAATAATGTAATAAAGAAAATAAAGATTGAATGAGTGAAGATATGAGTGCTAGAAAGAAAGTTATCAAGAAAGAAAGAAAGAAAGTAGTAAAGAAACTAAAGACAGAATGTGTGAAGGTATGAAATCAAGAATGAAAGATATCAAGAAAGAAAGAAAAAAATGAAATCAATAAAGAAATTAAAGATAAAATGAGACAAGTTTGAAATCTAGAATAAAAGTTATCAAGAAAGAAAGAAAGAAAGAAAGTAACTAATAAAGGAACTAAATATAGAACGAGAGAAGTTATGAAAGATAGAATGTAAGATATCAAGAAAGAAAGAAATGAAAGTAAGTAAAAAAGAAACTAAAGATAGAATGAGAGAAGGTATGAAAGCTAGAATGAAAGATATCAAGAAAGAAACTAGGAACAAAGTAGAAATAATGAAATAAAGAAAATAAAGATTGAATGAGTGAAGATATGAATGCTAGAATGAAAGTTATCAAGAAAGAAAGAAAGAAAGTAGAAATGAAACTAAAGATAGAATGAGAGAAGGTATGAAAGCTGGAATGAAGATATCAAGAAAGAAAGAAAGAAAGAAAGAAAGAAAGAAAGAAAGAAAGAAAGAATGAAATAGAGAAAGAAAGAAAGAAAGAAAGAAAGAAACTTTAGATAGAATGAGAGAAGGTATGAAAGCTAGAATGAAAGATATCAAGAAAGAAAGTAAGAAAGTAATAAAGAAACTAAAAATAGAGAGAAAAGATGAGAGCTAGAATGAAAGATATGAAGAAAGAAAAAAGGAACAAAGTAGAAATAATGTAATAAAGAAAATAAAGATTGAATGAGTGAAGATATGAATACTAGAATGAAAGTTATCAAGAAAGAAAGAAAGAAAGAAAGAAAGAAAGTAGTAAAGAAACTAAAGATAGAATAAGAGAAGGTATGAAAGCTAGAATGTAAGATAGCAAAAAAGAAAGAAAAAAAGTAAGAAAAAAGAAACTAAAGATAGAATGAGAGAAGGTATGAAAGCTAGAATGAAAGATATCAAGAAAGAAAAAAGGAACAAAGTAGAAAAAATGTAATAAAGAAAATAAAAATTGAATGAGTGAAGATATGAATGCTAGAATGAAAGTTATCAAGAAAGAAAGAAAGAAAGAAAGAAAGAAAGAAAGAAAGAAAGAAAGAAAGAAAGAAAGAAAGGAGAAAAGAAACTAAAGATAGAATGAGAGGGTATGAAAGTTAGAATGTAACATATCAAGAAAGAAAGAAATGAAAGTAAGTAAGAAATAAACTAAAGATAGAATGAGAGAATGTATGAAAGCTAGAATGAAAGATATCATAAAAGAAAAAAGGAACAAAGTAGAAGGAATGTAATAAAGAAAATAAAGATTGAATGAGTGAAGATATGAATGCTAGAATGAAAGTTATCAAGAAAGAAAGAAAGAAAGAAGGAAAGTAGAAAAGAAACTAAAGATAGAATGAAAGAAGGTATGAAAGCTAGAATGAAAGATATCAAGAAAGAAATAAAGAAAGAAATAAATAAATTAATAAATAAACTAAAGATAGAATGAGAGAAGGTATGAAAGCTACAATGTAACATATAAAGAAAGCAAGAAATGAAAGAAAGTAAAAAAGAAACTGAAGATAAAATGAGAGAAGGTATGACAGCTGGAATGAGATATAAAGAAAGAAAGAAAGAAAGAAAGAACGAAAGTAAATAAAGGAACTAAAGATAGAAAGTGAGAAGGTGTGAGAGCTAGAATGAAAGATATCAAGAAGGAAAGAAAAAAGAAAGAAAGAAAGTAATAAAGAAACTAAAGATAGAATGAGAGAAGGTATGAAAGGTAGAATGTAACATATTAAGAAAGCAAGAAATGAAAGTAAAAAAGAAACTAAAGATAGAATAGGAGAAGTTATGAAAGCAAGAATGAAAGACATCAAGAAAGAAAGAAAAAAAGAAATCAATAAAGAAATTAAAGATGAAATGAGAGAAGGTATGAAATCTAGAATGATAGATATCAAGAGTGAAAGAATGAAAGTAATAAAGAAACTAAAGATAGAATTATAGAAGGTTTGAAAGCTAGAATGAAAGATATCAAGAAAGAAAGAAAGAAAGATATCAATAAAGAAATTAAAGATAAAATGAGAGAAGGTATGAAATCTAGAATGAACGATATCAAGAAAGAAAGAAAGAAAGTATCTAATAAAGAAACTAAAGATAGAATGAGAGAAGGTATGAAAGCTAGAATGAAAGATATCAAGAAAGGAAGAAAGAAAGAAATCTATAAAGAAACTAAAGATAAAATGAGAGAAGGTATGAAATCTAGAATGAATGATATGAAGAAAGTAAGAAAGAAAGAAAGTAATAAAGAAACGAAAGATAGAATGAGAGAAGGTATGAAAGCTAGAATGAAAGATATCAAGAAAGAAAGAAAGAAAGTATCTAATAAAGAAACTAAAGATAGAATGAGAGAAGGGATGAAAGCTATAATGAAAGATATCAAGAAAGGAAGAAAGAAAGAAATCTATAAAGAAACTAAAGATAAAATGAGAGAAGGTATGAAATCTAGAATGATAGATATCAAGAAAGTAAGAAAGAAAGAAAGTAATAAAGAAACGAAAGATAGAATGAGAGAAGGTATGAAAGCTAGAATGAAAGATATCAAGAAAGAAAGAAAGAAAGAAAGTAATAAAGAAACTAAAGAGAGAATGAGAGAAGGAATGAAAGCTAGAATGATAGATATCAAGAAAGTAAGAAATGAAAGTAAGTAAAAAAGAAACTAAAGATAGAATGAGAGACGGTATGAAAGCAAGAATGAAAGATTTCAAGAAAGAAAGAAAGAAAGTAAGAAAGTAATAAAGAAACTAAAGAGAGAATGAGAGAAGGTATGAAAGCTAGAATGATAGATATCAAGAAAGAAAGAAATGAAAGTAAGTAAAAAAGAAACCAAAGATAGAATGAGAGAAGGTATGAAAGCTAGAATGAAAGATATCAAGAAGGAAAAAAGGAAGAAAGTAGAAATAATGTAATAAAGAAAACAAAGATTGAATGAGAGAAGGTATGAAAGATAGAATGAAAGATATCAAGAAAGAAAGAAAGAAAGAAAGTAGTAAAGAAACTAAATATAGAATCAGAGAAGGTATAAGAGCTAGAATGAGATATCTAGAAAAAAAGAAAAAAAGAGAAATCAATAAAGAAATTGAAGATGAAATGAGAGAAGGTATGAAATCTAGAATGATAGATATCAAGAAAGCAAGAAAGAAAGCAATAAAGAAACTAAAGATAGAATGAGAGAAGGTATGAAATCTAGAATGAGAGATATCAAGAAAGAAAGAAAGAAAGATATCAATAAAGAAATTAAAGATGAAATGAGAGAAGGTATGAAATCTAGAATGAAAGATAGGACGAAAGAAAGAAAGATATCAATAAAGAAATTAAAGATGAAATGAGAGAAGGCATGAAATCTAGAATGATAGATATCAAGAGAGAAAGAAAGTAATGAAGAAACTAAAGATAGAACGAGAGAAGTTATGAAAGATAGAATGTAAGATATCAAGAAATAAAGAAATGAAAGTAAGTAAAAAGAAACTAAAGATAGAATGAGAGAAGGTATGAAAGCTAGAATGAAAGATATCAAGAAAGAAAGATAAAAACGAAATCAATAAGGAAATTAAAGATAAAATAATAGAAGTTTGAAATCTAGAATAAAAGTTATCAAGAAAGAAAGAAAGAAAGAAAGTATCTAATAAAGGAACTAAAGATAGAATGAGAGAAGGCATTAAAGCTAGAATGAAAGATATTAAGAAAGAAAGAAATGATAGTAAGTAAAAAAGAAAATAAAGATAGAAAGTGAGAAGGTATGAAAGCTAGAATGAAAGATATCAAGAAAGAAAGAAAGAAAGTAATAAAGAAACTAAAGATAGAACGAGAGAAGTTATGAAAGATAGAATGTAAGATATCAAGAAAGAAAGAAATGAAAGTAAGTAAAAAAGAAACTAAAGATAGAATGAGAGAAGGTATGAAAGCTAGAATGAAAGATATCAAGAAAGAAATTAGGAACAAAGTAGAAATAATGAAATAAAGAAAATAAAGATTGAATGAGTGAAGGTATCAATGCTAGAATGAAAGTTATCAAGAAAGAAAGAAAGAAAGTAGTAAAGAAACTAAAGATAGAATGAGAGAAGGTATGAAAGTTAGAATGTAAGATATCAAGAAAGAAGGAAATGAAAGTAAGTAAAATGAAACTAAAGATAGAATGAGAGAAGGTATGAAAGCTGGAATGAAAGATATCAAGAAAGAAAGAAAGAAAGAAAGAAAGAAAGAAAGAAAGAAAGAAAGAAAGAAAGAAAGAAAGAAAGAAACTTTAGATAGAATGAGAGAAGGTATGAAAGCTAGAATGTAACATATGAAGAAAGCAAGAAATGAAAGTAAGTAAAAAAGAAACTAAAATAGAATGAGAGAATGTATGAAAGCAAGAACGAAAGATATCAAGAAAGAAAGAAAAAAAGAAATCAATAAAGAAATTAAAGATGAAATGAGAGAAGGTATGAAATCTAGAATGATAGATATCAAGAGTGAAAGAATGAAAGTAATAAAGAAACTAAAGATAGAATTATAGAAGGTTTGAAAGCTAGAATGAAAGATATCAAGAAAGAAAGAAAGAAAGATATCAATAAAGAAATTAAAGATAAAATGAGAGAAGGTATGAAATCTAGAATGAACGATATCAAGAAAGAAAGAAAGAAAGTATCTAATAAAGAAACTAAAGATAGAATGAGAGAAGGTATGAAAGCTAGAATGAAAGATATCAAGAAAGGAAGAAAGAAAGAAATCTATAAAGAAACTAAAGATAAAATGAGAGAAGGTATGAAATCTAGAATGAATGATATGAAGAAAGTAAGAAAGAAAGAAAGTAATAAAGAAACGAAAGATAGAATGAGAGAAGGTATGAAAGCTAGAATGAAAGATATCAAGAAAGAAAGAAAGAAAGTATCTAATAAAGAAACTAAAGATAGAATGAGAGAAGGGATGAAAGCTATAATGAAAGATATCAAGAAAGGAAGAAAGAAAGAAATCTATAAAGAAACTAAAGATAAAATGAGAGAAGGTATGAAATCTAGAATGATAGATATCAAGAAAGTAAGAAAGAAAGAAAGTAATAAAGAAACGAAAGATAGAATGAGAGAAGGTATGAAAGCTAGAATGAAAGATATCAAGAAAGAAAGAAAGAAAGAAAGTAATAAAGAAACTAAAGAGAGAATGAGAGAAGGAATGAAAGCTAGAATGATAGATATCAAGAAAGTAAGAAATGAAAGTAAGTAAAAAAGAAACTAAAGATAGAATGAGAGACGGTATGAAAGCAAGAATGAAAGATTTCAAGAAAGAAAGAAAGAAAGTAAGAAAGTAATAAAGAAACTAAAGAGAGAATGAGAGAAGGTATGAAAGCTAGAATGATAGATATCAAGAAAGAAAGAAATGAAAGTAAGTAAAAAAGAAACCAAAGATAGAATGAGAGAAGGTATGAAAGCTAGAATGAAAGATATCAAGAAGGAAAAAAGGAAGAAAGTAGAAATAATGTAATAAAGAAAACAAAGATTGAATGAGAGAAGGTATGAAAGATAGAATGAAAGATATCAAGAAAGAAAGAAAGAAAGAAAGTAGTAAAGAAACTAAATATAGAATCAGAGAAGGTATAAGAGCTAGAATGAGATATCTAGAAAAAAAGAAAAAAAGAGAAATCAATAAAGAAATTGAAGATGAAATGAGAGAAGGTATGAAATCTAGAATGATAGATATCAAGAAAGCAAGAAAGAAAGCAATAAAGAAACTAAAGATAGAATGAGAGAAGGTATGAAATCTAGAATGAGAGATATCAAGAAAGAAAGAAAGAAAGATATCAATAAAGAAATTAAAGATGAAATGAGAGAAGGTATGAAATCTAGAATGAAAGATAGGACGAAAGAAAGAAAGATATCAATAAAGAAATTAAAGATGAAATGAGAGAAGGCATGAAATCTAGAATGATAGATATCAAGAGAGAAAGAAAGTAATGAAGAAACTAAAGATAGAACGAGAGAAGTTATGAAAGATAGAATGTAAGATATCAAGAAATAAAGAAATGAAAGTAAGTAAAAAGAAACTAAAGATAGAATGAGAGAAGGTATGAAAGCTAGAATGAAAGATATCAAGAAAGAAAGATAAAAACGAAATCAATAAGGAAATTAAAGATAAAATAATAGAAGTTTGAAATCTAGAATAAAAGTTATCAAGAAAGAAAGAAAGAAAGAAAGTATCTAATAAAGGAACTAAAGATAGAATGAGAGAAGGCATTAAAGCTAGAATGAAAGATATTAAGAAAGAAAGAAATGATAGTAAGTAAAAAAGAAAATAAAGATAGAAAGTGAGAAGGTATGAAAGCTAGAATGAAAGATATCAAGAAAGAAAGAAAGAAAGTAATAAAGAAACTAAAGATAGAACGAGAGAAGTTATGAAAGATAGAATGTAAGATATCAAGAAAGAAAGAAATGAAAGTAAGTAAAAAAGAAACTAAAGATAGAATGAGAGAAGGTATGAAAGCTAGAATGAAAGATATCAAGAAAGAAATTAGGAACAAAGTAGAAATAATGAAATAAAGAAAATAAAGATTGAATGAGTGAAGGTATCAATGCTAGAATGAAAGTTATCAAGAAAGAAAGAAAGAAAGTAGTAAAGAAACTAAAGATAGAATGAGAGAAGGTATGAAAGTTAGAATGTAAGATATCAAGAAAGAAGGAAATGAAAGTAAGTAAAATGAAACTAAAGATAGAATGAGAGAAGGTATGAAAGCTGGAATGAAAGATATCAAGAAAGAAAGAAAGAAAGAAAGAAAGAAAGAAAGAAAGAAAGAAAGAAAGAAAGAAAGAAAGAAAGAAAGAAAGAAAGAAACTTTAGATAGAATGAGAGAAGGTATGAAAGCTAGAATGTAACATATGAAGAAAGCAAGAAATGAAAGTAAGTAAAAAAGAAACTAAAATAGAATGAGAGAATGTATGAAAGCAAGAACGAAAGATATCAAGAAAGAAAGAAAAAAACAAATCAATAAAGAAATTAAAGATGAAATGAGATAAGGTATGAAATCTAGAATGATATATATCAAGAAAGAAAGAAAGAAAGTAATAAGGAAACTAAAGATAGAATGAGAGAAGGTATGAAAGCTAGAATGAAAGATATCAAAAAAGAAAGAAAGAAAGATATCAATAAAGAAACTAAAGATAAAATGAGAGAAGGTATGAAATCTAGAATTAAAGATATCAAGAAAGAAACAATGAAAGTAACTAATAAAGACACTAAAGATAGAATGAGAGAAGGTATTAAAGCTAGAATGCAAGATATGAAGAACGAAGGATATGAAAGTAAGTGAAAAAGAAACTAAAGATAGAATGAGAGAAGGTATGAAAGCTAGAATGAAAGATATCAAGAACGAAAGTAAGAAAGTATTAAAGAAACTAAAAATAGAGAGAAAAGATGAGAGCTAGAATGAAAGATATGAAGAAAGAAAAAAGGAACAAAGTAGAAATAATGTAATAAAGAAAATAAAGATTGAATGAGTGAAGATA
This sequence comes from Intellagama lesueurii, assembly GCA_037013535.1. Lineage (NCBI taxonomy): Eukaryota > Metazoa > Chordata > Lepidosauria > Squamata > Agamidae > Intellagama > Intellagama lesueurii. Next base: position 94,106,791 of record JBAJHW010000002.1, read on the forward strand.
TGAATGCTAGAATGAAAGTTATCAAGAAAGAAAGAAATGAAAGTAAGTAAAAAAGAAACCAAAGATAGAATGAGAGAAGGTATGAAAGCTAGAATGAAAGATATGAAGAAGGAAAAAAGGAAGAAAGTAGAAATAATGTAATAAAGAAAACAAAGATTGAATGAGAGAAGGTATGAAAGATAGAATGAAAGATATCAAGAAAGAAAGAAAGAAAGAAAGTAGTAAAGAAACTAAATATAGAATCAGAGAAGGTATAAGAGCTAGAATGAGATATCTAGAAAAAAAGAAAAAAAAAGAAATCAATAAAGAAATTGAAGATGAAATGAGAGAAGGTATGAAATCTAGAATGATAGATATCAAGAAAGCAAGAAAGAAAGCAATAAAGAAACTAAAGATAGAATGAGAGAAGGTATGAAATCTAGAATGAGAGATATCAAGAAAGAAAGAAAGAAAGATATCAATAAAGAAATTAAAGATGAAATGAGAGAAGGTATGAAATCTAGAATGAAAGATAGGACGAAAGAAAGAAAGATATCAATAAAGAAATTAAAGATGAAATGAGAGAAGGCATGAAATCTAGAATGGTAGATATCAAGAGAGAAAGAAAGTAATGAAGAAACTAAAGATAGAACGAGAGAAGTTATGAAAGATAGAATGTAAGATATCAAGAAATAAAGAAATGAAAGTAAGTAAAAAGAAACTAAAGATAGAATGAGAGAAGGTATGATAGCTAGAATGAAAGATATCAAGAAAGAAAGATAAAAACGAAATCAATAAGGAAATTAAAGATAAAATAATAGAAGTTTGAAATCTAGAATAAAAGTTATCAAGAAAGAAAGAAAGAAGGAAAGTAACTAATAAAGGAACTAAAGATAGAATGAGAGAAGGCATTAAAGCTAGAATGAAAGATATTAAGAAAGAAAGAAATGATAGTAAGTAAAAAAGAAAAAAAAGATAGAAAGTGAGAAGGTATGAAAGCTAGAATGAAAGATATCAAGAAAGAAAGAAAGAAAGTAATAAAGAAACTAAAGATAGAACGAGAGAAGTTATGAAAGATAGAATGTAAGATATCAAGAAAGAAAGAAATGAAAGTAAGTAAAAAAGAAACTAAAGATAGAATGAGAGAAGGTATGAAAGCTAGAATGAAAGATATCAAGAAAGAAATTAGGAACAAAGTAGAAATAATGAAATAAAGAAAATAAAGATTGAATGAGTGAAGGTTTGAATGCTAGAATGAAAGTTATCAAGAAAGAAAGAAAGAAAGTAGTAAAGAAACTAAAGATAGAATGAGAGAAGGTATGAAAGTTAGAATGTAAGATATCAAGAAAGAAGGAAATGAAAGTAAGTAAAATGAAACTAAAGATAGAATGAGAGAAGGTAGGAAAGCTGGAATGAAAGATATCAAGAAAGAAATTAGGAACAAAGTAGAAATAATGAAATAAAGAAAATAAAGATTGAATGAGTGAAGGTATGAATGCTAGAATGAAAGTTATCAAGAAAGAAAGAAAGAAAGTAGTAAAGAAACTAAAGATAGAATGAGAGAAGGTATGAAAGTTAGAATGTAAGATATCAAGAAAGAAGGAAATGAAAGTAAGTAAAATGAAACTAAAGATAGAATGAGAGAAGGTATGAAAGTTGGAATGAAAGATATCAAGAAAGAAAGAAAGAAAGAAAGAAAGAAAGAAAGAAAGAAAGAAAGAAAGAAAGAAAGAAATTTTAGATAGAATGAGAGAAGGTATGAAAGCTAGAATGTAACATATGAAGAAAGCAAGAAATGAAAGTAAGTAAAAAAGAAACTAAAATAGAATGAGAGAATGTATGAAAGCAAGAACGAAAGATATCAAGAAAGAAAGAAAAAAACAAATCAATAAAGAAATTAAAGATGAAATGAGATAAGGTATGAAATCTAGAATGATATATATGAAGAAAGAAAGAAAGAAAGTAATAAGGAAACTAAAGATAGAATGAGAGAAGGTATTAAAGCTAGAATGAAAGATATGAAGAACGAAGGATATGAAAGTAAGTGAAAAAGAAACTAAAGATAGAATGAGAGAAGGTATGAAATCTAGAATTAAAGATATCAAGAAAGAAAGAAAGAAAGTAACTAATAAAGACACTAAAGATAGAATGAGAGAAGGTATTAAAGCTAGAATGCAAGATATGAAGAACGAAGGATATGAAAGTAAGTGAAAAAGAAACTAAAGATAGAATGAGAGAAGGTATGAAAGCTAGAATGAAAGATATCAAGAAAGAAAGTAAGAAAGTAATAAAGAAACTAAAAATAGAGAGAAAAGATGAGAGCTAGAATGAAAGATATGAAGAAAGAAAAAAGGAACAAAGTAGAAATAATGTAATAAAGAAAATAAAGATTGAATGAGTGAAGATATGAATGCTAGAATGAAAGTTATCAAGAAAGAAAGAAAGAAAGAAAGAAAGAAAGAAAGAAAGAAAGAAAGAAAGAAAGTAAGAAAAAAGAAACTAAAGATAGAATGAGAGGGTATGAAAGCTAGAATGTAAGATATCAAGAAAGAAAGAAATGAAAGTAAGTAAAAAAGAAACTAAAGATAGAATGTGAGAAGGTATGAAAGCAAGAATGAAAGATATCAAGAAAGAAATTAAGAAAGTAATAAAGAAACTAAAAATAGAGCGAAAAGATGAGAGCTAGAATGAAAGATATGAAGAAAGAAAAAAGGAACAAAGTAGAAATAATGTAATAAAGAAACTAAAGATAGAATGAGAGGGTATGAAAGCTAGAATGTAAGATATCAAGAAAGAAAGAAATGAAAGTAAGTAAAAAAGAAACTAAAGATAGAATGAGAGAAGCTATGAAAGCTAGAATGAAAGATATCATTAAAGAAAAAAGGAACAAAGTAGAAGGAATGTAATAAAGAAAATAAAGACTGAATGAGTGAAGATATGAATGCTAGAATGAAAGTTATCAAGAAAGAAAGAAAGAAAGTAGAAAAGAAACTAAAGATAGAATGAGAGAAGGTATGAAAGCTAGAATGAAAGATATCAAGAAAGAAAAAAGGAACAAAGTAGAAATAATGTAATAAAGAAAATAAAGATTGAATGAGTGAAGATATGAATGCTAGAAAGAAAGTTATCAAGAAAAAAAGAAAGAAAGAAAGTAGTAAAGAAACTAAAGATAGAATGTGAGAAGTTATGAAATTAAGAATGAAAGATATCAAGAAAGAAAGAAAAAAATGAAATCAATAAAGAAATTAAAGATAAAATGAGAGAAGTTTGAAATCTAGAATAAAATTTATCAAGAAAGAAAGAAAGAAAGAAAGTAACTAATAAAGGAACTAAAGATAGAAAGAGAAGGCATTAAAGCTAGAATGAAAGATATTAAGAAAGAAAGAAATGATAGTAAGTAAGAAAGAAACTAAAGATAGAGTGAGAAGGTATGAAAGCTAGAATGAAAGATATCAAGAAAGAAAGAAAGAAAGTAATAAAGAAACTAAAGATAGAACGAGAGAAGTTATGAAAGATAGAATGTAAGATATCAAGGAAAAAAGAAATGAAAGTAAGTAAAAAAAAACTAAAGATAGAATGAGAGAAGGTATGAAAGCTAGAATGAAAGATATCAAGAAAGAAAGACGGAACAAAGTAGAAATAATGAAATAAAGAAAATAAAGATTGAATGAGTGAAGATATGAATGCTAGAATGTAAGATATTAAGAAAGAAAGAAATGAAAGTAAGTAAAATGAAACTAAAGATAGAATGAGAGAAGGTATGAAAGCTGGAATGAAAGATATCAAGAAAATAAGAAAGAAAGTAATAAAGAAACTAAAGATAGAATGAGTAATGGTATGAAATCTAGAATGCAAGGTATGAAGTACGAAGGAAATGAAAGTAAGTAAAAAAGAAACTAAAGATATAATGAGAGAAGGTATGAAAGCTAGAATGAAAGATATCAAGTAAGAAAGTAAGAAAATAATCAATAAACGAAAGATAGAAAGAGAGAAGGGAAGAGAAGTAGAATGAAAGATATCAAGAAAGAAAGAAAGAAAGAAAGTAAGAACTTAATAAAGAAACTAAAGATAGAATGAGAGAAGGCATGAAAGCTAGAATGTAAGATATCAAGAAAGAAAGAAATGAAAGTAAGTAAAAAAGAAACTAAAGATAGAATGTGAGAAGGTATGAAAGCAAGAATGAAAGATATCAAGAAAGAAATTAAGAAAGTAAAAAAGAAACTAAAAATAGAGCGAAAAGATGAGAGCTAGAATGAAAGATATGAAGAAAGAAAAAAGGAACAAAGTAGAAATAATGTAATAAAGAAAATAAAGATTGAATGAGTGAAGATATGAATGCTAGAATGAAAGTTAACAAGAAAGAAAGAAAGAAAGAAAGAAAGTAGTAAAGAAACTAAAGATAGAATAAGAGAAGGTATGAAAGCTAGAATGTAAGATATCAAAAAAGAAAGAAAAAAGTAAGTAAAACAGAAACTAAAGATAGAATGAGAGAAGGTATGAAAGCTAGAATGAAAGATATCAAGAAAGAAAAAAGGAACAAAGTAGAAAAAATGTAATAAAGAAATTAAAAATTGAATGAGTGAAGATATGAATGCTAGAATGATAGTTATCAAGAAAGAAAGAAAGAAAGAAAGAAAGAAAGAAAGAAAGAAAGAAAGAAAGAAAGAAAGTAGAAAAGAAACTAAAGATAGAATGGGAGGGTATGAAAGCTAGAATGTAAGATATCAAGAAAGAAAGAAATGAAAGTAAGTAAAAAAGAAACTAAAGATAGAATGAGAGAAGGTATGAAAGCTAGAATGAAAGATATCATTAAAGAAAAAAGGAACAAAGTAGAAGGAATTTAATAAAGAAAATAAAGATTGAATGAAAGAAGGTATGAAAGCTAGAATGAAAGATATCAAGAAAGAAAGAAAGAAAGAAAGAAAGAAATTAATAAAGAAACTAAAGATAGAATGAGAGAAGGTATGAAAGCTAGAATGTAACATATCAAGAAAGCAAGAAATGAAAGAAAGAAAAAAAGAAACTAAAGATAGAATGAGAGAATGTATGAAAGCAAGAACGAAAGATATCAAGAAAGAAAGAAAAAAAGAAATCAATAAAGAAATTAAAGATGAAATGAGATAAGGTATGAAATCTAGAATGATATATATCAAGAAAGAAAGAAAGAAAGTAATAAGGAAACGAAAGATAGAATGAGAGAAGGTATGAAAGCTAGAATGAAAGATCTCAAGAAAGAAAGAAAGAAAGATATCAATAAAGAAACTAAAGATAAAATGAGGGAAGGTATGAAATCTAGAATGAAATATATCAAGAAAATAAGAAAGAAAGTAATAAAGAAACTAAAGATAGAATGAGTAATGGTATGAAAGCTAGAATGCAAGATATGAAGAACGAAGGAAATGAAAGTAAGTAAAAAAAAAACTAAAGATAGAATGAGAGAACGTATGAAAGTAAGAATGAAAGGTATCAAGAAAGAAAGAAAAAAAGAAATCAATAAAGATATTAAAGATGAAATGAGAGAATATATGAAAGCTAGATTGAAAGATATCAAGAAAGAAAGAAAGAAATCAATAAAGAAACTAAAGATAAAATGAGAGAAGGTATGAAATCTAGAATTAAAGAAATCAAGAAAGAAAGAAAGAAAGTAACTAATAAAGACACTAAAGATAGAATGAGAGAAGGTATTAAAGCTAGAATGCAAGATATGGAGAACGAAGGATATGAAAGTAAGTAAAAAAGAAACTAAAGATAGAATGAGAGAAGGTATAAAAGCTAGAATGAAAGATATCAAGAAAGAAAGTAAGAAAGTAATAAAGAAACTAAAAATAGAAAGAAAAGATGAGAGCTAGAATGAAAGATATGAAGAAAGAAAAAAGGAACAAAGTAGAAATAATGTAATAAAGAAAATAAAGATTGAATGAGTGAAGATATGAATGCTAGAATGAAAGTTATCAAGAAAGAAAGAAAGAAAGAAAGAAAGAAAGAAAGAAAGAAAGAAAGTAGTAAAGAAACTAAAGATAGAATAAGAGAAGGTATGAAAGCTAGAATGTAAAATATCAAAAAAGAAAGAAAAAAAGTAAGTAAAAAAGAAACTAAAGATAGAATGAGAGAAGGTATGAAAGCTAGAATAAAAGATTTCAAGAAAGAAAAAAGGAACAAAGTAGAAAAAATGTAATAAAGAAAATAAAAATTGAATGAGTGAAGATATGAATGCTAGAATGAAAGTTATCAAGAAAGAAAGAAAGAAAGAAAGAAAGAAAGAAAGAAAGAAAGAAAGTAAGTAGAAAAGAAACTAAAGATAGAATGAGAGGGTATGAAAGCTAGAATGTAAGATATCAAGAAAGAAAGAAATGAAAGTAAGAAAAAAAGAAACTAAAGATAGAATGAGAGAAGGTATGAAAGGAAGAATGAAAGATATCATTAAAGAAAAAAGGAACAAAGTAGAAGGAATGTAATAAAGAAAATAAAGATTGAATGAGTGAAGATATGAATGCTAGAATGAAAGATATCAAGAAAGAAAGAAAGAAAGAAGAAAAGAAATTAAAGATAGAATGAAAGAAGGTATGAAAGCTAGAATGAAAGATATCAAGAAAGAAATAAATAAAGAAAGAAAGAAATTAATAAAGAAACTAAAGATAGAATGGGAGAAGGTATGAAAGCTAGAATGTAACATATCAAGAAAGCAAGAAATGAAAGAAAGTAAAAAAGAAACTAAAGATAAAATGAGAGAAGGTATGAGAGCTGGAATGAGATATCAAGAAAGAAAGAAAGAAAGAAAGAAAGAACGAAAGTAATTAAAAAGGAACTAAATATAGAAAGTGAGAAGGTATGAGAGCGAGAATGAAAGATATCAAGAAGGAAAGAAAAAAAGAAAGAAAGAAAGAAAGAAAGAAACTAAAGATAGAATGAGAGAAGTTATGAAAGCTAGAATGTAACATATAAAGAAATCAAGAAATGAAAGTAAGTAAAAAGAAACTAAAAATAGAATGAGAGAAGGTATGAAAACAAGAATGAAAGACATCAAGAAAGAAAGAAAAAAAGAAATCAATAAAGAAATTAATGATGAAATGAGAGAAGGTATGAAATCTAGAATGATAGATATCAAGAGTGAAAGATAGAAAGTAATAAAGAAACTAAAGATAGAATTAGAAAGGTTTGAAAGCTAGAATGAAAGATATCAAGAAAGAAAGAAAGAAAGATATCAATAAAAAAACTAAAGATAAAATGAGAGAAGGTATGAAATCTAGAATGAAAGATATCGAGAAAGAAAGAAAGTAATAAAGAAACGAAAGATAGAATGAGAGAAGGTATGAAAGCTAGAATGAAAGATATCAAGAAAGGAAGAAAGAAAGAAAGTAATAAAGAAATGAAAGATAAAATGAGAGAAGGTATGAAATCTAGAATGAAAGATATCAAGAAAGAAAGAAAGAAAGTAATAAAGAAACTAAAGAGAGAATGCGAGTAGGTATGAAAGCTAGAAGGAAAGATATCAAGAAAGAAAAAAGGAAGAAAGTAGAAATAATGTAATAAAGAAAACAGAGATTGAATGAGAGAAGGTATGAAAGCTAGAATGAGATATCAAGAAAGAAAGAAAGAAAGAAAGAATGAAAGAACAAAAGTAATTAATAAAGAAACTAAAGATAGAATGAAAGAAGGTATGAAAGCTTGAATGAAAGATATCAAAAAAGAAAGAAAGAAAGAAAGAAAAAAAGAAATCAATAAAGAAATTAAAGATGAAATGAGAGAAGGTATGAAATCTAGAATGATAGATATCAAGAAAGAAAGAAAGAAAGCAATAAAGAAACTAAAGATAGAATGAGAGAAGGTATGAAAGCTAGAATGAAAGATATCAAGAAAGAAAGAAAGAAAGATATCAAAGAAATTAAAGATGAAATGAGAGAAGGTATGAAATCTAGAATGATAGATATCAAGAAAGAAAGAAAGAAAGTAATAAAGAAACTAAAGATAGAATGAGAGAAGGTATGAAAGCTAGAATGAAAGATATCAAGAAAGAAAGAAAGAAAGATATCAAAGAAACTAAAGATAAAATGAGAGAAGGTATGAAATCTAGAATGATAGATATCAAGAGAGAAAGAAAGAAAGTAATGAAGAAACTAAAGATAGAAAGAGAGAAGGGATGAAAGCTAGAATGAAAGATATCAAGAAAGAAAAAAGGAACAAAGTAGAAAAAATGTAATAAAGAAAATAAAGATTGAATGAGTGAAGATATGAATGCTAGAATGAACGTTATCAAGAAAGAAAGAAAAATGAAAGTAAGTAAAAAAGAAACTAAAGATAGAATTAGAGAAGGTTTGAAAGCTAGAATGAAAGATATCAAGAAAGAAAGTAAGAAAGTAATAAAGAAACTAAAGATGAGAGAAGAGATGAGAGCTAAAATGAAAGATATCAAGAAAGAAAGAAAAAAGTAAGAAAGTAATAAACTAAAGATAGAACGATAGAAGGTATGAAAGATAGAATGAAAAATATCAAGAAAAAAAGAAAAATAATAATAAAGAAATTAAAGATAGAATGAGAGAAGGTATGAAAGCTAGAATGAAAGATATCAAGAAAGAAAAAAGGAACAAAGTAGTAATCATGTAATAAAGAAAATAAAGATTGAACGAAAAAAGGTAAGAAAGCTGGAATGAAAGATAGAAAAATAGAAAGAAAGAAAGAAGGAAGGAAAGAAAGAAAGAAAGAAAGAAAGTAATAAAGAAACTTTAGATAGAATGAGAGAAGGATTGAAAGCTAGAATGTAACATATCAAGAAAGCGAGAAATGAAAGTAAGTAAAAAAGAAACTAAAGATAGAATGAGAGAAGGTATGAAACCAAAAATGAAAGATATCAAGAAAGAAAGAACAAAAGAAATCAATAAAGAAATTAAAGATGAAATGAGATAAGGTATGAAATCTAGAATGATATATATCAAGAAAGAAAGAAAGAAAGTAATAAAAAAACTAAAGATAGAATGAGAGAAGGAATCAATGCAAGAATGAAAAATATCAAGAAAGAAAGAAAAAATGAAATCAATAAAGAAATTAAAGATGAAATGAGAGAATATATGAAAGCTAGATTAAAAGATATCAAGAAAGAAAGAAAGAAATCAATAAAGAAACTAAAGATAAAATGAGAGAAGGTATGAAATCTAGAATGAAAGATATCAAGAAAGAAAGAAAGAAAGTAACTAATAAAGAAACTAAAGATAGAATGAGAGAATTTATTAAAGCTAGAATGAAAGAGATAAAGAAAGAAAGAAATGATAGTAAGTGAAAAAGAAACTTAAGATAGGAAGTGAGAAGGTATGAAAGCTAGAATGAAAGATATCAAGAAAGAAAGTAAGAAAGTAATAGAGAAACTAAAAATAGAGAGAAAAGATGAGAGCTACAATGAAAGATATCAATAAAGAAAAAAGAAACAAAGTAGAAATAATGTAATAAAGAAAATAAAGGTTGAATGAGTGAAGATATGAATGCTAGAATGAAAGTTATCAAGAAAGAAAGAAAGAAAGAAAGAAAGAAAGTAGTAAAGAAATTAAAGATAGAATGAGAGAAGGTATGAAAGCTAGAATGAAAGATATCAAGAAAGAAAAAAGGAACAAAGTAGAAAAAATGTAATAAAGAAAATAAAGATTGAATGAGTGAAGATATGAATGCTAGAATGAAAGTTATAAAAAAAGAAAGAAAGAAAGAAAGAAAGTAGAAAAGAAACTAAAGATAGAATGAAAGAAGGTATGAAATCTAGAATGAAAGATATCAAGAAAGAAAGAAAGAAAGAAAGAAAGTAATAAAAAAACTAAAGATAGAATGAGAGAAGGTATGAAAGCTAGAATGTAACATATGAAGAAAGCAAGAAATGAAAGTAAGTAAAAAAGAAACTAAAGATAGAATGAGAGAAGGTATGAAAGGAAGAATAAAAGATATCAAGAAAGAAAGAAAAAAAATCAATAAAGAAATTTAACATGAAATGAGAGAAGGTATGAAAGCTAGAATAAAAGATATCAAGAAAGAAAGAAAGAATGTAAGAAAGTAATAAAGAAACTAAAGATAGAAAGAGAGAAGGGATGAGAGCTAGAATGAAAGATATCAAGAAAGAAAGAAGGTAAGAAAGTAAAAAAGAAGCTAAAGATAAAATGAGAGAAGGTATGAAATCTAGAATGAAATGTATCAAGAAAGAAAGAAAGAAAGTAATGAAGAAACTAAAGAGAATGAGTGATGGTATGAAAGCTAGAAAGCAAGATATGAAGAAAGAAAGAAATGAAAGTAAGTAAAAAAGAATCTAAAGATAGAATTAGAGAAGGTTTGAAAGCTAGAATGAAAGATATCAAGAAAGAAAGAAATGAAAGTAAGTAAAAAAGAAACTAAAGATAGAATGAGAGAAGGTATGAAAGCTAGAATGAAAGATATCATGAAAGAAAAAAGGAACAAAGTAGAAAAAATGTAATAAAGAAAATAAAGATTGAATGAGTGAAGATATGAATGCTTGAATGAAAGTTATCAAGAAAGAAAGAAAGAAAGAAAGAAAGTAATAAAACAACTAAAGATAGAATGGGAGAAGGTATGAAAGCTAGAATGAAAGATATCAAGAAAGAAAGAAAGAAAGTAATAAAACAACTAAAGATAGAATGGGAGAAGGTATGAAAGCTAGAATGTAACATATGAAGAAAGCAAGAAATGAAAGTAAGTAAAAAAGAAACTAAAGATAGAATGAGAGAAGGTATGAAAGCAAGAATAAAAGTTATCAAGAAAGAAAGAAAAAAAATCAATAAAGAAATTTAAGATAGAATGAGAGAAGGTATGAAAGCTAGAATGAAAGATATCAAGAAAGAAAAAAGGAACAAAGTAGAAATATTGTAATAAAGAAAATAAAGATTAAATGAGTGAAAATATGAATGCTAGAATGAAAGTTATCAAGAAAGAAAGAAAGATAGAAAGTAGTAAAGAAACTAAAGATAGAATGAGAGAAGGTATGAAAGCTAGAATATTAGATATCAAGAATTAAGAAATGAAAGTACGTAAAAAATAAACTAAAGATAGAATGAGAGAAGGTATTAAAGCTAGAATGAAAGAGATAAAGAAAGAAAGAAATGATAGTAAGTAAAAAAGAAACTAAAGATAGGAAGTGAGAAGGTATGAAAGCTAGAATGAAAGATATCAAGAAAGAAAGAAAGAAAGATATCAATAAAGAAACTAAAGATAAAATGAGAGAAGGTATGAAATCTAGAATGAAAGATATCAAGAAAATAAGAATGAAAGTAATAAAGAAACTAAAGATAGAACGAGAGAAGTTAGGAAAGATAGAAAGTAAGATATCAAGAAAGAAAGAAATGAAAGTTAGTAAAAAAGAAACTAAAGATAGAATGAGAGAAGGTATGAAAGCTAGAATGAAAGATATCAAGAAAGAAAGAAGGAACAAAGTAGAAATAATGAAATAAAGAAAATAAAGATTGAATGATTTAAGATATGAAAGCTAGAATGAAAGTTATCAAGAAAGAAAGAAAGAAAGTAGTAAAGAAACTAAAGATAGAATGAGAAAAGGTATGAAAGCTAGAATGTAAGATATCAAGAAAGAAAGAAATGAAAGTAAGTAAAATGAAACTAAAGATAGAATGAGAGAAGGTATGAAACCTGGAATGTAACATATGAAGAAAGAAAGAAATGAAAGTAAGTAAAAAAGAAACTAAAGATAGAATGAGAGAAGGTATGAAACCAAAAATGAAAGATATCAAGAAAGAAAGAAAGAAAGTAATAAGGAAACTAAAGATAGAATGAGAGAAGGTATGAAAGCTAGAATAAAAGATATCAAGAAAGAAAGAAAGAAAGATATCAATAAAGAAACTAAAGATAAAATGAGAGAAGGTATGAAATCTAGAATGAAAGATATCAAGAAAATAAGAAAGAAAGTAATAAAGAAACTAAAGATAGAATGAGTAATGGTATGAAAGCTAGAATGCAAGATATGAAGAAAGAAGGAAATGAAAGTAAGTAAAAAATAAACGAAAGAAAGAATGAGAGAAGGTATGAAAGCTAGAATGAAAGATATCAAGTAAGAAAGTAAGAAAGTAATAAAGAAACTAAAGATAGAAAGAGAGAAGGGATGAGAGCTAGAATGAAAGATATCAAGAAAGAAAGAAAGAAAGAAAGAAAGAAAGTAATAAAGAAACTAAAGATAGAATGAGAGAAGGCATGAAAGCTAGAATGTAAGATATCAAGAGAGAACGAAAGAAAGAAAGAAAGAAAGTAATAAAGAAACTAAAGATAGAATGAGAGAAGGCATGAAAGCTAGAATGTAAGATATCAAGAGAGAACGAAAGAAAGAAAGAAAGAACTTAATAAAGAAACTAAAGATAGAATGAGAGAAGGCATGAAAGCTAGAATGTAAGATATCAAGAAAGAAAGAAATGAAAGTAAGTAAAAAAGAAATGAAAGATAGAATGTGAGAAGGTATGAAAGCAAGAATGAAAGATATCAAGAAGGAAAGAAAAAAGAAATAATAAAGAAATTAAAGATGAAATGAGAGAAGTCATGAAATCTAGAATGATAGATGTCAAGAAATAAAGAAATGAAAGTTAGTAAAAAAGAAACTAAAGATAGAATGAGAGAAGGTATGAAAGCTAGAATGAAAGATATCAAGAAAGAAAGAAGGAACAAAGTAGAAATAATGAAATAAAGAAAATAAAGATTGAATGAGTTAAGATATGAAAGCTAGAATGAAAGTTATCAAGAAAGAAAGAAAGAAAGTAGTAAAGAAACTAAAGATAGAATGAGAAAAGGTATGAAAGCTAGAATGTAAGATATCAAGAAAGAAAGAAATGAAAGTAAGTAAAATGAAACTAAAGATAGAATGAGAGAAGGTATGAAACCTGGAATGTAACATATGAAGAAAGAAAGAAATGAAAGTAAGTAAAAAAGAAACTAAAGATAGAATGAGAGAAGGTATGAAACCAAAAATGAAAGATATCAAGAAAGAAAGAAAGAAAGTAATAAGGAAACTAAAGATAGAATGAGAGAAGGTATGAAAGCTAGAATAAAAGATATCAAGAAAGAAAGAAAGAAAGATATCAATAAAGAAACTAAAGATAAAATGAGAGAAGGTATGAAATCTAGAATGAAAGATATCAAGAAAATAAGAAAGAAAGTAATAAAGAAACTAAAGATAGAATGAGTAATGGTATGAAAGCTAGAATGCAAGATATGAAGAAAGAAGGAAATGAAAGTAAGTAAAAAATAAACGAAAGAAAGAATGAGAGAAGGTATGAAAGCTAGAATGAAAGATATCAAGTAAGAAAGTAAGAAAGTAATAAAGAAACTAAAGATAGAAAGAGAGAAGGGATGAGAGCTAGAATGAAAGATATCAAGAAAGAAAGAAAGAAAGAAAGAAAGAAAGTAATAAAGAAACTAAAGATAGAATGAGAGAAGGCATGAAAGCTAGAATGTAAGATATCAAGAGAGAACGAAAGAAAGAAAGAAAGAACTTAATAAAGAAACTAAAGATAGAATGAGAGAAGGCATGAAAGCTAGAATGTAAGATATCAAGAAAGAAAGAAATGAATGTAAGTAATAAAGAAATGAAAGATAGAATGTGAGAAGGTATGAAAGCAAGAATGAAAGATATCAAGAAGGAAAGAAAAAAGAAATAATAAAGAAATTAAAGATGAAATGAGAGAAGTCATGAAATCTAGAATGATAGATGTCAAGAAATAAAGAAATGAAAGTTAGTAAAAAAGAAACTAAAGATAGAATGAGAGAAGGTATGAAAGCTAGAATGAAAGATATCAAGAAAGAAAGAAGGAACAAAGTAGAAATAATGAAATAAAGAAAATAAAGATTGAATGAGTTAAGATATGAAAGCTAGAATGAAAGTTATCAAGAAAGAAAGAAAGAAAGTAGTAAAGAAACTAAAGATAGAATGAGAAAAGGTATGAAAGCTAGAATGTAAGATATCAAGAAAGAAAGAAATGAAAGTAAGTAAAATGAAACTAAAGATAGAATGAGAGAAGGTATGAAACCTGGAATGTAACATATGAAGAAAGAAAGAAATGAAAGTAAGTAAAAAAGAAACTAAAGATAGAATGAGAGAAGGTATGAAACCAAAAATGAAAGATATCAAGAAAGAAAGAAAGAAAGTAATAAGGAAACTAAAGATAGAATGAGAGAAGGTATGAAAGCTAGAATAAAAGATATCAAGAAAGAAAGAAAGAAAGATATCAATAAAGAAACTAAAGATAAAATGAGAGAAGGTATGAAATCTAGAATGAAAGATATCAAGAAAATAAGAAAGAAAGTAATAAAGAAACTAAAGATAGAATGAGTAATGGTATGAAAGCTAGAATGCAAGATATGAAGAAAGAAGGAAATGAAAGTAAGTAAAAAATAAACTAAAGATAGAATGAGAGAAGGTATGAAAGCTAGAATGAAAGATATCAAGTAAGAAAGTAAGAAAGTAATAAAGAAACTAAAGATAGAAAGAGAGAAGGGATGAGAGCTAGAATGAAAGATATCAAGAAAGAAAGAAAGAAAGAAAGAAAGAAAGTAATAAAGAAACTAAAGATAGAATGAGAGAAGGTATGAAAGCTAGAATGTAAGATATCAAGAGAGAACGAAAGAAAGAAAGAAAGAACTTAATAAAGAAACTAAAGATAGAATGAGAGAAGGCATGAAAGCTAGAATGTAAGATATCAAGAAAGAAAGAAATGAAAGTAAGTAAAAAAGAAACGAAAGATAGAATGTGAGAAGGTATGAAAGCAAGAATGAAAGATATCAAGAAGGAAAGAAAAAAGAAATAATAAAGAAATTAAAGATGAAATGAGAGAAGTCATGAAATCTAGAATGATAGATGTCAAGAAAGAAAGAAATGAAAGTAAGTAAAAAAGAAACTAAAGATAGAATGAGAGAAGGTATGAAAGCTAGAATATTAGATATCAAGAAAGGAAGAAATGAAAGTACGTAAAAAATAAACTAAAGATAGAATGAGAGAAGGTATTAAAGCTAGAATGAAAGAGATAAAGAAAGAAAGAAATGATAGTAAGTAAAAAAGAAACTAAAGATAGGAAGTGAGAAGGTATGAAAGCTAGAATGAAAGATATCAAGAAAGAAAGTAAGAAAGTAATAAAGAAACTAAAAATAGAGAGAAAAGATGAGAGCTACAATGAAAGATATCAAGAAAGAAAAAAGGAACAAAGCAGAAATAATGTAATAAAGAAAATAAAGATTGAATGAGTGAAGATATGAATGCTAGAATGAAAGTTATGAAGAAAGAAAGAAAGAAAGAAAGAAAGTAGTAAAGAAACTGAAGACAGAATGAGAGAAGGTATGAAAGCTAGAATGTAAGATATCAAGAAAGAAAGAAATGAAAGTAAGTAAAAAAGAAACTAAAGATAGAATGAGAGAAGGTATGAAATCTAGAATGAAAGACATGAAGAAAGAAAAAAGGAACAAAGTAGAAAAAATGTAATAAAGAAAATAAAGATTGAATGAGTGACGATATGAATGCTAGAATGAAAGTTATCAAGAAAGAAAGAAAGAAAGAAAGAAAGTAGAAAAGAAACTAAAAATTGAATGAAAGAAGGTATGAAAGCTAGAATGAAAGATATCAAGAAAGAAAGAAAGAAAGAAAGTAATAAAAAAACTACAGATAGAATGAGAGAAGGTATGAAAGCTAGAATGTAACATATGAAGAAAGCAAGAAATGAAAGTAAGTAAAAAAGAAACTAAAGATAGAATGAGAGAAGGTATGAAAGCAAGAATAAAAGATATCAAGAAAGAAAGAAAAAAATCAATAAAGAAATTTAAGATGAAATGAGAGAAGGTATGAAAGCTAGAATAAAAGATATCAAGAAAGAAAGAAAGAATGTAAGAAAGTAATAAAGAAACTAAAGATAGAAAGAGAGAAGGGATGAGAGCTTGAATGAAAGATATCAAGAAAGAAAGAAGGTAAGAAAGTAAAAAAGAAGCTAAAGATAAAATGAGTGAAGGTATGAAATCTAGAATGAAAGGTATTAAGAAAGAAAGAAAGAAAGTAATGAAGAAACTAAAGAAAGAATGAGTGATGGTATGAAAGCTAGAAAGCAAGATGTGAAGAAAGAAAGAAATGAAAGTAAGTAAAAAAGAAACTAAAGATAGAATTAGAGAAGGTTTGAAAGCTAGAATGAAAGATATCAAGAAAGAAAGAAATGAAAGTAAGTAAAAAAGAAACTAAAGATAGAATTAGAGAATGTATGAAAGCTAGAATGAAAGATATCATGAAAGAAAAAAGGAACAAAGTAGAAAAAATGTAATAAAGAAAATAAAGATTGATTGACTGAAGATATGAATGCTTGAATGAAAGTTATCAAGAAAGAAAGAAAGATAGAAAGAAAGTAGAAAAGAAACAAGATAGAATGAAAGAAAGTATGAAAGCTAGAATGAAAGATATCAAGAAAGAAAGAAAGAAAGTAATAAAAAAACTAAAGATAGAATGAGAGAAGGTATGAAAGCTAGAATGTAACATATGAAGAAAGCAAGAAATGAAAGTAGGTAAAAAAGAAACTAAAGATAGAATGAGTAATGGTATGAAAGCTAGAATGCAAGATATGAAGAACGAAGGAAATGAATGTAAGTAAAAAAGAAACTAAAGATAGAATGAGAGAAGGTATGAAAGCTAGAATGAAAGATATCAAGTAAGAAAGTAAGAAAGTAATAAAGATACTAAAGATAGAGAGAGAGAAGGGATGAGAGCTAGAATGAAAGATATCAAGAAAGAAAGAAAGAAAGTAAGAAAGTAATAAATAAACTAAAGATAGAACGAGAGAAGGTATGAAAGATAGAATGAAAGATATCAAGAAAGAACGAAAGAAAGAAAGAACTTAATAAAGAAACTAAAGATAGAATGAGAGAAGGCATGAAAGCTAGAATGTAAGATATGAAGAAAGAAAGAAAAAAAGAAATAATAAAGAAATTAAAGATGAAATGAGAGAAGGTATGAAATCTAGAATGATAGATGTCAAGAAAGAAAGAAATTAAAGTAAGTAAAAAAGAAACTAAAGATAGAATGTGAGAAGGTATGAAAGCAAGAATGAAAGATATCAAGAAATAAAGAAAAAAAGAAATAATAAAGAAGCTAAAGATAAAATGAGAGAAGGTATGAAATCTAGAATGAAAGGTATCAAGAAAGAAAGAAAGAAAGTAATGAAGAAACTAAAGAAAGAATGAGTGATGGTATGAAAGCTAGAATGAATGATATCAAGAAAGAAAGAAAAAAAGAAATCAATAAAGAAATTAAAGATGAAATGAGAGATGATATGAAAGCTAGAATGAAAAATATCAAGAAATAATGAAAGAAAGAATGAAAGAAAGTAATAAAGAAAATAAATATAGAATGAGTGAAGGTATGAAAGCTAGAATGTAAGATATGAAGATATAAAGAAATGAAAGTAAGTAAAAAAGAAACTAAAGATAGAATGAGAGAAGGTATGAAAGCTAGAATGAAAGATATCCAGAAAGAAAGAAAAAAAGAAATCAATAGACATTAAAGATGAAAAGAGATGGTATGAAAGCTAGAATGAAAAATATCAAGAAAGAAAGTAATAAAGTAATAAAGAAACTAAAAATAGAGAGAAAAGATGAGAGCTAGAATGAAAGATATCAAGAAAGAAAAAAGGAACAAAGTAGAAATAATGTAATAAAGAAAATAAAGATTGAATGAGTGAAGATATGAATGCTAGAATGAAAGTTATCAAGAAAGAAAGAAAGAAAGAAAGAAAGAAAGTAGTAAAGAAACTAAAGATAGAATGAGAGAAGGTATGAAAGCTAGAATGTAAGATATCAAGAAAGAAAGAAATGAAAGTAAGTAAAAAAGAAACTAAAGATAGAATGAGAGAAGGTATGAAAGCTAGAATGAAAGATATCAAGAAAGAAAAAAGGAACAAAGTAGAAAAAATGTAATAAAGAAAATAAAGATTGAATGAGTGAAGATATGAATGCTAGAATGAAAGTTATCAAGAAAGAAAGAAAGAAAGAAAGTAGAAAAGAAACTAAAGATAGAATGAGAGAGTATGAAAGCTAGAATGTAAGATATCAAGAAAGAAAGAAATGAAAGAAAGTAAAAAAGAAAATAAAAATAGAATGAGAGAAGGTATGAAAGCTAGAATGAAAGATATCATGAAAGAAAAAAGGAACAAAGTAGAAGGAATGTAATAAAGAAAATAAAGATCGAATGAGAGAAGATATGAATGCTAGAATCAAAGTTATCAAGAAAGAAAGAAAGAAAGAAAGTAGAAAAGAAACTAAAGATAGAATGAAAGAAGGTATAAAAGCTAGAATGAAAGATATCAAGAAAGAAAGAAAGAAAGAAAGTAATAAAAAAACTAAAGATAGAATGAGAGAAGGTATGAAAGCTAGAATGTAACATATGAAGAAAGCAAGAAAAGAAAGTAAGTAAAAAAGAAACTAAAGATAGAATGAGAGAAGGTATGAAAGCAAGAATAAAAGATATCAAGAAAGAAAGAAATGAAAGTAAGTAAAAAAGAAACTAAAGATAGAACGTGAGAAGGAATGAAAGCAAGAATAAAAGATATCAAGAAAGAAAGAAAAAAAATCAATAAAGAAATTTAACATGAAATGAGAGAAGGTATGAAAGCTAGAATAAAAGATATCAAGAAAGAAAGAAAGAATGTAAGAAAGTAATAAAGAAACTAAAGATAGAAATAGAGAAGGGATGAGAGCTAGAATGAAAGATATCAAGAAAGAAAGAAGGTAAGAAAGTAAAAAAGAAGCTAAAGATAAAATGAGAGAAGGTATGAAATCTAGAATGAAAGTTTTCAAGAAGGAAAGAAAGAAAGTAATGAAGAAACTAAAGAAAGAATGAGTGATGGTATGAAAGCTAGAAAGCAAGATATGAAGAAAGAAAGAAATGAAAGTAAGTAAAAAAGAATCTAAAGATAGAATTAGAGAAGGTATGAAAGCTAGAATGAAAGATATCAAGAAAGAAAAAAGGAACAAAGTAGAAAAAATGTAATAAAGAAAATAAAGATTGAATGAGTGAAGATATGAATGCTTGAATGAAAGTTATCAAGAAAGAAAGAAAGAAAGAAAGAAAGAAAGAAAGAAAGAAAGAAAGTAGAAAAGAAACTAAAGATAGAATGAAAGAAGGTATGAAAGCTAGAATGAAAGATATCAAGAAAGAAAGAAAGAAAGTAATAAAACAACTAAAGATAGAATGAGAGAAGGTATGAAAGCTAGATTGTAACATATGAAGAAAGCAAGAAATGAAAGTAAGTAAAAAAGAAACTAAAGATAGAATGAGAGGAGGTATGAAAGCAAGAATAAAAGTTATCAAGAAAGAAAGAAAAAAAATCAATAAAGAAATTTAAGATGAAATGAGAGAAGGTATGAAAGCAAGATAAAAGATATCAAGAAATAAAGAAAGAATGTAAGAAAGTAATAAAGAGACTAAAGATAGAACGATAGAAGGTATGAAAGATAGAATGAAAAAAATCAAGAAAGAGAAAAAAGAAAGAAAGTAATAAAGAAATTAAAGATAGAATGAGAGAAGGTATGAAAGCTAGAATGAAAGATATCAAGAAAGAAAAAAGGAACAAAGTAGAAATATTGTAATAAAGAAAATAAAGATTAAATGAGTGAAGATATGAATGCTAGAATGAAAGTTATCAAGAAAGAAAGAAAGAAAGAAAGTAGTAAAGAAACTAAAGATAGAATGAGAGAAGGTATGAAAGCTAGAATATTAGATATCAAGAAAGAAAGAAATGAAAGTACGTAAAAAATAAACTAAAGATAGAATGAGAGAAGGTATTAAAGCTGGAATGAAAGAGATAAAGAAAGAAAGAAATGATAGTAAGTAAAAAAGAAACTAAAGATAGGAAGTGAGAAGGTATGAAAGCTAGAATGAAAGATATCAAGAAAGAAAGTAAGAAAGTAATAAAGAAACTAAAAATAGAGAGAAAAGATGAGAGCTACAATGAAAGATATCAAGAAAGAAAAAAGGAACAAAGTAGAAATAATGTAATAAAGAAAATAAAGATTGAATGAGTGAAGATATGAATGCTAGAATGATAGTTATCAAGAAAGAAAGAAAGAAAGAAAGTAGTAAAGAAACTGAAGACAGAATGAGAAAAGGTATGAAAGCTAGAATGTAAGATATCAAGAAAGAAAGAAATGAAAGTAAGTAAAAAAGAAACTAAAGATAGAATGAGAGAAGGTATGAAATCTAGAATGAAAGATATGAAGAAAGAAAAAAGGAACAAAGTAGAAAAAATGTAATAAAGAAAATAAAGATTGAATGAGTGAAGATATGAATGCTAGAATGAAAGTTATCAAGAAAGAATTAAAGAAAGAAAGAAAGTAGAAAAGAAACTAAAAATAGAATGAAAGAAGGTATGAAAGCTAGAATGAAAGATATCAAGAAAGAAAGAAAGAAAGAAAGTAATAAAAAAACTAAAGATAGAATGAGAGAAGGTATGAAAGCTAGAATGTAACATATGAAGAAAGCAAGAAATGAAAGTAAGTAAAAAAGTAACTAAAGATAGAAAGAGAGAAGGGAGGAGAGCTAGAATGAAAGATATCAAGAAAGAAAGAAGGTAAGAAAGTAAAAAAGAAGCTAAAGATAAAATGAGAGAAGGTATGAAATCTAGAATGGAAGGTATCAAGAAAGAAAGAAAGAAAGTAATGAAGAAAGTAAAGAAAGAATGAGTGATGGTATGAAAGCTAGAATGAAAGATATCAAGAAAGAAAGAAATGAAAGTAAGTAAAAAAGAAACTAAAGATAGAATGTGAGAAGGTATGAAAGCTAGAATGAAAGATATCAAGAAAGAAAGAAAGAAAGTAATAAAAAAACTAAAGATAGAATGATAGAAGGTATGAAAGCTAGAATGTAACATATGAAGAAAGCAAGAAGTGAAATTAAGTAAAAAAGAAACTAAAGATAGAATGAGTAATGGTATGAAAGCTAGAATGCAAGATATGAAGAACGAAGGAAATGAAAGTAAGTAAAAAGAAACTAAAGATAGAATGATAGAAGGTATGAAATCTAGAATGAAAGATATCAAGTAAGAAAGTAAGAAAGTAATAAAGAAACTAAAGATAGAGAGAGAGAAGGGATGAGAGCTAGAATGAAAGATATCAAGAAAGAAAGAAGGAAAGTAAGAAAGTAAGAAAGAAACTAAAGATAGAACGAGAGAAGGTATGAAAGATAGAATGAAAGATATCAAGAAAGAACGAAAGAAAGAAAGAAAGAACTTAATAAAGAAACTAAAGATAGAATGAGAGAAGGCATGAAAGCTAGAATGTAAGATATCAAGAAAGAAAGAAATGAAAGTAAGTAAAAAAGAAACTAAAGATAGAATGTGAGAAGGTATGAAAGCAAGAATGAAAGATATCAAGAAAGAAAGAAAAAAAGAAATAATAAAGAAATTAAGGATGAAATGAGAGAAGGTATGAAATCTAGAATGATAGATGTCAAGAAAGAAAGAAATGAAAGTAAGTAAAAAAGAAACTAAAGAGAATGAGAGAAGGAATCAATGCAAGAATGAAAAATATCAAGAAGGAAAGAAAAAATGAAATCAATAAAGAAATTAAAGATGAAATGAGAGAATATATGAAAGCTAGATTGAATGATATCAAGAAAGAAAGAAAGAAATCAATAAAGAAACTAAAGATAAAATGAGAGAGGGTATGAAATCTAGAATATCAAGAAAGAAAGAAAGAAAGTAACTAATAAAGAAACTAAAGATAGAATGAGAGAAGGAATGAAAGCTAGAATGAAAGATATCAAGAAAGAAAAAAGGAACAAACTAGAAAAAATGTAATAAAGAATATAAAGATTGAATGAGTGAAGATATGAATGCTAGAATGAAAGTTATCAAGAAAGAAAGAAAGAAAGAAAGAAAGTAGAAAAGAAACTAAAGATAGAATGAAAGAAGGTATGAAAGCCAGAATGAAAGATATCAAGAAAGAAGGAAAGAAAGAAAGTAATAAAAAACTAAAGATAGAATGAGAGAAGGTATGAAAGCTAGAATAAAAGATATCAAGAAAGAAAGAAAGAAATCAATAAAGAAACTAAAGATAAAATGAGAGAAGGTATGAAATCTAGAATGAAAGATATCAAGAAAGAAAGAAAGAAAGTAACTAATAAAGAAACTAAAGATAAAATGAGAGAAGGTATTAAAGCTAGAATGAAAGAGATAAAGAAAGAAAGAAATGATAGTAACTAAAAAAGAAACTAAATATAGGAAGTGAGAAGGTATGAAAGCTAGAATGAAAGATATCAAGAAAGAAAGTAAGAAAGTAATAAAGAAACTAAAAATCGAGAGAAAAGATGAGAGCTACAATGAAAGATATCAAGAAAGAAAAAAGAACAAAGTAGAAATAAAGTAATAAAGAAAATAAAGATTGAATGAGTGAAGATATGAATGCTAGAATGAAAGTTATCAAGAAAGAAAGAAAGAAAGAAAAAAAGAAAGTAGTAAAGAAACTAAAGACTGAATGAGAGAAGGTTTGAAAGCTAGAATGTAAGATATCAAGAAAGAAAGAAATGAAAGTAAGTAAAAAAGAAACTAAAGATAGAATGAGAGAAGGTATGAAAGCTAGAATGAAAGATATCAAGAAAGAAAAAAGGAACAAAGTAGAAAAAATGTAATAAAGAAAATAAAGATTGAATGAGTGAAGATATGAATGCTAGAATGAAAGTTATCAAGAAAGAAAGAAAGAAAGTAGAAAAGAAACTAAAGATAGAATGAAAGAAGGTATGAAAGCAAGAATAAAAGATATGAAGAAAGAAAGAAAAAAAATCAATAAAGAAATTTAACATGAAATTAGAGAAGGTATGAAAGCTAGAATAAAAGATATCAAGAAAGAAAGAAAGAATGTAAGAAAGTAATAAAGAAACTAAAGATAGAAAGAGAGAAGGGATGAGAGCTAGAATGAAAGGTATCAAGAAAGAAAGAAAGAAAGTAATGAAGAAACTGAAGAAAGAATGAGTGATGGTATGAAAGCTAGAATGAAAGATATCAAGAAAGAAAGAAAAAAAGAAATCAATAAAGAAATTAAAGATGAAATGAGAGATGATATGAAAGCTAGAATGAAAAATATCAAGAAATAATGAAAGAAAGAATGAAAGAAAGTAATAAAGAAACTAAATATAGAATGAGTGAAGGTATGAAAGCTAGAATGTAAGATATGAAGAGATAAAGAACTGAAAGTAAGTAAAAAAGAAACTAAAGATAGAATGAGAGAAGGTATGAAAGCTAGAATGAAAGATATCAAGAAAGAAAGAAAAAAAGAAATCAATAAAGACATTAAAGATGAAATGAGAGATGGTATGAAAGCTAGAATGAAAAATATCAAGAAAGAAAGTAAGAAAGCAATAAAGAAACTAAAAATAGAGAGAAAAGATGGGAGCTAGAATGAAAGATATCAAGAAAGAAAAAAGGAACAAAGTACAAATAATGTAAAAAAGAAAATAAAGATTCAATGAGTGAAGCTATGAATGCTAGAATGAAAGTAATCAAGAAAGAAAGAATGAAAGAAAGTAGTAAAGAAACTAAAGATAGAATGAGAGAAGGTATGAAAGCTAGAATGTAAGATATCAAGAAAGAAAGAAATGAAAGTAAGTAAAAAAGAAACTAAAGATAGAATGAGAGAAGGTATGAAAGCTAGAATGAAAGATATCAAGAAAGAAAAAAGGAACAAAGTAGAAAAAATGTAATAAAGAAAATAAAGATTGAATGAGTGAAGATATGAATGCTAGAATGAAAGTTATCAAGAAAGAAAGAAAGAAAGAAAGAAAGAAAGTAGAAAAGAGACTAAAGATAGAATGAGAGGGTATGAAAGCTAGAATGTAAGATATCAAGAAAGAAAGAAATGAAAGAAAGTAAAAAAGAAAATAAAAATAGAATGAGAGAAGGTATGAAAGCTAGAATGAAAGATATCATGAAAGAAAAAAGGAACAAAGTAGAAGGAATGTAATAAAATAAAGATCGAATGAGTGAAGATATGAATGCTAGAATCAAAGTTATCAAGAAAGAAAGAAAGAAAGAAAGTAGAAAAGAAACTAAAGATAGAATGAAAGAAGGTATGAAAGCTAGAATGAAAGATATCAAGAAAGAAAGAAAGAAAGAAAGAAAGTAATAAAAAAACTAAAGATAGAATGAGAGAAGGTATGAAAGCTAGAATGTAACATATGAAGAAAGCAAGAAAAGAAAGTAAGTAAAAAAGAAACTAAAGATAGAATGAGAGAAGGTATGAAAGCAAGAATAAAAGATATCAAGAAAGAAAGAAATGAAAGTAAGTAAAAAAGAAACTAAAGATAGAATGTGAGAAGGTATGAAAGCAAGAATGAAAGATATCAAGAAAGAAAGAAAAAAAGAAATAATAAAACAATTAAAGATGAAATGAGAGAAGGTATGAAATCTAGAATGATAGATGTCAAGAAAGAAAGAAATGAAAGTAAGTAAAAAAGAAACTAAAGATAGAATGAGAGAAGGTATCAATGCAAGAATAAAAAATATCAAGAAAGAAAAAATAAAATCAATAAAGAAATTAAAGATGAAATGAGAGAATATATGAAAGCTAGATTGAAAGATATCAAGAAAGAAAGAAAGAAATCAATAAAGAAACTAAAGATAAAATGAGAGAAGGTATGAAATCTAGAATGAAAGATATCAAGAAAGAAAGAAAGAAAGTAACTAATAAAGAAACTAAAGATAGAATGAGAGAAGGTATTAGAGCTAGAATGAAAGAGATTAAGAAAGAAAGAAATGATAGTAACTAAAAAAGAAACTAAAGATAGGAAGTGAGAAGGTATGAAAGCTATAATGAAAGATATCAAGAAAGAAAGTAAGAAAGTAAGAAAGAAACTAAAAATAGAGAGAAAAGATGAGAGCTAGAATGAAAAATATCAAGAAAGAAAAAAGGAACAAAGTAGAAATAATGTAATAAAGAAAATAAAGATTGAATGAGTGAAGATATGAATGCTAGAATGAAAGTTATCAAGAAAGAAAGAAAGAAAGAAAAAAAGAAAGTAGTAAAGAAACTAAAGACAGAATGAGAGAAGGTTTGAAAGCTAGAATGTAAGATATCAAGAAAGAAAGAAATGAAAGTAAGTAAAAAAGAAACTAAAGATAGAATGAGAGAAGGTATGAAAGCTAGAATGAAAGTTATCAAGAAAGAAAAAAGGAACAAAGTAGAAAAATGTAATAAAGAAAATAAAGATTGAATGAGTGAAGATATGAATGCTAGAATGAAAGTTATCAAGAAAGAAAGAAAGAAAGAAAGTAGAAAAGAAACTAAAGATAGAATGAAAGAAGGTATGAAAGCTAGAATAAAAGATATCAAGAAAGAAAGAAAGAAAGAAAGTAATAAAAAAACTAAAGATAGAATGAGAGAAGGTATGAAAGCTAGAATGTAACATATGAAGAAAGCAAGAAATGAAAGTAAGTAAAAAAGAAACTAAAGATAGAATGAGAGAAGGTATGAAAGCAAGAATAAAAGATATGAAGAAAGAAAGAAAAAAAATCAATAAAGAAATTTAACATGAAATGAGAGAAGGTATGAAAGCTAGAATAAAAGATATCAAGAAAGAAAGAAAGAATGTAAGAAAGTAATAAAGAAACTAAAGATAGAAAGAGAGAAGGGATGAGAGCTAGAATGAAAGGTATCAAGAAAGAAAGAAAGAAAGTAATGAAGAAACTGAAGAAAGAATGAGTGATGGTATGAAAGCTAGAATGAAAGATATCAAGAAAGAAAGAAAAAAAGAAATCAATAAAGAAATTAAAGATGAAATGAGAGATGATATGAAAGCTAGAATGAAAAATATCAAGAAATAATGAAAGAAAGAATGAAAGAAAGTAATAAAGAAACTAAATATAGAATGAGTGAAAGTATGAAAGCTAGAATGTAAGATATGAAGAGATAAAGAAATGAAAGTAAGTAAAAAAGAAACTAAAGATAGAATGAGAGAAGGTATGAAAGCTAGAATGAAAGATATCAAGAAAGAAAGAAAAAAGAGAAATCAATAAAGACATTAAAGATGAAATGAGAGATGGTATGAAAGCTAGAATGAAAAATATCAAGAAAGAAAGTAAGAAAGTAATAAAGAAACTAAAAATAGAGAGAAAAGATGAGAGCTAGATTGAAAGATATCAAGAAAGAAAAAAGGAACAAAGTACAAATAATATAATAAAGAAAATAAAGATTGAATGAGTGAAGATATGAATGCTAGAATGAAAGTTATCAAGAAAGAAAGAATGAAAGAATGTAGTAAAGAAACTAAAGATAGAATGAGAGAAGGTATGAAAGCTAGAATGTAAGATATCAAGAAAGAAAGAAAAAATGAAATCAATAAAGAAATTAAAGATGAAATGAGAGAATATATGAAAGCTAGATTGAATGATATCAAGAAAGAAAGAAAGAAATCAATAAAGAAACTAAAGATAAAATGAGAGAAGGTATGAAATCTAGAATGAAAGATATCAAGAAAGAAAGAAAGAAAGTAACTAATAAAGAAACTAAAGATAGAATGAGAGAAGGTATTAGAGCTAGAATGAAAGAGATTAAGAAAGAAAGAAATGATAGTAACTAAAAAAGAAACTAAAGATAGGAAGTGAGAAGGTATGAAAGCTAGAATGAAAGATATCAAGAAAGAAAGTAAGAAAGTAATAAAGAAACTAAAAATAGAGAGAAAAGATGAGAGCTAGAATGAAAAATATCAAGAAAGAAAAAAGGAACAAAGTAGAAATAATGTAATAAAGAAAATAAAGATTGAATGAGTGAAGATATGAATGCTAGAATGAAAGTTATCAAGAAAGAAAGAAAGAAAGAAAAAAAGAAAGTAGTAAAGAAACTAAATACAGAATGAGAGAAGGTTTGAAAGCTAGAATGTAAGATATCAAGAAAGAAAGAAATGAAAGTAAGTAAAAAAGAAACTAAAGATAGAATGAGAGAAGGTATGAAAGCTAGAATGAAAGTTATCAAGAAAGAAAAAAGGAACAAAGTAGAAAAATGTAATAAAGAAAATAAAGATTGAATGAGTGAAGATATGAATGCTAGAATGAAAGTTATCAAGAAAGAAAGAAAGAAAGAAAGTAGAAAAGAAACTAAAGATAGAATGAAAGAAGGTATGAAAGCTAGAATAAAAGATATCAAGAAAGAAAGAAAGAAAGTAAGTAATAAAAAAACTAAAGATAGAATGAGAGAAGGTATGAAAGCTAGAATGTAACATATGAAGAAAGCAAGAAATGAAAGTAAGTAAAAAAGAAACTAAAGATAGAATGAGAGAAGGTATGAAAGCAAGAATAAAAGATATGAAGAAAGAAAGAAAAAAAATCAATAAAGAAATTTAACATGAAATGAGAGAAGGTATGAAAGCTAGAATAAAAGATATCAAGAAAGAAAGAAAGAATGTAAGAAAGTAATAAAGAAACTAAAGATAGAAAGAGAGAAGGGATGAGAGCTAGAATGAAAGGTATCAAGAAAGAAAGAAAGAAAGTAATGAAGAAACTGAAGAAAGAATGAGTGATGGTATGAAAGCTAGAATGAAAGATATCAAGAAAGAAAGAAAAAAAGAAATCAATAAAGAAATTAAAGATGAAATGAGAGATGATATGAAAGCTAGAATGAAAAATATCAAGAAATAATGAAAGAAAGAATGAAAGAAAGTAATAAAGAAACTAAATATAGAATGAGTGAAAGTATGAAAGCTAGAATGTAAGATATGAAGAGATAAAGAAATGAAAGTAAGTAAAAAAGAAACTAAAGATAGAATGAGAGAAGGTATGAAAGCTAGAATGAAAGATATCAAGAAAGAAAGAAAAAAAGAAATCAATAAAGACATTAAAGATGAAATGAGAGATGGTATGAAAGCTAGAATGAAAAATATCAAGAAAGAAAGTAAGAAAGTAATAAAGAAACAAAAAATAGAGAGAAAAGATGAGAGCTAGATTGAAAGATATCAAGAAAGAAAAAAGGAACAAAGTACAAATAATGTAATAAAGAAAATAAAGATTGAATGAGTGAAGATATGAATGCTAGAATGAAAGTTATCAAGAAAGAAAGAATGAAAGAATGTAGTAAAGAAACTAAAGATAGAATGAGAGAAGGTATGAAAGCTAGAATGTAAGATATCAAGAAAGAAAGAAAGAAAGAAAGTAATAAAAAAACTAAAGATAGAATGAGAGAAGGAATCAATGCAAGAATGAAAAATATCAAGAAAGAAAGAAAAAATGAAATCAATAAAGAAATTAAAGATGAAATGAGAGAATATATGAAAGCTAGATTGAATGATATCAAGAAAGAAAGAAAGAAATCAATAAAGAAACTAAAGATAAAATGAGAGAAGGTAAGAAATCTAGAATGAAAGATATCAAGAAAGAAAGAAAGAAAGTAACTGATAAAGAAACTAAAGATAGGAAGTGAGAAGGTATGAAAGCTAGAATGAAAGATATCAAGAAAGAAAAAAGGAACAAAGTAGAAATAATATAACAAAGAAAATAAAGATTGAATGAGTGAAGATATGAATGCTAGAATGAAAGTTATCAAGAAAGAAAGAAAGAAAAAAAAGTAGTAAAGAAACTAAAGACAGAATGAGAGAAGGTATGAAAGCTAGAATGTAAGATATCAAGAAAGAAAGAAATGAAAGTAAGTATAAAAGAAACTAAAGATAGAATGAGAGAAGGAATGAAAGCTAGAATGAAAGATATCAAGAAAGAAAAAAGGAACAAAGTAGAAAAAATGTAATAAAGAATATAAAGATTGAATGAGTGAAGGTATGAATGCTAGAATGAAAGTTATCAAGAAAGAAAGAAAGAAAGAAAGAAAGAAAAAAAGAAACTAAAGATAGAATGAAAGAAGGTATGAAAGCTAGAATGAAAGATATCAAGAAAGAAATAAAGAAAGAAAGTAATAAAAAACTAAAGATAGAATGAGAGAAGTTATGAAAGCTAGAATAAAAGATATCAAGAAAGAAAGAAAGAAATCAATAAAGAAACTAAAGATAAAATGAGAGAAGGTATGAAATCTAGAATGAAAGATATCAAGAAAGAAAGAAAGAAAGCAACTAATAAAGAAACTAAAGATAAAATGAGAGAAGGTATTAAAGATAGAATGAAAGAGATAAAGAAAGAAAGAAATGATAGTAAGTAAAAAAGAAACTAAAGATAGGAAGTGAGAAGGTATGAAAGCTAGAATGAAAGATATCAAGAAAGAAAGTAAGAAAGTAATAAAGAAACAAAAAATAGAGAGAAAAGATGAGAGCTACAATGAAAGATATCAAGAAAGAAAAAAGAACAAAGTAGAAATAATGTAATAAAGAAAATAAAAATTCAATGAGTGAAGATATGAATGCTAGAATGAAAGTTATCAAGAAAGAAAGAAAGAAAGAAAGAAAGAAAGAAAATAGTAAAGAAACTAAAGACAGAATGAGTGAAGATATGAATGCTAGAATGAAAGTTATCAAGAAAGAAAGAAAGAAAAAAAAGAAAGAAAGTAGTAAAGAAACTAAAGATAGAATGAGAGAAGGTATGAAAGCTAGAATGAAAGATATCAAGAAAGAAAAAAGGAACAAAGTAGAAAAAATGTAATCAAGAAAATAAAGATTGAATGAGTGAAGATATGAATGCTAGAATGAAAGTTAGCAAGAAAGAAAGAAAGAAAGAAAGAAAGAAGGTAGAAAAGAAACTAAAGATAGAATGAGAGAGTATGAAAGCTAGAATGAAAGATATCATGAAAGAAAAAAGGAACAAAGTAGAAGGAATGTAATAAAGAAAATAAAGATCGAATGACAGAAGATATGAATGCTAGAATCAAAGTTATCAAGAAAGAAAGAAAGAAAGAAAGTAGAAAAGAAACTAAAGATAGAATGAAAGAAGGTATGAAAGCTAGAATGAAAGATATCAAGAAAGAAAGAAAGAAAGAAAGTAATAAAAAAACTAAAGATAGAATGAGAGAAGGTATGAAAGCTAGAATGTAACATATGAAGAAAGCAAGAAAAGAAAGTAAGTAAAAAAGAAACTAAAGCTAGAATGAGAGAAGGTATGAAAGCAAGAATAAAAGATATCAAGAAAGAAAGAAATGAAAGTTAGTAAAAAAGAAATGAAAGATAGAATGTGAGAAGGTATGAAAGCAAGAATAAAAGATATCAAGAAAGAAAGAAAAAAAATCAATAAAGAAATTTAACATGAAATGAGAGAAGGTATGAAAGTTAGAATAAAAGATATCAAGAAAGAAAGAATGTAAGAAAGTAATAAAGAAACTAAAGATAGAAAGAGAGAAGGGATGAGAGCTAGAATGAAAGATATCAAGAAAGAAAGAAGGTAAGAAAGTAAAAAAGAAGCTAAAGATAAAATGAGAGAAGGTATGAAATCTAGAATGAAAGGTATCAAGAAGGAAAGAAAGAAAGTAATGAAGAAACTAAAGAAAGAATGAGTGATGGTATGAAAGCTAGAAAGCAAGAATTGAAGAAAGAAAGAAATGAAAGTAAGTAAAAAAGAATCTAAAGATAGAATTAGAGAAGGTTTGAAAGCTAGAATGAAAGATATCAAGAAAGAAAGAAATGAAAGTAAGTAAAAAAGAAACTAAAGATAGAATGAGAGCAGGAATGAAAGCTAGAATGAAAGATATCAAGAAAGAAAAAAGGAACAAAGTAGAAAAAATGTAATAAAGAATATAAAGATTGAATGAGTGAAGATATGAATGCTAGAATGAAAGTTATCAAGAAAGAAAGAAAGAAAGAAAGAAAGTAGAAAAGAAACTAAAGATAGAATGAAAGAAGGTATGAAAGCCAGAATGAAAGATATCAAGAAAGAAAGAAAGAAAGAAAGTAATAAAAAACTAAAGATAGAATGAGAGAAGGTATGAAAGCTAGAATAAAAGATATCAAGAAAGAAAGAAAGAAATCAATAAAGAAACTAAAGATAAAATGAGAGAAGGTATGAAATCTAGAATGAAAGATATCAAGAAAGAAAGAAAGAAATTAACTAATAAAGAAACTAAAGATAAAATGAGAGAAGGTATTAAAGCTAGAATGAAAGAGATAAAGAAAGAAAGAAATGATAGTAAGTAAAAAAGAAACTAAAGATAGGAAGTGAGAAGGTATGAAAGCTAGAATGAAAGATATCAAGAAAGAAAGTAAGAAAGTAATAAAGAAACTAAAAATAGAGAGAAAAGATGAGAGCTACAATGAAAGATATCAAGAAAGAAAAAAGAACAAAGTAGAAATAAAGTAATAAAGAAAATAAAGATTGAATGAGTGAAGATATGAACGCTAGACTGAAAGTTATCAAGAAAGAAAGAAAGAAAGAAAAAAAGAAAGTAGTAAAGAAACTAAAGACAGAATGAGAGAAGGTTTGAAAGCTAGAATGTAAGATATCAAGAAAGAAAGAAATGAAAGTAAGCAAAAAAGAAACTAAAGATAGAATGAGAGAAGGTATGAAAGCTAGAATGAAAGATATCAAGAAAGAAAAAAGGAACAAAGTAGAAAAAATGTAATAAAGAAAATAAAGATTGAATGAGTGAAGATATGAATGCTAGAATGAAAGTTATCAAGATAGAAAGAAAGAAAGAAAGTAGAAAAGAAACTAAAGATAGAATGAAAGAAGGTATGAAAGCTAGAATAAAAGATATCAAGAAAGAAAGAAAGAAAGAAAGAAAGTAATAAAAAAACTAAAGATAGAATGAGAGAAGGTATGAAAGCTAGAATGTAACATATGAAGAAAGCAAGAAATGAAAGTAAGTAATAAAGAAACTAAAGATAGAATGAGAGAAGGTATGAAAGCAAGAATAAAAGATATCAAGAAAGAAAGAAAAAAATCAATAAAGAAATTTAAGATGAAATGAGAGAAGGTATGAAACCTAGAATAAAAGATATCAAGAAAGATAGAAAGAATGTAAGAAAGTAATAAAGAAACTAAAGATAGAAAGAGAGAAGGGATGAGAGCTAGAATGAAAGGTATCAAGAAAGAAAGAAAGAAAGTAATGAAGAAACTGAAGAAAGAATGAGTGATGGTATGAAAGCTAGAATGAAAGATATCAAGAAAGAAAGAAAAAAAGAAATCAATAAAGAAATTAAAGATGAAATGAGAGATGATATGAAAGCTAGAATGAAAAATATCAAGAAATAATGAAAGAAAGAATGAAAGAAAGTAATAAAGAAACTAAATATAGAATGAGTGAAGGTATGAAAGCTAGAATGTAAGATATGAAGAGATAAAGAAATGAAAGTAAGTAAAAAAGAAACTAAAGATAGAATGAGAGAAGGTATGAAAGCTAGAATGAAAGATATCAAGAAAGAAAGAAAAAAAGAAATCAATAAAGACATTAAAGATGAAATGAGAGATGGTATGAAAGCTAGAATGAAAAATATCAAGAAAGAAAGTAAGAAAGTAATAAAGAAACAAAAAATAGAGAGAAAAGATGAGAGCTAGATTGAAAGATATCAAGAAAGAAAAAAGGAACAAAGTACAAATAATGTAATAAAGAAAATAAAGATTGAATGAGTGAAGATATGAATGCTAGAATGAAAGTTATCAAGAAAGAAAGAATGAAAGAATGTAGTAAAGAAACTAAAGATAGAATGAGAGAAGGTATGAAAGCTAGAATGTAAGATATCAAGAAAGAAAGAAAGAAAGAAAGTAATAAAAAAACTAAAGATAGAATGAGAGAAGGAATCAATGCAAGAATGAAAAATATCAAGAAAGAAAGAAAAAATGAAATCAATAAAGAAATTAAAGATGAAATGAGAGAATATATGAAAGCTAGATTGAATGATATCAAGAAAGAAAGAAAGAAATCAATAAAGAAACTAAAGATAAAATGAGAGAAGGTAAGAAATCTAGAATGAAAGATATCAAGAAAGAAAGAAAGAAAGTAACTGATAAAGAAACTAAAGATAGGAAGTGAGAAGGTATGAAAGCTAGAATGAAAGATATCAAGAAAGAAAAAAGGAACAAAGTAGAAATAATATAACAAAGAAAATAAAGATTGAATGAGTGAAGATATGAATGCTAGAATGAAAGTTATCAAGAAAGAAAGAAAGAAAAAAAAGTAGTAAAGAAACTAAAGACAGAATGAGAGAAGGTATGAAAGCTAGAATGTAAGATATCAAGAAAGAAAGAAATGAAAGTAAGTATAAAAGAAACTAAAGATAGAATGAGAGAAGGAATGAAAGCTAGAATGAAAGATATCAAGAAAGAAAAAAGGAACAAAGTAGAAAAAATGTAATAAAGAATATAAAGATTGAATGAGTGAAGGTATGAATGCTAGAATGAAAGTTATCAAGAAAGAAAGAAAGAAAGAAAGAAAGAAAAAAAGAAACTAAAGATAGAATGAAAGAAGGTATGAAAGCTAGAATGAAAGATATCAAGAAAGAAATAAAGAAAGAAAGTAATAAAAAACTAAAGATAGAATGAGAGAAGTTATGAAAGCTAGAATAAAAGATATCAAGAAAGAAAGAAAGAAATCAATAAAGAAACTAAAGATAAAATGAGAGAAGGTATGAAATCTAGAATGAAAGATATCAAGAAAGAAAGAAAGAAAGCAACTAATAAAGAAACTAAAGATAAAATGAGAGAAGGTATTAAAGATAGAATGAAAGAGATAAAGAAAGAAAGAAATGATAGTAAGTAAAAAAGAAACTAAAGATAGGAAGTGAGAAGGTATGAAAGCTAGAATGAAAGATATCAAGAAAGAAAGTAAGAAAGTAATAAAGAAACAAAAAATAGAGAGAAAAGATGAGAGCTACAATGAAAGATATCAAGAAAGAAAAAAGAACAAAGTAGAAATAATGTAATAAAGAAAATAAAAATTCAATGAGTGAAGATATGAATGCTAGAATGAAAGTTATCAAGAAAGAAAGAAAGAAAGAAAGAAAGAAAGAAAATAGTAAAGAAACTAAAGACAGAATGAGTGAAGATATGAATGCTAGAATGAAAGTTATCAAGAAAGAAAGAAAGAAAAAAAGAAAGAAAGTAGTAAAGAAACTAAAGATAGAATGAGAGAAGGTATGAAAGCTAGAATGAAAGATATCAAGAAAGAAAAAAGGAACAAAGTAGAAAAAATGTAATCAAGAAAATAAAGATTGAATGAGTGAAGATATGAATGCTAGAATGAAAGTTAGCAAGAAAGAAAGAAAGAAAGAAAGAAAGAAGGTAGAAAAGAAACTAAAGATAGAATGAGAGAGTATGAAAGCTAGAATGAAAGATATCATGAAAGAAAAAAGGAACAAAGTAGAAGGAATGTAATAAAGAAAATAAAGATCGAATGACAGAAGATATGAATGCTAGAATCAAAGTTATCAAGAAAGAAAGAAAGAAAGAAAGTAGAAAAGAAACTAAAGATAGAATGAAAGAAGGTATGAAAGCTAGAATGAAAGATATCAAGAAAGAAAGAAAGAAAGAAAGTAATAAAAAAACTAAAGATAGAATGAGAGAAGGTATGAAAGCTAGAATGTAACATATGAAGAAAGCAAGAAAAGAAAGTAAGTAAAAAAGAAACTAAAGCTAGAATGAGAGAAGGTATGAAAGCAAGAATAAAAGATATCAAGAAAGAAAGAAATGAAAGTTAGTAAAAAAGAAATGAAAGATAGAATGTGAGAAGGTATGAAAGCAAGAATAAAAGATATCAAGAAAGAAAGAAAAAAAATCAATAAAGAAATTTAACATGAAATGAGAGAAGGTATGAAAGTTAGAATAAAAGATATCAAGAAAGAAAGAATGTAAGAAAGTAATAAAGAAACTAAAGATAGAAAGAGAGAAGGGATGAGAGCTAGAATGAAAGATATCAAGAAAGAAAGAAGGTAAGAAAGTAAAAAAGAAGCTAAAGATAAAATGAGAGAAGGTATGAAATCTAGAATGAAAGGTATCAAGAAGGAAAGAAAGAAAGTAATGAAGAAACTAAAGAAAGAATGAGTGATGGTATGAAAGCTAGAAAGCAAGAATTGAAGAAAGAAAGAAATGAAAGTAAGTAAAAAAGAATCTAAAGATAGAATTAGAGAAGGTTTGAAAGCTAGAATGAAAGATATCAAGAAAGAAAGAAATGAAAGTAAGTAAAAAAGAAACTAAAGATAGAATGAGAGCAGGAATGAAAGCTAGAATGAAAGATATCAAGAAAGAAAAAAGGAACAAAGTAGAAAAAATGTAATAAAGAATATAAAGATTGAATGAGTGAAGATATGAATGCTAGAATGAAAGTTATCAAGAAAGAAAGAAAGAAAGAAAGAAAGTAGAAAAGAAACTAAAGATAGAATGAAAGAAGGTATGAAAGCCAGAATGAAAGATATCAAGAAAGAAAGAAAGAAAGAAAGTAATAAAAAACTAAAGATAGAATGAGAGAAGGTATGAAAGCTAGAATAAAAGATATCAAGAAAGAAAGAAAGAAATCAATAAAGAAACTAAAGATAAAATGAGAGAAGGTATGAAATCTAGAATGAAAGATATCAAGAAAGAAAGAAAGAAATTAACTAATAAAGAAACTAAAGATAAAATGAGAGAAGGTATTAAAGCTAGAATGAAAGAGATAAAGAAAGAAAGAAATGATAGTAAGTAAAAAAGAAACTAAAGATAGGAAGTGAGAAGGTATGAAAGCTAGAATGAAAGATATCAAGAAAGAAAGTAAGAAAGTAATAAAGAAACTAAAAATAGAGAGAAAAGATGAGAGCTACAATGAAAGATATCAAGAAAGAAAAAAGAACAAAGTAGAAATAAAGTAATAAAGAAAATAAAGATTGAATGAGTGAAGATATGAACGCTAGACTGAAAGTTATCAAGAAAGAAAGAAAGAAAGAAAAAAAGAAAGTAGTAAAGAAACTAAAGACAGAATGAGAGAAGGTTTGAAAGCTAGAATGTAAGATATCAAGAAAGAAAGAAATGAAAGTAAGCAAAAAAGAAACTAAAGATAGAATGAGAGAAGGTATGAAAGCTAGAATGAAAGATATCAAGAAAGAAAAAAGGAACAAAGTAGAAAAAATGTAATAAAGAAAATAAAGATTGAATGAGTGAAGATATGAATGCTAGAATGAAAGTTATCAAGATAGAAAGAAAGAAAGAAAGTAGAAAAGAAACTAAAGATAGAATGAAAGAAGGTATGAAAGCTAGAATAAAAGATATCAAGAAAGAAAGAAAGAAAGAAAGTAATAAAAAAACTAAAGATAGAATGAGAGAAGGTATGAAAGCTAGAATGTAACATATGAAGAAAGCAAGAAATGAAAGTAAGTAATAAAGAAACTAAAGATAGAATGAGAGAAGGTATGAAAGCAAGAATAAAAGATATCAAGAAAGAAAGAAAAAAATCAATAAAGAAATTTAAGATGAAATGAGAGAAGGTATGAAACCTAGAATAAAAGATATCAAGAAAGATAGAAAGAATGTAAGAAAGTAATAAAGAAACTAAAGATAGAAAGAGAGAAGGGATGAGAGCTAGAATGAAAGGTATCAAGAAAGAAAGAAAGAAAGTAATGAAGAAACTGAAGAAAGAATGAGTGATGGTATGAAAGCTAGAATGAAAGATATCATGAAAGAAAGAAAAAAAGAAATCAATAAAGAAATTAAAGATGAAATGAGAGATGATATGAATGCTAGAATGAAAAATATCAAGAAATAATGAAAGAAAGAATGAAAGAAAGTAATAAAGAAACTAAATATAGAATGAGTGAATGTATGAAAGCTAGAATGTAAGATATGAAGAGATAAAGAAATGAAAGTAAGTAAAAAAGAAACTAAAGATAGAATGAGAGAAGGTATGAAAGCTAGAATGAAAGATATCAAGAAAGAAACAAAAAAAGAAATCAATAAAGACATTAAAGATGAAATGAGAGATGGTATGAAAGCTAGAATGAAAAATATCAAGAAAGAAAGTAAGAAAGTAATAAAGAAACTAAAAATAGAGAGAAAAGATGAGAGCTAGAATGAAAGATATCAAGAAAGAAAAAAGGAACAAAGTACAAATAATGTAATAAAGAAAATAAAAATTGAATGAGTGAAGATATGAATGCTAGAATGAAAGTTATCAAGAAAGAATGAATGAAAGAAAGTAGTAAAGAAACTAAAGATAGAATGAGAGAAGGTATGAAAGCTAGAATGAAAGATATCAAGAAAGAAAAAAGGAACAAAGTAGAAAAAATGTAATAAAGAAAATAAAGATTGAATGAGTGAAGATATAAATGCTAGAATGAAAGTTATCAAGAAAGAAAGAAAGAAAGAAAGAAAGAAAGTAGAAAAGAGACTAAAGATAGAATGAGAGGGTATGAAAGCTAGAATGTAAGATATCAAGAAAGAAAGAAATGAAAGAAAGTAAAAAAGAAAATAAAAATAGAATGAGAGAAGGTATGAAAGCTAGAATGAAAGATATAATGAAAGAAAAAAGGAACAAAGTAGAAGGAATGTAATAAAGAAAATAAAGATCGAATGAGTGAAGATATGAATGCTAGAATCAAAGTTATCAAGAAAGAAAGAAAGAAAGAAAGCAGAAAAGAAACTAAAGATAGAATGAAAGAAGGTATGAAAGCTAGAATGAAAGATATCAAGAAAGAAAGAAAGAAAGAAAGAAAGTAATAAAAAAACTAAAGATAGAATGAGAGAAGGTATAAAAGCTAGAATGTAACATATGAAGAAAGCAAGAAAAGAAAGTAAGTAAAAAAGAAACTAAAGATAGAATGAGAGAAGGTATGAAAGCAAGAATAAAAGATATCAAGAAAGAAAGAAATGAAAGTAAGTAAAAAGAAACTAAAGATAGAATGTGAGAAGGTATGAAAGCAAGAATGAAAGATATCAAGAAAGAAAGAAAAAAAGAAATAATAAAACAATTAAAGATGAAATGAGAGAAGGTATGAAATCTAGAATGATAGATGTCAAGAAAGAAAGAAATGAAAGTAAGTAAAAAAGAAACTAAAGATAGAATGAGAGAAGGTATCAATGCAAGAATAAAAATATCAAGAAAGAAAAAATAAAATCAATAAAGAAATTAAAGATAAAATGAGAGAATATATGAAAGCTAGATTGAAAGATATCAAGAAAGAAAGAAAGAAATCAATAAAGAAATTAAAGATGAAATGAGAGAATATATGAAAGCTAGATTGAATGATATCAAGAAAGAAAGAAAGAAATCAATAAAGAAACTAAAGATAAAATGAAAGAAGGTATGAAATCTAGAATGAAAGATATCAAGAAAGAAAGAAAGAAAGTAACTAATAAAGAAACTAAAGATAGGAAGTGAGAAGGTATGAAAGCTAGAATGAAAGATATCAAGAAAGAAAGTAAGAAAGTAATAAAGAAACTAAAAATAGAGAGAAAAGATGAGAGCTACAATGAAAGATATCAAGAAAGAAAAAAGGAACAAAGTAGAAATA
Organism: Intellagama lesueurii; assembly: GCA_037013535.1. Classification (NCBI taxonomy): domain Eukaryota; kingdom Metazoa; phylum Chordata; class Lepidosauria; order Squamata; family Agamidae; genus Intellagama; species Intellagama lesueurii. The sequence goes on from JBAJHW010000002.1 coordinate 94,145,090, forward strand.
ATGTAATAAAGAAAATAAAGATTGAATGAGTGAAGATATGAATGCTAGAATGAAAGTTATCAAGAAAGAAAGAAAGAAAGAAAAAAAGTAGTAAAGAAACTAAAGACAGAATGAGAGAAGGTATGAAAGCTAGAATGTAAGATATCAAGAAAGAAAGAAATGAAAGTAAGTAAAAAAGAAACTAAAGATAGAATGAGAGAAGGTATGAAAGCTAGAATGAAAGATATCAAGAAAGAAAAAAGGAACAAAGTAGAAAAAATGTAATAAAGAAAATAATGATTGAATGAGTGAAGATATGAATGCTAGAATGAAAGTTATCAAGAAAGAAAGAAAGAAAGAAAGTAGAAAAGAAACTAAAGATAGAATGAAAGAAGGTATGAAAGCTAGAATAAAAGATATCAAGAAAGAAAGAAAGAAAGAAAGTAATAAAAAAATTAAAGATAGAATGAGAGAAGGTATGAAAGCTAGAATGTAACATATGAAGAAAGCAAGAAATGAAAGTAAGTAAAAAAGAAACTAAAGATAGAATGAGAGAAGGTATGAAAGCAAGAATAAAAGATATCAAGAACGAAAGAAAAAAAATCAATAAAGAAATTTAAGATGAAATGAGAGAAGGTATGAAACCTAGAATAAAAGATATCAAGAAAGATAGAAAGAATGTAAGAAAGTAATAAAGAAACTAAAGATAGAAAGAGAGAAGGGATGAGAGCTAGAATGAAAGGTATCAAGAAAGAAAGAAAGAAAGTAATGAAGAAACTGAAGAAAGAATGAGTGATGGTATGAAAGCTAGAATGAAAGATATCAAGAAAGAAAGAAAAAAAGAAATCAATAAAGAAATTAAAGATGAAATGAGAGATGATATGAATGCTAGAATGAAAAATATCAAGAAATAATGAAAGAAAGAATGAAAGAAAGTAATAAAGAAACTAAATATAGAATGAGTGAATGTATGAAAGCTAGAATGTAAGATATGAAGAGATAAAGAAATGAAAGTAAGTAAAAAAGAAACTAAAGATAGAATGCGAGAAGGTATGAAAGCTAGAATGAAAGATATCAAGAAAGAAAAAAAAAAGAAATCAATAAAGACATTAAAGATGAAATGAGAGATGGTATGAAAGCTAGAATGAAAAATATCAAGAAAGAAAGTAAGAAAGTAATAAAGAAACTAAAAATAGAGGGAAAAGATGAGAGCTAGAATGAAAGATATCAAGAAAGAAAAAAGGAACAAAGTACAAATAATGTAATAAAGAAAATAAAGATTGAATGAGTGAAGATATGAATGCTAGAATGAAAGTTATCAAGAAAGAAAGAAAGAAAGAAAAAAAGTAGTAAAGAAACTAAAGACAGAATGAGAGAAGGTATGAAAGCTAGAATGTAAGATATCAAGAAAGAAAGAAATGAAAGTAAGTAAAAAAGAAACTAAAGATAGAATGAGAGAAGGTATGAAAGCTAGAATGAAAGATATCAAGAAAGAAAGAAAGTACTAATTAAGAAACTAAAGATAAAATGAGAGAAGGTATTAAAGCTAGAGTGAAAGAGATAAAGAAAGAAAGAAATGAAAGTAAGTAAAAAAGAAACTAAAGATAGGAAGTGAGAAGGTATGAAAGCTAGAATGAAAGATATCAAGAAAGAAAGTAAGAAAGTAATAAAGAAACTAAAAATATAGAGAAAAGATGAGAGCTACAATGAAAGATATGAAGAAAGAAAAAAGGAACAAAGTAGAAATAATATAATAAAGAAAATAAAGATTGAATGAGTGAAGATATGAATGCTAGAATGAAAGTTATCAAGAAAGAACGAAAGAAACAAAGAAAGTAGTAAAGAAACTAAAGATAGAATGAGAGAAGGTATGAAAGCTAGAATGTAAGATATCAAGAAAGAAAGAAATGAAAGTACGTAAAAAAGAAACTAAAGATAGAATGAGAGAAGGTATGAACGCTAGAATGAAAGATATCATGAAAGAAAAAAGGAACAAAGTAGAAGGAATGTAATAAAGAAAATAAAGATTGAATGAGTGAAGATATGAATGCTAGAATCAAAGTTATCAAGAAAGAAAGAAAGAAAGAAAGTAATATTAAAACTAAAGATAGAATGAGAGAAGGTATGAAAGCTAGAATGTAACATATGAAGAAAGCAAGAAAAGAAAGTAAGTAAAAAAGAAACTAAAGATAGAATGAGAGAAGGTATGAAAGCAAGAATAAAAGATATCAAGAAAGAAAGAAATGAAAGTAAGTAAAAAAGAAACTAAAGATAGAATGTGAGAAGGTATGAAAGAAAGAATGAAAGATATCAAGAAAGAAAGAAAAAAAGAAATAATAAAGCAATTAAAGATGAAATGAGAGAAGGTATGAAATCTAGAATGATAGATGTCAAGAAAGAAAGAAATGAAAGTAAGTAAAAAAGAAACTAAAGATAGAATGAGAGAAGGTATCAATGCAAGAATAAAAAATATCAAGAAAGAAAAAATGAAATCAATAAAGAAATTAAAGATGAAATGAGAGAGTATATGAAAGCTAGATTGAAAGATATCAAGAAAGAAAGAAAGAAATGAATAAAGAAACTAAATATAAAATGAGAGAAGGTATGAAATCTAGAATGAAAGATATCAAGAAAGAAAGAAAGAAAGTAATAAAAAAACTAAAGATAGAATGAGAGAAGGTATGAAAGCTAGAATGAAAGATATCATGAAAGAAAAAAGGAACAAAGTAGAAGGAATGTAATAAAGAAAATAAAGATTGAATGAGTGAAGATATGAATGCTAGAATGAAAGTTATCAAGAAAGAAAGAAAGAAAGAAAGAAAGAAAGTAGAAAAGAAACTAAAGATAGAATGAAAGAAGGTATGAAAGCTAGAATGAAAGATTTCAAGAAAGAAAGAAAGAAAGTAATAAAAAAACTAAAGATAGAATGAGAGAAGGTATGAAAGCTAGAATGTAACATATGAAGAAAGCAAGAAATGAAAGTAAGTAAAAAAGAAACTAAAGATAGAATGAGAGAAGGTATCAATGCAAGAATGAAAAATATCAAGAAAGCAAGAAAAAATGAAATCAATAAAGAAATTAAAGATGAAATGAGAGTATATATGAAAGCAAGATTGAAAGATATCAAGAAAGAAAGAAAGAAATCAATAAAGAAACTAAAGATAAAATGAGAGAAGGTATGAAATCTAGAATGAAAGATATCAAGAAAGAAAGAAAGAAAGAAAGTAACTAATAAAGAAACTAAAGATAGAATGAGAGAAGGTATTAATGCTAGAATGAAAAAGATTTAGAAAGAAAAATGATAGTAAGTAAAAAAGAAACTAAAGATAGAATGAGAGAAGGTATGAAAGCTAGAATGAAAGTTATCAAGAAAGAAAGAAAGAAAGAAAGAAAGTAGAAAAGAAACTAAAGATAGAATGAAAGAAGGTATGAAAGCTAGAATGAAAGATTTCAAGAAAGAAAGAAAGAAAGTAATAAAAAAACTAAAGATAGAATGAGAGAAGGTATGAAAGCCAGAATGTAACATATGAAGAAAGCAAGAAATGAAAGTAAGTAAAAAAGAAACTAAAGATAGAATGAGAGAAGGTATGAAAGCAAGAATAAAACATATCAAGAAAGAAAGAAAAAAAATCAATAAAGAAATTTAAGATGAAATGAGAGAAGGTATGAAAGCTAGAATAAAAGATATCAAAAAAGCAAGAAATGAAAGTAAGTAAAAAAGAAACTAAAGATAGAATGAGAGAAGGTATCAATGCAAGAATGAAAAATATCAAGAAAGAAAGAAAAAATGAAATCAATAAAGAAATTAAAGATGAAATGAGAGAATATATGAAAGCTAGATTGAAAGATATCAAGAAAGAAAGAAAGAAATCAATAAAGAAACTAAAGATAAAATGAGAGATGGTATGAAATCTAGAATGAAAGATATCAAGAAAGAAAGAAAGAAAGTAACTAATAAAGAAACTAAAGATAGAATGAGAGAAGGTATTAAAGCTAGAATGAAAAAGATTAAGAAAGAAAGAAATGATAGTAAGTAAAAAAGAAACTAAAGATAGGAAGTGAGAAGGTATGAAAGCTAGAATGAAAGATATCAAGAACGAAAGTAAGAAAGTAATAAAGAAACTAAAAATAGGGAGAAAAGATGAGAGCTAGAATGAAAGATATCAAGAAAGAAAAAAGGAACAAAGTAGAAATAATGTAATAAAGAAAATAAAGATTGAATGAGTGAAGATATGAATGCTAGAATGAAAGTTATCAAGAAAGAAAGAAAGAAAGAAAGAAAGAAAGTAATAAAGAAACTAAAGATAGAATGAGAGAAGGTATGAAAGCTAGAATGTAAGATATCAAGAAAGAAAGAAATGAAAGTACGTAAAAAAGAAACTAAAGATAGAATGAGAGAAGGTATGAAAGCTAGAATGAAAGATATCATGAAAGAAAAAAGGAACAAAGTAGAAGGAATGTAATGAAGAAAATAAAGATTGAATGAGTGAAGATATGAATGCTAGAATGAAAGTTATCAAGAAAGAAAGAAAGAAAGAAAGAAAGTAGAAAAGAAACTAAAGATAGAATGAAAGAAGGTATGAAAGCTAGAATGAAAGATATCAAGAAAGAAAGAAAGAAAGAAAGTAATAAAAAAACTAAAGATAGAATGAGAGAAGGTATGAAAGCTAGAATGTAACATATGAAGAAAGCAAGAAATGAAAGTAAGTAAAAAAGAAACTAAAGATTAAATGAGAGAAGGTATGAAAGCAAGAATAAAACATATCAAGAAAGAAAGAAAAAAAATCAATAAAGAAATTTAAGATGAAATGAGAGAAGGTATGAAAGCTAGAATAAAAGATATCAAAAAAGCAAGAAATGAAAGTAAGTAAAAAAGAAACTAAAGATAGAATGAGAGAAGGTATCAATGCAAGAATGAAAAATATCAAGAAAGAAAGAAAAAATGAAATCAATAAAGAAATTAAAGATGAAATGAGAGAATATATGAAAGCTAGATTGAAAGATATCAAGAAAGAAAGAAAGAAATCAATAAAGAAACTAAAGATAAAATGAGAGATGGTATGAAATCTAGAATGAAAGATATCAAGAAAGAAAGAAAGAAAGTAACTAATAAAGAAACTAAAGATAGAATGAGAGAAGGTATTAAAGCTAGAATGAAAAAGATTAAGAAAGAAAGAAATGATAGTAAGTAAAAAAGAAACTAAAGATAGGAAGTGAGAAGGTATGAAAGCTAGAATGAAAGATATCAAGAACGAAAGTAAGAAAGTAATAAAGAAACTAAAAATAGGGAGAAAAGATGAGAGCTAGAATGAAAGATATCAAGAAAGAAAAAAGGAACAAAGTAGAAATAATGTAATAAAGAAAATAAAGATTGAATGAGTGAAGATATGAATGCTAGAATGAAAGTTATCAAGAAAGAAAGAAAGAAAGAAAGAAAGAAAGTAATAAAGAAACTAAAGATAGAATGAGAGAAGGTATGAAAGCTAGAATGTAAGATATCAAGAAAGAAAGAAATGAAAGTACGTAAAAAAGAAACTAAAGATAGAATGAGAGAAGGTATGAAAGCTAGAATGAAAGATATCATGAAAGAAAAAAGGAACAAAGTAGAAGGAATGTAATGAAGAAAATAAAGATTGAATGAGTGAAGATATGAATGCTAGAATGAAAGTTATCAAGAAAGAAAGAAAGAAAGAAAGAAAGTAGAAAAGAAACTAAAGATAGAATGAAAGAAGGTATGAAAGCTAGAATGAAAGATATCAAGAAAGAAAGAAAGAAAGAAAGTAATAAAAAAACTAAAGATAGAATGAGAGAAGGTATGAAAGCTAGAATGTAACATATGAAGAAAGCAAGAAATGAAAGTAAGTAAAAAAGAAACTAAAGATTAAATGAGAGAAGGTATGAAAGCAAGAATAAAACATATCAAGAAAGAAAGAAAAAAATCAATAAAGAAATTTAAGATGAAATGAGAGAAGGTATGAAAGCTAGAATAAATGATATCAAAAAAGCAAGAAATGAAAGTAAGTAAAAAAGAAACTAAAGATAGAACGAGAGAAGGTTGTAGCGTTCTCCTTTAAATGTGGTCATGGCTCAGGTTTAGTTAGAGGGAGTCATGCATATTTATGTTGCTGAGAGGCGGAGCCAAGAGGCAGAGTATAAGAGGCAGAGCCTGAGGGGGAGAAGGGAGATCAGAGTTTTGGAAGGAGTTTGATTAGAGAGTTCAGAGATTTATGTGATTGTGATTAGACTGATGAAAATATAGTAGGAGATCTGAGAAGTGATTGACCAGTGACTGGAAGGGAGAAGGAATAGATCTGAATATTATAATACTGAAACAAATAAGCAAATAAACTAAAGACCTTTCTATTTCATTAAAGAGTGGACCTGATTCTTTCTAAAGGAGTTATGGGGATCTAGGGATCTCCTGGTGGCAGCAGTGGAAGAAAGGAAAGAGATCAGTTTTGCCCTGGTGTGCTCTGAGGTCTGAGTCTAGGTGGACAGACCAAGGCACGAGTGGGTCCCACGCCACATAGGTTCCAGTGGTGTGGGACGTCAAAAAGGGTCAAATCGCGACATTGGTGGCAGCGGTGGGATACGAAGTAATCCAGTGAAGCCTATTGAAATAATCCAGTGAAACCTATTGAAGTAATCCAGTGAAGCCTTTATAAAAGAGTTTATTGAGTCAAGGGTACCTTTTAGACAGGATCTGTGGCAATGAGGTTTGGTTCCTGCTAGAGCTTTTGGGAAAAGCTTAGTAGCGGGGCCTCAGAACCCAGATCAGGGGGGTCTAAGATAGGGAACGACTCTGTGAGAAAATTTCTGAGTTTTACCTCAGGATCTGAGGATCAGAGGGCTTGCTGTGAAATCCCAGGCTCTGAGAGAGGAGAGCGCTGTGGATAAGGCAGAAGCCAGGTCATAGCAGATCTGAGGGAGAGAACCTAAGGAAAAGGCTTGAATTCTCTGAGAGGGAATTTCTGAGTTTACCTCAGGATCTGAAGATCAGAGGGCTTACTGTAAAATCCCAGGCTCTGAGATAGGAGAGCGCTGTGGATAAGGCAGAAGCCAGGTCATAGCAGATCTGAGGGAAAGTACTAAAAGAAAAGGCTTGAAAAATTTATATCAGTAACTGGAAGTAAAATAAGAGAAAAGACAGGTCCTTTTAAAAAAATTAGTGAACGCTGCTCTAATCACCCCAAAAGGGAAAAGATGCCTCCCAAACGCGCCACAAGGGGGAGTCCTGAGTCTGAAGAGTTACCTCAGGAATTGGAGGGAAATAAGGAATTAAGCCCTCAAGAATTTGAGAAATGGAAACTGGAACGGGAATTTAAATTTAAGGAACTACAGCTCAGAGCTGAGCAGGAGGCCAGACAATTTGAGCAGGAGGCCAGACAATTTGAGCAGGAGGAGAGAAGGAGGGAACAGGAAAGCAAAGAAAGAGCTGAGCAGGAGGCCAGACAATTTGAGCAGGAGGAGAGAAGGAGGGAACAAGAAAGCAAAGAAAGAGCTGAGAAGGAGGCCAGACAATTTGAACAGGAAGAGAGAAAAAGGGAAATGGATTTTCAACTACAGATGAGACAGCTAGAGATTTCTTCTCTAAACAATAATCTTAATAATAACAACAGTGGGGGAGGTGGAATCCTGTCAAAGATAGACTTGAAGAAGTTTCCCCAGTACAAAAGAGGGGACTGTCCTGAATCCTTCCTCATTGCTTTTGAACGCACCTGCAATGACTTTGAAATCAGAAATGAGGATAGAATGATGGTTTTAAGAGCGCAGGTTAGCGGAGATCTGGCAGAAATATATGCCCAGATGAATCCCGAGAAGGCAAGAGATTTTGAGGCATATAAAAAGATGGTTTATTCAAGATTTTGTCTGAACTCTGAACACCTGAGGCGGAAATTTCGCTCTCTCTCTAAAAAGCAGGATGAATCGTACTCTCAGTTGGGAGCTAGATTGGCGCAGACTCTGGATAAGTGGATTGAAAGAGAGGAGATCACTTCTTTAGAACAGTTGAAGGATTTAATTGGGCTAGAACAGTTTTACTCCCTATTACCTGGAGAACTACGGTATTTAGTAAGGGACAAGAATCCTAAAAATTTATGGGAAGCAGGAGAACAAACTGATTTGATTAATGCTTACAGGAACCCTAGATTTTCAGAGCTGAGAGTAAATAAACCAAACTGGGACAATAACTATAAAAAGCCTTTTAATAAAAATTACCTCAGCAGGAATCCTGAGAGAGAAGGTCAGGGCGGGACTTCCCCAAAGTTGCCAAGGGCTAGCCCGCCAAAAACATCAAACCCTGAGGCACGGTTCGCCAAAGTACCTCAGAATGACAAAAGGAATTTTAAATGTTTTAACTGTGGGCAACCAGGCCACTTACAATTCCAGTGTAGGCAACCATACCCCAACTTGCAGAGAAATGATTCTCTAACCAAAAAGGTGTATTGTGTCAAGCAAGTGGAATCAGGGGAGGAAAATAGTAGACAGAGACCTGATCCCATAACCACCACCACTTCTACTGACCATGAGGAGGAAGATATTCCTATAGCCCAAGTAGTCCATTGTTTCTATATCAGCAATGACCAGACCCTTCTCAGAAACGCAGGTGAAGAGATAGTTGTGAAAGGAAAGAAGTACATTGCAATAAGAGATACAGGATCCCAAATCTCCATTGTCCATTCCGATTTAGTAGCCCAGGAGGACATTATTCCTGGCAAAGAAATGTCTTTAAAGGGAATTGGGAAGGAAACCGTGGTTTTAAAAGTGGCTGAGATACCAGTAGAATACCAGAATTGGTCTGGAAAGTGGCAAGTAGCTGTGTCAGATGAAATACCAGCAGCTTTTCTCCTTGGTTGGGATTTAATAGAGCATGTCAAGAGTGCGTTAGTGCTTACCCGCTCAAAGGGGGGTCAAAACTCACCCTCTGCAGCTCAAACCGATACTGTAGCAGAGAGAGGCCTAGGAGCGGTTACCGTGGCAACCCAGCTTGATAGGGCTGAGGCAGAACTCATGCTACTACAGAATCCCAAAACAAATAACAATTTTGCCCAGGAGCAGAAGGAGGACATTAGCTTGGGAGTTTGCTTTGAAGCTGCCAGGACTCCCACTGTACTGTCTCCTGAGTGCCCTGAGAGCTTTAGCTTAACCAAAGACCTGCTGTACAGGGAAACGTTAGCTACTCCATACCGAGGAAAAGGGGAACCCCGAAAGCAATTAGTGGTCCCTAGTAAATACAGGGAGAAAATCATTAATCAAGCTCACAGCAGTTTATTTGGAGCTCACATGGGGATCACCAGAACCAAAAGACGGGTTGGCCAGAACTTCTTTTGGCCAGGTATGGGCAAACAGATTACTTGTTTCTGTAAAACGTGTGATGTCTGTCAGAGACGAGGGACTGGGCAGGACAGGACCAAAGCCAGAAAGAACTTAAGGGCTGCCCAGACTAAGCAGAAGACCTGGTATGACAAGAAAGCCCGTGAAAGAACTTTTGGGCCTGAAGATGAAGTTCTTTTGCTTAGGCCAGTCAAAGGTCACAAGCTACAATTAGCTTGGGAGGATCCCTATAAAGTAGTGACAAAATGGAACAATGTCAATTATGTGATACAGAAAGAGGAAGGCCCTGATGCCTTAAAGAGGGATGCATCTAAAGATGTTCGGGAGGAGAAGAGGGAACTGCCTACCCTTTCCCTAGCTGAGCAAGTGAAGCCCCGAGCCAGACTTAAAGATGACGTCACACTAAAACGACCAGCAGATGACATCCTGTGGACAACCGAGTGGCCGATGACCGCCAGTCGACGGAAAAGGGTGCGGAAGAAGGAGCCAGTGGTCAACAGAGGGACTCCAGAGTGCCAGCAGAGGTGTGTCCAGCTGAAGGAGATGACCACGACCGGACCAGTCCATGGTGCGCCAGACTACGACGGGAAAGTGAGAGACTTGGACTTTGCAAATTTTGCCTTTGCAACAGAGACTCAGTTCTTGCCTCGAAAGCCCACAACGTTGTCGCAGATGTGCTTTCCAGGAGGCTAGATGAATGATACCAGGACTTTTATTATAAACTGAAATGGACTATAATTCACAGTTAATTATTTATGTAAAAGTTCATGATCGTGATTTCTGTATGGTTGTAAATTCTGTAAAATGATAAGGTAAGGTATATTATTGATTAGTAGATGATAAGGTAAAGTATTGTATTGATTATTAAATGATAAGGTAAAGTATGGTATAGATTATTAAATGATAAGGTAAGGTATTTGGTTGATATTTAGTAAAAATGTGAAAGGTAAATTGTTATATAAAAAAAGTTTAAGCTATTGCAGCTGTTTGTTCAGGAGGAAAAATGTGTTTCCCCTCCCAAACAAACCTAAATAAGGGGGAGGTCTGTAGCGTTCTCCTTTAAATGTGGTCATGGCTCAGGTTTAGTTAGAGGGAGTCATGCATATTTATGTTGCTGAGAGGCGGAGCCAAGAGGCAGAGTATAAGAGGCAGAGCCTGAGGGGGAGAAGGGAGATCAGAGTTTTGGAAGGAGTTTGATTAGAGAGTTCAGAGATTTATGTGATTGTGATTAGACTGATGAAAATATAGTAGGAGATCTGAGAAGTGATTGACCAGTGACTGGAAGGGAGAAGGAATAGATCTGAATATTATAATACTGAAACAAATAAGCAAATAAACTAAAGACCTTTCTATTTCATTAAAGAGTGGACCTGATTCTTTCTAAAGGAGTTATGGGGATCTAGGGATCTCCTGGTGGCAGCAGTGGAAGAAAGGAAAGAGATCAGTTTTGCCCTGGTGTGCTCTGAGGTCTGAGTCTAGGTGGACAGACCAAGGCACGAGTGGGTCCCACGCCACATAGGTTCCAGTGGTGTGCGACGTCAAAAAGTGTCAAATCGCGACAAAGGTATCAATGCAAGAATGAAAAATATCAAGAAAGAAAGAAAAAATGAAATCAATAAAGAAATTAAAGATGAAATGAGAGAATATATGAAAGCTAGATTGAAAGATATCAAGAAAGAAAGAAAGAAATCAATAAAGAAACTAAAGATAAAATGAGAGAAGGTATGAAATCTGGAATGAAAAATATCAAGAAAGAAAGAAAGAAAGTAACTAATAAAGAAACTAAAGATAGAATGAGAGAAGGTATTAAAGCTAGAATGAAACAGATTAAGAAAGAAAGAAATGATAGTAAGTAAAAAAGAAACTAAAGATAGGAAGTGAGAAGGTATGAAAGCTAGAATGAAAGATATCAAGAACGAAAGTAAGAAAGTAATAAAGAAACTAAAAATAGGGAGAAAAGATGAGAGCTAGAATGAAAGATATCAAGAAAGAAAAAAGGAACAAAGTAGAAATAATGTAATAAAGAAAATAAAGATTGAATGAGTGAAGATATGAATGCTAGAAGGAAAGTTATCAAGAAAGAAAGAAAGAAAGTAGTAAAGAAACTAAAGGTAGAATGAGAGAAGATATGAAAGCTAGAATGTAAGATATGAAGAAAGAAAGAAATGAAAGTACGTAAAAAAGAAACCAAAGATAGAATGAGAGAAGGTATGAAAGCTAGAATGAAAGATATCATGAAAGAAAAAAGGAACAAAGTAGAAGGAATGTAATAAAGAAAATAAAGATTGAATGAGTGAAGATATGAATGCTAGAATGAAAGTTATCAAGAAAGAAAGAAAGAAAGAAAGAAAGTAGAAAAGAAACTAAAGATAGAATGAAAGAAGGTATGAAAGCTAGAATGAAAGATTTCAAGAAAGAAAGAAAGAAAGTAATAAAAAAACTAAAGATAGAATGAGAGAAGGTATGAAAGCTAGAATGTAACATATGAAGAAAGCAAGAAATGAAAGTAAGTAAAAAAGAAACTAAAGATAGAATGAGAGAAGGTATCAATGCAAGAATGAAAAATATCAAGAAAGAAAGAAAAAATGAAATCAATAAAGAAATTAAAGATGAAATGAGAGTATATATGAAAGCTAGATTGAAAGATATCAAGAAAGAAAGAAAGAAATCAATAAAGAAACTAAAGATAAAATGAGAGAAGGTATGAAATCTAGAATGAAAGATATCAAGAAAGAAAGAAAGAAAGAAAGTAACTAATAAAGAAACTAAAGATAGATTGAGAGAAGGTATTAAAGCTAGAATGAAAAAGATTAAGAAAGAAAAATGATAGTAAGTAAAAAAGAAACTAAAGATAGGAAGTGAGAAGGTATGAAAGCTAGAATGAAAGATATCAAGAACGAAAGTAAGAAAGTAATAAAGAAACTAAAAATAGGGAGAAAAGATGAGAGCTAGAATGAAAGATATCAAGAAAGAAAAAAGGAACAAAGTAGAAATAATGTAATAAAGAAAATAAAGATTGAATGAGTGAAGAAATGAATGCAAGAATGAAAGTTATCAAGAAAGAAAGAAAGAAAGAAAGAAAGTAGTAAAGAAACTAAAGGTAGAATGAGAGAAGGTATGAAAGCTAGAATGTAAGATATCAAGAAAGAAAGAAATGAAAGTACGTAAAAAAGAAACTAAAGATAGAATGAGAGAAGGTATGAAAGCTAGAATGGAAAATATCATGAAAGAAAAAAGGAACAAAGTAGAAGGAATGTAATAAAGAAAATAAAGATTGAATGAGTGAAGAAATGAATGCTAGAATGAAAGTTATCAAGAAAGAAAGAAAGAAAGAAAGAAAGAAAGTAGTAAAGAAACTAAAGGTAGAATGAGAGAAGGTATGAAAGCTAGAATGTAAGATATCAAGAAAGAAAGAAATGAAAGTACGTAAAAAAGAAACTAAAGATAGAATGAGAGAAGGTGTGAAAGCTAGAATGAAAGATTTCAAGAAAGAAAGAAAGAAAGTAATAAAAAAACTAAAGATAGAATGAGAGAAGGTATGAAAGCTAGAATGTAACATATGAAGAAAGCAAGAAATGAAAGTAAGTAAAAAAGAAACTAAAGATAGAATGAGAGAAGGTATGAAAGCAAGAAAAAAAGATATCAAGAAAGAAAGAAAAAAAATCAATAAAGAAATTTAAGATGATATGAGAGAAGGTATGAAAGCTAGAATAAAAGATATCAAGAAAGAAAGAAAGAATGTAAGAAAGTAATAAAGAAACTAAAGATAGAAAGAGAGAAGGAATGAGAGCTAGAATGAAAGATATCAAGAAATAAAGAAGGTAAGAAAGTAAAAAAGAAGCTAAAGATAAAATGAGAGAAGGTATGAAATCTAGAATGAAAGGTATCAAGAAAGAAAGAAAGAAAGTAATGAAGAAACTAAAGAAAGAACGAGAGAAGGTATGAAAGCTAGAATGAAAGATATCAAGAAAGAAAAAAGGAACAAAGTAGAAATATTGTAATAAAGAAAATAAAGATTAAATGAGTGAAGATATGAATGCAAGAATGAAAGTTATCAAGAAAGAAAGAAAGAAAGAAAGAAAGTAGTAAAGAAACTAAAGATAGAATGAGAGAAGTTATGAAAGCTAGAATATAAGATATCAAGAAAGAAAGAAATGAAAGTACGTAAAAAATAAACTAAAGATAGAATGAGAGAAGGTATGAAAGCTAGAATGAAAGATAACAAGAAAGAAAAATGGAACAAAGTAGAAATAATGTAATAAAGAAAATAAAGATTGAATAAAAAAGGTAAGAAAGCTGGAATGAGAGATATCAAGAAAGAAAGAAAGAAAGAAAGAGAGAAAGAAAGAAAGAAAGAAAGAAAGAAAGAAAGAAAGAAAGAAAGAAGGAAAGAAAGAAAGTAAGAAAGAATGTAATAAAGAAACTTTAGATAGAATGAGAGAAGGTATGAAAGCACGAATGTAACATATCAAGAAAGCAAGAAATGAAAGTAAGTAAAAAAGAAACTAAAGATAGAATGAGAGAAGGTATAAAAGCAAGAAAAAAAGATATCAAGAAAGAAAGAAAAAAAATCAATAAAGAAATTTAAGATGATATGAGAGAAGGTATGAAAGCTAGAATAAAAGATATCAAGAAAGAAAGAAAGAATGTAAGAAAGTAATAAAGAAACTAAAGATAGAAAGAGAGAAGGAATGAGAGCTAGAATGAAAGATATCAAGAAATAAAGAAGGTAAGAAAGTAAAAAAGAAGCTAAAGATAAAATGAGAGAAGGTATGAAATCTAGAATGAAAGGTATCAAGAAAGAAAGAAAGAAAGTAATGAAGAAACTAAAGAAAGAACGAGAGAAGGTATGAAAGCTAGAATGAAAGATATCAAGAAAGAAAAAAGGAACAAAGTAGAAATATTGTAATAAAGAAAATAAAGATTAAATGAGTGAAGATATGAATGCTAGAATGAAAGTTATCAAGAAAGAAAGAAAGAAAGAAAGAAAGAAAGTAGTAAAGAAACTAAAGGTAGAATGAGAGAAGGTATGAAAGCTAGAATGTAAGATATCAAGAAAGAAAGAAATGAAAGTACGTAAAAAAGAAACTAAAGATAGAATGAGAGAAGGTGTGAAAGCTAGAATGAAAGATTTCAAGAAAGAAAGAAAGAAAGTAATAAAAAAACTAAAGATAGAATGAGAGAAGGTATGAAAGCTAGAATGTAACATATGAAGAAAGCAAGAAATGAAAGTAAGTAAAAAAGAAACTAAAGATAGAATGAGAGAAGGTATGAAAGCAAGAAAAAAAAGATATCAAGAAAGAAAGAAAAAAAATCAATAAAGAAATTTAAGATGATATGAGAGAAGGTATGAAAGCTAGAATAAAAGATATCAAGAAAGAAAGAAAGAATGTAAGAAAGTAATAAAGAAACTAAAGATAGAAAGAGAGAAGGAATGAGAGCTAGAATGAAAGATATCAAGAAATAAAGAAGGTAAGAAAGTAAAAAAGAAGCTAAAGATAAAATGAGAGAAGGTATGAAATCTAGAATGAAAGGTATCAAGAAAGAAAGAAAGAAAGTAATGAAGAAACTAAAGAAAGAACGAGAGAATGTATGAAAGCTAGAATGAAAGATATCAAGAAAGAAAAAAGGAACAAAGTAGAAATATTGTAATAAAGAAAATAAAGATTAAATGAGTGAAGATATGAATGCAAGAATGAAAGTTATCAAGAAAGAAAGAAAGAAAGAAAGAAAGAAAGTAGTAAAGAAACTAAAGATAGAATGAGAGAAGTTATGAAAGCTAGAATATAAGATATCAAGAAAGAAAGAAATGAAAGTACGTAAAAAATAAACTAAAGATAGAATGAGAGAAGGTATGAAAGCTAGAATGAAAGATAACAAGAAAGAAAAATGGAACAAAGTAGAAATAATGTAATAAAGAAAATAAAGATTGAATGAAAAAAGGTAAGAAAGCTGGAATGAGAGATATCAAGAAAGAAAGAAAGAAAGAAAGAAAGAAAGAAAGAAAGAAAGAAAGAAAGAAAGAAAGAAAGAAAGAAAGAAAGAAAGAAAGAAAGAAAGAAAGAAAGAAGGAAAGAAAGAAAGTAAGAAAGAAAGAAAGTAGAAAAGAAAGAAAGTAGAAAAGAAACTAAAGATAGAATGAGAGGGTATGAAAGCTAGAATGTAAGATATCAAGAAAGAAAGAAATGAAAGTAAGTAAAAAAGAAACTAAAGATAGAATGAGAAAAGGTATGAAAGCTTGAATGACAGATATCAAGAAAGAAAAAAATGAAAGTAAGTAAAACAGAAAATAAAGATAGAATGAGAGATGGCATGAAATCTAGAATGAAAGATATCAAGAAAGAAAAAAGGAACAAAGTAGAAATAATGTAATAAAGAAAATAAAGATTGAATGAAAAAAGGTAAGAAAGCTCGAATGTGAGATATCAAGAAAGAAAGAAAGAAAGTAAGAAAGAAAGAAAGAAGGAAAGAAAGAAAGAAAGAAAGTAATAAAGAAACTTTAGATAGAATGAGAGATGGTATGAAAGCTCGAATGTAACATATCAAGAAAGGAAGAAATGAAAGTAAGTAAAAAAGAAACTAAAGATAGAATGAGAAAAGGTATGAAAGATAGAATGAAAGATATCAAGAAAGAAAAAAGGAACAAAGTAGAAATAAAGTAATAAAGAAAATAAAGATTGAATGAAAAAAGATAAGAAAGCTGGAATGAGAGATATCAAGAAAGAAAGAAAGAAAGTAAGAAAGAAAGAAAGAAGGAAAGAAAGAAAGAAAGAAAGTAGTAAAGAAACTTTAGATAGAATGAGAGAAGGTATGAAAGCTCGAATGTAACATATCAAGAAAGCAAGAAATGAAAGTAAGTAAAAAAGAAACTAAAGATAGAATGAGAGAACGTATGAAAGCAAGAATGAAAGGTATCAAGAAAGAAAGAAAAAAAGAAATCAATAAAGAAATTAAAGATGAAATGAGAGAAGGTATGAAATCTAGAATGATAGATGTCAAGAAAGAAAGAAATGAAAGTAAGTAAAAAAGAAACTAAAGATAGAATGAGAGAAGGTATCAATGCAAGAATGAAAAATATCAAGAAAGAAAGAAAAAATGAAATCAATAAAGAAATTAAAGATGAAATGAGAGAATATATGAAAGCTAGATTGAAAGATATCCAGAAAGAAAGAAAGAAATCAATAAAGAAACTAAAGATAGAATTAGAGAAGGTATTAAAGCTAGAATGAAATAGATTAAGAAAGAAAGAAATGATAGTAAGTAAAAAAGAAACTAAAGAAAGGAAGTGATAAGGTATGAAAGCTAGAATGAAAGATATCAAGAACGAAAGTAAGAAAGTAATAAAGAAACTAAAAATAGAGAGAAAAGATGAGAGCTAGAATGAAAGATATCAAGAAAGAAAAAAGGAACAAAGTAGAAATCATGTAATAAAGAAAATAAAGATTGAATGAGTGAAGATATGAATGCTAGAATGAAAGTTATCAAGAAAGAAAGAAAGAAAGAAAGAAAGTAGTAAAGAAACTAAAGATAGAATGAGAGAAGGTAGGAAAGCTAGAATGTAAGATATCAAGAAAGAAAGAAATGAAAGTAAGTAAAAAAGAAACTAAAGATAGAATGAGAGAAGGTATGAAAGCTAGAATGAAAGATATCAAGAAAGAAAAAAGGAACAAAGTAGAAAAAATGTAATAAAGAAAATAAAGATTGAATGAGTGAAGATATGAATGCTAGAATGGAAGTTATCAAGAAAGAAAGAAAGAAAGAAAGAAAGAAAGAAAGAAAGTAGAAAAGAAACTAAAGATAGAATGAGAGGGTATGAAAGCTAGAATGAAAGATATCAAGAAAGAAAGAAATGAAAGTAAGTAATATAGAAACTAAAGATAGAATGAGAGAAGGTATGAAAGCTAGAATGAAAGATATCAAGAAAGAAAGAAAGAAAGTAACTAAAAAAGAAACTAAAGATAGAATGAGAGAAGGTATGAATGCTAGAATGAAAGATATCAAGAAAGAAAGAAAGAAAGTAAGAAAGTAATAAATAAACTAACGAAAGAACGAGAGAAGGTATGAGAGCGAGAAAGAAAGCTATGAAGAAAGAAAAAAAAGAAAGAAAGTTATGAAGAAACTAAAGATAGAATCAGAGAAGTCATGAGAGCTAGAATAAAAGATATCAAGAAAGAAAAAAGGAAGAAAGAACGAAAGTAATTAATAAAGAAACTCAAGATAGAATGAAAGAAGGTATGAAAGCTAGAATGAAAGATATCAAGAAAGAAAGAAAGAAAGTAACTAAAAAAGAAACTAAATATAGAATGAGAGAAGGTATGAAAGCCAGAATGAAAGATAGAAAAAAGGAAGAAAGAACGAAAATAATTAATAAAGAAACTCAAGATAGAATGAAAGAAGGTTTGAAAGCTAGAATGAAAAATATCAAGAAAGAAAGAAAAAAAGAAACCAATAAAGAAATTAAAGATGAAATGAGAGAAGGTATGAAATCTAGAATGATAGATATCCAGAAAGAAAGACAGAAAGTAATAAAGAAACTAAAGATAGAATGAGAAAACGTATGAAAACTAGAAAGCAAGATATGAAGAAAGAAAGAAATGAAAGTAAGTAAAAAAGAAACTAAAGATAGAATTAGAGTAGGTTTGAAAGCTAGAATGAAAGATATCAAGAAAGAAAGTAAGAAAGTAATAAAGAAACTAAAGATAAAGAGAAAATATAAGAGCTAGAATGAAAGATATCAAGAAAGAAAGAAAGAAAGTAAGAAAGTAATAAAGAAACTAAATATAGAATGAGAGAAGGTATGAAAGCCAGAATGAAAGATAGAAAAAAGGAAGAAAGAACGAAAGTAATTAATAAAGAAACTAAAGATAGAATAAAAGAAGTTATGAAAGCTAGAATGAAAAATATCAAGAAAGAAAGAAAAAAAGAAACCAATAAAGAAATTAAAGATGAAATGAGCGAAGGTATGAAATCTAGAATGATAGATATCAAGAAAAAAAAGACAGAAATTAATAAAGAATCTAAAGATAGAATGAGAGAAGGTTTGAAAGAAGAATGAAAGATACCAAGAAAGAAAGTAAGAAAGTAATAAAGAAACTAAAGATAGAGAGAAGGGATGAGAGCTAGAATGAACGATATCAAGAAAGAATTAAAGAAAGTAAGAAAGTAATAAAGAAACTAAAGATAGAACGAGAGAAGGTATGAAAGATAGAATGAGAGATATCAAGTAAGAAGGAAATGAAAGTAAGTAAAAAAGAAACCAAAGATAGAATGTGTGAAGGTATGAAAGCTAGAATGAAAGATATCAAGAGAGAAAGAAAAAAAGAAATCAATAAAGAAATTAAAGATGAAATGAGGGAAGGTATGAAAGCTAGAATGAAAGATATCAAGAAAGAAAGAAAGAAATCAATAAAGAAACTAAAGATGAAATGAGAGAAGGTATGAAAGCTAGAATGAAAGATATCAAGAAAGAAAGAATGAAAGAAATCAATAAAGAAACTAAAGATAAAATGAGAGAAAGTATGAAATCTAGAATGAAAGAAATCAAGAAAGTAACTAAAAAAGAAAGTAAAGAAAGAATGAGAGAAGGTATTAAAGCTACAATGAAAGAAATCAAGAAAGGAAGAAATGAAAGTAATTAAAAAAGAAACTAAAATAGAATGAGAGAAGGTATGAATGCTAGAATGAAAGATATCAAGAAAGAAAGAAAGAAAGTAAGAAAGTAAGAAAGAAACTAACGAAAGAACGAGAGAAGGTATGAAAGCTAGGAAGCAAGATATGAAGAAAGAAAGAAATGAAAGTAAGTAAAAAATAAACTAAAGATAGAATTAGAGAAGGTTTGAAAGCTAGAATGATAGATATCAAGAAAGAAAGAAAGAAAATAATAAAGAAACTAAAGATAGAATGAGAGAAAATATAAGAGCTAGAATGAAAGATATCAAGAAAGAAAGAAAGAAAGTAAGAAAGTAATAAAGAAACTAAAGATAAAATGAGAGAAGGTATGAAACCTAGAATGAAAGATAACAAGAAAGAAAGAAAGAACGACACTAATAAAGAAACTAAAGATAGAATGAGAGAAGGTATGACAGCTAGAATGAAAGATATCAAGAAAGAAAAAAGGTAGAATGTAGAAATATTTTAATAAAGAAAAAAAGACTGAATGAGTGAATATATGAATGCTAGAATGAAAGATATCAAGAAAGAAAGAAAGAAAGAAAGAACGAAAGTAATTTTTAAAGAAACTAAAGATAGAATGAAAGAAGGTATGAAAGCTAGAATGAAAGATATCAAGAAAGAAAGAAAGTAGGTAAGAAAGTAATAAAGAATCTAATGATAGAACGATAGAAGGTATGAAAGATAGAATGAAAGATATCAAGAAAGAAAGAAAGAAAGATATCAAAAAAGAAACTAAAGATAAAATGAGAGAAGATATGAAATCTAGAATGAATGATATCAAGAAAGAAAGAAAGAAAGTAATTAATAAAGAAACTAAAGATAGAATGAGAGAAGGTATGAAAGCTAGAATGAAAGATATCAAGAAAGAAAGAAAAGTAATCAATAAAGAAATTTAAGATGAAATGAGAGAAGGTATGAAACTAGAATGATAGATATCAAGAAAGAAAGAAAGAAAATAATAAAGAAACTAAAGATAGAATGAGAGAAGGTATGAAATCTAGAATGATAGATATCAAGAAAGAAAGAAAGAAAATAATAAAGAAACTAAAGATAGAATGAGAGAAGGTACGAAATCTAGAATGATAGATATCAAGAAAGAAAGAAAGAACGAAAGTAATAAAGAAACTAAAGATAGAAGGAGAGAAGGTATGAAAGCTAGAATGAAAGATATCAAGAAAGAAAAAAGGTAGAATGTAGAAATATTTTAATAAATAAAATAAAGATTGAATGAGTGAAGATATGAATGCTAGAATGAAAGATATCAGGAAAGAAAGAAAGAAAGAAAGTCGTAAAGAAACTAAATATAGAGTCAGAGAAGGTATGAGAGCTAGAATGAGATATCAAGAAAGAAAGAAAGAAAGAACGAAAGTAATTTTTAAAGAAACTAAAGATAGAATGAAAGAAGGTATGAAAGCTAGAATGAAAGATATCAAGAAAGAAAGAAAGAAAGTAAGAAAGTAATAAAGAATCTAATGATAGAACGATAGAAGGTATGAAAGATAGAATGAAAGATATCAAGAAAGAAAGGAAGAAATATATCAATAAAGAAACTGAAGATAAAATGAGAGAAGATATGAAATCTAGAATGAATGATATCAAGAAAGAAAGAAAGAAAGTAACAAATAAAGAAACTAAAGATAGAATGAGAGAAGGTATGAAATCTAGAATGATAGATATCAAGAAAGAAAGAACGAAAGTAATAAAGAAACTAAAGATAGAAGGAGAGAAGGTATGAAAGCTAGAATGAAAGATATCAAGAAAGAAAAAAGGTAGAATGTAGAAATATTTTAATAAAGAAAATAAAGATTGAATGAGTGAAGATATGAATGCTAGAATGAAAGATATCAGGAAAGAAAGAAAGAAAGAAAGTCGTAAAGAAACTAAATATAGAGTCAGAGAAGGTATGAGAGCTAGAATGAGATAAAAAGAAAGAAAGAAAGAAAGAAAGAACGAAAGTAATTTATAAAGAAACTAAAGATAGAATGAAAGAAGGTGTGAAAGCTAGAATGAAAGATATCAGGAAAGAAAGAAAGAAAGAAAGTCGTAAAGAAACTAAATATAGAGTCAGAGAAGGTATGAGAGCTAGAATGAGATATCAAGAAAGAAAGAAAGAAAGAAAGAAAGAAAGAAAGAAAGAAAGAAAGAACGAAAGTAATTTATAAAGAAACTAAAGATAGAATGAAAGAAGGTATGAAAGCTGGAATGAAAGATATAAAGAAAGAAAGAAAGAAAGTAACTAATAAAGAAACTAAAGATAGAATGAGAGAAGGTATGAAAGCTAGAATGAAAGATATCGAGAAAGAAAGAAAAGTAATCAATAAAGAAATTTAAGATGAAATGAGAGAAGGTATGAAATCTAGAATGATAGATATCAAGAAAGAAAGAAAGAAAATAATATAGAAACTAAAGATAGAATGAGAGAAGGTATGAAATCTAGAATGATAGATATCAAGAAAGAAAGAAAGAAAATAATAAAGAAACTAAAGATAGAATGAGAGAAGGTATGAAATCTAGAATGATAGATATCAAGAAAGAAAGAAAGAACGAAAGTAATAAAGAAACTAAAGATAGAAGGAGAGAAGGTATGAAAGCTAGAATGAAAGATATCAAGAAAGAAAAAAGGTAGAATGTAGAAATATTTTAATAAAGGAAATAAAGATTGAATGAGTGAAGATATGAATGCTAGAATGAAAGATATCAGGAAAGAAAGAAAGAAAGAAAGTAGTAAAGAAACTAAATATAGAGTCAGAGAAGGAATGAGAGCTAGAATGAGATATCAAGAAAGAAAGAATGAAAGAAAGAACGAAAGTAATTTATAAAGAAACTAAAGATAGAATGAAAGAAGGTATGAAAGCTAGAATGAAAGATATCAAGAAAGAGAGAAAGAAAGTAAGAAAGTAATAAAGAAACTAAAGATAGAACGAGAGAAGGTATGAAAGATAGAATGAAAGATATCAAGAAAGAAAGAAAGAAAGA
This sequence comes from Intellagama lesueurii, assembly GCA_037013535.1. Classification (NCBI taxonomy): domain Eukaryota; kingdom Metazoa; phylum Chordata; class Lepidosauria; order Squamata; family Agamidae; genus Intellagama; species Intellagama lesueurii. Next base: position 94,167,050 of record JBAJHW010000002.1, read on the forward strand.
AAGAAACGAATAAAGAAACTAAAGATAGAATGAGAGAAGGTATGAAAGCTAGAATGTAACAAATCAAGAAAGCAAGAAATGAAAGTAAGTAAAAAAGAAACTAAAGATAGAATGAGAGAAGGTATGAATGCTAGAATGAAAGATATCAAGAAAGAAAGAAAGAAAGTAAGAAAGTAATAAAGAAACTAACGAAAGAACGAGAGAAGGTATGAGAGCGAGAAAGAAAGCTATGAAGAAAGAAAAAAAGAAAGAAAGTAATGAAGAAACTAAAGAAAGAATCAGAGAAGGCATGAGAGCAAGAATAAAAGATATCAAGAAAGAAAAAAGGAAGAAAGAACGAAAGTAATTAATAAAGAAACTCATGATAGAATGAAAGAAGGTATGAAAGCTAGAATGAAAGATATCAAGAAAGAAAGAAAGAAATCAATAAAGAAACTAAAGATAAAATGAGAGAAGGTAAAATCTAGAATGAAAGATATGAAGAATGGAAGAAAGTAAGTAATAAAGAAACTAAAGATAGAATGAGAGAAGGTATTACAGCTAGAATGAAAGATATCAAGAAAGAAAGAAATGAAAGTAAGTAATAAAGAAACTAAAGATAGAATGAGAGAAGGTATGAAAGCTTGAATGACAGATATCATGAAAGAAAAAAATGAAAGTAAGTAAAACAGAAAATAAAGATTGAATGAGAGATGGCATGAAATCTAGAATGAAAGATATCAAGAAAGAAAAAAGGAAGAAAGTAGAAATGAAGTAATAAAGAAACTAAAGATAGAATGAGAAAAGGTATGAAAGCTATAATGTAAGATATCAGGAAAGAAAAAAATGAAAGTAGGTAAAAAAGAAACTAAAGGTAGACTGAGAGAAAGTATGAAAGTTAGAATGAAAGTTATCAAGAAAGAAAGAAAGAACGAAAGTAATAAAGAAACTAAAGATAGAATGAGAGAAGATATGAAAGCTAGAATGAAAGATATCAAGAAAGAAAAAAGGTAGAATGTAGAAATAATGTAATAAAGAAAATAAAGATTGAATGAGTGAATATATGAATGCTAGAATGAAAGATATCAGGAAAGAAAGTAAGAAAGTAATAAAGAATCTAAAGATAGAACGATAGAAGGTATGAAAGATAGAATGAAAGATATCAAGAAAGAAAGAAAGAAAGATATCAATAAAGAAACTAAAGATAAAATGAGAGAAGGTATGAAATCTAGAATGAATGATATCAAGAAAGAAAGAAAGAAAGTAACTAATAAAGAAACTAAAGATAGAATGAGAGAAGGTATGAAATCTAGAATGAAAGATATCAAGAAAGAAAGAAAAGTAATCAATAAAGAAATTTAAGATGAAATGAGAGAAGGTATGAAACTAGAATGATAGATATCAAGAAAGAAAGAAAGTAACTAATAAAGAAACTAAAGATAGAATGAGAGAAGGTATGAAATCTAGAATAAAAGATATCAAGAAAGAAAGAAAAGTAATCAATAAAGAAATTTAAGATGAAATGAGAGAAGGTATGAAACTAGAATGATAGATATCAAGAAAGAAAGAAAGAAAATAATAAAGAAACTAAAGATAGAATGAGAGAAGGTATGAAATCTAGAATGATAGATATCAAGAGAGAAAGAAAGAAAATAATAAAGAAACTAAAGATAGAATGAGAGAAGGTATGAAATCTAGAATGATAGATATGAAGAAAGAAAGAAAGAACGAAAGTAATAAAGAAACTAAAGATAGAAGGAGAGAAGGTATGAAAGCTAGAATGAAAGATATCAAGAAAGAAAAAAGGTAGAATGTAGAAATATTTTAATAAAGAAAATAAAGATTGAATGAGTGAAGATATGAATGCTAGAATGAACGATATCAGGAAAGAAAGAAAGAAAGAAAGTCGTAAAGAAACTAAATATAGAGGCAGAGAAGGTATGAGAGCTAGAATGAGATAAAAAGAAAGAAAGAAAGAAAGAAAGAACGAAAGTAATTTATAAAGAAACTAAAGATAGAATGAAAGAAGGTATGAAAGCTAGAATGAAAGATATCAGAAAAGAAAGAAAGAAAGAAAGTAGTAAAGAAACTAAATATAGAGTCAGAGAAGGTATGAGAGCTAGAATGAGATATCAAGAAAGAAAGAAAGAAAGAAAGAAAGAAAGAAAGAAAGAAAGAAAGAAAGAACGAAAGTAATTTATAAAGAAACTAAAGATAGAATGAAAGAAGGTATGAAAGCTGGAATGAAAGATATAAAGAAAGAAAGAAAGAAAGTAACTAATAAAGAAACGAAAGATAGAATGAGAGAAGGTATGAAAGCTAGAATGAAAGATATCAAGAAAGAAAGAAAAGTAATCAATAAAGAAATTTAAGATGAAATGAGAGAAGGTATGAAATCTAGAATGATAGATATCAAGAAAGAAAGAAAGAAAATAATATAGAAACTAAAGATAGAATGAGAGAAGGTATGAAATCTAGAATGATAGATATCAAGAAAGAAAGAAAATAATAAAGAAACTAAAGATAGAATGAGAGAAGGTATGAAATCTAGAATGATAGATATCAAGAAAGAAAGAAAGAACGAAAGTAATAAAGAAACTAAAGATAGAAGGAGAGAAGGTATGAAAGCTAGAATGAAAGATATCAAGAAAGAAAAAAGGTAGAATGTAGAAATATTTTAATAAAGGAAATAAAGATTGAATGAGTGAAGATATGAATGCTAGAATGAAAGATATCAGGAAAGAAAGAAAGAAAGAAAGTAGTAAAGAAACTAAATATAGAGTCAGAGAAGGAATGAGAGCTAGAATGAGATATCAAGAAAGAAAGAATGAAAGAAAGAACGAAAGTAATTTATAAAGAAACTAAAGATAGAATGAAAGAAGGTATGAAAGCTAGAATGAAAGATATCAAGAAAGAGAGAAAGAAAGTAAGAAAGTAATAAAGAAACTAAAGATAGAACGAGAGAAGGTATGAAAGATAGAATGAAAGATATCAAGAAAGAAAGAAAGAAAGAAAGAAACGAATAAAGAAACTAAAGATAGAATGAGAGAAGGTATGAAAGCTAGAATGTAACAAATCAAGAAAGCAAGAAATGAAAGTAAGTAAAAAAGAAACTAAAGATAGAATGAGAGAAGGTATGAATGCTAGAATGAAAGATATCAAGAAAGAAAGAAAGAAAGTAAGAAAGTAATAAAGAAACTAACGAAAGAACGAGAGAAGGTATGAGAGCGAGAAAGAAAGCTATGAAGAAAGAAAAAAAGAAAGAAAGTAATGAAGAAAGTAAAGAAAGAATCAGAGAAGGCATGAGAGCAAGAATAAAAGATATCAAGAAAGAAAAAAGGAAGAAAGAACGAAAGTAATTAATAAAGAAACTCATGATAGAATGAAAGAAGGTATGAAAGCTAGAATGAAAGATATCAAGAAAGAAAGAAAGAAATCAATAAAGAAACTAAAGATAAAATGAGAGAAGGTAAAATCTAGAATGAAAGATATGAAGAATGGAAGAAAGTAAGTAATAAAGAAACTAAAGATAGAATGAGAGAAGGTATTACAGCTAGAATGAAAGATATCAAGAAAGAAAGAAATGAAAGTAAGTAATAAAGAAACTAAAGATAGAATGAGAGAAGGTATGAAAGCTTGAATGACAGATATCATGAAAGAAAAAAATGAAAGTAAGTAAAACAGAAAATAAAGATTGAATCAGAGATGGCATGAAATCTAGAATGAAAGATATCAAGAAAGAAAAAAGGAAGAAAGTAGAAATGAAGTAATAAAGAAACTAAAGATAGAATGAGAAAAGGTATGAAAGCTATAATGTCAGATATCAAGAAAGAAAGAAATGAAAGTAGGTAAAAAAGAAACTAAAGGTAGACTGAGAGAAAGTATGAAAGTTAGAATGAAAGTTATCAAGAAAGAAAGAAAGAACGAAAGTAATAAAGAAACTAAAGATAGAATGAGAGAAGATATGAAAGCTAGAATGAAAGATATCAAGAAAGAAAAAAGGTAGAATGTAGAAATAATGTAATAAAGAAAATAAAGATTGAATGAGTGAATATATGAATGCTAGAATGAAAGATATCAGGAAAGAAAGAAAGAAAGTAGTAAAGAAACTAAATATAGAGTCAGAGAAGGTATGAGAGCTAGAATGAGATATCAAGAAAGAAAGAAAGAAAGAAAGAAAGAACGAAAGTAATTTTTAAAGAAACTAAAGATAGAATGAAAGAAGGTATGAAAGCTAGAATGAAAGATATCAAGAAAGAAAGAAAGAAAGTAAGAAAGTAATAAAGAATCTAAAGAGAGAACGATAGAAGGTATGAAAGATAGAATGAAAGATATCAAGAAAGAAAGAAAGAAAGAAAGAAAAATATCAATAAAGAAACTAAAGATAAAATGAGAGAAGGTATGAAATCTAGAATGAATGATATCAAGAAAGAAAGAAAGAAAGTAACTAATAAAGAAACTAAAGATAGAATGAGAGAAGGTATGAAATCTAGAATGAAAGATATCAAGAAAGAAAGAAAAGAAATCAATAAAGAAATTTAAGATGAAATGAGAGAAGGTATGAAACTAGAATGATAGATATCAAGAAAGAAAGAAAGAAAATAATAAAGAAACTAAAGATAGAATGAGAGAAGGTATGAAATCTAGAATGATAGATATCAAGAAAGAAAGAAAGAAAATAATAAAGAAACTAAAGATAGAATGAGAGAAGGTATGAAATCTAGAATGATAGATATCAAGAAAGAAAGAAAGAACGAAAGTAATAAAGAAACTAAAGATAGAAGGAGAGAAGGTATGAAAGCTAGAATGAAAGATATCAAGAAAGAAAAAAGGTAGAATGTAGAAATATTTTAATAAAGAAAATAAAGATTGAATGAGTGAAGATATGAATGCTAGAATGAAAGATATCAGGAAAGAAAGAAAGAAAGAAAGTAGTAAAGAAACTAAATATAGAGTCAGAGAAGGTATGAGAGCTAGAATGAGATATCAAGAAAGAAAGAAAGAAAGAAAGAAAGAAAGAAAGAAAGAAAGAAAGAAAGAAAGAACGAAAGTAATTTATAAAGAAACTAAAGATAGAATGAAAGAAGGTATGAAAGCTAGAATGAAAGATATAAAGAAAGAAAGAAAGAAAGTAACTAATAAAGAAACTAAAGATAGAATGAGAGAAGGTATGAAAGCTAGAATGAAAGATATCAAGAAAGAAAGAAAAGTAATCAATAAAGAAATTTAAGATGAAATGAGAGAAGGTATGAAATCTAGAATGATAGATATCAAGAAAGAAAGAAAGAAAATAATATAGAAACTAAAGATAGAATGAGAGAAGGTATGAAATCTAGAATGATAGATATCAAGAAAGAAAGAAAGAACGAAAGTAATAAAGAAACTAAAGATAGAAGGAGAGAAGGTATGAAAGCTAGAATGAAAGATATCAAGAAAGAAAAAAGGTAGAATGTAGAAATATTTTAATAAAGGAAATAAAGATTGAATGAGTGAAGATATGAATGCTAGAATGAAAGATATCAGGAAAGAAAGAAAGAAAGAAAGTAGTAAAGAAACTAAATATAGAGTCAGAGAAGGTATGAGAGCTAGAATGAGATATCAAGAAAGAAAGAATGAAAGAAAGAACGAAAGTAATTTATAAAGAAACTAAAGATAGAATGAAAGAAGGAATGAAAGCTAGAATGAAAGATATCAAGAAAGAAAAAAAGAAAGTAAGAAAGTAATAAAGAAACTAAAGATAGAACGAGAGAAGGTATGAAAGATAGAATGAAAGATATCAAGAAAGACAGAAAGAAAGAAAGAAACGAATAAAGAAACTAAAGATAGAATGAGAGAAGGTATGAAAGCTAGAATGTAACAAATCAAGAAAGCAAGAAATGAAAGTAAGTAAAAAAGAAACTAAAGATAGAATGAGAGAAGGTATGAATGCTAGAATGAAAGATATCAAGAAAGAAAGTAAGAAAGTAATAAAGAAACTAACGAAAGAACGAGAGAAGGTATGAGAGCGAGAAAGAAAGCTGTGAAGAAAGAAAAAAAGAAAGAAAGTAATGAAGAAACTAAAGAAAGAATCAGAGAAGGCATGAGAGCTAGAATAAAAGATATCAAGAAAGAAAAAAGGAAGAAAGAACGAAAGTAATTAATAAAGAAACTCATGATAGAATGAAAGAAGGTATGAAAGCTAGAATGAAAGATATCAAGAAAGAAAGAAAGAAAGTAAGAAAGTAATAAAGAATCTAATGATAGAACGATAGAAGGTATGAAAGATAGAATGAAAGATATCAAGAAAGAAAGGAAGAAATATATCAATAAAGAAACTGAAGATAAAATGAGAGAAGATATGAAATCTAGAATGAATGATATCAAGAAAGAAAGAAAGAAAGTAACAAATAAAGAAACTAAAGATAGAATGAGAGAAGGTATGAAATCTAGAATGATAGATATCAAGAAAGAAAGAACGAAAGTAATAAAGAAACTAAAGATAGAAGGAGAGAAGGTATGAAAGCTAGAATGAAAGATATCAAGAAAGAAAAAAGGTAGAATGTAGAAATATTTTAATAAAGAAAATAAAGATTGAATGAGTGAAGATATGAATGCTAGAATGAAAGATATCAGGAAAGAAAGAAAGAAAGAAAGTCGTAAAGAAACTAAATATAGAGTCAGAGAAGGTATGAGAGCTAGAATGAGATAAAAAGAAAGAAAGAAAGAAAGAAAGAACGAAAGTAATTTATAAAGAAACTAAAGATAGAATGAAAGAAGGTGTGAAAGCTAGAATGAAAGATATCAGGAAAGAAAGAAAGAAAGAAAGTCGTAAAGAAACTAAATATAGAGTCAGAGAAGGTATGAGAGCTAGAATGAGATATCAAGAAAGAAAGAAAGAAAGAAAGAAAGAAAGAAAGAAAGAAAGAAAGAACGAAAGTAATTTATAAAGAAACTAAAGATAGAATGAAAGAAGGTATGAAAGCTGGAATGAAAGATATAAAGAAAGAAAGAAAGAAAGTAACTAATAAAGAAACTAAAGATAGAATGAGAGAAGGTATGAAAGCTAGAATGAAAGATATCGAGAAAGAAAGAAAAGTAATCAATAAAGAAATTTAAGATGAAATGAGAGAAGGTATGAAATCTAGAATGATAGATATCAAGAAAGAAAGAAAGAAAATAATATAGAAACTAAAGATAGAATGAGAGAAGGTATGAAATCTAGAATGATAGATATCAAGAAAGAAAGAAAGAAAATAATAAAGAAACTAAAGATAGAATGAGAGAAGGTATGAAATCTAGAATGATAGATATCAAGAAAGAAAGAAAGAACGAAAGTAATAAAGAAACTAAAGATAGAAGGAGAGAAGGTATGAAAGCTAGAATGAAAGATATCAAGAAAGAAAAAAGGTAGAATGTAGAAATATTTTAATAAAGGAAATAAAGATTGAATGAGTGAAGATATGAATGCTAGAATGAAAGATATCAGGAAAGAAAGAAAGAAAGAAAGTAGTAAAGAAACTAAATATAGAGTCAGAGAAGGAATGAGAGCTAGAATGAGATATCAAGAAAGAAAGAATGAAAGAAAGAACGAAAGTAATTTATAAAGAAACTAAAGATAGAATGAAAGAAGGTATGAAAGCTAGAATGAAAGATATCAAGAAAGAGAGAAAGAAAGTAAGAAAGTAATAAAGAAACTAAAGATAGAACGAGAGAAGGTATGAAAGATAGAATGAAAGATATCAAGAAAGAAAGAAAGAAAGAAAGAAACGAATAAAGAAACTAAAGATAGAATGAGAGAAGGTATGAAAGCTAGAATGTAACAAATCAAGAAAGCAAGAAATGAAAGTAAGTAAAAAAGAAACTAAAGATAGAATGAGAGAAGGTATGAATGCTAGAATGAAAGATATCAAGAAAGAAAGAAAGAAAGTAAGAAAGTAATAAAGAAACTAACGAAAGAACGAGAGAAGGTATGAGAGCGAGAAAGAAAGCTATGAAGAAAGAAAAAAAGAAAGAAAGTAATGAAGAAACTAAAGAAAGAATCAGAGAAGGCATGAGAGCAAGAATAAAAGATATCAAGAAAGAAAAAAGGAAGAAAGAACGAAAGTAATTAATAAAGAAACTCATGATAGAATGAAAGAAGGTATGAAAGCTAGAATGAAAGATATCAAGAAAGAAAGAAAGAAATCAATAAAGAAACTAAAGATAAAATGAGAGAAGGTAAAATCTAGAATGAAAGATATGAAGAATGGAAGAAAGTAAGTAATAAAGAAACTAAAGATAGAATGAGAGAAGGTATTACAGCTAGAATGAAAGATATCAAGAAAGAAAGAAATGAAAGTAAGTAATAAAGAAACTAAAGATAGAATGAGAGAAGGTATGAAAGCTTGAATGACAGATATCATGAAAGAAAAAAATGAAAGTAAGTAAAACAGAAAATAAAGATTGAATGAGAGATGGCATGAAATCTAGAATGAAAGATATCAAGAAAGAAAAAAGGAAGAAAGTAGAAATGAAGTAATAAAGAAACTAAAGATAGAATGAGAAAAGGTATGAAAGCTATAATGTAAGATATCAGGAAAGAAAAAAATGAAAGTAGGTAAAAAAGAAACTAAAGGTAGACTGAGAGAAAGTATGAAAGTTAGAATGAAAGTTATCAAGAAAGAAAGAAAGAACGAAAGTAATAAAGAAACTAAAGATAGAATGAGAGAAGATATGAAAGCTAGAATGAAAGATATCAAGAAAGAAAAAAGGTAGAATGTAGAAATAATGTAATAAAGAAAATAAAGATTGAATGAGTGAATATATGAATGCTAGAATGAAAGATATCAGGAAAGAAAGTAAGAAAGTAATAAAGAATCTAAAGATAGAACGATAGAAGGTATGAAAGATAGAATGAAAGATATCAAGAAAGAAAGAAAGAAAGATATCAATAAAGAAACTAAAGATAAAATGAGAGAAGGTATGAAATCTAGAATGAATGATATCAAGAAAGAAAGAAAGAAAGTAACTAATAAAGAAACTAAAGATAGAATGAGAGAAGGTATGAAATCTAGAATGAAAGATATCAAGAAAGAAAGAAAAGTAATCAATAAAGAAATTTAAGATGAAATGAGAGAAGGTATGAAACTAGAATGATAGATATCAAGAAAGAAAGAAAGTAACTAATAAAGAAACTAAAGATAGAATGAGAGAAGGTATGAAATCTAGAATAAAAGATATCAAGAAAGAAAGAAAAGTAATCAATAAAGAAATTTAAGATGAAATGAGAGAAGGTATGAAACTAGAATGATAGATATCAAGAAAGAAAGAAAGAAAATAATAAAGAAACTAAAGATAGAATGAGAGAAGGTATGAAATCTAGAATGATAGATATCAAGAGAGAAAGAAAGAAAATAATAAAGAAACTAAAGATAGAATGAGAGAAGGTATGAAATCTAGAATGATAGATATGAAGAAAGAAAGAAAGAACGAAAGTAATAAAGAAACTAAAGATAGAAGGAGAGAAGGTATGAAAGCTAGAATGAAAGATATCAAGAAAGAAAAAAGGTAGAATGTAGAAATATTTTAATAAAGAAAATAAAGATTGAATGAGTGAAGATATGAATGCTAGAATGAACGATATCAGGAAAGAAAGAAAGAAAGAAAGTCGTAAAGAAACTAAATATAGAGGCAGAGAAGGTATGAGAGCTAGAATGAGATAAAAAGAAAGAAAGAAAGAAAGAAAGAACGAAAGTAATTTATAAAGAAACTAAAGATAGAATGAAAGAAGGTATGAAAGCTAGAATGAAAGATATCAGAAAAGAAAGAAAGAAAGAAAGTAGTAAAGAAACTAAATATAGAGTCAGAGAAGGTATGAGAGCTAGAATGAGATATCAAGAAAGAAAGAAAGAAAGAAAGAAAGAAAGAAAGAAAGAAAGAAAGAAAGAACGAAAGTAATTTATAAAGAAACTAAAGATAGAATGAAAGAAGGTATGAAAGCTGGAATGAAAGATATAAAGAAAGAAAGAAAGAAAGTAACTAATAAAGAAACGAAAGATAGAATGAGAGAAGGTATGAAAGCTAGAATGAAAGATATCAAGAAAGAAAGAAAAGTAATCAATAAAGAAATTTAAGATGAAATGAGAGAAGGTATGAAATCTAGAATGATAGATATCAAGAAAGAAAGAAAGAAAATAATATAGAAACTAAAGATAGAATGAGAGAAGGTATGAAATCTAGAATGATAGATATCAAGAAAGAAAGAAAATAATAAAGAAACTAAAGATAGAATGAGAGAAGGTATGAAATCTAGAATGATAGATATCAAGAAAGAAAGAAAGAACGAAAGTAATAAAGAAACTAAAGATAGAAGGAGAGAAGGTATGAAAGCTAGAATGAAAGATATCAAGAAAGAAAAAAGGTAGAATGTAGAAATATTTTAATAAAGGAAATAAAGATTGAATGAGTGAAGATATGAATGCTAGAATGAAAGATATCAGGAAAGAAAGAAAGAAAGAAAGTAGTAAAGAAACTAAATATAGAGTCAGAGAAGGAATGAGAGCTAGAATGAGATATCAAGAAAGAAAGAATGAAAGAAAGAACGAAAGTAATTTATAAAGAAACTAAAGATAGAATGAAAGAAGGTATGAAAGCTAGAATGAAAGATATCAAGAAAGAGAGAAAGAAAGTAAGAAAGTAATAAAGAAACTAAAGATAGAACGAGAGAAGGTATGAAAGATAGAATGAAAGATATCAAGAAAGAAAGAAAGAAAGAAAGAAACGAATAAAGAAACTAAAGATAGAATGAGAGAAGGTATGAAAGCTAGAATGTAACAAATCAAGAAAGCAAGAAATGAAAGTAAGTAAAAAAGAAACTAAAGATAGAATGAGAGAAGGTATGAATGCTAGAATGAAAGATATCAAGAAAGAAAGAAAGAAAGTAAGAAAGTAATAAAGAAACTAACGAAAGAACGAGAGAAGGTATGAGAGCGAGAAAGAAAGCTATGAAGAAAGAAAAAAAGAAAGAAAGTAATGAAGAAAGTAAAGAAAGAATCAGAGAAGGCATGAGAGCAAGAATAAAAGATATCAAGAAAGAAAAAAGGAAGAAAGAACGAAAGTAATTAATAAAGAAACTCATGATAGAATGAAAGAAGGTATGAAAGCTAGAATGAAAGATATCAAGAAAGAAAGAAAGAAATCAATAAAGAAACTAAAGATAAAATGAGAGAAGGTAAAATCTAGAATGAAAGATATGAAGAATGGAAGAAAGTAAGTAATAAAGAAACTAAAGATAGAATGAGAGAAGGTATTACAGCTAGAATGAAAGATATCAAGAAAGAAAGAAATGAAAGTAAGTAATAAAGAAACTAAAGATAGAATGAGAGAAGGTATGAAAGCTTGAATGACAGATATCATGAAAGAAAAAAATGAAAGTAAGTAAAACAGAAAATAAAGATTGAATCAGAGATGGCATGAAATCTAGAATGAAAGATATCAAGAAAGAAAAAAGGAAGAAAGTAGAAATGAAGTAATAAAGAAACTAAAGATAGAATGAGAAAAGGTATGAAAGCTATAATGTCAGATATCAAGAAAGAAAGAAATGAAAGTAGGTAAAAAAGAAACTAAAGGTAGACTGAGAGAAAGTATGAAAGTTAGAATGAAAGTTATCAAGAAAGAAAGAAAGAACGAAAGTAATAAAGAAACTAAAGATAGAATGAGAGAAGATATGAAAGCTAGAATGAAAGATATCAAGAAAGAAAAAAGGTAGAATGTAGAAATAATGTAATAAAGAAAATAAAGATTGAATGAGTGAATATATGAATGCTAGAATGAAAGATATCAGGAAAGAAAGAAAGAAAGTAGTAAAGAAACTAAATATAGAGTCAGAGAAGGTATGAGAGCTAGAATGAGATATCAAGAAAGAAAGAAAGAAAGAAAGAAAGAACGAAAGTAATTTTTAAAGAAACTAAAGATAGAATGAAAGAAGGTATGAAAGCTAGAATGAAAGATATCAAGAAAGAAAGAAAGAAAGTAAGAAAGTAATAAAGAATCTAAAGAGAGAACGATAGAAGGTATGAAAGATAGAATGAAAGATATCAAGAAAGAAAGAAAGAAAGAAAGAAAAATATCAATAAAGAAACTAAAGATAAAATGAGAGAAGGTATGAAATCTAGAATGAATGATATCAAGAAAGAAAGAAAGAAAGTAACTAATAAAGAAACTAAAGATAGAATGAGAGAAGGTATGAAATCTAGAATGAAAGATATCAAGAAAGAAAGAAAAGAAATCAATAAAGAAATTTAAGATGAAATGAGAGAAGGTATGAAACTAGAATGATAGATATCAAGAAAGAAAGAAAGAAAATAATAAAGAAACTAAAGATAGAATGAGAGAAGGTATGAAATCTAGAATGATAGATATCAAGAAAGAAAGAAAGAAAATAATAAAGAAACTAAAGATAGAATGAGAGAAGGTATGAAATCTAGAATGATAGATATCAAGAAAGAAAGAAAGAACGAAAGTAATAAAGAAACTAAAGATAGAAGGAGAGAAGGTATGAAAGCTAGAATGAAAGATATCAAGAAAGAAAAAAGGTAGAATGTAGAAATATTTTAATAAAGAAAATAAAGATTGAATGAGTGAAGATATGAATGCTAGAATGAAAGATATCAGGAAAGAAAGAAAGAAAGAAAGTAGTAAAGAAACTAAATATAGAGTCAGAGAAGGTATGAGAGCTAGAATGAGATATCAAGAAAGAAAGAAAGAAAGAAAGAAAGAAAGAAAGAAAGAAAGAAAGAAAGAAAGAACGAAAGTAATTTATAAAGAAACTAAAGATAGAATGAAAGAAGGTATGAAAGCTAGAATGAAAGATATAAAGAAAGAAAGAAAGAAAGTAACTAATAAAGAAACTAAAGATAGAATGAGAGAAGGTATGAAAGCTAGAATGAAAGATATCAAGAAAGAAAGAAAAGTAATCAATAAAGAAATTTAAGATGAAATGAGAGAAGGTATGAAATCTAGAATGATAGATATCAAGAAAGAAAGAAAGAAAATAATATAGAAACTAAAGATAGAATGAGAGAAGGTATGAAATCTAGAATGATAGATATCAAGAAAGAAAGAAAGAACGAAAGTAATAAAGAAACTAAAGATAGAAGGAGAGAAGGTATGAAAGCTAGAATGAAAGATATCAAGAAAGAAAAAAGGTAGAATGTAGAAATATTTTAATAAAGGAAATAAAGATTGAATGAGTGAAGATATGAATGCTAGAATGAAAGATATCAGGAAAGAAAGAAAGAAAGAAAGTAGTAAAGAAACTAAATATAGAGTCAGAGAAGGTATGAGAGCTAGAATGAGATATCAAGAAAGAAAGAATGAAAGAAAGAACGAAAGTAATTTATAAAGAAACTAAAGATAGAATGAAAGAAGGAATGAAAGCTAGAATGAAAGATATCAAGAAAGAAAAAAAGAAAGTAAGAAAGTAATAAAGAAACTAAAGATAGAACGAGAGAAGGTATGAAAGATAGAATGAAAGATATCAAGAAAGACAGAAAGAAAGAAAGAAACGAATAAAGAAACTAAAGATAGAATGAGAGAAGGTATGAAAGCTAGAATGTAACAAATCAAGAAAGCAAGAAATGAAAGTAAGTAAAAAAGAAACTAAAGATAGAATGAGAGAAGGTATGAATGCTAGAATGAAAGATATCAAGAAAGAAAGTAAGAAAGTAATAAAGAAACTAACGAAAGAACGAGAGAAGGTATGAGAGCGAGAAAGAAAGCTGTGAAGAAAGAAAAAAAGAAAGAAAGTAATGAAGAAACTAAAGAAAGAATCAGAGAAGGCATGAGAGCTAGAATAAAAGATATCAAGAAAGAAAAAAGGAAGAAAGAACGAAAGTAATTAATAAAGAAACTCATGATAGAATGAAAGAAGGTATGAAAGCTAGAATGAAAGATATCAAGAAAGAAAGAAAGAAATCAATAAAGAAACTAAAGATAAAATGAGAGAAGGTAAAATCTAGAATGAAAGATATGAAGAATGGAAGAAAGTAAGTAATAAAGAAACTAAAGATAGAATGAGAGAAGGTATGAAAGCTTGAATGACAGATATCATGAAAGAAAAAAATGAAAGTAAGTAAAACAGAAAATAAAGATTGAATGAGAGATGGCATGAAATCTAGAATGAAAGATATCAATAAAGAAAAAAGGAAGAAAGTAGAAATGAAGTAATAAAGAAACTAAAGATAGAATGAGAAAAGGTATGAAAGCTATAATGTAAGATATCAGGAAAGAAAAAAATGAAAGTAGGTAAAAAAGAAACTAAAGGTAGACTGAGAGAAAGTATGAAAGTTAGAATGAAAGTTATCAAGAAAGAAAGAAAGAACGAAAGTAATAAAGAAACTAAAGATAGAATGAGAGAAGATATGAAAGCTAGAATGAAAGATATCAAGAAAGAAAAAAGGTAGAATGTAGAAATAATGTAATAAAGAAAATAAAGATTGAATGAGTGAATATATGAATGCTAGAATGAAAGATATCAGGTAAGAAAGTAAGAAAGTAATAAAGAATCTAAAGATAGAACGATAGAAGGTATGAAAGATAGAATGAAAGATATCAAGAAAGAAAGAAAGAAAGATATCAATAAAGAAACTAAAGATAAAATGAGAGAAGGTATGAAATCTAGAATGAATGATATCAAGAAAGAAAGAAAGAAAGTAACTAATAAAGAAACTAAAGATAGAATGAGAGAAGGTATGAAATCTAGAATGAAAGATATCAAGAAAGAAAGAAAAGTAATCAATAAAGAAATTTAAGATGAAATGAGAGAAGGTATGAAACTAGAATGATAGATATCAAGAAAGAAAGAAAGTAACTAATAAAGAAACTAAAGATAGAATGAGAGAAGGTATGAAATCTAGAATGAAAGATATCAAGAAAGAAAGAAAAGTAATCAATAAAGAAATTTAAGATGAAATGAGAGAAGGTATGAAACTAGAATGATAGATATCAAGAAAGAAAGAAAGAAAATAATAAAGAAACTAAAGATAGAATGAGAGAAGGTATGAAATCTAGAATGATAGATATCAAGAGAGAAAGAAAGAAAATAATAAAGAAACTAAAGATAGAATGAGAGAAGGTATGAAATCTAGAATGATAGATATGAAGAAAGAAAGAAAGAACGAAAGTAATAAAGAAACTAAAGATAGAAGGAGAGAAGGTATGAAAGCTAGAATGAAAGATATCAAGAAAGAAAAAAGGTAGAATGTAGAAATATTTTAATAAAGAAAATAAAGATTGAATGAGTGAAGATATGAATGCTAGAATGAAAGATATCAGGAAAGAAAGAAAGAAAGAAAGTCGTAAAGAAACTAAATATAGAGGCAGAGAAGGTATGAGAGCTAGAATGAGATAAAAAGAAAGAAAGAAAGAAAGAAAGAACGAAAGTAATTTATAAAGAAACTAAAGATAGAATGAAAGAAGGTATGAAAGCTAGAATGAAAGATATCAGGAAAGAAAGAAAGAAAGAAAGTAGTAAAGAAACTAAATATAGAGTCAGAGAAGGTATGAGAGCTAGAATGAGATATCAAGAAAGAAAGAAAGAAAGAAAGAAAGAAAGAAAGAAAGAAAGAAAGAAAGAAAGAACGAAAGTAATTTATAAAGAAACTAAAGATAGAATGAAAGAAGGTATGAAAGCTGGAATGAAAGATATAAAGAAAGAAAGAAAGTAAGTAACTAATAAAGAAACGAAAGATAGAATGAGAGAAGGTATGAAAGCTAGAATGAAAGATATCAAGAAAGAAAGAAAAGTAATCAATAAAGAAATTTAAGATGAAATGAGAGAAGGTATGAAATCTAGAATGATAGATATCAAGAAAGAAAGAAAGAAAATAATATAGAAACTAAAGATAGAATGAGAGAAGGTATGAAATCTAGAATGATAGATATCAAGAAAGAAAGAAAGAAAATAATAAAGAAACTAAAGATAGAATGAGAGAAGGTATGAAATCTAGAATGATAGATATCAAGAAAGAAAGAAAGAACGAAAGTAATAAAGAAACTAAAGATAGAAGGAGAGAAGGTATGAAAGCTAGAATGAAAGATATCAAGAAAGAAAAAAGGTAGAATGTAGAAATATTTTAATAAAGGAAATAAAGATTGAATGAGTGAAGATATGAATGCTAGAATGAAAGATATCAGGAAAGAAAGAAAGAAAGAAAGTAGTAAAGAAACTAAATATAGAGTCAGAGAAGGTATCAGAGCTAGAATGAGATATCAAGAAAGAAAGAATGAAAGAAAGAACGAAAGTAATTTATAAAGAAACTAAAGATAGAATGAAAGAAGGTATGAAAGCTAGAATGAAAGATATCAAGAAAGAAAGAAAGAAAGTAAGAAAGTAATAAAGAAACTAAAGATAGAACGAGAGAAGGTATGAAAGATAGAATGAAAGATATCAAGAAAGAAAGAAAGAAAGAAAGAAACGAATAAAGAAACTAAAGATAGAATGAGAGAAGGTATGAAAGCTAGAATGTAACAAATCAAGAAAGCAAGAAATGAAAGTAAGTAAAAAAGAAACTAAAGATAGAATGAGAGAAGGTATGAATGCTAGAATGAAAGATATCAAGAAAGAAAGAAAGAAAGTAATAAAGAAACTAACGAAAGAACGAGAGAAGGTATGAGAGCGAGAAAGAAGGCTATGAAGAAAGAAAAAAAGAAAGAAAGTAATGAAGAAACTAAAGAAAGAATCAGAGAAGGCATGAGAGCTAGAATAAAAGATATCAAGAAAGAAAAAAAGAAGAAAGAACGAAAGTAATTAATAAAGAAACTCATGATAGAATGAAAGAAGGTATGAAAGCTAGAATGAAAGATATCAAGAAAGAAAGAAAGAAATCAATAAAGAAACTAAAGATAAAATGAGAGAAGGTAAAATCTAGAATGAAAGATATGAAGAATGGAAGAAAGTAAGTAATAAAGAAACTAAAGATAGGAAGAGAGAAGGTATTACAGCTAGAATGAAAGATATCAAGAAAGAAAGAAATGAAAGTAAGTAATAAAGAAACTAAAGATAGAATGAGAGAAGGTATGAAAGCTTGAATGACAGATATCAAGAAAGAAAAAAATGAAAGTAAGTAAAACAGAAAATAAAGATAGAATGAGAGATGGCATGAAATCTAGAATGAAAGATATCAAGAAAGAAAAAAGGAAGAAAGTAGAAATGAAGTAATAAAGAAACTAAAGATAGAATGAGAAAAGGTATGAAAGCTATAATGTAAGATATCAAGAAAGAAAGAAATGAAAGTAGGTAAAAAAGAAACTAAAGGTAGACTGAGAGAAAGTATGAAAGTTAGAATGAAAGTTATCAAGAAAGAAAGAAAGAACGAAAGTAATAAAGAAACTAAAGATAGAATGAGAGAAGATATGAAAGCTAGAATGAAAGATATCAAGAAAGAAAAAAGGTAGAATGTAGAAATAATGTAATAAAGAAAATAAAGATTGAATGAGTGAATATATGAATGCTAGAATGAAAGATATCAGGAAAGAAAGATAGAAAGTAGTAAAGAAACTAAATATAGAGTCAGAGAAGGTATGAGAGCTAGAATGAGATATCAAGAAAGAAAGAAAGAAAGAAAGAAAGAACGAAAGTAATTTTTAAAGAAACTAAAGATAGAATGAAAGAAGGTATGAAAGCTAGAATGAAAGATATCAAGAAAGAAAGAAAGAAAGATATCAATAAAGAAACTAAAGATAAAATGAGAGAAGGTATGAAATCTAGAATGAATGATATCAAGAAAGAAAGAAAGAAAGAAAGTAACTAATAAAGAAACTAAAGATAGAATGAGAGAAGGTATGAAATCTAGAATGAAAGATATCAAGAAAGAAAGAAAAGTAATCAATAAAGAAATTTAAGATGAAATGAGAGAAGGTATGAAACTAGAATGATAGATATCAAGAAAGAAAGAAAGAAAATAAAAAAGAAACTAAAGATAGAATGAGAGAAGGTATGAAATCTAGAATGATAGATATCAAGAGAGAAAGAAAGAAAATAATAAAGAAACTAAAGATAGAATGAGAGAAGGTATGAAATCTAGAATGAAAGATATCAAGAAAGAAAAAAGGTAGAATGTAGAAATATTTTAATAAAGAAAATAAAGATTGAATGAGTGAAGATATGAATGCTAGAATGAAAGATATCAGGAAAGAAAGAAAGAAAGAAAGTCGTAAAGAAACTAAATATAGAGTCAGAGAAGGTATGAGAGCTAGAATGAGATAAAAAGAAAGAAAGAAAGAAAGAAAGAAAGAACGAAAGTAATTTATAAAGAAACTAAAGATAGAATGAAAGAAGGTATGAAAGCTAGAATGAAAGATATCAGGAAAGAAAGAAAGAAAGAAAGTAGTAAAGAAACTAAATATAGAGTCAGAGAAGGTATGAGAGCTAGAATGAGATATCAAGAAAGAAAGAAAGAAAGAAAGAAAGAAAGAAAGTAAGAAAGAAAGAAAGAAAGTAATTTATAAAGAAACTAAAGATAGAATGAAAGAAGGTATGAAAGCTGGAATGAAAGATATAAAGAAAGAAAGAAAGAAAGAAAGAAAGTAACTAATAAAGAAACTAAAGATAGAATGAGAGAAGGTATGAAAGCTAGAATGAAAGATATCAAGAAAGAAAGAAAAGTAATCAATAAAGAAATTTAAGATGAAATGAGAGAAGGTATGAAATCTAGAATGATAGATATCAAGAAAGAAAGAAAGAAAATAATATAGAAACTAAAGATAGAATGAGAGAAGGTATGAAATCTAGAATGATAGATATCAAGAAAGAAAGAAAGAAAATAATACAGAAACAAAAGATAGAATGAGAGAAGGTATGAAATCTAGAATGATAGATATCAAGAAAGAAAGAAAGAACGAAAGTAATAAAGAAACTAAAGATAGAAGGAGAGAAGTTATGAAAGCTAGAATGAAAGATATCAAGAAAGAAAAAAGGTAGAATGTAGAAATATTTTAATAAAGGAAATAAAGATTGAATGAGTGAAGATATGAATGCTAGAATGAAAGATATCAGGAAAGAAAGAAAGAAAGAAAGTAGTAAAGAAACTAAATATAGAGTCAGAGAAGGTATGAGAGCTAGAATGAGATATCAAGAAAGAAAGAATGAAAGAAAGAACGAAAGTAATTTATAAAGAAACTAAAGATAGAATGAAAGAAGGTATGAAAGCTAGAATGAAAGATATCAAGAAACAAAGAAAGAAAGTAAGAAAGTAATAAAGAAACTAAAGATAGAACGAGAGAAGGTATGAAAGATAGAATGAAAGATATCAAGAAAGAAAGAAAGAAAGAAAGAAACGAATAAAGAAACTAAAGATAGAATGAGAGAAGGTATGAAAGCTAGAATGTAACAAATCAAGAAAGCAAGAAATGAATGTAAGTAAAAAAGAAACTAAAGATAGAATGAGAGAAGGTATGAAAGCTAGAATGAAAGATATCAAGAAAGGAAGAACGAAAGTAAGAAAGTAATAAAGAAACTAACGAAAGAACGAGAGAAGGTATGAGAGCGAGAAAGAAAGCTATGAAGAAAGAAAAAAAGAAAGAAAGTAATGAAGAAACTAAAGAAAGAGTCAGAGAAGGCATGAGAGCTAGAATAAAAGATATCAAGAAAGAAAGAAAGAAATCAATAAAGAAACTAAAGATAAAATGAGAGAAGGTAAAATCTAGAATGAAAGATATGAAGAATGGAAGAAAGTAAGTAATAAAGAAACTAAAGATAGAATGAGAGAAGGTATTACAGCTAGAATGAAAGATATCAAGAAAGAAAGAAATGAAAGTAAGTAATAAAGAAACTAAAGATAGAATGAGATAAGGTATGAAAGCTTGAATGACAGATATCAAGAAAGAAAAAAAAAAGTAAGTAAAACAGAAAATAAAGATAAAATGAGAGATGGCATGAAATCTAGAATGAAAGATATCAAGAAAGAAAAAAGGAAGAAAGTAGAAATGAAGTAATAAAGAAACTAAAGATAGAATGAGAAAAGGTATGAAAGCTATAATGTAAGATATCAAGAAAGAAAGAAATGAAAGTAGGTAAAAAAGAAACTAAAGGTAGACTGAGAGAAAGTATGAAAGTTAGAATGAAAGTTATCAAGAAAGAAAGAAAGAACGAAAGTAATAAAGAAACTAAAGATAGAATGAGAGAAGATATGAAAGCTAGAATGAAAGATATCAAGAAAGAAAAAAGGTAGAATGTAGAAATAATGTAATAAAGAAAATAAAGATTGAATGAGTGAATATATGAATGCTAGAATGAAAGATATCAGGAAAGAAAGAAAGAAAGTAGTAAAGAAATTAAATATAGAGTCAGAGAAGGTATGAGAGCTAGAATGAGATATCAAGAAAGAAAGAAAGAAAGAAAGAAAGAACGAAAGTAATTTTTAAAGAAACTAAAGATAGAATGAAAGAAGGTATGAAAGCTAGAATGAAAGATATCAAGAAAGAAAGAAAGAAAGTAAGAAAGTAATAAAGAATCTAAAGATAGAACGATAGAAAGTATAAAAGATAGAAAGAAAGATATCAAGAAAGAAAGAAAGAAAGATATCAATAAAGAAACTAAAGATAAAATGAGAGAAGGTATGAAATCTAGAACGAATAATATCAAGAAAGAAAGAAAGAAAGTAACTAATAAAGAAACTAAAGATAGAATAAAAGAAGGTATGAAACCTAGAATGAAAGATATCAAGAAAGAAAGAAAAAAATCAATAAAGAAATTAAAGATGAAATGAGAGAAGGTATGAAATCTAGAATGATAATTATCAAGAAATAAAGAAAGTAATAAAAAAACTAAAGATAAAATGAGAGAATGTATGAAATCTAGAATGAAAGATATCAAGAAAGAAAGAAAGAAAGTAGCTAATAAAGAAACTAAAGATAGAATGAGAGAAGGTATGAAAGCTAGAATGAAAGATATCAAGAAATAAAGAAAGTAATAAAGAAACTAAAGATAGAATGAGAGAAGGTATGAAAGCTAGAATGAAAGATATCAAGAAAGAGAGAAAAAAAGAAATCAATAAAGAAATTAAAGATGAAATGAGAGAAGGTATGAAATCTAGAATGATAGATATCAAGAAAGAAAGAAAGAAAGTAGATAATAAAGAAACTAAAGATAGAATGAGAGAAGGTATGAAAGATAGAATGAAAGATATCAAGAAAGAAAGAAAGAAAGTAATAAAAAAAGTAAAGATAGAATGAGTGATGGTATGAAAGCTACAATGCAAGATATGAAGAAAGAAAGAAATGAAAGCAAGTAAAAAAGAAACTAAAGATAGAATGAGAGAAGGTTTGAAAGCAAGAATGAAAGATACCAAGAAAGAAAGTAAGAAAGTAATAAAGAAACTAAAGATAGAGAGAAGGGATGAGAGCTAGAATGAAAGATATCAAGAAAGAATTAAAGAAAGTAAGAAAGTAATAAAGAAACTAAAGATAGAACGAGAGAAGGTATGAAAGATAGAATGAGAGATATCAAGAAAGAAAGAAAGAAAGAAAGAAAGTAATAAAGAAACTAAAGATAGAATGAGAGAAGGTATGAAAACTAGAATGTAAGATATCAAGAAAGAAAGAAAGAAAGTAAGAAAGTAATAAAGAATCTAAAGATAGAACAATAGAAGGTATGAAAGATAGAATGAAAGATATCAAGAAAGAAAGAAAGAAAGATATCAATAAAGAAAGTAAAGATAAAATGAGAGAAGGTATGAAATCTAGAATGAATGATATCAAGAAAGAAAGAAAGAAAGTAACTAATAAAGAAACTAAAGATAGAATGAGAGAAGGTATGAAATCTAGAATGAAAGATATCAAGAAAGAAAGAAAAGTAATCAATAAAGAAATTTAAGATGAAATGAGAGAAGGTATGAAACTAGAATGATAGATATCAAGAAAGAAAGAAAGAAAATAATAAAGAAACTAAAGATAGAATGAGAGAAG